>CM076263.1:73376449-74110192 GCA_038380795.1 Pyrocephalus nanus | reverse complement strand
ACCCTAACCCTAACCCTAACCCTAACCCTAACCCTAACCCTAACCCTAACCCTAACCCTAACCCTAACCCTAACCCTAACCCTAACCCTAACCCTAACCCTAACCCTAACCCTAACCCTAACCCTAACCCTAACCCTAACCCTAACCCTAACCCTAACCCTAACCCTAACCCTAACCCTAACCCTAACCCTAACCCTAACCCTAACCCTAACCCTAACCCTAACCCTAACCCTAACCCTAACCCTAACCCTAACCCTAACCCTAACCCTAACCCTAACCCTAACCCTAACCCTAACCCTAACCCTAACCTAACCCTAACCCTAACCCTAACCCTAACCCTAACCCTAACCCTAACCCTAACCCTAACCCTAACCCTAACCCTAACCCTAACCCTAACCCTAACCCTAACCCTAACCCTAACCCTAACCCTAACCCTAACCCTAACCCTAACCCTAACCCTAACCCTAACCCTAACCCTAACCCTAACCCTAACCCTAACCCTAACCCTAACCCTAACCCTAACCCTAACCCTAACCCTAACCCTAACCCTAACCCTAACCCTAACCCTAACCCTAACCCTAACCCTAACCCTAACCCTAACCCTAACCCTAACCCTAACCCTAACCCTAACCCTAACCCTAACCCTAACCCTAACCCTAACCCTAACCCTAACCCTAACCCTAACCCTAACCCTAACCCTAACCCTAACCCTAACCCTAACCCTAACCCTAACCCTAACCCTAACCCTAACCCTAACCCTAACCCTAACCCTAACCCTAACCCTAACCCTAACCCTAACCCTAACCCTAACCCTAACCCTAACCCTAACCCTAACCCTAACCCTAACCCTAACCCTAACCCTAACCCTAACCCTAACCCTAACCCTAACCCTAACCCTAACCCTAACCCTAACCCTAACCCTAACCCTAACCCTAACCCTAACCCTAACCCTAACCCTAACCCTAACCCTAACCCTAACCCTAACCCTAACCCTAACCCTAACCCTAACCCTAACCCTAACCCTAACCCTAACCCTAACCCTAACCCTAACCCTAACCCTAACCCTAACCCTAACCCTAACCCTAACCCTAACCCTAACCCTAACCCTAACCCTAACCCTAACCCTAACCCTAACCCTAACCCTAACCCTAACCCTAACCCTAACCCTAACCCTAACCCTAACCCTAACCCTAACCCTAACCCTAACCCTAACCCTAACCCTAACCCTAACCCTAACCCTAACCCTAACCCTAACCCTAACCCTAACCCTAACCCTAACCCTAACCCTAACCCTAACCCTAACCCTAACCCTAACCCTAACCCTAACCCTAACCCTAACCCTAACCCTAACCCTAACCCTAACCCTAACCCTAACCCTAACCCTAACCCTAACCCTAACCCTAACCCTAACCCTAACCCTAACCCTAACCCTAACCCTAACCCTAACCCTAACCCTAACCCTAACCCTAACCCTAACCCTAACCCTAACCCTAACCCTAACCCTAACCCTAACCCTAACCCTAACCCTAACCCTAACCCTAACCCTAACCCTAACCCTAACCCTAACCCTAACCCTAACCCTAACCCTAACCCTAACCCTAACCCTAACCCTAACCCTAACCCTAACCCTAACCCTAACCCTAACCCTAACCCTAACCCTAACCCTAACCCTAACCCTAACCCTAACCCTAACCCTAACCCTAACCCTAACCCTAACCCTAACCCTAACCCTAACCCTAACCCTAACCCTAACCCTAACCCTAACCCTAACCCTAACCCTAACCCTAACCCTAACCCTAACCCTAACCCTAACCCTAACCCTAACCCTAACCCTAACCCTAACCCTAACCCTAACCCTAACCCTAACCCTAACCCTAACCCTAACCCTAACCCTAACCCTAACCCTAACCCTAACCCTAACCCTAACCCTAACCCTAACCCTAACCCTAACCCTAACCCTAACCCTAACCCTAACCCTAACCCTAACCCTAACCCTAACCCTAACCCTAACCCTAACCCTAACCCTAACCCTAACCCTAACCCTAACCCTAACCCTAACCCTAACCCTAACCCTAACCCTAACCCTAACCCTAACCCTAACCCTAACCCTAACCCTAACCCTAACCCTAACCCTAACCCTAACCCTAACCCTAACCCTAACCCTAACCCTAACCCTAACCCTAACCCTAACCCTAACCCTAACCCTAACCCTAACCCTAACCCTAACCCTAACCCTAACCCTAACCCTAACCCTAACCCTAACCCTAACCCTAACCCTAACCCTAACCCTAACCCTAACCCTAACCCTAACCCTAACCCTAACCCTAACCCTAACCCTAACCCTAACCCTAACCCTAACCCTAACCCTAACCCTAACCCTAACCCTAACCCTAACCCTAACCCTAACCCTAACCCTAACCCTAACCCTAACCCTAACCCTAACCCTAACCCTAACCCTAACCCTAACCCTAACCCTAACCCTAACCCTAACCCTAACCCTAACCCTAACCCTAACCCTAACCCTAACCCTAACCCTAACCCTAACCCTAACCCTAACCCTAACCCTAACCCTAACCCTAACCCTAACCCTAACCCTAACCCTAACCCTAACCCTAACCCTAACCCTAACCCTAACCCTAACCCTAACCCTAACCCTAACCCTAACCCTAACCCTAACCCTAACCCTAACCCTAACCCTAACCCTAACCCTAACCCTAACCCTAACCCTAACCCTAACCCTAACCCTAACCCTAACCCTAACCCTAACCCTAACCCTAACCCTAACCCTAACCCTAACCCTAACCCTAACCCTAACCCTAACCCTAACCCTAACCCTAACCCTAACCCTAACCCTAACCCTAACCCTAACCCTAACCCTAACCCTAACCCTAACCCTAACCCTAACCCTAACCCTAACCCTAACCCTAACCCTAACCCTAACCCTAACCCTAACCCTAACCCTAACCCTAACCCTAACCCTAACCCTAACCCTAACCCTAACCCTAACCCTAACCCTAACCCTAACCCTAACCCTAACCCTAACCCTAACCCTAACCCTAACCCTAACCCTAACCCTAACCCTAACCCTAACCCTAACCCTAACCCTAACCCTAACCCTAACCCTAACCCTAACCCTAACCCTAACCCTAACCCTAACCCTAACCCTAACCCTAACCCTAACCCTAACCCTAACCCTAACCCTAACCCTAACCCTAACCCTAACCCTAACCCTAACCCTAACCCTAACCCTAACCCTAACCCTAACCCTAACCCTAACCCTAACCCTAACCCTAACCCTAACCCTAACCCTAACCCTAACCCTAACCCTAACCCTAACCCTAACCCTAACCCTAACCCTAACCCTAACCCTAACCCTAACCCTAACCCTAACCCTAACCCTAACCCTAACCCTAACCCTAACCCTAACCCTAACCCTAACCCTAACCCTAACCCTAACCCTAACCCTAACCCTAACCCTAACCCTAACCCTAACCCTAACCCTAACCCTAACCCTAACCCTAACCCTAACCCTAACCCTAACCCTAACCCTAACCCTAACCCTAACCCTAACCCTAACCCTAACCCTAACCCTAACCCTAACCCTAACCCTAACCCTAACCCTAACCCTAACCCTAACCCTAACCCTAACCCTAACCCTAACCCTAACCCTAACCCTAACCCTAACCCTAACCCTAACCCTAACCCTAACCCTAACCCTAACCCTAACCCTAACCCTAACCCTAACCCTAACCCTAACCCTAACCCTAACCCTAACCCTAACCCTAACCCTAACCCTAACCCTAACCCTAACCCTAACCCTAACCCTAACCCTAACCCTAACCCTAACCCTAACCCTAACCCTAACCCTAACCCTAACCCTAACCCTAACCCTAACCCTAACCCTAACCCTAACCCTAACCCTAACCCTAACCCTAACCCTAACCCTAACCCTAACCCTAACCCTAACCCTAACCCTAACCCTAACCCTAACCCTAACCCTAACCCTAACCCTAACCCTAACCCTAACCCTAACCCTAACCCTAACCCTAACCCTAACCCTAACCCTAACCCTAACCCTAACCCTAACCCTAACCCTAACCCTAACCCTAACCCTAACCCTAACCCTAACCCTAACCCTAACCCTAACCCTAACCCTAACCCTAACCCTAACCCTAACCCTAACCCTAACCCTAACCCTAACCCTAACCCTAACCCTAACCCTAACCCTAACCCTAACCCTAACCCTAACCCTAACCCTAACCCTAACCCTAACCCTAACCCTAACCCTAACCCTAACCCTAACCCTAACCCTAACCCTAACCCTAACCCTAACCCTAACCCTAACCCTAACCCTAACCCTAACCCTAACCCTAACCCTAACCCTAACCCTAACCCTAACCCTAACCCTAACCCTAACCCTAACCCTAACCCTAACCCTAACCCTAACCCTAACCCTAACCCTAACCCTAACCCTAACCCTAACCCTAACCCTAACCCTAACCCTAACCCTAACCCTAACCCTAACCCTAACCCTAACCCTAACCCTAACCCTAACCCTAACCCTAACCCTAACCCTAACCCTAACCCTAACCCTAACCCTAACCCTAACCCTAACCCTAACCCTAACCCTAACCCTAACCCTAACCCTAACCCTAACCCTAACCCTAACCCTAACCCTAACCCTAACCCTAACCCTAACCCTAACCCTAACCCTAACCCTAACCCTAACCCTAACCCTAACCCTAACCCTAACCCTAACCCTAACCCTAACCCTAACCCTAACCCTAACCCTAACCCTAACCCTAACCCTAACCCTAACCCTAACCCTAACCCTAACCCTAACCCTAACCCTAACCCTAACCCTAACCCTAACCCTAACCCTAACCCTAACCCTAACCCTAACCCTAACCCTAACCCTAACCCTAACCCTAACCCTAACCCTAACCCTAACCCTAACCCTAACCCTAACCCTAACCCTAACCCTAACCCTAACCCTAACCCTAACCCTAACCCTAACCCTAACCCTAACCCTAACCCTAACCCTAACCCTAACCCTAACCCTAACCCTAACCCTAACCCTAACCCTAACCCTAACCCTAACCCTAACCCTAACCCTAACCCTAACCCTAACCCTAACCCTAACCCTAACCCTAACCCTAACCCTAACCCTAACCCTAACCCTAACCCTAACCCTAACCCTAACCCTAACCCTAACCCTAACCCTAACCCTAACCCTAACCCTAACCCTAACCCTAACCCTAACCCTAACCCTAACCCTAACCTAACCCTAACCCTAACCCTAACCCTAACCCTAACCCTAACCCTAACCCTAACCCTAACCCTAACCCTAACCCTAACCCTAACCCTAACCCTAACCCTAACCCTAACCCTAACCCTAACCCTAACCCTAACCCTAACCCTAACCCTAACCCTAACCCTAACCCTAACCCTAACCCTAACCCTAACCCTAACCCTAACCCTAACCCTAACCCTAACCCTAACCCTAACCCTAACCCTAACCCTAACCCTAACCCTAACCCTAACCCTAACCCTAACCCTAACCCTAACCCTAACCCTAACCCTAACCCTAACCCTAACCCTAACCCTAACCCTAACCCTAACCCTAACCCTAACCCTAACCCTAACCCTAACCCTAACCCTAACCCTAACCCTAACCCTAACCCTAACCCTAACCCTAACCCTAACCCTAACCCTAACCCTAACCCTAACCCTAACCCTAACCCTAACCCTAACCCTAACCCTAACCCTAACCCTAACCCTAACCCTAACCCTAACCCTAACCCTAACCCTAACCCTAACCCTAACCCTAACCCTAACCCTAACCCTAACCCTAACCCTAACCCTAACCCTAACCCTAACCCTAACCCTAACCCTAACCCTAACCCTAACCCTAACCCTAACCCTAACCCTAACCCTAACCCTAACCCTAACCCTAACCCTAACCCTAACCCTAACCCTAACCCTAACCCTAACCCTAACCCTAACCCTAACCCTAACCCTAACCCTAACCCTAACCCTAACCCTAACCCTAACCCTAACCCTAACCCTAACCCTAACCCTAACCCTAACCCTAACCCTAACCCTAACCCTAACCCTAACCCTAACCCTAACCCTAACCCTAACCCTAACCCTAACCCTAACCCTAACCCTAACCCTAACCCTAACCCTAACCCTAACCCTAACCCTAACCCTAACCCTAACCCTAACCCTAACCCTAACCCTAACCCTAACCCTAACCCTAACCCTAACCCTAACCCTAACCCTAACCCTAACCCTAACCCTAACCCTAACCCTAACCCTAACCCTAACCCTAACCCTAACCCTAACCCTAACCCTAACCCTAACCCTAACCCTAACCCTAACCCTAACCCTAACCCTAACCCTAACCCTAACCCTAACCCTAACCCTAACCCTAACCCTAACCCTAACCCTAACCCTAACCCTAACCCTAACCCTAACCCTAACCCTAACCCTAACCCTAACCCTAACCCTAACCCTAACCCTAACCCTAACCCTAACCCTAACCCTAACCCTAACCCTAACCCTAACCCTAACCCTAACCCTAACCCTAACCCTAACCCTAACCCTAACCCTAACCCTAACCCTAACCCTAACCCTAACCCTAACCCTAACCCTAACCCTAACCCTAACCCTAACCCTAACCCTAACCCTAACCCTAACCCTAACCCTAACCCTAACCCTAACCCTAACCCTAACCCTAACCCTAACCCTAACCCTAACCCTAACCCTAACCCTAACCCTAACCCTAACCCTAACCCTAACCCTAACCCTAACCCTAACCCTAACCCTAACCCTAACCCTAACCCTAACCCTAACCCTAACCCTAACCCTAACCCTAACCCTAACCCTAACCCTAACCCTAACCCTAACCCTAACCCTAACCCTAACCCTAACCCTAACCCTAACCCTAACCCTAACCCTAACCCTAACCCTAACCCTAACCCTAACCCTAACCCTAACCCTAACCCTAACCCTAACCCTAACCCTAACCCTAACCCTAACCCTAACCCTAACCCTAACCCTAACCCTAACCCTAACCCTAACCCTAACCCTAACCCTAACCCTAACCCTAACCCTAACCCTAACCCTAACCCTAACCCTAACCCTAACCCTAACCCTAACCCTAACCCTAACCCTAACCCTAACCCTAACCCTAACCCTAACCCTAACCCTAACCCTAACCCTAACCCTAACCCTAACCCTAACCCTAACCCTAACCCTAACCCTAACCCTAACCCTAACCCTAACCCTAACCCTAACCCTAACCCTAACCCTAACCCTAACCCTAACCCTAACCCTAACCCTAACCCTAACCCTAACCCTAACCCTAACCCTAACCCTAACCCTAACCCTAACCCTAACCCTAACCCTAACCCTAACCCTAACCCTAACCCTAACCCTAACCCTAACCCTAACCCTAACCCTAACCCTAACCCTAACCCTAACCCTAACCCTAACCCTAACCCTAACCCTAACCCTAACCCTAACCCTAACCCTAACCCTAACCCTAACCCTAACCCTAACCCTAACCCTAACCCTAACCCTAACCCTAACCCTAACCCTAACCCTAACCCTAACCCTAACCCTAACCCTAACCCTAACCCTAACCCTAACCCTAACCCTAACCCTAACCCTAACCCTAACCCTAACCCTAACCCTAACCCTAACCCTAACCCTAACCCTAACCCTAACCCTAACCCTAACCCTAACCCTAACCCTAACCCTAACCCTAACCCTAACCCTAACCCTAACCCTAACCCTAACCCTAACCCTAACCCTAACCCTAACCCTAACCCTAACCCTAACCCTAACCCTAACCCTAACCCTAACCCTAACCCTAACCCTAACCCTAACCCTAACCCTAACCCTAACCCTAACCCTAACCCTAACCCTAACCCTAACCCTAACCCTAACCCTAACCCTAACCCTAACCCTAACCCTAACCCTAACCCTAACCCTAACCCTAACCCTAACCCTAACCCTAACCCTAACCCTAACCCTAACCCTAACCCTAACCCTAACCCTAACCCTAACCCTAACCCTAACCCTAACCCTAACCCTAACCCTAACCCTAACCCTAACCCTAACCCTAACCCTAACCCTAACCCTAACCCTAACCCTAACCCTAACCCTAACCCTAACCCTAACCCTAACCCTAACCCTAACCCTAACCCTAACCCTAACCCTAACCCTAACCCTAACCCTAACCCTAACCCTAACCCTAACCCTAACCCTAACCCTAACCCTAACCCTAACCCTAACCCTAACCCTAACCCTAACCCTAACCCTAACCCTAACCCTAACCCTAACCCTAACCCTAACCCTAACCCTAACCCTAACCCTAACCCTAACCCTAACCCTAACCCTAACCCTAACCCTAACCCTAACCCTAACCCTAACCCTAACCCTAACCCTAACCCTAACCCTAACCCTAACCCTAACCCTAACCCTAACCCTAACCCTAACCCTAACCCTAACCCTAACCCTAACCCTAACCCTAACCCTAACCCTAACCCTAACCCTAACCCTAACCCTAACCCTAACCCTAACCCTAACCCTAACCCTAACCCTAACCCTAACCCTAACCCTAACCCTAACCCTAACCCTAACCCTAACCCTAACCCTAACCCTAACCCTAACCCTAACCCTAACCCTAACCCTAACCCTAACCCTAACCCTAACCCTAACCCTAACCCTAACCCTAACCCTAACCCTAACCCTAACCCTAACCCTAACCCTAACCCTAACCCTAACCCTAACCCTAACCCTAACCCTAACCCTAACCCTAACCCTAACCCTAACCCTAACCCTAACCCTAACCCTAACCCTAACCCTAACCCTAACCCTAACCCTAACCCTAACCCTAACCCTAACCCTAACCCTAACCCTAACCCTAACCCTAACCCTAACCCTAACCCTAACCCTAACCCTAACCCTAACCCTAACCCTAACCCTAACCCTAACCCTAACCCTAACCCTAACCCTAACCCTAACCCTAACCCTAACCCTAACCCTAACCCTAACCCTAACCCTAACCCTAACCCTAACCCTAACCCTAACCCTAACCCTAACCCTAACCCTAACCCTAACCCTAACCCTAACCCTAACCCTAACCCTAACCCTAACCCTAACCCTAACCCTAACCCTAACCCTAACCCTAACCCTAACCCTAACCCTAACCCTAACCCTAACCCTAACCCTAACCCTAACCCTAACCCTAACCCTAACCCTAACCCTAACCCTAACCCTAACCCTAACCCTAACCCTAACCCTAACCCTAACCCTAACCCTAACCCTAACCCTAACCCTAACCCTAACCCTAACCCTAACCCTAACCCTAACCCTAACCCTAACCCTAACCCTAACCCTAACCCTAACCCTAACCCTAACCCTAACCCTAACCCTAACCCTAACCCTAACCCTAACCCTAACCCTAACCCTAACCCTAACCCTAACCCTAACCCTAACCCTAACCCTAACCCTAACCCTAACCCTAACCCTAACCCTAACCCTAACCCTAACCCTAACCCTAACCCTAACCCTAACCCTAACCCTAACCCTAACCCTAACCCTAACCCTAACCCTAACCCTAACCCTAACCCTAACCCTAACCCTAACCCTAACCCTAACCCTAACCCTAACCCTAACCCTAACCCTAACCCTAACCCTAACCCTAACCCTAACCCTAACCCTAACCCTAACCCTAACCCTAACCCTAACCCTAACCCTAACCCTAACCCTAACCCTAACCCTAACCCTAACCCTAACCCTAACCCTAACCCTAACCCTAACCCTAACCCTAACCCTAACCCTAACCCTAACCCTAACCCTAACCCTAACCCTAACCCTAACCCTAACCCTAACCCTAACCCGAACCCTAACCCTAACCCGAACCCTAACCCTAACCCTAACCCTAACCCTAACCCTAACCCTAACCCTAACCCTAACCCGAACCCTAACCCTAACCCTAACCCTAACCCTAACCCTAACCCTAACCCTAACCCTAACCCTAACCCGAACCCGAACCCTAACCCTAACCCTAACCCTAACCCTAACCCTAACCCTAACCCGAACCCTAACCCTAACCCGAACCCTAACCCTAACCCTAACCCTAACCCTAACCCTAACCCTAACCCTAACCCTAACCCTAACCCTAACCCTAACCCTAACCCTAACCCTAACCCGAACCCTAACCCTAACCCTAACCCTAACCCTAACCCTAACCCTAACCCTAACCCTAACCCGAACCCTAACCCTAACCCTAACCCTAACCCTAACCTAACCCTAACCCTAACCCTAACCCTAACCCTAACCCTAACCCTAACCCTAACCCTAACCCTAACCCTAACCCTAACCCTAACCCGAACCCTAACCCTAACCCGAACCCTAACCCTAACCCGAACCCTAACCCTAACCCGAACCCTAACCCTAACCCTAACCCTAACCCTAACCCTAACCCTAACCCGAACCCTAACCCTAACCCTAACCCTAACCCGAACCGGAACCCGAACCCGAACCCGAACCCGAACCCTAACCCTAACCCTAACCCGAACCCTAACCCTAACCCGAACCCTAACCCTAACCCTAACCCGAACCCTAACCCTAACCCTAACCCTAACCCTAACCCCCTAACCCTAACCCTAACCCTAACCCTAACCCTAACCCTAACCCTAACCCTAACCCGAACCCTAACCCTAACCCGAACCCTAACCCGAACCCTAACCCTAACCCTAACCCTAACCCGAACCCGAACCCGAACCCGAACCCGAACCCTAACCCTAACCCAAACCCGAACCCTAACCCTAACCCGAACCCTAACCCTAACCCTAACCCTAACCCTAACCCTAACCCTAACCCGAACCCTAACCCTAACCCGAACCCTAACCCTAACCCTAACCCTAACCCTAACCCGAACCCTAACCCTAACCCGAACCCTAACCCTAACCCTAACCCTAACCCTAACCCGAACCCGAACCCGAACCCTAACCCTAACCCTAACCCTAACCCGAACCCTAACCCTAACCCGAACCCTAACCCTAACCCTAACCCGAACCCTAACCCTAACCCTAACCCTAACCCTAACCCCCTAACCCTAACCCTAACCCTAACCCTAACCCTAACCCTAACCCTAACCCTTACTTTAAAAACCCTTACCCTAACCATTACCCTAAGAACCCTTACCCTAATTCTAACCCTCACCCTAACTCTAACCCTTACTTAAAAAACCCTTACCCTAACTTTTACCCTAAGAACCCTTACCCTAACCCTAACCTTGACATCATCTGAATCCTCTGCAAGTCTTTTTATTCCACACTCAGGAGTGTGTGATAAATGGCGCCGAAGTGGGACAGTCGTCGAGGTCTGTATCACATAGAGAACTCCACTGCTCACTGTGGCCTCAGGAGGAGGCTGGCTGAGTGGCACTCCCTTGCACACCACTGCCTGGGACAATGGAGATGGGCTTTGACAGCCAGTAGATCCACGCCACTAGCAATGGTGAGTGAGAGCAGCTCGCAGAACCCTATCTTCCCCTACCTCCTTCCTACATTACAATTTATTAATAACACCAATAATGGGCTGGAATTTAACTAAAAAACAATCGGATGATTTTGTGCGCATAAGGGTGCTTTTGGACTTAAAAGGTTACACTTGTGATAAGGAATTTCTACAAGCCCTTTTGAAACGGCTAAAGAGGCATAAATGGCAACTCCCAGTACAGATAACATCACAAGTCTGGAATGTCCTCATAATATACCTTTCGGCAGCCAAAGATGAAGGTGAAAAATTAGCAGCTGACACCCTAATAGCATGGAGGCTCATTCTACTTGCCATCCAGAGCTATCCAAAACTCACATCTCCAAGATGGCATCTCACCCGGTTCTTCTTCCCCTAGAGGACAAACTCTTCAAAATGGCAGGTGAGAGGGAGAAGAGGGAGGGGGACAAAGCATGCAATCGCACGAAATGACTGCCGTCAGGAAATACGAATCAAAAGTGTGCAAAACAGTAGTACCACCCACGAGAATGACAACACCCTTAGCACATGCCCACTATAACACCCACAATGACATCGCCTCCCAGACCTCAATGAAACCACAGCCACAAGATGGTGGTGCCCATGACCCTTCTAGGTCAAAGGCCTGTAACATCAATCAAGATGGCGCCACCCTTGTGCAGAGGCCTACACCATCAGCTTTAAGCCTACTGGCTACACGGGCAAATGCATTAACTGACAATAGCCACAGCCTTACCCCAGTGCCATGGCCTACTCCACCGGCCCGAGTGGAACACAACCTTACAACTAGTTACTCAAGTGAAGATGCTTTTGCTAATTCACATGAAGTGGTATGGAAATCGTTTCGGAAACAAGTTCAGGATGCTGGAGATCTGGACTTTTTAAAAGCTTTTCTGGTTTACTATGATGAAAGCCCTGCGCCTGAAAGGAAATCGATTTCCTACCCTGTCCTAAAAGATCTCAAAAATGCAATTGTTGATTACAGACTAAGTGCACCTTTCACTCTGGGACTTTTAGAGGCTTTTTTCTCAGCATACGCTCTCACACCAATGGACATTCCCATTACCACCAGAGCGGTATTGACGCTCATGCAAAATTCTGCCTTCTAACAGAGTGGAAAAGACTTATCACAGAGAGAAATACAAACCTTCCTATTGAACAAATCATTAATAGATACTATGGGGAAGGCCCTTATTCTAGCTGCAAAGAACAGGCTAGATTACAAAAGACTGTTTTAGGTAAGTCAAAAGAACTCGCCCTACAAGCCATAAAATCAGTTGCCACTGCATCAGCCCACACACAGTCCTATGCCCTTATTCATCAGGGCACCAAAGAACCTTTCATCAGATTTGCTACTCGCCTGCGAGAAACAATTGAGAAACAAATTCCACAACCTGAAGGCCAGGATGCTTTATATAAAAGCTTGGTAATAGAAAAGGCTAATGAGGACTGTCCAAGAGTGCTAAGGCCTTTAAGAAATCTCACTTTACCTGAAATGACTGAGGCCTGTAGGAATGTGTATTCACAGACTAATAAATTAAAACTGCTTGTAGCGGCAATGAAGGAACCCCAAAAGTGTTTCAGTTGCGGAGAAGAAGGACATTTTGACTGAAAATGCCCCCCCAAAAAAATTATTCAGTTCCCTCTTCCACCATCAGTATGCCGGAAATGTGGAAAGGGGAGACATTGGATGGCCAACTGTTGCTCTAAGACTTATATCAACAATGTCCCCCTTCCACCAAAAAATAATAACACTAATCAGAATTAGTGTCTTTCTCCACTCCACAGGTTAAGTGGAAAAGTTTTCCACCACTGTAACAACAGCAGGGAAACTGGAGACAGAGCGCCCAGGGGGGTCAATGACACCAAGTGCCCCTGTGGAGTATCACTGCCAAAATCTCTACGGAGTTCCACCTTGTCATCATGGTTAGACTCCACAACTGTTCCAGCAACCAGCAGAGACCAACCCGTGACACCCCAGTGGATGCTTCTTCTAACAGACAACAAAAAGCAAGTTGTTTACACAAACACACAAAACAGAACCTTTTCTCCCCTACTCCTCCAATAGATACCTATCTACTCATGGGAACTTTAAAAGCAGAAGAGATTGGAGCAACTGTAATTACTCTTATACTAGATAATATCTCTTTGAAAGACCTCACTCTAACCATCTTTTTTCACAGCCCACCGGTGGAGTTTCCAGGAAATTACCCACTCTTGAAAGAGCTAGCACTTTCTCAATTGAGACAAATTTCACATAATACTCCTTCTTTGGTTAATTGGACAGAAGCCATTTCCCAAAAGAAACCAGTCCTTGACGGCTCCCTGTACAACAACCGTTACCAAGAAGTTGTTCAGGTGAGAGGAATGATTGACATGGGTGCTGATGTTACCATCATTGCTCGCAAGGATTGGCTGGATGAATGGGAGTTTACTGAAACTTTTATCCCCATACAAGGAGTGGGAGGTTCCAAAATTCCCCTCCAGAGTTTCTGTCCAATAACCATAAAAGGACCTGATAGAAGAGAAGCTCGTTGTATTCCCTTTGTAATAGATTTGCCTTTGACTCTATGGGGACAAGATGTTCTGGTGCAATGGAACATTGAATTGGCCACTAATTCAAATTTTTATTAGTGGCTACTGGTGTGCAGCTCCTACCCTCTCTTAATTGGCTTTCACAAAAACTCATTTGGGTAGACTAGTGGCCTTTAAAAAAAAGAAACTGCAAATTCTAAATTCCTTAGTCGAAGAATAGCTCCGTTTGGGGCAGATTGCACCAAGTCTCAGCCCCTGGAATTCATCTGTTTTTGTTATTCAAAAACAGACTGGCAAATGGAAACTGTTGACACATTTGAGAAAAATAAATTATGTAATTGAACCAATGAGTCCATTACAGCCAAGAATGCCATCTATCACACACTTACGATCCAATTGGTCCCTGGCTGTAATGGATATCAAAGATTATTTTTTCCAGATTAAATTAAACCCTAACGATTGTGCCAAATTTGCCTTTACTGTTCCTTCCATTAATGCTGAACCCCCTAGCTGCCAGTATGAATGGCTAGTTCTACCCCAAGGTATGAAAAATTCCCCCACTCTGTCAGCTCTATGTCTCCAACACACTGCTTTGCATCAGAGCAATTTCCATCCATACTTTTACTTCATTACATGGACGATGTCCTCCTTTGCGCACCCACTCAAACTCAGGTTGATGAAGATTTGAATATTACTATTTCCACTCTTAAAAAACATGACTGCCAAATTTCTCCAGAAAAGTTACAAAAACCAGCACCTTGGAAATACCTAGGGTGGACAGTTACTAATACCATCATTCAACCTCAACCACTGACTCTTCAACAAACGGTCAATACCGTGAATGGTCTCCAGCAACTACTGGGTAACCAGTTGGGTGAGACCTACTCTTGGACTAACTACTGATGAACTACACTCTTTGTTTGTTTTTTTAAAAGAAAACTCTGATCTCATCTGAGAGACATTTTAACTCCAGGAGCAGAAACTACTTTAGCTCTAATTGAAAAAAAAACTATCTACACTACAACAAAATCAAAGAATAGAGGGTGTTCCTCCAGCACTAATTGTCATAATAGGCCCCTCTCAACCCTTTGCCATATTGTGTCAAATTTTAAATAACAATCAAGACGTTTGCATGTGGGAGTGGATTTTTTTACCACACCAGTTCTCTAAGACCATTGTCACCTTGGTAGAAATGTTAAGTAAAGTTGTTTTTAAGGGAAGAACCAGATGTTGGGAACTCACAGGACAAGATCCTGAAATCATATATCTTACTCTGAGCTCCTAACATCTTGAACAATCAGTGATAACTTCCTATAACTCCCAAATTTCAACAGCAGACTTCAATTTGCCAAATTCTAAATTAATTCAAACTATCAGACATCTACCAATTCAACCCAAATTTATACAGTCATTAATTCCAATTCAAAAAGCAATAACATTATTCACAGACAAATCTGGCAGAATTGGAAATGCTGTTATTGTTTGGCAGGAAAATAACAGCTGGAAACAAGATGTCCACAAAGTGAAGGGTTCTCCACAAGTTGTAGAACTGTCCGCAGTTGTTCCTATTCCAATCACAACCTGTTAACATTATTTCCAACTCCTCCTACGTTGTAGGAGTAGTAAAAGAATTGAAAACTCTTATTTAAAATTTATTTCTAATGATTTCTTATTTTATCTATTTAAATCATTGCACTTTCTTATCAGCAGACGAACTGTTCCATTTTATATTACTCATATACAGTCTCACACTACTTTGCCTGGTCCTGTGGCTGAGGGAAACTGCCTAGCTGATATTACAGCTGGGTCCATCACTGTTCCCAACAAAATACAACAAGCTGAAATATCCCATGATTTTTTTCACCAGGGAGCTGTAGCATTGCAAAAACAATTTGACCTCACTCAAAATCAATTTAAAGAAATGATATCTGCTTTCCAAAATTTAACACCTATTAAGTCAGAAGCAGTAAACCCAAGAGGTTTATAGCCTCTGGAATTGTGGTAAACAGATGTCACACATTTACCCAGATTCAGCAAATTAAAAAATATACGTCTTTATTGATATTTGCTCTGGCTATATTATAGCCACTGCACTCCCTGGGGAAAAAAGCAAAGATGTTAAAATAACATCTACAAAGTGCTTTTGCACATATGGGGCTCCCAAAAACAATAAAAACAGACAGCGGGCCTGCATATGTGGCAAAAGACACCCAGACGTTTTCCATCGCGGGGCATAACACATATTACTGGCATTCCACATAATCCCACCGGACAGGTAATTGTGGAAAGAGCATATTTAAAAAATATGCTGAAAGAACAAAAGAGGGGGAGTACAGGACTCTCACCTCAGGAGCAGTTGGATAAAGCATTACATGTTATTAATTTCTTAAACAGATTAGATAATTGGGGACATTTTGGTAAAAAAGCAGAATGTAACAGCAAAGGCAAAGATTCTGTATAAGGACATTTTAACCGGGCAATGGAAAGGTCCCCTCCCTATCATAACGTGGGGAAGGGGCCATGTTTTTATTTCCACAGAAAGCAGAACAATATGGGCTCCATCGAGGAGGGTAAAGTTCTACCAAGTACAACCAGACACACCAGCAGCCTCCTCATTTCCATCTTGCTTCTATGGATGACGACACTGACGTTCCTGACAGCCCCCACCGGAATTCCAGCATGGGCCTTTGGACACAGTAGCAACTTATGGATGGCTCTGGCTAAGGAAGCCAACACAGATACAGTTTGTCTTGCTACTAACAACCTTGATAATCCTTATGACATATGTTTAGTTGGTATCCCCACTGCTAATAGCTTGGAGGCTTTTTATAAAACCTTTTCTGTTACTAACAATGAACTTGTCGAATTTGAGTTGCTTGGTTCTTCCATTACTAACTTCTGTATACATTTTGAAATAAAATTTAATTTTCCTCTCCACAAAACAAATAATGTCACTCCCAAAAAAGCCATCTACAAAAATGCAACATTGTGGGGTAATGGGACCCAACTGCAAAAAGTCATAATTGAAACCCCATACAAATCTTTAAAATTAAATCATGGTGATTTTTTAATTTGTGGAGAATGAGCATGGTCTGGAATTCCTTCTAATCCGGAAGGGGGACCATGCACTGTGCGCAGAATTACCCTTTTTTACCCCTTTAAGTTTCCCATACCCAGCAAAATTTCCTCTTTGGAAATCAAGCCTGTAGCTCCTAATTGTACTAAGAGACAAATTGCCACTAGCTCAAAACCAGAAATTATTTGCAGAAATAAAGAAAAATATCCCCTAGCTTGGGATTCTTTTCCTCCTTCTAAAAAGACTACCCCTAAAATTAGGGCACAAGTCCCAAATTTTGTACAGTTCTCTGGATCAGCTCCAGATACATCCCTTCACCTTGATATTGTGACTGACCCTCCCACTCCTACTCAATTCCATCCCCTAGCTCATATCCCTTTAATATCCCCTGACTGTGATCCCTCTGTAAAATTATAGACAAGAGATCGAGATTTTTGGGTGGCATTTTTTGCGGCTGGGATTGCATCAGATCATGCTCTTGGTGTCCTTAGCTGTTGGAGACAACAATGATTATGAGGACATGGAAAGCGCGTTCCAGAAGTGGAAAAACATCGAGGACATTGAAATATCCTTCATGGAGTGGAAGAACCAGCTTATGAAAGTGGGCAATGGACCTCACTGTGCCTAATGGACTATGTGTGGTAGTTTAGTTGAGAATAAAACCTATTCGTAGGTTATTTTCCCACCATTTCCCTTTTCCCCTCATGGACTGACAGCCTGACAGGCTTGGAGACAGTGTTCCATTGGTTCAGGTACCATGAGGTACCTACCAATCATGTTATTTCCAGTTTACTCCACCCAGGTTTACACCCCCTAATGTTTATGTATAACCCTCCATCCAACTATGTTAAGCGGATTTGCATGCTCCGCCCAAGTTCAACCCTTTTCCCAGATTGTTCCTTCCCTCTCCTCATAAAACCCCACCATTTTGTTGAATAAATTCAGATCAGCTTCGGCTGTTGATGTGTTCACTAGCTGTGTGTCGATCTGCTTCTTTCAGCTACACATTGGCATGACGCACATCACACAGTCATTGCCTCCTTTTAACATCTACAGGCTAGGCAAAGAACCCTGACGCTGATCTGCTCCTCTCCCACAGACCAAGGCTGCGTCACTTAGCCACATGGCCTGTTGGATGGCTAAGGAAGCCAACATCACCTCCCTTACACTGCAAGGGTTGCTGGAAGACTCCCCCACTTTGAAGGGAGTCTCCTTACACAATAGAGCAGCCATAGATTTCCTTTTACTATTGCATAATCATGGCTGTGAGGAGTTTACAGACTTACGCTGTCTAAACTTCTCAGATCATTCACAATCAATCTGATCCAATATTAAACAGCTTCAAAATTTAATTTCCAAAATTCAGCAAGACCCTAGATGTTGGAGGTGAGGGAGACTATGAGGAGATGGAAACAGCATTTGCACTGTGCAAGGATCAAGGAAAAGGTTTCATTTGGTGATTAGAAGACCAGCCTTGTCCACACCACTACCCATGATAACACCAACATTTGAGGACTTTATTGTGATAGCTTTGTTAAAGTTGTAAAACCTATTAGTAGGTTGATTCCCGCGCTTTTTGTCTTCCCTCATGGACTTTTTGCCTGACAGGCACAGAGACAGTTCCTGATAGGTCAGTGTACCCTGAGGTACTGACCAATCATGTTCTCCCCCGTAAACTCATCCCCTGTTGATGCCTCCCTATGTTTATTCATGTGCCCTGAACCAATTATTGTTAGAGGACTTGCATGCTCCTCCCACTCTCCGCCCTCTTTCCAGACCCCTCTCTACCTAGCCCTATAAAACCCACCATTTTGTCCTAGTAAAGTTAGATCAGCTTCGGCTGTTTGGGTGTTCAGTACTGTTGTTTGTGCCTCTTTTCTGGGTGTGCCGTCAGGGTGAACTCAACCTTCAGCCATTGCCTTGAGCCTATTAATACCACCTACAGGCTAGGCAAGAACCCTGAGCTGGCCCGGTCCTATCCAGACCAAAACTGCGCCACCTAGATGGCAAAACAAAGATCTTTTTGATGGACTGAATTGGGGATCCCTCCCAAATTGGACCAAACAATTAATACTCATTAGCTTCTCCATCCTTTTTTCTATTATCTTTATTGCTTGCCTTCTTTCTTGACTTTTTGCCTTACTAAAAAAGTATTGCCTCCCCAGAGCCCTTCCAGTTACTGTCCAAGCCCCACTGCAAGACTACAATCAAGATTTCCAGGAATTCCGTAATCATCTAAACAAAAGAGGGGGAGATGTGGAGAGTTGTGCTCTGAATAAAGAGGATTTTGAAAAGTGGAAAACAACTTATCTATCCAAAACAAACTTACAGAGATTCTAAACCAGTGGACTTTACTCTTGCTATTATGATTGATTCCATACTTTCCTTCTTTTTACTATGTTAATGCATATTGTTATAAATAATGCACCCTAGTTCCATTTATTTCAGTGTGTTAAGGCATGCTTGGACATATTTTCCCCTCACTGTTCTCCCCAACCCCTGATTGGCTGGAGTCTGCCGCAGTGCAGTACAGCTCCTGATTGGTTCCCAGTTATGTAAGGTTCCCTCCTGTTATCCCCATTCGCTTATCCCAGTTGTCAATCCCATGCTCTACCCCTTTTCCAGAACCTTCCTTGACTCCCCTATAATAAAGGGGAGCTCCGCCTTAATAAAGGAGATTCACCATTGCAACCTTGACATTGCCCGAACCCTCTGCAGTGTGTGACAATTACTTAACAGAACCTAACAAATTTTCTCCCAATAATCCATTTTCAAATATGCCGACTAATTCCAATAATTCTGTCTCCTACTAACCCCTTTATTTCTTCCACAGGAAATCATCATGTCACCAGTTAGAATGATATAAATAACATAGTTAAAGATGCCACTGACTTGTATATATTGCAAGCATTTCCTGTCTTTTATCCTCAAAACTGACCTACTCTATGGGACCCATTTGCTATAGAACTTCTCAAAGATGCAAAAAAAGATGTAACAACTTATGGTTTAGACTCACCACATGCTATAGTAATATTCTCTTCTTTATTCTCAGCTTTTGTTCTGACTCCAAATGATTTAAAAGGTATCACGAGAGCCTTGTTAAATAAGGTCCAAGTAACATTGTTTTTAGATGAATGGAAAGCTTTAATTCAGAAATATGCACATGAGACTATCACAAATACATGTAGACCAGTACATACTACAATACAGATGCTTTTTGGTGAGGGTCATATGCTGCAAACCCAGCTCAAGCCCAAATTCTGAAGCAAGACTTAATTGCTACAAGAAATATGGCGTAACAAGCACTGCAATCAGTGGCTGATGCCTCACAAAAGACTCTACCTTTCATTAATGTAATTAAAAAACCTGATGAATCTTTTACTGAATTTGCAGAGCAACTGAAAGACTCTATAGAAAAACAGAAAGGTGAAAGAAGCACAAGATGCCCTGTTCTTGAAGCTTGCTATCTCCAATTCAAATGCACAGTGCCAACAGGTACTCAGGAATCTTAGTGACCCTACCCCCATGGATATGATAAAAGCGTGTAAGGACATCTGTCCCCATAGCAAGTTAAAAAATAGTCTTGTCCAAGCTCAGGTGTCCATGACTAACCAGTTAGCTGAAGCTAATTTACTATTCGGAAACCAAATTGCTGAAACTAGCCAGTAGATGGCAGACAAAGTGACCCAAGCCTTAGCAGCAGCTTTGGAGCCCTCCAAAGCAGTATGTCATTACTGTAAAAATAAAGGTCATTTGAGAGTTAACTGCCCCAAACTTCAAAAAAAACCAAAAAACCATCCCCCCCCACATTTGCTCCAGGTGTCAAATGAGGCCACATTGGGCCTTAGAATGAAGGTCCCTATTTGACAAAAAAGTGAACCCACTAACACCCAGAGCTGTTCACAAAACACAAGACTCGGAAAATGAGATATCCAACGCTCAGGGCAGCGTGCAGACACAAAAAGCCCTTCCCAGCAACCTGATCTAACTCCCCCTGACAGTTCCCAACAGAAACTCCAGACAAATGCCTTTGGACTGGAGTTAGCAACTTCAAAACCTCAAACACTAAAAAAGTATCACATTGTGTTGTTAACTTCTGCCACCTCTCAGGTCCCAAATTGTAAAGGCAAATGTGTTATCACAGGACCAGATTCTGCAGTGGCGCTAGGCATCACTGTTTTACCCATGGTTATAAGTCTTCAAGATCCTAAAGTTGTGTTAGTTGTAATCAAACCTAACTTTGTACCCACAGTGATTCATTCAGAGAATCAAACAGCACGAGTCATACCCACGGAGGAAGAAACCCAAAATGAACTGGGAATTCTCGTGAATTGGGCTCAAAAGCTTACTGCTGACAGACGTCCATTAGAATATACTCTTCTCTCTCCTAATTCAGGCCAACAGAAAACCGTGTCTGGGTTACTAGACACTGGGGCACACATGACAATTGTCTCTACCAGGGATTGGCCCAGCACCTGGGGTACAACAAGACCAGCTGTCGACATCCAGGCAGTAGGAGGGTCCAAAATCCCCCTTCAGAGCCTTCTACCACTTCTGGTCCAAGGCCCACAGGGTAAGGTAGCATCATCTAAGCCTTTTATACTGGACATTCCACTGACTTTGTGGGGCAGAGATGTCATAACACAATGGGGAATTATCTTATCCATTCCAAATTTGTAATGAGGGTCCCTGGAGAGCTGCAAGCACCACCTCTCACATGGACAACAAACACAGCAGTGCAGATAAACCAGTGGCTGCTCAGAGGAGAAAAACTGTGGCAAATTCATAATTTGACAGAAGAACAATTAGACAACAACAGGAGACTAGTCCCCACAAACAGCCCATGGAACTTTCCTATTTTCACAATCAAAAAATCATCTGGAAAATGGAGGCTCTTGCATGATCTAAGAGAAGCCAACAATATCATAGAGCTGATGGGAGCCCTGCAGGTCGGGCTACCATCCCCTGCCATGCTCTCAGTGCCATGCCACTTGTTATTTTAGACATTAAAGACTGTTTCTTTATTATTTACCTCCCTCCTGATTGATGCACACAGAAATGCATTTTCCATTACAGCTATTAATGCAGAAAAGCCCTCCAAAAGATATCACTGGCTAGCTTTAACTCAAGGAATGAAAAATAGCCCTACAATATGCCAGGCAATGGTGTCCAATATAATTGAGCCAGTTCGATCTCAATTTTCTGAAGCTGTCATATTCCACATCCACAGGGATGACATACTACTGGCAGCCCCTAACACTGACAAATTGACATTGGTACATGAATGTGTAAAAGAAGCCCTAGGTAATAATGGATTAGAAATAGCTCCAGAAAAAGAACAAAAAATTTCCCCGTGGAAGTACCTCGGCTTGCTAATAGATAAGAGAACATTTAAGCCTCAAGCAGTAACCTTGTCCATCAAAATAAAAACACTAAACGATCTGGAATCTCTTTTGGGAAATCTAATTTGGAGACGATCCTTTTTTTGGTCTTTCAACAGATTTTTTAGCTCCTTCATTTCAGCTCCTTAAAGGAGAAACAGAACTAACCTCTCCTCAACAATTAACACCAGAGGCAGAAAACATTATTGAAGTAATCAACGAAAAATTTCAGAACAGCAGGTAAATAGGAGAGTGGAAGGATTACCTACTGCATTGCTAATCTTTCGAGGACCAAAACAGTCTTCTGCTGTAATAGGACAATTGTGTTGGGGATCACTCGACACCAGAGGAAGAGAATGAGATATCATTTACGATTCGTGGATGGATGCGGCTTGGAGGAGATCAGCAATGAATCACCACCACTTGGGCCTGTGCTTAAACCATAATTTTGGAGTAAAACCTATATGTAGGTTGAATCTCCATTTTAAGTTTCTTCTCAGAGACTTTCTGCCTAGCAAGGCATGACAACAATTCCCCATTGGTCAGAGTACTGTGAAGTACCTACCAATCAAGTTGTTTGGTGGGCTTTAGCCACCTGCCACTCCCTAGTTGCCACCCAGTTACACCCCCTCATGTTTATTCATTCCCTGCTGCCCAGTCAGTGTGAGACGATTTGCATGCTCCTCCCTTGTTCCAACCCAATTCCAGATGCTTCTAATCCTGCCCTATAAAAACCCTCCATTTTCCCTTAATAAAAGAGATCAGCCCTGGCTGATGCTTGCCTCACAGCAGTGTCTCGCTTCTCCTTAATTGGGTTGCGTAGGCGCGTGTCCCAGTTTAAATGAGACAAGGGTCTTTTGCTGAGGATGGATTAGGAGAAAAAGACCCAAACTTCTCTTTCTAAGCAATTATAAATCTGAAATTAGGAGGCTCCGATTAAAGGAAAACAAATTATGGAAAAGGGAAAATAACAGCCCTTTATTAAAAGGTATGTGTGTATTAACAGGAACACGGAAAAAAACCCAACTAAAACAACCAAGCAATACTCGTATACCCACCAATAATCCCCTTCAAGAATAAAACCGATAAACCGGCAAAAGGAAACTTAAATAGTTCAATTTTTTGCACCCTTTGGTGCAGTTCCAACCACAGGGACAGGGGGCACCGTTGGGTCACTGGAGATGCAAAACTTGTAATGTCCTGTACCATTCACCAGATGGCGCTGTTGGGTCACTGGAGGAGCAGAACTTGTAATGTCCAGTGCCCGTCACCAGGCAGCACTGTGATATCCTTGGTTGCCACCAGGTGGGTTGGGGGAAGGAGAAAAAGCAACACCCCCCAGGGTATATCGGAGAAAAAACAAAAAAAACTCGATTCCCCTTCCCTTCCCGCACTGGAAAAAAAAAAAAAAAAAGGGGGGGGGGGAGGGGGAAGAAAAAAAACAGCAATAAAACAGAAAGTTCTCCCAATGGAAAGAAAACTCACGAACTTCAGCTGGGTAGGGTTCGCTTTAAGCAGGGCCTGCAGCCAGCAACAGCTGAGAAGAGAGCAGCAGCAAACTCCCCTCTGACAGGAAGAAAAAACCAAAACCAGTCAGTGTCTGCAGCTTGCAGCAGGTCCTGAGCCCACCGGCACACCAGCCTCCCCTCCCCACCTCCTTCCAGCCACACACACTAGCCCTCCCCAAAACCTCCCCCTTCATTGTCAAGGAGACTAATCTCTCGGCCATCAGTGGACCAGGCCGATTCTTTTGTTCATCTGATGGCCCATACATGGGGGAAGGGAAAGAAAAATTCCTTGCTAAAATCAGAACTATGACAGCGCGTGTGGGGCACTGCTCGCCTGCAGCCTTCTGCTTCTTTCACCATCTACAGCAGAGCTGCGAACCCTGAGCTGGTCAGCTCCCCTCCCAACACCAAAACCTTGCCACAATTGGACTCAAAAACCAGAAAATTTCTTTTGTGGGAATGGATATTTCTCAGTCACCAGTTTTCAAAGACAACTGTCACCTTCCCTGAAATGCTTGCAAAAGTCTGTCACAAAGGCAAGCTCCGAATGTCAGAGAAGGACCCAGATCTTCTTTATGTTCCACTGTCCAATTCTCACTTGTGTTATTACGGTTTATATCTGTTTGATTTTCAACTGGTTATGTCAGATTTTACAGGCAATTACTTTTACAGGCAATTACTTTTACAGGCAATTACTTACCAGCAATTCCTTTTTTGCAGTTCCTTTCTATCTCCCAACCCAGACTGAAAAACAACTTTTCTGCAGGCCCTTTGAAGAAAGCTGTCACTGTGTTTACAGATGGATCTGGGAAGACTAACAATGCAGTAGTAGCCTGGTTGGAAGAAGGAGACTGGCAAACAGATGCCCATCAAGTTGATGGTTCACCCCAGATTGCTGAACTCTTAGCCGTAGTAAGAGCATTCCAGCTCTTTCCACAGCCTCTAAATTCAGTATCAGACTCTACCTATGTTGTAGGAGTGGTGAGTCGCATAGAAAATAGCTATCTAAAAGAATTGAGCAATCAGAAGGTTTTTACACTGTTTAAAACATTGTTGCTTTTGATCCAACAGAGAAAACATCCATTCTACATCACTCACATTAGATCACATATATGCCTCCCTGGCCAACTCACAGAAGGGAATGCTGTGGCAGAAAAAGCAACAAGTTCAGCTTTTTCAGTTAATTCAGTGCCTATACCCAAAAATTTTGAGAAAGCAAAAATTTCTCATAACTTTTTCCACCAAAATTCTAAGTCACTGCAAATAATGTTTCAATTATCTGGCTCTCAAGCCAAGGCCATTGTGTCTGCATGTCCAGATTGTCAATTAGTAACTCCAGTTAGATCTGAAGGAGTTAATCTGAGAGGCCTTAGCCCCTTAGATCTCTGGCAGTCAGACGTGACACATGTGCCACAATTTAGTAGATTGAAATATATACATGTGCCCGTGGACACCTGCTCAGGACCCATTGTTGCCACCGCACATACAGGAGAAAAAGCTAAAGATGTTAAGAGACACTTTTCCTCAGCATTTGCCCTAATGGGCATTTCTAAACAAATAAAAACAGATAACGGCCCAGCCTACATTTCTGCTTCCCTTAAAGAATTTTTCAACATGTGGGTAATAGTTCACAGCACTGGCATCCCTCACTCCCCACAAGGCCACGGGATAATAGAGAGAACTCACAAATCTTTAAAGGATATGCTGAAAAACCAAGAAAACTCAGCTGTAGGTCTCTCTCCTTCAGAATGTTTAAACAAGTCATTGTATGTCCTCAATTTTTTTAAATAGGCTGCATGAGGATGTTTTGCTTGTTGGACATCATTTTGAGGCAAAAAAATTAAATACAGGGGAAGCTGAAGTAAAATACAGGGATATCTTGACAGGAGAATGGCTCAGTCCTGTCCCCCTAATTGTCTGGGGAAGAGGGCATGCTTATGTCTCAACAGGAGCAGGTCCACAATGGATACCATCCAGACTGGTAAAGATCCACCAAGAATTTCCCCCCCCATCTCAACTAGCAGCAGATTCAGCACCAACTACAGGAGGCGATCCCCCATCAGCATCATCTTTGGGATAATCCTGCTTCTTGTGTGTAGCATGACACCAACAAATCAGAAAGACTTATTGTCAGGAGTCCTTGCCACAACTCCTCCAACAATTCCAAATTGTTTAATGCTCTCCAGACGAAACATTTGGCTAAACCTGGCACAATCATTAAACAATCATTACTGACTCCATCTCTCTGTCTACTTTACACCCCTCTAACTCTTTTAAGACCTGTCTTGTAGGGATACCCTGGACACCAAGAGAATGGGATGAATTCAGAAATCAATATGACCCCTGGTGTGATGACCATGATCAGTATAGAAATCTGTTTCTAGACTGTCTTACATGACCAGTAAAAACTTCACATGACAGACAGACATTTAGCTATCAGTGGCAGAGACCTGAAGAATCAGAGATCTTGGGAAGTGTATGTCGTGGTTTTGCCTTGGCTTAATTTGCTTTCCACCCCCCACACAATTACTACTAGTTGAGAGAAGGTTTTTGTAGACAAAAGAGAGACAGGATTTAGGGAAAATAGTATAAACATTTATTACCAGTAAAACAAAAACTATCAATAAATTAAAAACTAAAGAATTATATCTACAACAATTTTTACCTAAGTTAAAGTGTTATATATTTACAGAAATACTCCCCCCCCCCCCTTTTATACCAGTCCAAGGAGGAGAAGTGATTTTAATCTTCATTTTCGGAGTTCCAGCTCCCTCTCTCCAGTAATAAATCTTCAATAGCAGCAAGATTCTCGTTGCAGCTGGAACTTTTTCTCTCTCTCTCTTTTGCTTTGTGTCAGCCTCCAAGGCTGGGCTTACCCCCTTCCTGGGCTAAGACCGAAGGCTGGGGGTTACCCAGGTCCTGAAGGGTCTTCCTTCCATAGGCTTGCAAGGGGACACTTGCTTACTACGGATCTTCACCACAAGGTTACAGGGGATAATGGCTTAAGAGTTCACCCCTGTTTCCCTATGGAGGTCCCTTCCCATGGGAGAAACAGTCCTTGATAGACTTCTCTGCATGGGTTTAGCACGGATTCACACACACACGGATCCCAACATCTCACATGGGCCGTTTTGCTCCAGCATGAGATTCTTTTTCTTTCTTAAAGTTATAAATCTTTAACAGCAGTATGGATACACACACACATGGATCTCAAACTTATCCAAGCCGTCTTCACTCCAGCATAAGCATCATCCCTTTCAAGGGAAGGGTTACAAAGTCTTCAATAGGACTCTGCCTCACCTCAGTCCTTCTCATGAAGTCTCGGTTCTCTTTAGTACATCCACAGGCTCCTCTGTCAGCCGCATGGAGAGTCTCCTTACTCCAACAAATTTTTACAGGTAGCAGGGATTACTTTTTAGTCTTTTCCCTGCTGAGGAGAGAGAGCGAAAAGGGAAGAAACAGCTCTCCCCCCCTTTGAATTTCTTCTCTCTCCTCCGGCTGCCAGCTTCGACCTTGGAAGCTCTGTTATCTCTCGGCTGAAATTCTTCCACAGCGGTTTCTCATCTAAGTAGTCAGTCTTTTAAACTTTTTTTTCTTCACTCTCTTACCAGAGAGTAAGGGAGGGCTTCAGTGCTACACCTGCCCCCCCCCCAGCCCAAGCCGGGGGAGGAGAAGGCCTTGGCCCTCTTTGGGCCTGCTGCTTCTTTACATGGCTGCTGCCCCTAATTTCAACTGCGCAACAAGTCTTCTCTTCCGTTTTCTTAAAGATGTAATTAGCAAAGGCGTCACTGGACTTTTGATTGGCTTTTTTGTCCGGAAATCACCTGGACAAAACCATCCTCAGTGTTACATCTCCTCTCTGTTTTTACTTCATTCACAACAAATATGTTGCCTCATCTGAGTTAATTAATGTCCCTTCTCATGGACCTTATTCCAACTTCAGTTTCTGGTACAAGGAAGAAGTTACTTACCAGATACATGACATGCTACCCCTGATTCGGTTATTCTTCCAAAAGGAGTCTTTTTAATTTGTGGACTTGGAGTTTGGAAAATGATTCCTAGATTAGCTGCTGGAGGCCCTTGCACATTTGGAAAATTAACATTGTACAATCCAGATGCCTTTCTGAAATCTCTACCTGTAAGTCCTCCCAAAAATCGTGCTGAAAGAAACGTTTGCTTCCAAGCAGCCTCACCCTTTTCACGTAAGAAAATCTTTAGAGTGCATAGACAATTCAAAGGTTTACAGCCATCTCTTAAATTCTACTCATCACAATGCAAATCACCTTCTTCACCTAAAGCAGCACAGATCCCTGTGGCTGCAGCACCCCCACCTCCAGCTGAAGAACATCCCTTAGTAAAATTGCAGTCCTTGCATGAATTCACAGTAGAATGCTATTCCAACATGAACTTTTGGTCCAACACCAAAAATATTTTAAGTGACGCAATAGTTCCAATAATTGGCACAACACAAGCCTTAACTCTCCTCACCAGAATGGGGTGTTGGCTAGCTAAAGAAGGTAACGGCACAAGTGCCACCCTTGAAGAACTGTTACAAGATACCCAAAACAATAAGAAAGCTGTTACAGAATCATGCTGCAATTGACTTTCTGCTTTTAGTAAATGGCCATAGGTGTAAGGAGTTTGAAGGCCTCTGCTGCCCCAACTTCTCTGACCATTCTCAATCTATTCACACCCATATCAATCAACTTAAGTCCTTAGTTCACGAAATCCGCCGAGATGATAATTCGACTTTTGATGATTTTTTCAGCTGGATGCCCTTTAAAGGCCTTTCTTCCACTATTAGAAAAATTATTATAGTTATATTACTAGGACTTTTCATAGTGATTCTCTTTATTTGTGTCTTTCCATGTATGCTCAGTTGTGCCAGGAGTTTTCAATCAATAAGAGCATACCCAACTTTAGAAAATAAAAAAGGAGGAAATGTGGCAATGGACCTGCAATATATAGAATGGAAGAAGTCCTGTCAGAAATGGACTTGTGGGGAAAATTAAGAAACCAGCCCAAATGTCCTAAAACCAGAAGTTTTTAGTGTTGTTTAAGTGAAAAGTTTTCAAAATGGCTTTTTGTTGTTTCTTTTCTAACTCACTTTCTTCCTCCCAAGTACCCCCTTGCAGAGTTATCTCTATTCAGGAATGTACTGGGAAGATAATCTGAAAGTTTTCTCATTGGCCTTTATCTACTCCTTTCTATTGGATGTTAACCCCTTCTTGTTCTGTAAGACCCCCTGAACTTTCAATTGGTTATTTTGTAATCCCCTCAAAACTTATATCCCTACCCATACAACAAATCTCTCGCTCACCACCCCTGCTGGTCTCTGTTGTGAGTCTTGTTGGGCTCCTGGGATCATGTAGTGGGAGGAGGGGGGGAGCATTTTCCCCTCCAGGAAATGGGCTAAAAACCTCAGGTCCTGGAGCCCCTCTTTTCCAATCCACTGTCGCACTGGGGGTAAGGGTGCTGGGGGATTTTGAGTGCCTGGGTGCCCAGTGATGGGTGCATGATCAGAGCGGGCAGGTTCCAGGCCTGGAAAAACAGCTGAGGTGAAATTCAGGGCTGCTGGAACCTGGGGAGGGTAGGCCTGGGTGACAGGAGCTGCGTAGGTCTGGGGCTGGTGCTGGGAGCTGGCGGAGTCCAGGGCTGGGGAATAGCAGCTGGGGAGTCTGGGCCTGGGTGACAGGAGTTCAGGGCTGCCCAGGGCTGGCTGACAGGGACTGGCACAGTCCAGGAGTGATGGGAGCTAAGGGTTCAGGGCTTGGAGGGGGTAACTGTTTGAGGTTTCCCTCCTACCCTATATAGGAGCATTGTGTGTCCCTCCCTGGATTGTGGGTCTGGTCCTTGCCCCGGCCCCCATCCCTGTGCCTGTCCCAGTGCCGGTACTGGCCATGGTCACTATCCCAGTGCTCACTCTGTCCCCAGAGCTGATTCTGCACCCAGTCCCAGTTGTGGTCCTGATCCTGAGCTTGCAACCAGGCACAGTCCCAAGCTGGTCCCCACAGCACCTAGAGCCCTCACAACCCCTGTAGCCCTCACAGCCCTCATGGCCCTCACAGATCCCATAGACCTCACGGATCAGGAGCAGTGTCCTTCTGGGACTGGAGATACCAGTCCCCCACAGTGACACCAGAGTCGTTCAGCTGGAGATCTGTCCATGAGTACACACTTTGAGACCTGGTTGGACAGCCACTGCATTCACAACTACCCACATTGCCAGGTTCTGAGCACTCCCAACTGGCTGCATGTGAAATGCATGCATCACCCTGCAGAGATTCCATTACTGAGGCACCAGATGTGGTGAGGTGGGGAAGAGCCTTTGGCTGAGGGTCTAAGGTGGGACAACTGCTGGCACCATCTGCGGTGGCTGATGTTGAGGAATGTGATAGATTTAAAAGATGGAGGGCATTCTACGAATGTTATTAAAGGACTTTATTAAACACAAGGCATCTTACAAGAGCCTGGACAGCATGGATATGCTACAACTTTACAACACGTGTTGTATTGGACTTTATTGACAAAAGTTATAAGAACTATTAATGCATGTTATATGAGATTCTGTACCCCAGTTTTTCATATGTCTGAGCAAGCCTGGACATGTTCCTTTCCCCACTGTTCTCCCTTATCCCCGATTGGTCAGAGTTTGCCGCAGTGTGGGCAGTCCTGCAATTTACCCTTATTCCTATGATTGGCCTCTATTTAAGTCATGTTTGCCCCTGAGCTCCCCATTTGTTAAACCCTCCTATCAATCTCATGCTCCTCCCCAGTTTCTAGCACCTTCTACACCTAACTCTATATAAGCAGTTGTCTCCCATCAATAAAGGGACAGCATTTCACCTCCTGCTCTGTACGAACCTTTGTGTGCTGTTCCCCGACCAAACCGCAGCAACCATATACAAAAAAACCCTACATACTGTTGAGAGTGCTGGAGGGTGAGGGTGCTGTGGGGTGAGGATGCCAAGGTGGTCAAGGAGCACCTTGACATCCTTGGCAGAGCATCGCGGTGCTTGGCGGAGGGTAAGAACACTGTGAGATTTGGAATTCCTGGAAGCCCAGGGCTGGGTGCTGGAGGAAGCAGTCCTGTGCTGGGTGCTGGTGGGGTCCAGGACTTGCAGATGAGAGCTCTGGGGTTCCTTAGGGGCAGACAGGGGAGAGAAAGGGGAAAGCCCCCACAATGGTCAGTGGGGGGGGCCCAGGGTACAACAGTGAGAAGGTCGGAGGAGCTACCTTCCCAGCTTCCAGGGGTGTCCCCAGGCTGGGAAGAGGGGAAATGTCTAAGGTTTCTACCCCAACTCATGCAGTGTGGGGGTGCACTGGGTGCCCCTCCAGAGAGTCTGGAGCTCCTGGAGTGCTGGGCGTGTCCCCTAGCCCAAGCTGTGGGGGTGCTGGGTGCCCCCCACCCATGGGTGCTGGAATGGGAAGGTCTGGGTGTCTCGAGTGTTCAGCGTGATGGAGGTACTGCTGCAGGTCTTGTTCATGGTCACAGAAGGGCTAGATGTGAGCTGCATAATGCAGCCTGCAGGGCCAGAGGAGAGGCATGAGAACTGGCATGTCAAGCAGAGCGGTCATGAATTTGAGATTTTGATCAAGCCCCAAGCAGACCAGTATCAGGTGGGACCTCTGGCAGTGGGAGCTTAGCTCCCCACAGCAGAAACAGCCATGCTCCTGGGTGCGTCAGTCACTCCACTGTTCCTGATGTCCCCACTGCCCCCTATGTCCCCAATGATCACAGTGAGCAGGCAGACAGTGCCATAGACTGTGAGCAGCCAACGCATTCAGGACTTGGCCAGGGGAGTCAGGGTGGCAGAAGGTGTCACTATCCAGCTCGTGGATATCACCAATCCCATGGAACCCAGATTCAGGTCACCAGTGCTGGTACAGATGGGCACTTCCAGGGGCTGTGGTTATCCGATCCATAGGTTGGGGATCTCTAGGGGCTCAGGGGACATGAAGGGCTGGGGGTTGGGGGGTTGATGTCCTCCCCCCATGGTGGCTCCATCCCCAACTCCATGTCCCTCTGTTCCCCCTTACATGTGGCTGCAGGTGTAAGGGACACCTGGAGAGGGGGAAGAGAGGTGTCACAGTGGGTGGTACCTTAAAGTTAGCCCACATGGGTTGTGGGGTGGGGGCACAGGAGGGTCCATGGGAGGGTATAAGTATCTTGGTGCACGGGTCCCTGGGAGCACTCTGGCTGTCCCAGCAAGCCGGTGGTCGCCAGCACTAAGCTGAGCCTGTGGGGGGCACCCATGGGGGACAGGGGTGACACGGGGGCCACTCCCTATACCCACTCTTCTCTCCCCACAACCCTATGTGCTGGTGACTGTCAGGCAGCCTGGTGAGTAGAGGCCAAAGGCAGGTGCCAGGGGTGGGTCTCCAGGACTTACACTGCAGGGGATGATGCCATTCGACATGGAGCTGTGCCTAAACCAGTGAGGCTTCCCTTTAACGAAGAGTGCAGTCAACATCCACAACACTGCACACTTGTGAAGGTTCTGGGGGTGAGGGTGCTGGGGTACCTGGAGTGTCCAGGAGCCCAGATCTGGGTGCTGTGTGCTTGGAGAGTCCAGAGCTGGGTGACTGGAGCTGGTGGGTTCCAGGGCTGCCTAGTGGGAGCTGGGGTGGGATTCAGGCGGTGGGATTTAGGGCTGATGGGTGCTAGAGGTCCTGGGCTAGGTGATGGAACCTGGGCAGGTCAAGGGCTGGATGAGGGGGGCTGGTGGCACCCATGGCAGACTGATGGGACCTGAGAGGGGTTCACCTCACATTTCCTGCCCTTTTTCACTCACATTTCCCACACTTTCTCCCTCATGTTTCTCAAACTTTCCACCTGACATTTCTCATGATTTTCTCATTTTCCCCAATCATTTCCCTTAACATTTTCTGACCTTTTTCTACCCTCATGATTCTACCCTTTCCCCTTTACATTTCTCGCACATTTTCCCTTGTGTTTCCTGTGCTTTTCCCTTCACATTTCCTTTCTCTCCCCTCACTTTTTTCACACTTTCCCTCTCATATTCTTCTTGCTTTTCCCCTCACATTTCCTGGTTTTTCTCTCCCCACACGTTTCTTATGCTTTCTCCTCATGTTTCCTGGCCTTTTTCTTCCCTTACATTTCTCACACTTTCCCCCTCGTTTCCTCCCCTTTTCTGCCCTCACGTATTTTCACTCATGTCTCCCTCCCTTTTTCTCTCACATTTCCTGCATTTTTAAATTAACTGACAGACTTGTTACAGACTGGCTTGTGGTTTTTGTGTGTACAGGGCAAAGCTCCAACACTGCATTAATAAGCCTGTCGTCTGTTAATGCCCATCTACGCAGAGGGAGTGACAATGACCTCTCTGCCTGTCCCGTGCTGCTCCGGGCCAGAGTCACGCGTTGCCGCGGCCAGAGGCCGAGAGAGGTGCTGGTGACGCGGCCTGGGCCTGGGGCAGGAGAGGCCGCGGAGCGCGCTGGGAGGCTCCGTCTCGCGGGGCTGGCAGTCCTGGCTGCCATCTTGTGCGTGGCGACAGTTCCAGCAATGCGGGTCTCATTCTCGTCTCCGGCGGCTGCAGGCGTGGATGCGCTTCCCGGGAGGTACGGGCGTTGTTTCCGGTCCCTGCAGGGACCGTTCGTGGCCAAGGGCGCGCCCAGTAGCTGCGAAACAGGAGCTGAGACCTTCCCACCGTGGCGGCACCCGCTCGCTCTCGCCCTCCCTCTCGGCATGCCCGCCCAATCTCTACCAGTTCCGGTCCGGCAGCGTGAGGTGATTGGCCCCTCGGGCCCGGCAGCCGGAAGCGGGAGATTTGAATGGTAAGGGGCTCCACAGGCGGCTGCGCTGCAGGGTCGCTGCTCCCAGCGGGGTTGAGCTCGGGAGTCTCTTGGTGGTACCGGCCCGGGGACCGGGACTCGCTTGCGCCTGTTACCGGACAGCCCTGGCAGGGTCTGCCCCAAACGTGTCCGTGAGAGCAGCCGCCCTCCCCGGGGTTGTAGCCGAGCCCCTTCCCGTGCCCGAGAACGTAAGCGCAGGCTACGATCTCTCCTCTCAGGAGCTGAGAAGAGCTGCCTGGGCCCTGCGGGTCACAGAATGGCTGGAGGTGACTATGCGGAAGTTCTCAAGTACTATGAATTACACAGAACAGTCGGCACAGGTGGGCTCAGTCTGGGAATGCAAACAGGTGTGTGTGACGTGTTCACCCGCCTGAGTGTTTATCTGAGCAGAGATTAACTGTTACTGCGGAGGCTGTGGGTCATATTTACAGGGTGTATTTTGCGGGGCAGAAGTCTGGAAATGTAACAGGAAGGTGGTGGAGCGATCACTTTTTAACCTAACAAAAGTGCTGCACATTGTGCGTATAGGGCATTCTCCAGGGTGACTGAGATCACAGGTAAAAAAGCTTGTTGCCATGCAGAGCTTTACACATCTCTGTTTCAAATTCTAGGTGGGTTTGCAAAGGTAAAACTTGCACGGCATCGTCTCACTGGTGAAAAAGTTGCAATAAAAATCATGGACAAACCTGCTCTACAGGTAAGTCAAAAGATGCTTTCTAAGTTGGTAACGTGCTGCTCCTGTGGAGTTCTTGGGAACACGGGTGCAACTGTCTCTGTGGGCTGGTGGTGGATGCTGTAGGCTTGAAAGAATGTTAACAGAGCACCAGAAATTCTGTGCCCTCATGTGGAGAGGGCAACATTCTTCAGCTGTAAAACTGAGGGAGTTACAGATATAAACAATAAATGACAACATAAATTATAGTAATTCAAGCAGAGTGCTGATGAGAATAGTAGCAATTGTACATCTGCCACTCTGGGTTTTGTTGACTAGTGTGTGAGAAGGGCAAGTGAACAGTGATAGAGCTAGAGCTGCTTGAGTTTGAGCAGTTGGACTGTGTGCTGTGACATTTAAGTGTTGTGCAGTAGTCTACTTACTGTGATGTACAGGCTGTCAAACTAGCTGGCAATTTCATAGCTTGTTGTTGTGTTCTCTTAGGATGACTTGCCTCGTGTTAAATTAGAAATTGATGCCATGAAGGACTTGAGTCACCAGCACATTTGCCGGCTGTATCATGTGATTGAGACACCTAAGAAAATATTCATGGTTTTAGAGGTAAGAAACTGTGTTTCTGCTATGACGAAGGTCCCTGGGTTTAGCTATAGCAGTGGATGGTAACAAAGTCCAAATAAAACAATTCTTAGAAAGTCATCTCAATAACAAGTGTGTCCGAGGTGCTATAGTTTAAAAATAAAGTTGGCAATATGTTCTGTCTTACTGTAAAAGCCACTTCTCATAAGCAAACTAACTTTAATTTTCATCTCATGCTCCAAAAAATAGCACGAGCAGGATACACAGGATCCCAGAACTCCCACAGGGTTGTCACCTCCTGGGCAGTTTCTGTTGCCTGTGACGTTTAAGTGCCATGGCTATAGCAACACATCAGGCAACAGTTGGGCTCCTGGGCTTGTTGGGCCTGTTGCAGGCTGGCCTGGGACACACTTGGGTGCTGCTGGAATAAAGCAGAGAGAAGGGAAGAGTGCCCTCATTCATTTTTAGATTTCATGACTGTATTCCAAATGTTTTCTTTCTCCTGCCTTCATGCAGTACTGTCCTGGAGGAGAACTGTTTGATTACATCATTTCTAAGGACCGCCTTTCTGAGGAGGAAGCTCGTGTATTTTTTCGGCAGATTGTTTCAGCAATTGCTTATGTGCACAGTCGAGGATATGCCCACAGGGATCTCAAACCAGTAAGTCTGAACAGCAATCATATTTGCACAAATAATAATGAAGACCCAGTTGTATTTCTCCATGTGGAGTGGGTTCATCTAACATTTTATCTTAACATTTGCTGAATTTCTACTTTATTATTTCTGCTTGATGTTTTGTTCCTCAGCTGAGCTGGATGCGTCTGTATCTGAGGAAGGAGCTTCCTCTGAAAGAGAAGCAGAATAGGGCACTCCAGTTGAGACTGGAGCAGACATGGATCTGACTTTGGTGCTTAGGCATTCCTGCTGTCCGCTTTATTTCAGCTTTAGAGTTGTTGTGCTTCCTCTCTGTTGTACACACTGTTCTGTTCTCATGTCCAAAGGAGAAAGGTGACCCCACAGTTTAAACGAGTGGAGACTCAACAGAATGCAGGGGGAGGGACATGCCATAGGACCTGTGGCTTTGCTGTCACTGCAGGGGTTAAGCGTAGATTTAGCGAATGGAACTCTTGAGACCATTTCTCTTTGAAGGGGTTGGAAGTCTGCATGTTTAAAGTCGCTGGCAACTCTGAGAAAAGAAAATTCTTACTGTACAAGCATTTCACTAGGTAGCTCATGAAATCATTGTCTCCAAAGAACTTCTCCCCAAGCAAAACCTTCAGTGTACCTCTTGGAAGGAGTTGTCTCAGCTGGAGTGCTGCCAGATTTATAGGATCATGTCATACCTTGGGTAGGAAGTGACTTCTGTTGCTTCTGTTTGAATCTGTTGCTCAAAACAGTGTCAGACTGAGCTTCTTGGGGCTTTATCCAGTCACATCTTGGACCTCTCCCAAGGATAAGGCACAATGTCTCTGGGCAATGTATTCAATTCTCTGCTTTCTCCCTTATGAGGAGAAAGGGTTTTCCTTAGTTCCAGTCTTATGCCTCTTGTCATCATCCCACCACGTGCTGCTGTGGAGGGGCTGACTCTGTCTTTGTGTCCCCCACTGAAGGAATTAAAAGGCTGCTATGAGGTCTACCCTGAAGCTTTCTCACCCACAGAGTGTCTCTCCCTCAGCCTCTCCTCACTGAAAAAGCACTTCAGCATCCTTGGCAGGCTCGTGCCTAACCATGGAGTTTACCTTAGTTTGATGCCTTTCCTGTGCTGGGGGGGTGGGCAGAAACTCGATGGGCTGTTCTTGCTGTGGTGAACAGAGAGTGAGTCAGTTCCCCCACTCTGCTCCTTTCACACCACCTGGGGTATCGCTGGCTGCCTTTTCTGCACTCAACTTCCTGTCTAGCAAACTTCCAGGCCCTTCTCAGCAGGTAGGAGCTCGTATTCCCCATCTAGAATACAGGACTTATTCATTAACAAGTGGTCAAAATCTCCAGAGGAGGGCTCTAGGTAAATTCTAGCTGCTAATGGCAAGAAGAAATAATGTGAAAGGAAATGTTGTTTCTGGAATAACTTGGGTACAGAAGAATTCATTACTGCTTTATCTTTTACTAGGAAAATTTGCTAATTGATGAGGAACATAATCTGAAGCTTATAGACTTTGGACTTTGTGCAAAGCCAAAGGTAAGAGTGTCAGTTTCTCTCACAGAGCAGAGCTAAATCAACTACAATGCACACATAAGAATTGCAGGTGTAACTTCAGCGTGCAGTGCAGAGCCTTGCATTGGATTCAAGCTGTTTGCCTAGTTGTTCCGTTGCTGATTTCTTGGTAGAGTCTTAACAGTGTAAGAAACCAGTAACCTGCGTGTTCTGAGCAGAATTTCAGATCACTTTCTCCTCTTACACGTCTTTTATCCCAATCTAAGGCAGAGATCACCTTGTGTGTGTAGAGTACCTGCTTGTACTATAAGAGCTATGTTGGTGTGCATTTTTTCCCAATAAATTTCAGTGGTATGTGTCTTTTTTCATAAGTTTGTCTATGTATAGAGATTGTGGATCAAATCAAATTTCCATTTACAAAGACTCCGGATCCATATGCTTGTATAGAGTTGTGTTCCAAGTTTAAAGTTAGTTTCTACACTGCTGCTCTGTTTGTCAGCTTCACCTGCAAGGTAGGTGCTTGTAAGAAACAATTTGATGGGAAGGTCTTGCCTGGCCCAAAGTCCTTGGATTGTTTTAGCTGACTCAAGTTAGAGCACCTTGCAGCCACTATCTTGGTGGTACAATGTCATCTTACTCTGATCTGCTTAGAACAAAGCCCAAGCAAAGTAATTACGTGTTTTTAATAAGGGAGCATTTTTTTTGTGGTTCTTTATGAAGTTATTCCATCAAATATTGGTATAAATATCCAACCAGCCTCATGCCCAGTAGCTCTTGGATCACTGCTTCCCAAGTTCCATCTCTTCACGGTCATGAAGTATTCCTATCACAGGAGGTGCTGCAGAAAAAACTAGTGGGATAACAGGTGAATGAGCAGCTTGGGATCTGTGTGTTTGCAGGACACTCATGGCCTTGGAGAGTTTTTGCCTAATGAACCCATATATTATACCAAAGCAAAGTATAAGGTGTATGTAGATAGACAACAGAGGAAAATGAAGCCTCTGAGGCCTCTTAATATTACTAGAAGACACTATCTGTGTTAGAGCCAATGGTTCTGTGTTATTGGTTTCCTGTCTTGTTCTAGGGTGGCCTTGATTACCATCTGAACACATCCTGTGGAAGCCCAGCTTATGCAGCACCAGAGCTGATTCAGGGCAAAGCATACATTGGCTCAGAGGTACGTAGAATAGCTGTGGGTCAGGGTGTTTTTTTTCTTGCCCCCTTTGTATTTAAAGGCGGTGAAGTTGATATACACTCCCTTGATATCTCTCTTCAATGTCACTGGATAATGTTACCTCAGTGGCTCTCAGAAGCTGTATGACTGACAGCAGTCACAGCCTGGAATAGCATCTCTTAGCCACAGATTCTGCAGCTGGCTTATTCATGTCTGACTAACCCTTTGCTGTCTCCAGGTGTTACTCTGTGCTTTAGTAACTTATACTCCTTCCTTCTAAAATATTATTTCAAGCAGCAATTTGTTAATTACTCAACTGTTGTTGTGAATTTTTATGCAGTCTCAGTGTCTTGTATATTTTACCTTTAAATTTGTGTATGAAAACTTGCTCTTTGCAGTGTGCAGTGTAGTAAAATTAGAGAGAAGAAAAACTTGCATTTATCCAGCTTTGATTCCATGTCTGGAATATTAGGCCTTGCTACTTGCCTTTGCCAATCCATCCAAAATACTGTAATTGCAATTCACTCAAACTTAATTGGCTCAGCTGTTGGGTGGATCAGTCTTTTTTCCTTTACTGCCCTTTGCACCACTATCCCTGTCCTCTAACTCTTGTTTTCTTTTTTGTTTTGTTTTCCATGAAGTCAGTGCTTCTCAAACCTCCTTTTGCTTTATGACTGAAGTGTGAGTTACAGTATAAGGCACACAGACCTTGTCATGACTATACAGAATAAATAGGGGGGCTTTAAAGCTGATTGTAACTGTGCTGACAGGTATTGTAATCAGTAATACATTTCAAAACAAAATCCCCTCCAAGGAGTTTGATTTAATTTTTGTTTCGGACATCCTTGTAGGTTGAAGGTAATGCAGCAATTTAGTGACCTAAGGAGAGGATAATAGTTTTACCAGTGCTCCAGCTTGAGTGAGTTGAAAACTGAATTCAGGTGGTGTGCTTTCACTTGGAATGTACAGAGTTCTGTCCACACTTAGGGAATTTACTTTCTGAGAGTTGCATGTGCCAAAGGGAGATAGTGTTACCTGTCTCTAAGCCACTGTAGACAGATCAGGTTTGTGAACTCACTCGTTTTTATTTTTTAGGCAGATATTTGGAGTATGGGAGTACTGCTGTATGCTCTGCTGTGTGGTTTTCTCCCCTTTGATGATGACAATGTCATGGCTGTCTACAGGAAGATCCTAGTAGGTATCGATGGCGCTAGAATACATGAGGAACAGGCATCTCTAAGCATTATGAGAGGCTTTTGCTTTCTGATGGCAGAACCTGTTGAGCTGTGCTTTAGGCAAAAGGCTTATTTGTAGAATTTTGTTATGCTTTGTTACTCTTCTGATCAATATTTTGTGGATTTGTTTCTGTCTTCTGTAAAATCTGCCATAAAATCTGTTGAGAGGAACAGCAGTGTTGAGTATGGGCTTTGGGTTCGTCTGTCTCATCTTTCTCTCACCCAGAGTCTAGTATGTTTAAACCTCCCCAGAAAAACTCCTTGAGAGTTTTCAAGGGCTACTTTGGCAGGAGGAAGCTAGCACAGGATGTATTTTTAGCGTGCATAACAGTCTGAGCTCCATAAAGTACCGGATTAGTGTGGCTTTTTAATCTGGAATTGGAGCAGACTTAAATACCTGGATAGAAAATCCCTAGGAAGCTTAGTTTGAGTGGTTCGAGAGAACTTTAAAAAATCTAAAAAAAGGGAAAAAGAAGGAAGGAAAGGCTTCAAAGAGGTTGTGTAAAGGCGCTGATGTTTAGATGAGGTACCATTAAAATTACATGGCTTCCATACTCACATAGTCGTAGAATATCTTGAGTTGGAAGGGAGGCATAAGGATCATGAAGTCCAACTCCCTGCTCCTTGCAGGACTACCTAAAACTAAACCACATGACTTGGAGTGTTCACCAAATAATGCTAGTGTTGAACTGCGCTGAGACAACCAATGAGGTTTTAAAGCTTAGTCTGGGAGTGGTCAAAACCCAGTCATGCCACAGGTGTTAAGATGCAGTCTTGCTATTTGCACTCCAAATTTATTTTAATTTTATGTAGCTATGAACTGGAAAGTGCTTGAAATGAGAGCACTTACCCACTGTTCTGGAATTTAATTTCACACATTAAAAATCCTGAAATTTATTGTAATCTCAATTTGGACCACTTGCTCCAAGTCGAATCTGCTGTTTGGATCTAATTAGAATCATTTGACTTACTTACATGCAATATTTCTTTCCTTGGAATGTTCCACATCTCTTCATTTGGTAATACTTGAATGAATGTCTTTTGAATGAAAAATCGAGCTGTGGTGTAAATTCTGTAAAAAAACCCTTATATGTAGTATGATCTTATGCACCTGGTAGATATCGCAACTTATCCAGCATTGCCCTCAGTCCGGTAGATGAGAATTGTTTGTTACGTCATGTTCTGTAGCAATATATTAAAAACAAAATGTAGATTACATACATTACTTAGTTTCAGAGTAAAACTGCATTGTAAAGCAGCCAATAAATTATTCACAAATAACCTATTAGTAGGGTCTGTAAAGATGTAAGTTAAATTCTTTAACCTGTTATGTCAAAGCAATACATACTCTGCTTAGAAATGTAGGCTGCATATAATGCAAATGTTTTTTCATCAAGGAATTTGTCTGTAGAAAGAAAACTGCCATGACAAAATGATAAGTACATTATTTGACAATGACTGCTTATTAATTTTTTTTTTTTGCTCAATTTTCATTGAGAAGTAAATGATCCTTGATGATGAATTTGGTTTGTTTTTTAGCCACTGTTGTACCTCACCTTTGAAAGCTGTTTTCAATTTCCTTCTAACTGAGAATTAAAGTAAACCAAGAGTAAATAATTTGATTGAAAAAATCTCACCTCTTAGACCTATAACCTTTCTCCTTTCTGCAGTATAAGACTGAAACTTTAGCATTGGATTTAACCTGTTCAAAAAAGAATATCTTAATACTGAGGATGGTGTACTTTTAGTGTCTGAAAAGTATTGTTTTCAGTGAATCTTCACATTTCAAAGTGCTAATATCAGTCATTCATACTCCAGCACGTTTGCACTTCTAGAGCTTCAGTATTGACTTGATACAATGAACAAAGGCAGTGGATAAAGGAGCAGGTTAGCTGCGAAAGTGGGCAGAGATGGAAGTTTCAAAGAAGCTGAGTGGATGGAAACTGCAGTGGGTGATTCAAACAGGGCATTTTCCTTACTTAATGCAGCTGCATTTTAGTACTACCATGATGTTTCTTCAAGTCATTCTTAAAGCTAACATGTTCCTGCTATTCTTTTTTTACTGAGTACAGATGTCACTATTGTCCGAGTACTTTAGCATTCCTCCTGAGATTCAAGGTTAGTTCTAAAGCTCTTCTTTTCTACAGAGAGGAAAATACAGTATTCCAAAGTGGCTCTCTCCTAGTAGTACGCTGCTCCTTGACCAAATGCTGCAGGTAAGGGTATTGTTTCTGCTGCATAGGTCCATAAAGTACTGTGACACAGGTCAAAACATTACCTCACTGAAACATTTAAAAAGCATTCAGTGTTAGAAAAGGAAGTTTAATTCTTATACATTTTTGAAGAAATTATTATTGTTGCCTTTGCTCAAAAAAATTTGAGAACAGAAATAATTAAACAAAGTTTAAATGATTTAACAAAGTCTTTGAACACCTTGCTTTTGGTTGTTTTAATGTACTACAAAAGAAAAGCTCTTTTATAAACGAAGGTAAACTTCCTGAATATGTATTTGGGCTATACCTAGGGAATCTAGCCATAATGCTGCATATCCCTGGGACATCTGTTGTAACTTGACAGTTTCTATAACTGTCCTGCGTAGCTCATATCTTTGAGTGTGAGCTTCCTTTTGGAGAAGCTCTGAAATGATAGTGGTGTCCATTTTTACCCCTAGCCACCTATTTTGTGTAGAAGACGAATTGTTTTTTCTTCACAACTTAAGTATCACTTTGATTTTTATTGCCCACCAGGTTGACCCAAAGAAGAGGATTACAGTCAAACACCTGTTAAGTCACCCTTGGCTTATGCAAGGCTATTCTGATGCTGTTCAGTGGCAAAGTAAATACCCAGTAAGTACTCTGGTCAGATGAATAATAAAGTGTTTAATGTAATCTTTATTGGCTTATTACCATCCTTACAGTATGGGGGTGTGAAGGCATTTCTTCAAAGATGAACTTCGAGATGGGCCACAGTTCCTTTCTGAGTATTTTAGCTTTCAAAATATTATTACTTGCTTTTGATTTCTCTTGTGGAGAAATTTCAAATGTGTTTTCATCATATTCTGCAGCTGAATCTGCAAAATAACTGAATTCTTGAAGTATTTCTTCATATGAATGACCAATTCTTTCTCCAGGCTGCTTGATACTTTGCCTAAGGTGAAAACACAAATATTCTGGAGAGCATGCTAGACATGATTATGGTTTATCGTGTATGTAGTCCTCACTGAAAATGTGAATAAAAGATTCAATCTCATTGAAAGAATATTCATCCTGTCTCTGAATCACTTGTTTACTTGTGTGAGAGATGAAGGCAAAGGAAAAAAACCAAAATAATCTGGTTGTCAGCAGAAAGTGCTGAGAAGTTCCTGGATGTTGGCAGCCAGTGCTTCCCATTGTCACCAGATGCCACTATTTCTCTACATAAAGAAGAGCTTGACTGTGCTCACAGTATCAGTGATACTAGCTGGCTCTGGAAGAGATGTGCATGTCTAGTAGCTTCAGATATTTACGGAGAGATGAAAGAATAGCCTTTTTTCTAGTAAAAATCTCACCTCCTCTTGGGTGGCTTACTTGAATTTACAAGCTCTCACCTGTGAGAGGCCAGGCTGGGAAGTTGTATGACTTTTTCAGTCTGCTCCCTACGATGTTTAGTTATGATGCCGAACATTTGAAAGACAAGATCTAAAATCATCCTTGACTTGTCTCAGCCCACGGGGTTTCATGGCAGTGTCACTGTGAGGTGTGGATTATGAGGCAACTTGAAAACCTTGTTTCAATATCCATTGTGTTCTTACAGTTGGGACATCTTGACGAGGACTGCGTAACAGAGCTTTCTGTGTTTCATGAGCAGAGCAGGGAGACTATAATGGAATTAATAACAGAGGTAAGGAGTACATATCAGTAATTTACAGTAATTAATGATGGTAGTAGAGTAAAAAATTTTACTGTGTTATCAGATATTGTGTTATGTATTCTCAAGTATGACATTTTAAATACTTTGTAGATTTAAGGAGCCCCTGCAGAACTCTAGAATTTGGCTGTAGCTTGTAACTACAGTTCTGAAGTTCAAGTTTGTTTATTTCTTTTTCTCCTTTAATTGTACTCATGATGTTTCCTAAATCTTACTGTTATTCCCCATTATGGTAAAATCCTTCTGCATGTCTGAAAGTTAAAGTAGGTTTTAAGAAATTTATAGTTGAACAACAGATGCCATTTGCTGGGTTAGCTCTTTGCTTTTAAATGGTTCAATAAATAGCAGGTGAAGAAAAAAAAAGAGAAAAATATCAGAGCAACACCCAGGTAGACTACAAAAGACATGTTTTTTTGGAATTACTATTCACAGTTTTTTAAAAGTAGTGAGTCACTTTTGACTATAAATGACAAAAGTTGAACTAACTACTTCTAGAAAAAATGTGCAAAGGTTAGCAATAACATTGCAAGCTGTAGAAGAGACTTAAAGCATAATGCATGCTCCAGCTTTTACCCAAATCTGAAAATTCTTCCTTAAAACTGAATTTTTTGCTTCTTTGTAATTGGTAGCAGTGACAATAGTTTTTTGGGGTTTTTTTTAACAGTTGGGTTTCCTGTGTAACTGTAGCAGAAGCAGACTTATAAACTGCATGTGATACAATAGATTTGTGGAGTTGATGATCCTTGTTTTTCAGTTACAGCAAATAATCAGCATAATTCGTCTACATGGGGAAAAGTCCTTCCAAATAGCTTCGTGATACTTGCATAGTCCTTTACTGAAGGACTCCTAATTCCTTATAACTAATTCAAACTAACTGTATATGCTGCAAACCTATCAAACATTATGCTTGTGTTCCTCACACAAGCAGAGCTGCTGAAAATCCTGCAAAAAGTTGGTGCTATTTGTAGGGGAAAAATGGGCAGGAGGGACTTCCAAAAAATCAAATGTCTGGTTGAAATATTGGATAAACTGAATTACTAGGTTTGCCATTAACTTCAGTGGATAGATCCTGACCCCAGCATTAGTTTCCATGCTAGTGCATGAGCTGCAGACTAACTTGCAGCGAACCTCCATAGTGCCTGTTTTGTGATCTCAGACACATAAAATGAATCACCTGAAGTCTGAAATTACACTGTGATCCAACATTAGGGTTGCACACCAGATGGAAAAACTTGCAGAGATGCAGAAATTTTCAGAAGGCTGAGCTTGCCTGGTATTCGCAAGGTTTCCAAAGAGGAGATTAAAATACTCTTTTTCTCTCCCTGTCTTGCAAGTGGAAATATGACCAGATGTCAGCAACATACCTCTTGCTTCAATCCAAGAAGGCTCGTGGCAAGCGTGTTTGTTTAAGTGTTCCGTGTGTAACAGGGCATGCCAGAACCATGCCAGTGGCAGGCCTCAAGGTAAGCTTGGGTTCAGCAGGAGAGCATCCTGGTTAAAATCCTGCTCTGCACTGACAAAGCTCTGCATGGGGAAACATGCTGGTGCCCTAAATATCATTAAGATAATACATATGCAGTCAGGCAAAGTCTTGATCATTAAACAGTTGAGTCTTATTAACACAATTTAGCAAGCTGGACTGCTTTTATGAATTGGCTTTACTGGAATGGGTCTGGCAGGACACAATGTATCAAGTACTGCACAGAATTCCCCCCTTGGCTGCTCATGTTAATGGGCCCAATACCCTGTTTGGCCTGTGTGATCATTCCAGATCTTGTTCTGTGATGACTAACTTCTTCCTGCACTCCATGCTTGTCTCTATGTATTTTTGTACCTCAGGTTGCATTTCACATGGCTTAGAAGGGAAAATCTGAAATATCATGGCATGTCACCTGGCCAGCCTACTTTGAGATGACATGGGCACTATGTGAGCTATTGGTCAAAGGGCCATTCCTTCCTCATCTGCTTCCTTTGGGAACATAATCCTAGAGAGGACACTCTTTATTTTGAGTAATGGAAACATGTTGCTGCTATTTTTCTGATGATTGAGATTTTCAAGCAGTTTTGTATATTTTAAGGGAGTTTCTATTCCTGTAGTTTGATAGCATGCAAATAGGACACTTCAGAAATTGGCCAAAGTTGCTAAAGCACTTGAAGTGTTGTCTATAATATGCAGCTATATGTGCTGTTGGTGCTACTTGTCTGTCAGACAAACTCAGAAGCATTCAGTGGAATCTCAGACTTACCCTTAGCCATTCCCCCTTGAGCTGAGGTATCTGTGTGAAATTGCCTGAATGTGCTGTTTTCTGTATAGAGGCAAGCACTCAGAAGAAATACTTTCTTATGTATCTGATTCAGTTGCGTTTAAATCATTTCAGTTAATCCATACAGCCTCTTTGAGATGACAATTGTAGGATTACCAGAGTTGTGTAACAGATCATGAATCATAAGTGTTTCTCAGGATGCATAATGTGACTTCCATGATCATGGTAGGTTAGCCTTCTACACTCCAGTGATTAAATGGAGGTTCTGTAGGTTCAGTTGCGCTGATACTGTAAAGTTACTATATCTCTAGTGATGTCCTAGGTAAATTGCTCTGGCAAATGCTACTAACATATGCGTTATGCCTTCCCAGGTGATGCTGAAAATCACATCTACACAATACAACAATCCATTAATGCTCCAGCAGCACTCAGGACACATTTAACTTGCTCGTGTGTAGATACTGTGGGTGAATATCAACTGAATTTGCCAAAACACCCACCTAGAAGAGCTCTCTAGCTGGACCTGGTCTAACGTGAAAACAACCAAGCAAATAGAACCTTTAATTCAGGCATTTCTGAATTTGGTGACACAAGCTTGTATGTAATACTTCTTTATTTCAAGCAGTTTGATGTAGCAGGATATTGCAGAAAATTCACCATGCCATGAATTTTATCTGGAACACAGTAGCCAAGGTATCCTAATCAGGTATTCATATTGTAATGGAACATGATTTCAACTGAAATATCAGGCTCTTAGATTCTTGGCTGTAGTTAGCAGCCCTCTGGTATGGGCTTTTGACTAAATCATCATGGTAGCTCTGGCAGCATACCAGTGAGTTCTGTCTCTATTCCAGTAGCAATGAGAGATCTGTTCACTGTGGTATCCTTGATCATAGGCCAGAAACTTACCTGCCAGCAGAACGTAACTTCCTAAAATGGTATCCATTCCAGCCAACGACTAGCAAATGACTGTGTGCAGTTTCACTGAAGTACTATGGAACAAGTCATCGGGAAAAGTTTCCTGAAAACAACAAAAGGTGTTGGAAAGTAAGGATACCTTGATACACATCTGATCATATATGATGTGAGCCATGACAGTTAACAATTTTGGCTGAAGTTATCCTTGATTTAATGACAACTCTTCTGGGGAGCTACCCATCAGATGAAGGGTTCCAAGAATGTTTTGGATATATGTGTGTTTACCAGCCCCCTTTCAAACTTTGCTCTATTCTTTTACAATTAGGATTTTTGGTAAAAAGAGACTGTAGTCCAAGCCTTGAATTCAAAGGTGGGTATCTGTGTGAGTTGCTTCTTTTCTTGACACATGTAACGAAAGGTGACTTGGTAATGATGCTTTGAGAATAGTTTCATATCTGCTTTTGATACAAATGACAAATCCACAATGATGATATTAAAACTTAGGTCACCATCATGGGAACTTCCATTATCAGGAACTTAGAAATTAGACGTAGATTTAATGGTGCTTGTCTGATGAAATTCTACTTCTAAGCATGCAGTGGAATCTCAGCTGAATCTCTCTTTTCAGTCTGAAAACATTGTGACGTGTGAAGACTGCAATGAAATGCCATGTGTATTTGGATCCATGGAATTTTCAAATACAGCGTCACTGTTTAAAGAATCTTCTTCAGAAGAATTTTTTGTAAATACTCATGGAACAAAACAGGTGTGTGATAAACTATTCTTAATCCAAAAACAATCTCACTGAACATAAAAGTTATTGTATATTTAAATGTTTTGTGGACCTTAGCCAAGACGAGGTACAAACTGAGTAATGAAGTGTTTTAAATATATAGGCTGAACATATGTTGTGGCTTCCTCTAGCTGTAGGTCATGATTGATTTGATTATAACTTGACATCCAATTTGCATAAAATTAGCATCTAGAAAATGAATAAATGAGGATTTTAAAACTGAGTAAAAAAAATACGATGGAGCAAACAACCTAAGCTAGAGCTGCACAAGTCTCCCAAGAAGTGCAACCTGTCTGTATTGAACAAGAAAATCCAATTAAGCAATTAAAATTTTACAATTAAGCCAAATGAAAATTCTTAGCTGTGTTTCAATGAGTCAGTGACTAACAGTTTTAAATGTGCAAACGAAAGAGTTTAAAAGAGCAGATAAAGCAGTGGCAAATTACTTGAGAACTTTATTAGCAAGTTATAGAGGGAATCAGAAGTATTGAAGAGTTTTAAACTCTTTTGCTCTATAGGCAAGCATTGTATGGTATTTTTAACCTGCTTCAGAATTTCCTTTTCTGTAACATTCCTGAATGTGATCAGAATACAGCAAAGGATGCCTCTTTTCTTTTTGTTACCTCTTCTGTAGCATTCAAGGCCTGATGCTCAGTTGGATGATACGGAATTTATACTGTCAACTCCATTGACAAGAAAAGTGGCATCTAAGAAGCATAAAAACAAAGAGAATGTAGAGACAGAGTCAGCTTTAAGAAATGAAATGCCCTTTGCACTTCCTGCTCCAAGGACTCCTTTTGTGAAGAGTCAGATTGAGACACAGGAACAAGCCATACCCTCTCAGGCACCTGCTGTTAAAGGTACATGGAATGTAACTAATGACAGCTTAGAACATATATGTGGCTTGGGAATTACTGGAATTCAAATATGAGCACAATACATGTGCATCCACACACCTGTTTCTGAAGACTTTTTTTGCCCTCTTCACCATCTTGATTTTTCTAGTATGTCTGGTAGAGTGCTGCAAGAGTTTTAACCATCCATCAGGGCATGTTACCTGTGTGCTAATTACAGGAGTCTTTACTGCTCACAGTATCACACATGAGTGCCTTTTAACACACCCTAACATGGAGCTAAATGCTGCATTCCTAAAACTTGCACCTGGTTCAACTTTTCCACGAAGGCTGGGAACACGATTTCCCCAACACTCCAGTTTTCCTTTGTGATTACCTTAAGTGAAAATAAGGGTTCACTTTTAGTCATCTGCTTTTATTGCTGCTTGTAAGAGAAATCTAACTTTTGGATTTCTCATAGTTGCATATCAGCATTTTCATAGCAACAATCCATTGTAGCATTGAAAATACTTCTGTTAACAACGGATGCATCTTGCAGCCATGCAATAAACCGCAGAAATCTGTGTACGTTATGTCAGCTTTTCTGAGTTATAAATTTCAGTCAGCCTATCTAGTCATGTACATATCGTGTATGTAGATTACTATTTCCTTCAATGACTGCCATAGAAGTTTTGGTAACCCTAACCCTAATACTGTAAATGCTCTCTCTGTCCTTCAAATACCAAGACTTCCTTGCAATAGGAGAGTCATCTGTTCCAGATTCTAAGGAACATTGTTCAGGAACAGTAAGTCCTCACAGGCTGATTCAAGGAATAAGGGATCTTGGACCTACTGCTGTTTAATGTCATCCTTCATAAAGGGTTTAAAGAATTGCAATAAAAAGACCAGTCTTTCACGAGTTTGTCTTAAAGTTGTATGCAATAATGTGAAGTCTGACATCATGGTAAGTTTAGAAAGCAAAATAGGTACTCTCTGAAATGGGAAATGCAGAAACACTGTTTTAGCTCATTTATTTAGATTTTTGATTATTAAACAAAGAAAGCTAATTCTTTGATGCATTGAAAAATCTTTGATTCGGGAAAGGCATTAACACTTTTCCAGAAGTAGAAAAGTGGAAGTATTCATTGGAAATTTTGAGGGTTTTTGTCTGAGATCAGGTGCAATTCTGTAGAAAGCTGAAACTTTGAACATTGAACTTGGGTTTAATTGTGCCAACTCATTTGATGACTATGTCACTTAGCGTTTTCTCCGGCACATTCAAAACCATGCTCTGCAGACATTGATTTTTTAGGCTGCTATGTAACACTACACCATGTATTAAACATGGCTATATAAACTTACAACCTTTGTATAAGGGAAATGCATCAGTGAAGAACCCAACTATTTGATGCAGTGGATTGCTCAGTATTTATTGTGGGACCAGTGGCAGAGCAAAAGAGCAATTCAGATCCTGAAATTCCTAATATTGAACTGCATTTCTGACTCTTAAGGTTTGACTTGTAGAGCCCTGGGGAAATCAGTTGCAGTTTTAATTTGTAGAGTAGAGGTAGTATTGTTGTTGTATTAAAACCATATTTTATCATTTTGAAAATACAGACCTGAGATAGTAAAGGGATCTGATTTTTGAAATAAATTATTAATAATGAGAAATTGTTGCTGGAACAAAGAAAATATTTTATGCAAAGACATACCTGTTTGGCTTGGATGCTTTCTTTCAGAGAGCCAGTTCACTGCAGTCACCCCAATTAAACCCGCAAACCTGACAAACACAGATGAATTCACAGCAGCTGAGGTTCTTCCCGAAACAAGGTAAGTGTCCAGTTATTTGTGTACACTCCTGATTTAGAGCAGGACTACCTTAATCCATGTGCCGCCTAGGAAGCCTTGTTACAGCAGCAAGCAGTAATTTCTATTCTCTTGGTAAAAACCTCCCTTAAGCCCCTTTCTACTTTCACTAGAAAGCACTGATGGTACAGAAAAGTTTTAAAACTATGTAACTTAATTATCTTTAGGATATATTCCTGTTTTCCATAATGTAAGTTCCTTCTTAGTCTAGTTCTCCAGAGGACAGCAGTTTCTAGATACATCTCTGGATTTAAACCTTTCAAACTTTCAAACAGAAACTCCTGTAATATACTGCACTGGATTTGATTTTTTTATTCTAGCATGTCTGGTAGTATTTTAGTGACATGTCCAAAATAATTAACTTTTTAACACTGAGAGAAAAATAACAGATTGATTTGTCCATGTAACAGGTGTCACTCAGTGGAATTAGGTCGCAACCTAGGTCACATGGATAGCAGCCAAAAGAAGCGAAAAGCCAAAATATTTGGAAATCTTGAAAAAGGCCTAGATAAAGTGATCACAGTGCTTATGCCAAGCAAGAAGAAACGATGCACTAGAAGTTGTCCAAGGAAACTAAAGGTATGGTTGGTGCAAAAGTCTTACAAGAGAACAAGTATTATATTATTATTATTATTATTATTATTATTATTATTATTATTATTATTATTGAAAACATCAAATAACTTTAGAAATGCTCTTGTGAAAGCTTCTGTGACCTGTCTTGCCTGCTTTCTACAGTAAAGTGCTCTTACTGCATTACTGTTAACAAGACAGTGCCCCAGTTATCACAGTGAGACATCTTTTAGTCTGAACTCAGGCAAGTCATCAGACCAAGGTAGGAGTTTCACCATTGCTGCTTATAGCCCATCTAAACCAAATGTGAAGGAAGCAGGATGGTTTTAAAAGAGCCCTAGCTGACAGTTTTCATGTTATTTGTATAGAAATTCTGCTAGCTGTCCCACTGAAAAATGCTAACATTCCTGGCTTAGGTTTCTGTAGCCCAGAAGCAGTATGTCCATTCTGGAGTCATCTTTAGATGTCTAGGGAATCTGAAATTACACTTAGAGCCTAAATAACTACACCTTGTGAAAGAGTTTCTGACAGTGTTCCTGTAATGTTGACTGTTTAGGTTTCGATGTCACTGCATCCAAGCTGGTTGGCTATTTATCCTTCTTTAAGTAGCCATAGAAAAAGCAGTTCCTCAGGTAGTGTGCTGAACAGAGCACTTTAATATTTCATTAATAATTTGTTCTTACTGAAATGACTCATGAGTTTAATATTAGCTGTATAGAATGCACATCACATGGCAGTGGCAAATGAGGTAAGTCTGGGTGTTAGCATTACATCAAGCTGTACAGGAGGGTTTCTGAGATCAGGGACACCCAAGCAGCAGCTCCAAGCCCTGGCAGGACCCAGAAGCCCTCAGCAGGCAACCAGGTGTGGAGGGGCATTTCCAGAAGCAGTAAGGGAGATATGAAAGCTCCAGGGAGCACAAGCAAACAGGATGGGCAAACAGGGTGGTGCAGCAAAGGGATGTGGTGCGGCAATTTGCATGGGCAGGGTGTGCGGGGAGGGTGCTGTACTCTGTAAGTACGTCCACAGCCCATCTAAATGCTAAGTGCTCTAGGTCTCTGCCGTAATGGTGAGTAGTCATCTTGGAGTCAAAAACAATGTGTCTACTGAGAAGTCTGATGCTTCCATTCAGATGGAACTGGTAAGGAAGGAGATGTCAGTACAGGTGATAGCTTGTAATAGATGCCCAGGTACTTCTCCTAAAGAAAAGGCTACTTTCTGCATGAAGTGAGCACGACCTGTTGTGGCAGGTGGCCAAATTATAAGACAGTTAACAGACTGTGCAGTGTTAGAGGGCTGAAACAGAGAGATGTGGTTTCAGAACCAACCACCTACAATAGATCCCACTGAGCAGGAGGTAACTTAGACCCTGGTGACCCACAACAGCAGTGCTCCAATTCAACCTCCATCCACCAACATTCAGACCAAAACCAGATATGATGCTTTAAAGGCTTTAGATGTCCACAAGGAAGGCCAAGGAGAACCTGCACAAGCAGGACACAGAGGTTACTGTAAAAAGAAACATCGAGTACTTATAGTGGGTGACTCTACTAAGGGGCACTGAGAAACCGATCTGCTTGCCTGACAGACAGTCAAGGCAAGTTTGCTGCCTACTGGGGTCTTAGGACCCATGATGTTGCTGAGAGGGTATCCCAACTTGTCAAGAGCACATGGATACAAATGATGCTGCAAGCCAAAGAATGAGCAGATCAAGGAAGGTTATAAAACCCTCGTGAGGCAGGTGGAAAACATCAGTGACCAAGTCATCTTCTCATCTGTTCTCCCAGCTGGAGAAATAGGAACAGCCAGAAGCAGATGCATACTGCAGATCAACATCTAGTTTTGGGAGCTGGGCCTGGTAACTGGAGAAGACTGAAAGGGGGACCTCATGAATACATACAAATACCACAGAAGAGTGGCAGAGGATGGTGCCAGACTCTTTTCAGAGGTGTCCAGCAACAGAAAGAGAAGCAATGGCTATAAACTAAACCACAAGAAGTTTCACCCTCAACATGGGAAAGAACTTCTTTCCATTGAAGATGGCAGAGCACTGGAACAGGCTGCCCTGAGAGGTTGTGGAGTCTCCCTTTCTGAAGACATTCCAAACTCACCTGAACATATTCCTTTTTCACCTGCTCTAGGTGATCCTGCCTTGGCAGGGGTGTTGGAGTAGATGATCTACAGAGGTCCCTTCCAAACCTAGCTATTCTGTTATATATTACTCAAATGCAACATATGTACTTCAGAAGCTATACAAGAAGGAATTTGTACTTGAATCTGTAGGCAACATTTGAAAAATGTAATTACCATGAAAGAACTCAGGTTGTGTACCGAGGCACAAGCAATTCTGTAGAAGCCAGTGATATGTCCCTTCAGCTGACTGGCTGCTGGCACATCTACTGCACAGTGAGAGTTGTCTGTCAGTCACAGGACCATTTTGTGCTTTTCATCCTGTATACAGGGAATTCAGACACTGTATTTCAGTTGGAAGCTTTTTCCAAGGTGCATTTGTCCAAGGCAAGCTGGCAGTCATACAAATTCTGGAAATGTGTTGTGCTACAAACCGACCAGCCCATTGTACAGGAGTCTAGACTGGGCAAATAGTTCAGGAACCTGAGGAACTGGAAGCTATATATTCTATCCCTAAATACATTTAGCCTCCTGCCTTAGTTTCCTTTATCTATAGTATATGCAAAATTCCTGATGAATTCCTGAAAAATTCTAGAGACTCTCGAATACAGAATCACAAGACATGACTGTATTTGAGTGTTACAGCACTTATCTCAGGGAGCTACATACATATTAGTCTGAATAAGAACCTCAAGAACCACCCTTTGACATTGCATCATCAACGTATGTTCATTTCTGAAGCTGTTTTACAATCTTGACTTCTCTTGGCTGCTTTTGTGACTTCAGAAGCTAGATAGGACATGTTGATTTGTTACAATTGGCATATGCTTTCTTTTGTTACCTGCGGGTGTCTGCAAGTTGTTCAAGAATTCACTTAGTGCATAAGCCCTTATATGAAGTACTAGATGTGATGTATATAAAGTATACTTTACTTATAACAGTAAATTTTTGAGTAGTAAATTACCTTTTTTCTTTATAGATGAAAAACTGCATAGTGCTGTGCCTGTTCCTTGATATCGGAAGCATTCAGTCTCAGCCCTAGGCCATTTCCCAACTGTAGAGCATGTAGCAGGGTGATAGTTTGGGGAATTTGAAGCATTTTTTGCTAAGATTAGCTGTTCTGAAACTTTCTTTGTGAAAACAGTTTGCAATGTCTTTGGTTTTAGGAGAGATATTTTTATTTTTTTATTTCTTGAATTGTTTTAACAAGCTGACTACTTTTAGGCACACTGCAATGTTACCATCACTCAGCTACTGAATCCAGACCAACTGTTGAATGAAATAATCACTGTTCTATCAAAGAAGCATGTGGAATATGTTCAGAAGGAGTAAGTGTAAAATATGATGACTTCAACTTATATTTGTCTAAATAGTTGGTACTCCAATCTTTGATAAAGAGGAGTATTTAAGCTTACTTTCTTGGCACAGCTGTAAAATAATCTTATAGAAAATGTACAAAGCACTAAATTAATGTGTGCGATAAAACTTGTTGACACAATGCAAAGCGATGTTAAGTGAGCTCCAGCAGAGCTCTTTGACCAACAGATACCAATCAATAATAGTGAGATAATTAAGGCAAAATTCACATCAGCCTGTGTCTTGTGAAATTTTAAATACAAAAAGTTTGCTTGGGTACAGTCACATGACCAAATGGGACAATTTGGAGGAATAATGTACTAATTTTTTAACTATCATTCTTGGCAGTTAAAAGACATTAGCCTTTAGCCAAGAAATCAGTATAGTTTAAAAGCTGTGCAGAATATTGACACCACTGGGTGGATTAACTCCTAGGATTTACTAGCTAGACTAAGGTACTGATTGGTTAGATTGGTTTTTACATCTGCTGAAACTGGATGTCTGTTTCCTGAGTACCCAACACATGATATAAACATTATGCGCAATATTTAATACGCATTTTCTCAAGTTTTTGAGTATTTCAGTGATGGGCATCGTAAAACATCAGAGTATACATCAGCCTCTGATGAATTTCCAAGCTCAGAATCTGGAAGGATGTTGGATTGCACTGCAGCACCTTCTCCCATTGTAATGTTTCAAACTGTGCATTCAGATTTTCCTGTTTTCACACCAGCTAAGCTATAACCACAAGAGAGAAGAGTGGTCTTATCTGTGAAAAAAAGGGAAAGTTTCCATCATTCCAGCTCTGAGGATGGGTGTCTGTGGCTAGCAGGGATTTCTGTGGGTAGAACATTGGTGCTGCACGCCTGGTCCTTGGGCATAATGATAACAATAGTGCTCTGATAATAAAGTATTCACAAAACTCTCAGTTGACTAAATTGTGGGTTGTTTCCCAATATTCTGAGTAGCAATGGGATATTTTTTGTGAAGTGGTTGTATTAATTTAAAATTACGTTACAAAACAAACATTAAATGGTTCAGTGATTATTCTGTTTTCCTTTTTGTTTTCTACAGTTACACCCTGAAATGTCAAACACGGTCAGATTTTGGTAGAGTAACTATGGAGTTTGAGTTAGAAGTGTGTCGACTCGATAAACCTGAAGCAGTGGGTATTTGGCAACAACGGCTTAAAGGTGACGCCTGGGCCTACAAGAGGCTGATGGAAGACATCTTATCTAGCTGCCAAGTGTGAGTGGCAGAGGCTTTTATCATGATGGTTTGGAAAGGTCTGTTCAGAAAAGTAATTCTTTGTCACAGACACAGCTATACTTCAAAAATCTGTCATATTTCTTGGGTTTTAACCATCCCTTTTTTGTACATATGCCTTCTGTATGTTTCCTTGATTAGGTTCATAATAAATAATAAATGTTCTGCAACTGCAACCTTTCTGAAGCAAAATTTTGTAAGCTGTTCCCTCTCTCATATATTTTTCCCAAATCTGGGTTAAAAAAGTAGTGGTGTTTACATGCTGAAGCTTTTTGTGCTATGTCTTCAGTTATCAAGTGCATGTGGCACAGAAATAGTAATTTGCATAATTCTCTTGTCTCTGCTTAAGTAGGATTTATTGAGATCATTAACTAAGTCACAGCTGTGGTTCCTAGAGTTACCCTATATATGCTCAGTGTTGTACAAAATAGGACTGGCTTCAATAAACGTGAAGTCAAGAGTGCTTGGATTTAAACTGGGATCTCACATAAAGTGTTGCTGTATCTCATTACAAAGCCTCAATGACGCTTAATAAGCCTGTGCACTTTCTGATGCTCTCATGTTAACACGATGATATAAGGATCGCTGAAGAACAGCAGCACCTTCGAACTGTTGGGAATGGAGAAGGCATTTGTCACCCTGACTGTCTACAAGGAATCCAGTGACACCTTTAACAGAATTTAAGCACCAGAAATAAAACTCGAAATATGCAGAACAAGGACACCTAAGAGGTGGCTGGGGAGTTAGGGTAATACCTTTAGAAAATGGCGCATGTGCTTGTGCTGTCTGTTGTGTGGAGTGTTTATTTTTGCCTTTATCTGTGCTTTACAAGCACAGATTTTTTTTTATCTGGCTAAACCCAAGCAACAGCAGTGGGAAAACACGTGTTGAAGCCTTTCTGTACGCACAGACACCCAGTAATACCTAGACAACTTGACAGTGTGCTGCAGCTTTTTCTTAAACTACCTGGAGGCAACCAGCACATGCTGCATGTAAAGCCCACGTTATTGCCCCTTAACTAGAGCCTGAGGCACATCCACCCAAGGGTTAGGTGGGTGGAGAGCTGACCATTGCTGCAAACTTGCAGTGACAAACAAGAGATACAGCTGGTAATGAAAACTGGTTTGCTTGTTTTCTGTGACCATTACTGCACAACTGGAGGGAGTGTTTTGTCTCTACCAAGATAGAAGTGTCCCTCAATGTTTTTTTCCAATGCCAAGTTGTCACCTTACTGCTTTTTAGACAGGTAAAGGAACAGGGACAATTTTAGCGGTTTTCAAGAAAAAGTAGGAATACTTGCAAGCAGGAAGAGCAAAGAGAAAACTGTTGCTCTTCAAAACATTTCTGGTCAAGGACCTTTTAGATGCTGAAGGCACTAGGAGGAAAAGAGGGACAACATGAACAATGATGCAAATCCACCTGACAGAGGGTAAGAGAGGTTGTAATGAGAGCCAGGGTTGGTCAGTCATGTTAATTGATAAGGGGTGTGGAACATAGTCGTGTTCACTTTTGAAAGGTTATCTAACTGAGGACCTTGTCAAATGGCAAAATAAGGAAAAGGGGGAAAGTCAGAAATAAAAAATATAGGGACACAAACCTGACATGCAGTCCTGCAAGGAGAATGGAGTCAAACTTGATGATCCTCGTGAGTCCCTTCAATGTGACATATTCTATGATTCTGTTCAGTGACAGAAAGACAACAAATGCTGTCAGTCACAGCAAGTGGAGGGGCTTTGGGAAAACTGCAGCAAACTGGGATTTTGCAGCTAGTGAGACAAATCCCAAGGGTGTGAGATGCTGAGGGGAGTCAATGGGGAGGTGCCAGTTGATGGGGTGATGCTCAGGGATCTCAGCCCAGTGCTGGCTTTGGGGCAGAGTGTCTGTGTCCTCCCAACCCAGTTGACTGTGGGTATTCCCCAGCAAATGTGAAGCTGGACTAGCAGATAAGCAGGAGGCCTTAGGTCTGGGCAGAGGTGTCAGGTGGGTAAAAAGTGTGTGCTGGTTTTGGGGGGGACACACAAGCCTGGGGTGTGCCCATGGGCCCCATGTGTGAGTGCTGCATGTTTCCATTGAACACTGGGCTAGACAGATGGCAAGCAGGGGACACACACAGAGGAGTGTCTTATGCTAGAGGAGACAACTATGTTCAGGACATCCCTTAACTGCTAGAACTGAAGTGTAAATGGTGATGCCTACACAGTGTAGGAAATCTCATAAGTGGATTGTGACTGGCATATGAATTAAAAGTTTGCATTGCTAAAAGCATAGCTAACCTATTGTTCTAATTAGTGCTTAAAGCTTCATATCAGCATTTAAATACTTTTGGTATTCCCAACTGCAACATGACACTCCTGTTTGGTTTCTGCATACTGAAATTTGAGTTTGCTAAATATCAGTTGTAAATCAGCTGCAAATGATGAAGCAGCCAAGGGTTGTAGCTGATACGTATCTGGAGTGCTGCAGTATTGTGTGAGCTCTGATTTTCCTTGCTTTCTGTTTTCCAATACAAACTTCTCAAGAATTTGGTTTCTGTCTGAAACTGGATCAGAACTGAAGCTAGGGTAGAAGTTGGAAGGGCTGATTGAAGGAGGCATAATGATAACAGTCTCACTGATGAATAGCATGCTATGTGTTTTAAATCACCAATCACAATTGTGAATCCCAAGGGCTGAAGAATTGAAACATTCACTTGCCTTTGCACTCACTGAGTTTTAAATTCAGGAATGACTACAGAAGTATCCTGGAACACCCTAACTGTGACTGCTCAGAAGCACATTTTGTGTAATTATCTCTTCCCTATGGTGACAAAACTGTTGTTATGAATGCACAAACAGTAATTAAGATGTCTTCTTCATTCCTTTTAAGGTAAAAATCACTGATTTAATTCACATTGTCTTATAAGCTCTGATGTGTGAAATAAGGTTTTCCTCTTCTGTCTAGGCTACTCTGTCGACTTTTCTTGCTAATATTCCTTGCTGTGAATGCATGCCATCTGGTGATAGGAATCAGTAAATGGGCAAGAACAAGAATCCTTTGTGCTTTTTTTTTTTAAAAACCAAAGTACTGCTTCGATCAGTAATTGTTTTACTGAAATTGCTGGAAATCTATTTCAGCTGACCTCAGATGGAACTCAGAGGGAGAAAAAACCAAAGATGAACAGATGAAGGAGCTATGTGGATAAGGAGAAGCATGGGTTGTGTGCCAGCCTTGTGGAAGTCTGCACAGAGGAACAGAGGGCCTGAAGATTTGTCTTGCTTCCCTGTTTTCAGGCAGCTAGGTTGTACAATGTCGGATGTATTAGTCTTGAAAGCATGCTTGGTATGCTACACCTAGGAGTCTGTACTAACCTCTCTCCCTCAGCTAGGAACCTCTTTGAGAGTTTAAACTCAGTTTATGTTCATTATTATGCTGGTTCGGGTTGGGATTGATTTAATTTCTTCCAGGAGCTGATACAGTGCTATATTTTGGGTTTAGGATGAGGATAACACTGAGAACACACAGATGTTTTAGCTCTTGCTTGGCAGTGCTTAACCTCAGTCAAGGGCTTTTCAAGTTCTCATGCTCTAAGCAGTCCATGGGGCACAAGGAGTTGGAAGGGGGCACAGCTGGGATAGCCAACCCCAGCTGACCCAAGGAATATCTTTGACTGCATGGCATCATGCTCAGCATTTAACACTGGGGGAAGAAGGAGGAAGTGGGCAACATTCAAAGCGATAGCATTTGTCTTCCCAAGTCATGGTAAGGTGTGATGGAGCCCTGCTGTCCTGAGTATGACTGAGTACCTTCCTGCCCATGGGAAGAGGGGAATGAATTCTTTGGTATGCTTTGCTTTGCCTGTGTGCACAGTCTTTTCTTCATCTATTAAACTACCTTGATTTTAAACCATGAGTTTTCACTTTTACCCTCTTATCCCACTGTGGAGGAGTGAGCAAGTGGCTGTGTGTGGCTGAATTGCTGGCTGGGATGAAACCATGACAGCTCTATGTGAATGTCATCTTGGCTTTAGTCATATCTCTCCATGATGCTACCATTTGTCCAAGCATATGACTTTTAGCAACATATGGTTTGTAAGACGGAATTAGCTAAGCTTTGGGGCCTCCTCTTGACTCTTTATTTCTAGATGATCATGGTTCATCTTCTTTTAAGGGCAGGTGATCAAATGGTCCCTATTCTTATAAGTCCCTGTATGGACTTCATGCAACAGCAAAAATCCTTCTTCTACCAGAACTATTGCTTCTACTACTTTGTGCTATGTATATTCATGGTCTTTCCACTCTGCATGTTCTCAGTTCCTCCCTTCTGTTTGTCTCCAACCATCTTCAGTTTTGGACCCATCACAACAAGGAAGACACTCATCAGCTGGCAATGTTCTCTAGCTCCTGGTGCACAAGCTGTATCAGAGCTCCTCTTTCGGAAAATGGGGCAATGACAAATAGGACTGGCTCTTTTTACTACATATATGAAGCCCTGTAACCAGAAAGACAGATGACAAGGTCCTCCTGGGATGGAAGGGCCGGGTAAGGACAACACATTCTACCTCCACATCATGACCTCATCTGTTAAGAGAAAAGAAGAGCCATTCTCATAGGTGACTCCCTTCTAAGCGGAATGGAGTGCCTGATATCCAGACTGGACCCAATTCACAGGGAAGTCTGCTGACTCTCAGGGGCTCAGGTAAAGGACATTACTAGAAAACTCTCCAGTCTACTGACCCTCTGATTATTATTTGTTGTTGGTTTTCAAGTTGGCAATGATGAGATAATAAAGAGAAGTCCGAGGGCACTTAAAAGGTATTTCAGGGCCTTGGGATGATTGGTTGATGGATCGGGACCACAGGTAGTGTTTTCCTTGATTCTTCCGGTAGCAAGGAATAAAATTCAAAGGAACAAGCAGATCCATTTGATCAATATGACGCTCCAAGACTGGTATCATCAGAAAAATTCAGGTTTTTTAAACCATGGTATGGTCTATACAACACCTGTTCTCCTGTCACTTGATGGGATGCACCTCTCACAGGGGAAAAACATTTCTAGCACAGGAACTAGCAGGACTGGTTGACAGAGCTTTAAACTAGCTTGAAAGGGGGGAATGGAAAATGCCATGCTTACCAGCAATGAGAAATAGGACGTTGTGCCAAAACTAGAGGAACTGAGTGCTAATGGGACCACTCAAATCTGCTCCACAAGGTGTCAGCTAGAACAAACCCCACCTGAAATGTTTCTATACTGACACATGCAGCATGAGAAACAAACAAGAGGAGCTTGAGTCTTTGGCCCTGTCCTAGAGGTTTGACATAACTGGAGTGCCATGTATCCCAGGAGGGACAGGCAGGGCAGAAGAGGCAAGGGGATGACATTGTATGTAATAGAAAGGTTAAAATGTCTGGAGTTCACAGTTAGCAATGCACAATTGAGAGCCTCTGGGTAAGGATTAAGGGACAAACAAATGATGTGTATGTCATCATGGGAGTCTACAATAGACCACCCAGCCAGGACGATGACACCAATGAATTATTCTTCAAGGAGCTAAGAGACACCTCGAAATCAACTTTCTTGTTCTTATGAGAGAGTTCAACTTGTCAGATATTAAGTAGGAGCACCATACAGCTGGCACAAACAGCTTCACAGGACTCCTAAAACACCTGGGTGACAACTTCATGGTACAAGTGCTAAGAGAGCTGACTAGGAAAGATGCCCTCATGGATTTGTTCCTTGTTAACAGAGAGGATCCCGTGAGCAAAGTGGGGATTGGTGGCCATATTGGCCACAGCATTCACAGAGTGATTGAGTTTTAAATCTCTGATGACAGAAGGAAAAGTGCCAGCAAAACTTCACTCCTGGGTATGAGGAGAGTAGAGTTCAGGCTACTCGGGGAACTAATAAGGAAGATCCCTGGTAAAATGCTTTTCAAAGGTGCCAGGGTCTATCAGTGCTGGTCACATTTCAAACATCACCTCCTAAGGGTACAGGAGCAGGCAATTCCAAAATGTTGAAAGTCAAGCAGATGAGGCTGAAGGATGGCTTGGGTAAACAAGAATCTTCTTTTGGAGATAAAGCAAAAGGAAAGACGTAGGCCCAGCAGGAGCAGCTTGGGTGCCATGGGAGCAACACAGTGGGGAGAAAAGTCACTGCTCAGTGAATTCACTGCTCAGTAGTGCAAATTCATGCAGCCAAAACTTCACAGGAGCTGAAGATCACAGAACTCTGCGGAACAATAAAAAGAGGTTTTTTAAATACATTAATGTCAAAAGTAGAATGTCAAAGCGTAGAAATGACATTGGCCAGTTCCAGGATGAGGCTGATCACTTTGCAAACAGGGACTTTGACAAGGCAGAAAAGTTTAATGCTTTCCTTGCCTCCGTCTTCAACACTGATGACAGGCTAAAGGGTTCCCAGTGCCCTGAGCTGGAGGACCATGACTGTGAGAACAATAAACTCACAGTTGACTCTGAAGTTGTGAGGGATTCTGCTGCTCCAGCTAGATCCCTATAAATCTATAGGGTCTCATGGGATTCATCCCGGAATACTCAAAAAGCAGGCTGATACCATTGATAGGCTTCTCTCAATGATACCTGAACAGTCTTTGGAATCCGGAGAGGTCTCAGGTGACTGGAAGCTGGTTAATGTAGTCCCAATTTTCAAAATGGGCAAATAGGATGACCCTGGGAACTACAGGCCTCTTAGTCTCACTTCAGTGCCGTGGTACAGTTATGGAGAGCACTGTTCTGGGAGGTATTGAAAAACACCTGGAGGACAATGCAGTCATTGATCACAGCCTGCATAGCTTCACAAAAGTAAAGTACTGCTTATCAGATCTGACTTCCTTTTATGACAAGGTAATACACATATTTCATCAAGGGAAGACAGTGGATATAATCTTTCTGCATTTCAGTAAACTTTCAATACTGTTGTAAAACTCCAGATTCGCTTGGCAAGTTCCTTAAAGGGGCTTAGGTTTTTTAGACCCTGAGGCAGTTGCAAGAAGAAATGTGACAAACATTTTCAGAAGATTAAACAACAAATTTTCACTGGCAAATTTTAGAAAATAAAGGAACTTGGCAAATTTTAAAACAATGTTCATTCAAAATAAAAGAATTCACAAAGCATCCACTCGGCAAACTTCAACTCACTCAGCTTTAAATTACCCAAATTTCAAGAAGAGGAAATCGGCAGAAGGAAAAGAATAAGAAAAAAAAGACAGAGAGCGAGCGAGAGCGCTACCACCTTGGATCCAGCACAGTCTCAGTTGCCATTGATCCAAGACAATAGGGATGTGACCATGTGCGTCTTAGTGCAATAGTTTTTATCTGCTCTGGCCTCCTGTGGCCACCCTCCACTCAGGTGGGGCTTCCAGTCTGATAGCCCGCTCTAGGGCTAGACTGGGGATCTTGAGGGCAGGGTGTGGGTCATTGCTTCCCTTATACCAGTGACTGACAGCTGTACTAGAGGATTCAAAGGAGGTGAGGCAGGGGTCAGAGCACCATTCAGCCTTCACGGAACTTGATCTGCCCACTCCCCCCCACACACCTTAGTTGTTTCAAGTCAGAAATAATTTTTTTCTAGTCTGTCACAATTGCCTCTTACAGGATCCTTCTGGACAAAATGTCCAGCCGTCAGCTGGATAAACATGTCATGTGATGGATAAGCAACTGGCTCACAGGTCAGGCACAAAGAGTTATATTGAATGAGGTGACGTCAGGCTGGTGACCGATCACGAGCGGGGGTCTGCAGGGCTTCATCTTAGGCCCTGTGCTCTTCAACATCTTTATGAATGACTTGGATGCAGAACTCAAAAGGATACTTTGTGGATGATAGAGTTTACAGGAAAAGGGGTCACAGCCCCAAGCTTGACTGAGTTCAAGGAATATTTGGATAATGCTCTCAGGTACATGGTGTGATTCTTGGGGCTGTCCTGTGCAGGGCCAGGAGTTGGACTTTGATGATCATAGTGGGTCCCTTTCAACTCAGAATATTCTAGGATTCTGCTACTGTGTCCAGAGAAGGGCAACAGTGGGGAAGGGTCTGGAGCCCAAGTATGGCAAGGACTGGCTGAGGGAGCTGGAGTGGCTCAGCCTGGAAAAAAGGAGGCTCAGGGAGGACCTTCTCGCTCTTTACCACTCCTTGACAGGAGGTGCAGGCTCTTCTCTCAGTCAGCTATCTACAGGGCCAGAGGAAATTGCCTCAAGCTGCACCATGGAGTGTTTGGATGGATATTAGAGAAAATGTCTCCACTGAAGGAATTGTCAAGCCCTGACACAGGCTACCCAGGACAGTGGTGGAGTCACCATCACTGGAAGTGTTCCAAGGTCATGAGGATGTTGCACCTCGCTTAGTGGTGAACACAGAGGTGTTAAGTTAACGCTTGTACTTAGCTGATCTTAGAGGTCTTTTCCAACCTTCATGATTCTGTAATTCTGTAATCTCTAACTTAGTGCTATATGCAAATTTCTGTAGCACCTTCTATGATCCAGGCCACTAATAAAGGTAAATTTAGCAAGAGAATTCCCAGACCAGTATTTGAAGAACCTAGAAGTTTTACCCTCTTCAGCATAGCACCTTCCATCTCTTTTACTCCTTTATTGCAGTAATTCACGTGGTAATCCCTGTCGTTCCAACAATTGCATTTCTTATCTATTGCAGTATGAAGAGCCCTTCAGAAGCACAGATAATTTCTGCTACACACTGCTAAGAAAACCAGTTCACAAAGGACTGGACCAGTTTTGATATTTTAATAGAACTGTGTGGCATTTGATTGTGTTTTGAGGAACAAACAGCAGGGAACCCTTCTTTTACCCCTGCAGCTCACCAGTTCATGTTTAAATTATTTTTTTAATCCAAAGCTTGATGTGCACCTCCTTTTTAAATCCCCAGCTTTTAAAATATAACACAAAAAATCTATTTCATAGAGATTATCACCCTCTTGTTGCTTTTCTTCTTTCTGTCTCTGTTCTTTAGAACTTGTCCTGCTGGATTGCTTTGTGAAGAAGTGGGCATGTGGACAATTTGGGTGCAAGGGTCAGAGAAACTCAACAGAGAAACTGCAACTGATCTGTGTTAAGATGGAAATATATGTGTAATCTGAGTAGACAAAAATGGAATTAACTTTTGAGAAGAGGGGAAAATAAAAATATGCTTACATGTTGAATTTAAGCTAATTATTGGGCCTATAGAGTGAGTTTTGGTGTAGATGCAATTCGAAGGAAAACCACACAGTTATCCAGACTCGGTCAGAGTTGAGGCCATTAGTCTGATTGCTTGCCCTTTGTTTTACTAAATGAAAGGGAATTACTAACTAAGGGAATTACTGTACTAACATCTGTAATTACTGAAAATAGCAGAGTTGAAAAAACAAGTGAGGATGCCATATGGAAATCTTATCCAATGTCTAAATGCTGCCAACCTCAGTTAGGAGAGATAGATAACAAAATTTAAGTTGTTTCACATATTTGGCGGTAACTGTCCATTCCTAAAGCTTTAAATTCTGGGTGTTTGAGAGCTGTAATAGTAATGAGGCTTCAAAAAAACTATGCATTACACCCTCCTTTCCTCAAAGTGTGCTGAACACCTGGATGTTTTCCATGACCTCAAAACAGCTCAGTACATTCACAGCTGAGTGTTGCCATCCATCCCACAATGCACATCCCACTCTCCTGCGAGTGCAGGCATTGCACAGAATGGCACAGCAGACCAAGCTGCTAATGATAGTGTGTAGTGGATTTCTGTGGCTAGGTTCTGGTAGCAGTGGGGCTACAGGGGTGGTGTCTGTTAGAAGTTGCTAGAAGCTTTCCCCGTCCAATGGAGCCAATGCCAGCAGGCTCTAGGATGAATTTCCTGCTGCTGGCCAAGGCCGAGCCAATTAGGAGTAATAGTAATGCCTCTGTGAGAATATATTTAAGAACAGAAGATTGTTGTGCAGAAGAAATTCCAGCCAGCGAAGAGCAGAGTGAGAACATGGGAATAACAATGTAGACACCAATGTCAGTGCAGAAGATGGGGCAGAAGGTGCTCCAGATGCCAGAGCTGTGGCCCTTGCTGCCCATGGTGAAGACCATGGTGAAGCAGCTGTCCCCCTGCAGCCCATGGAGGAGCCCATGCTGGAGCAGGAGGATGCATGAAGGAGGCTGTGACACCATGGGAGGCCCAGGATGGAGCAAGATCCTGCCAGAGACCTGCAGCCCACAGAGAGGGAAGCCCACACTGGAGCAGGTTTTTTCTGGGTACAACTTGTGGCCCCTGTGGGGGACCCATGCTGGTACAGCTCATTTGTGAAGGACTGCACCTCATGGAGGAGCAACCCATGGAACAGCAGTTTGGGAAGAGCTGCTGCCCAAGGGATTGACTCATACTGGAGAGGTTCATCAAGGACTGTTTCCCATGGGAGGGACCCCATGGGAGCAGGTGAAGGACTCCTCTCTTTGAGCAAAGGCAGAGACAACTGACCGCAAGATTGACCCTAATCCATTCCAAGTCCCCTGAACCACTAGGGGGGAGGAGGGAGAACACGGAAGGAGGGGTGGGGAGAAAGTGTTTTAAAGTCTGTTTTATTTCTCACTCTTTTGCTCTTATCTTATTAGTAATAAATTTAAGTACTATCCCCACTTTGAGTTTGTTTTGCTTGTGAAAGTAATCCGTAACTGACCACTTCCAGCAGTTACCTCAACTCATGAATCCTTAGTTGGTTTTTTTTTTCTCTCTCTCCTCTGTCAAGTAGCAGAGGAAGAGTGAAAGACTAGCTTTAGTGGCTACTTGGTATCCGGCCAGGGTCAACCCACTACACTGTGTAAGAAGTCACACCATACCGATAAGTCTCTAGCTGGGACAGACAGGTATGGAGGCACTTACCGACGGGATAATTGCTGGGGTCCTTTAAGTTTTTAACACAGGAGCAGAACAGAGATCCTTCAAGGTGGCAGCACAGCTTTCAGGGCGATGCTCAGAGCAGCAGGTCAAGAGTTAGTATTTCCCCCATCACCAAGCAGCACTGAAGTCCCACCTAGAGTACTGAGAGTTGGACAAGGTGAGCTCCATATTCTTTGTGTTTCTCTGCAAATCAGATGATTTGCTCATGGAGCTGGTGAGCAAAGCTGGCAAAAAATGTTGTCTTGCTCTTTATGAAAACTGGACAGCACTCCCAGCACAGCAGCTGCTGCTCCCAGATCCCTTCTGAACTGCAAAACCCATCCAGGTTCACCTGAAGGCACGTTGGTATATTTTGTTTGGCTAGATCTTAGTGTTTAAGTAGTCTTGAATAAAGCAACCCAGTTTCTGAAAACATTTTGCTTAGTGAAAACACTAAACTAAAACCTTACTTAGAGACTAAACCAACATTCCCAACATCAGAGACACTGAATAAACCATAGTGACTTCTTCTGCATGTCCTAGGAGTAGGAGGGACAACTGTACAGTAAATAACACTTGTATTTTTTGAACAAATGTATGCAGCATCATTCGCATGGACGCTTGACAGGTTAGAAAAATATATATAACAGACTTACTTATTTTTGTCACTCACCTCTGGTTAAATGATGTAGATTTAGACACCCTGTGAACTGTTCCTTCTGTTTAATATAAGGGCTGCACTTTGTTAGAGAAAATGAAATAATACACTGTCATTTTTGGGTTTATCATATTAGGGGTTTGGAAGAGAATTTGTTCAGTTTCCAATATTTAGTTATTTATGTGTTACTAACTAGCTTTGCTACATTCCCTAGAGAAAGCTCCATTAAAAATCTTAATGTGACACTACATATTTTTAGTAGATTAGAAAATAGTTGCAATTTTAATTTAAATTGAAATGACTGTGTAATGGCTGGACAGATCACTCTCAGATCCCTAGAGCTCTTAATTGTAATTCTCCATTGTTTCTGTGCATAAATTTTCTTTTTAAGTGCTCATTCTGAAATACTTAACTCTTTTTTTGAATGTACTGTACTCATTTAATAGTTTTTTTATGGTTAACAACTTCATGATTAAGCTCAAATGTTAAATATAAATGGTGGAAATTATATGCCTAATCAAGTGTTGGGAAAATAAAGTGTGTTTATATCTTGAGATGACATTAATTTAAGGATCTTCTCTTTGAGGAGGGAAAAGGAAGGCAAAAAATATCCTACTGGGAGTAATGGGCAGATTTCATTGTGTGTCTGTAGCAAAGGAGCAATAATCATAATGAGCAGCTCTTCTGTAGCCCTTCCTACTGCCTCCAGTCATCGTGGCATTAAAACCACCCTTTACTCAAGAGCTCCCTAAAAAGAAATCAAGTAGTTTTTCTCTTGCATCACCCATATTCTGATTTGGTTGGAGCTGGACAGACCAAGGGGCAGCTCCTGCCTCTTGGGGGTCAGCACCTGTCCTGGCCTAAGACTCCCATGAGAAGCTGTTTGCCCCTGCTTCACATAGGGTTTCAAAGTCCATCTGAGACAGATAGAGCTGCAAAGCTCTGTCCTCAACAGCAGCTCTTGGGGTGTGAGTTAGCTTCATTAGTCACAGACCTTGAGAGCAGACTACAAGCTTTCTCCATCCTCAGCACTATGCTTTCACCTGTAGCAAATTTTCCTTCAACGCACATTTGTCCCACAAGCCTTGAGACCCTTCTTATGTGTATCATCTTCCTCCTCCTTCCTGCCTGTTCCACTAGTTCTCGCTTTCTTCCATAAATCTTGTGTCTTACTTTGTGGCAGCTCTCAGCTAATTTGCCTCCCACTCAAAGGCTCCCTCTGGAGGATGCTTGTTGCATTCCACTACCCCTCTGGATCCTTGTGTGCTTCTCATGGATCTTGGTTTTCCCAGGCTTCCTTTCCTGCCAGCTTGAGTCCTGTGATTGCCACTTTTCCTGAAGACAATATAAACAAAGTGAGTTAATAACCACTAGGGAAAAATTCTCCCTTTTATCTGCTGACAAAAGGAGAAATTGCTGTCTCAGACAGATTGTTTGCTGCAACAGCAAGATGAAGATGAATCTTCACAAGATATCACAGTCCCAAAGAGGAACTAAGACTCATAAGAAACTCTGTAAAACAAATCAAGATATCCTACAGGAGAAAATTTCCATGTCACACTGCTGAAGCCAGGCAGTATTCATAGAATCACAGAAGCATTAGGGTTGGAAGGGACCTTTAAAGGCCATCTAGTCCAACCCCCATGCAGTAAGCAGGGACATCTGCAACTGCTTTATTTTGAGATGTGTGCCACCATGCTCATAAAACCACATATGAAAGCATGTCTATCCCACATCAGGATGCAGTTTACTCATACATATGGGAGATGAGATGCTAATTTGTCTTGGTTTAAAGACAGTGTGTGCCAGGAGACGGGACCTCAGGTGGAATAGAAATGCCTCCCTCCAAATTACTGTAAATTTGAAATTATGAGACTTCTGAAAAGAGTATAGAAAGGAATAAACAGTTTTTACTGAAAACAAGGAATAAAACAGAACAACACAAACAAAAGCAGCAAAACGCAGTAACCACAGGGGTACAGAGAGAAAATGGTCTGCCTCTCCACACTCTTCCCTGAAGAGACTGGAGACCAGTCAGCTGCAGGGCTCTCCCCTACCCTCGACAAACAAAGGGAATACAGGGAAGGTGGCAGAGAGCTTTTTTTCCTCTGATTTTACACTTCTAAAATACAACAAAACCTGGATAGTTAATTCCTTCCTGATGGTTGCATGAATTTGGCTCCGATGATGAGCTATGTCCGGGATAGGGTTACCCTCCAGGCGCCGGCAGCTTATCGTGCATGGGGTTTGTGGGGCAGCCGCAGAAGCTGGCATGTGGGCGGTGGGGGGCAGGGATGGGTGGGCAGCTCTGCTTCTGCCTGCCGTGTGTCGGTGCCCCAGTGGTTGGTGGGATCGGGCGGGAGGTGCAGGGAGCCGCTAGATCGGAGCAGTAGGAAGCGGTTGGGGACCAGCCAGGAAAGTGCATTCTCCGGGGAGACACGGCGCGGCTTCAGCTAGGATCGCACAGCAGTGAGGTAGCGGCAGTTGAAAGGCGGCGGCGGCGACAGTCGGAGACTTCCTGGGTTCCACGGCAGGGGCGAGAGTTGCTGCAGCATCTGCGGGAACTTCCCAGGGCCCTTCTCAGGACAAAGAGAGGCAGAGGTGGCTGCGGGAACTTCCTAGGTCCCACCCAGGAGCGAGAGAGGCGGTGGCTGCAGTCCCAGGGCAAAGAGAGGAAAAGTAGAACTGTCAGCTTCTTTTATTTCGCCTTAGTTCTCGCAGGACCTTCACTTCAGTTCCCATGGTGTTTTCGTTTCAGGGGTCCTGTCTCCCCTGGCGCCTGTCCCCGACCCCGCTCCGCGGCCAGCTTCCAAGCACCGGCCGGCGTGGTGCGCCGCTGAAGCGCGGGGTGCAGCATAGCCTCCTTGTTCCTGGGCTGCTGCTCGGACCTCGGGCCACGGCAGTGGTGCTGCTGCCAGGAGCTATGCACCAATGTCTCTGCACACCACTTCCCCCTCCCACCAAAAACCTCATGGTAGCATGGAAAAATTCAGCAAGAAGATCTAAACCACAACATTATTGCAGGGGAGTTGGACAAAATGACCTTTAATGTCCCTTCCAACACAAACTGTTGAACGATTCTGTGATTCTGTGATTGGCAGTGGAAATCGCAAGCTGATGTATAGCAGCATGTTTAGGACCTCCAGGGCTGGGGCCTCTCTCGATCTCTATCAGGCCTTTCCCTGGAGCACAGGAGCTGCATGTCCTTGCCAAGTTCTGGCCAGAAGGAGGATTCCCCATGTTTGAACTCACAGAAGGTGCTGTTCAGCACCGGGCAGTGAGCTCATGGGGCTCAGGAAACATCAGGGAAGTTCTGAGGAGTTTCATGAGGCTGAAGAGCAGTATACAAAGCAAGCACAGAGACTGACAGGATTAGGTAACTTTGGCCCAGCATCAGAAGGAAAATCAATAAATCTTTTCCTCGGGGAAGAAATGACTGAGATTTACCTTGTAAAATGGTGTTACCAATTGAGAAAATTAAATTTTCATTTGAAATTTGAAATTCCCCATCAAACACAGTTTTCTTGAAAACCTGTAGCTATCTGAGAAAGGAAGAAGCATATTCAGCCTTGCTCCAGTATTTATTTTCAGGGTTTATTTTCAGGGTTTCAGCTTCACAGACCAGCTGAGAAAATGTAACTGAGTTGCTGGATGTGTTAGCTTAGCAAGGGGAAATTTAGCCAGGATAAAGCAAGGTTCCCAAATGAAGAACAATAAAGTGGCTTCCTGCTGTTGGCAGCAGCATCTTCATTTGGAAATATGAAGATCTACATTCAGATCTTCTAAAATCTCTCAATATCACTGCACAACAATACTTTACAGCTTCCTAATGCAAATGTTTAGCAGCTAGAAATTCATTAATTTTTAATTAATTGCATAGTAATAAATTTTTCAGTGTTGTTTTATTTATGGGATAAAAAAGAGGTTAATGTTGGGATCTGGGCTGCTTAGATAAAATCCTGATCATTACACACCTACGGAATAAAACTGTAAAGCAAAAACCAACAGAACACCTGTGCTCTATTGAACACCTATGAATTCTGCAAGGCCAAGTACCACAGACCTGTGTTTCTAGCTGAGCCTGCTTATATTATAACCCTGTAGACATAGACTGTGACCAAATTTGAGACTAAGTAGACTTAAACTTCTATGGGAAACTCAGAGAGAGAGGGGCTCATGACTCAACAGGAGAGACTGCAACCCAACAATACTGTATTGTAATAGAACTGTACCAGCAATATTTATGTACTGTACTAAAACTAAATCTAATCACAGTCAAAATCACTGTGTTCCACTTCTCATATTTGGGCTAGAGTCTTCCTTTGGCTGCTTGGCCATGGCGCCAATATTGATGTACTCAGCTTTAGACAAATAGTCCTGTGACAGGTGATTCTGGGTGTGTATGGAAAGGAAGAGGACACCACTTAGAGAGGGACTGACTGGCTGTGATGGTTTAGACCTGGCTCCCAGGCAATTGCCCAAACCCACAGCGAAAACCTCCCCCTCCCCTCTTCTCCCAAGGTAAAGGAAAAAAAACCTATATAAACTGACAAATCCCAAAGCCAACTGAATTATATCAAAATATATATTTTTACATATATCACAGTTATATACAATTAAAATACTATGTACACAGCAAAGGGACCCCAAACACCCCCCAAAGGGAAAGGGAAAAGAGAAAAAGGGACAAAAAGAAAACTGAAACAGAGATGCACAATCAAAACCTGGGCACAACCAATAAAGAACTAGTAAAAGAAAATCTTACTACTCTCCTTGAGATAGCAGAATTTCACCAAACGACCACCAGCACCCTCCGCCTCCCAAGGCCTACAAGGCCTCACTAGGCCTCACTCCTGTACACAAGTAGGACTGACAGCAGAGAACCTGCGCCTTCAGATCCACAGAAGAGAAGAGAGTAAAGGCTTCTCTCCCTTCTTATTTATACCCTGGTTTATATAAAAATAGTATGGAATCATATGGAACACTGGGAACACGGTTACGAGCTGGTTGCCAGGAAGGCCTAGATTAAAACTATCACACTGGCTGTTGGGGGTTCTGCCTTACAGCAGCACAGAAGTCAGATGAAGAGCCTCAGATGGAGAGCCCCTGAAGGGCAGCACTGAGTTACAGCAGTGAGGGATGCTGAACACGGAGAGCAGTGGGAACATGCCTCCTCTGTCTTCCTGGCAGGGGGAGGTCTGGGGCACTTTCTCCTCCCTCAGAGTCTGTCATGTGTTTTAGGAAAGGCAGGAGAAGATTGTGTGCTGCAGTTGAGAACAGGCTCCTGCTTTTCTGTTTGTGGTGCTGCAAATGACCCTCTGCTCTCCTGCTTGGCGGGCGTTGGTTCACAAGGAAAAGTCTTGTGGTGGAGACAGCTAGGCATGGAGAGTACCTGAGGCTGGGGAGATGGTGTGTTGCTGTCAAGTGTTCTGACCCTGGAACACAGTGCTGCAAAGGGGCCAGCAACCCCTCTGGCGGTTACAGGGCTTTGGGCCAACAGGAACATGAAAGCTGCACATCCAAATCTAGCTGCACATCCAAATCTCAAAGGTTTTCTGGGTGTGTGAACTGGGAAACTGGAAAAGAGATGCAAAGTGGGTAATTGCTGTATGCCTAACACTGGAATCTGTGGTCCCCAATGCTATGAGTCCACAGCCATTCAGCCACACTCATGGCCTGGGCTGCAACCAGCTGAGCTGCCAAGAGACAGCGTGTGAACAGGCCTCAGGCTCATGGACACCCAGTCCCTGGAAGTGTTCAAAACCAGGTTGGGTGGAGCTTGGAGTAAAAACTGGTCTAATAGAAGTCCCTGCCCATGACAGAGAAATTGAATGTAATGATCTTTCATGTCCCTTTCAATTCAAATCATTCTGTGATTCTATGATTAACTTTGGCTTACCCCTGTCTCTGCTGAGCCTGGGAATGGTGAAAATTATCTGCACATGGGTCATTGAGGCTTGAGTGGGATGGGAAGGGACCAAGCAATATGGTGAGGGGCTGTGCAGGTTGTTAGACTCCCCTGGTGCCAGCACTCACTCCTTGGCAGGGGTTTTCCCTCTGCCCTGCTGTGGACCAATCATGTCCTGCCCAAGTAAGGAGTGCCTCCATACACCTCACCTGGGTGCTTGGTCTCTTGGCCTCCCTTTCCCATTGAAAGCCAGATAGGAGCCCCCAAAGCTCATTCTAGGTGGAAGGAGAACATGATTCTCCTTGACTTTATTCTCAGGGTTAAGGAAGATGTTTTGTTCAACACAAAGCAAAAGGCGTATCTTAACTTGCAGACAGATTTCCCTTAGAAAGGAGTTGGTGCAGTAGTAGAGGGAGAGAGGTAATTTCAAATGTAACATTTAAAGAAACCCACTTTGCAGCAGAGCACCTTGTAGACTTGTGTCAACTCCAGGGATGGCTGTGATGAGGGTGTAATGTGTGACAGTTCCCCCTCCTGGAGGTGCTGCTGTGATATATGGGGGACCAACACATCATAGGCTGCTGGGGATGGTGCCTCGGTCACCTGGGTTGCTTTCAAGTTGTATGTCACTCTGTATGTGGCTTTTTTCAATATGCTGTGGGTTTGAAATTTTGTTGATACAGTTTATAAGCTGTATTGCCAACTTTCCTTCCTTTTGCATTTCTTTTCCTATAATTATTCTGCAACTTATTTATAAACACTAGGATTGGTTGGGTATTTGTCCCCTTTTCAAGTTCCTGAGTTGCTAAATCTTGCTAAAAAATAAGGTGGCAGACACTCGTGAGCTGTAAATCATTACTAAGCTGGAGAACATTCAGTTAAAACCTTAATAGTGATGGCCTTTTTGCTATACTCTTCCATGGACATCCCATACTGGTCACAGTGAAATGGAGCAAATGAACTTGTATGGCCGTTCTCACTGTTTTGCTGAGAGAAGTTAATCTAACTACTTTTCATGTATATGGTTTCACTTAGCAATGGTCATAGAGAAAAAGCTAATTTCTTCTTAAAAAGACAAACAAGAATTTTTACAACACACACACATACCTCTCCCCCACCAAGATGTAACAGGAGTGGCCAGTGAGCTTTCGGTGTATCAAACGGATTTGATTAAACTTGATATCAAGGATTGTGTAAGGTAAATTAATTAAATTGATTAAGTAGGGCTCAGGTGGCCATGGGCAGGTCACAATGATCTCTGGGTTGCTGCTGGCATGCCAAGGTTTATTAAAATGATAAAGTTACAAAAGGAGAAGATCCTGCTTACTATGCACAGAACAGAGAGAAAGAAAAAAAGGTTAATCAAAAAATTATAATCATATAAACGAGCACAAGCTCATTCTGAAAAGCAATTACTTTTCTGGGCAATTCCATTCAACAATGGTAGTCTGTGCTCCTGAATCATGTCTCTAGCAGACACACAATTAGCACTAAGATGGCCTTATTATGTCCTATCAAATGTAAACAAAATTAAAAAAAACAATCTCTTGCAAATACATGCTGTTTGGTGATTTTCATGTATTAAAAAATTTTATGTTAATTTCATCATAGAAAGGATCTTTAAGAATACACCTTGTAAATTAGTAGAACTCCATTTAAACCTAGTGTGTCAAACCTATTCCCGATGGATTCCATGCAGCATGTTCTATTTTCTGCAACCAGTGATCTAAACATCATTCTGGATGCAACTCCTCTAATCTCAACATTTAATCCTCTGTTGAAGTGAGTCAGCCAGGCTGTTGTCACATTTGAAGTTATGAAGGATTTGCATTTTCCATATGGTTTTGAACTTTTACAAGGGAAAACTAACATCTTTGTGTGCTCTGTCTGCTCCTGTCCAGTAGTCCACACCGCTGTAAATGTGTGAGAGTTGTTGTTACTGCTTTTGTCCATGCGAATGGTTTGCAATGGGGTTTTGGTTCTAGGAGATGTATGCAAGGCAGAGAGGATTTGAGCTCTGGTCTGTAGATGGGGACCTCAGTTAAGGTCTCTTTGGGTTAGCCCACTTCTCCAGACATGTCTGTTGCTGGGAAACAAAAAGATCTGGAACCCCTCTCCATGTCTTATGGTAGAAAAATGCTCCTTCCCATCACAACTGTCCTTAGCCACCAATGGAGGATAGAGCACATATACATGGAGTATATGTCACAACAGGCCCAGCGAGGCACCACACCGAAGTGCTGACTGTCCATACATGCACCTACATGCTCAGTGTTTTTCTGACTGTGCAAATTGATACTTCTCATCCTATCCTCAATGTTATACCTCACATAAGACCATCTCCGTGCAGCTGACTACTCTAGAACCAACTAATGAAAGCTCCAGTAACTAAATCCTTCTCTAGGGAGTTTTTTTGATTCTGACCCCATGTCAACAAGCTGGAGAAGAACCTCATGAAGTTCAAAGAAATCAAAAAGCCAAGTGCTGCCCCCAGGCACCCAACTGGAAAGCAAATGGCAGAAACAGCCTTGGGGGACCTGGTGACACATATAGTTTGGGGTACCCAGTCAACACAAAATTGACCACAAACCAGCAAAGAAGGCCAATGACATCTGGGACAATGTGTCTCCTGAAGGTCGAGGAAGGTGAGCCTTCCTTTATACTCAGTACTGGTGAGATACATCTGGAGTGCTGGGCCTCTCAGAACCACAGTGAAGAGACTGGAGCATCTCTCCTATAAGGACAAGGTTAGGGTTAGGGAGGGAGCTGGAACTATTCAGCCTGCAGCAGAGCAGGCCCATAAGGGGGTCTCATCCATGTATATAAGTAAACGGTAAGAGAAATGAAGGTGAGAGATTCAGGCTCTCTTCAGTGGTGCCCAAGGACAGGACCAGAGGCCATGAGCATTCACAGAAGCACAGGAGATTCCTCCTGAACATTAGCAAACACTTTTTCACTGTGAGGGTGACCAAGCAGTGGTGCGACAAAGTGGAGTCTCCATCCTTGGAGACATCTAAAACCTGACTGGTCACAGTTCTGGTGGCCCTGCTCAAGCAGACAGTTGAAGTGGATGATCTTCAGAGGTCCCTTCCAACCTCCTGCAATCTGAGATCCTGTCCTGGATTGAGAAACTTTACAGAAGGTTTTACTTTCTTCTACCAGAGAGTTAGTAACATGGATTTCTAAGGCAATGGAGCAGCCTGTAGGTAGCTAAGTCGGCTGACAGCATATGCAGACAATTTGGCAGCTCTATGAAACCAGTGTTTTCCCCAACCCTCAAAACAAAGTATTATGAAGTATCATGAAAAACATGGAGGTCTGAGACAGAATCCATCCTGCTCCATGTCTGATCTTCCTGGGCACACAGACATTTATGTTAAAAAAAATGGGACTGCTGACTTACGTTGTGTTTTGTTATTCTGGCCCTTATTTGGAAGCTGTTCTAACATTTTCTGGGAGATCTAAGTGTGAAATTGTTTTTGTCCCCTGGCTAAGCTTGTTAAAGCAAGAATGCCCATTTTTGTCATGGTGCTGTGAATGCTCTCATTTTTCTGTCCTCATTCTGCTGCTACGTGTAGGCTTGTTTGCTATTTCAGTGAGATATAATGGTACTCAACAGAGGATATGTCTTAAACCATGGGGTTTTTTTCCCTGGAAGTATTTTGTCTGTTCGCATAGAATAAATTATTGTGCTCTGACACGGATTGCCGTGCATCAGGAGGAGTGCATTTCAGTCAGTATCATTATCACATGCAGCTCACTGTAATCTTTCAAAAAACAAACCAAAAAGACCTTACAAAAGAGGCTTCAGTTCAGGATGTCACCATGTACTGGTATAGGAGATAAAAAGTCTGCATTCACATGTGGCTCTAGCCATATATGAAGAATTCTATACTTGTTACCCAGTCAGCAATCCTCACAAAAATAAAACATAATAGATTTAAGATCACTTAAGCTAGATTTGGAACACTGTGATCTTGAAAGCTTGTGGTACATGCAGAAAAGAGGGGCTGGTTGATCACAGTCAAAAGGTTAGTCCTTGTGTCTGAATCCTTGACAATACCAACGTGCATTTTCTTAGACACAGCCAGAGATTTAATGAATTTGGCTCTATTGGAATTGAAAGAGCGAAAAAAAGGCCCACACCAAACAAGCCTGAACAGCACAATGTTATAGATAGAGATGTCCTTGGCTTTTAAAACTGTTCTGGAAGAGGGATATAATTATCTGGTAAAAGCTATTGGTTATCATTTTCTATTAGTTCTATAGGACACTTCCATTATGGAAGGTCACTTTTCTCCAGCTACTATATCGCATTTTGTACAACAAAGTACTCATAGGATGTGACATTTGCTGTACTGCAAAATAAATTACAATTCTTGTCCTGTGAAGCAACTAAAAATAGGCAAGGGAGAGCAGAGAGTTACCTTGCAGCATATGCCATCTTTAAATGCAGGCAGAGATCCTGACATTATAGGGGTGGTAGTCTGAGCACTCACATGCACGGCCAGAACTGCATGACTTGCTGATGCATGTTTTTATCTTGCGAGGAGGTCATGGCTCCATAGTTATTAAATACCAGATTCCAAGTGTTGTAACAGCTTTGTCTGCCAGCCTCATGAACACAGATGAGAGCTATTGGTCCTCTTTTACAGTGGTGGTAATGCAAGACAAAATCTTTTGAGTTAATTTTTATGCAATTTGGCATTTGGTTGGCTGATAGCATACACCAAGATGTAGCTTCTTAGAATGGCCACGATGACTCAGTAGTAGTGTGCATGTGCTGTGTGCACCTTGAAGGCATGTGGGGTGGCCTGGCTCCATCTCAGGCCTGACTTCTGTGTGTTGTTGCCTGAGCCCAGTGCTAAGTTCTACATCCCAGTCCAACTTTCCATAACTGAGGGTGTGCCAGGAGTTTCCCACTGTCTGATCCTTGTCTCCAGGAGAAGCACTTCAAATATTTTTCCCTAATAGGCAGGTAACTGAAGGACTTCCTTTAACACCTATTCTTGTGTCCTTGCCTAGGAAGAGTTAAAGTAAATAAGTAGAAAGAAGAAATGGCATCTTGTTTACAAGCCTAAATGCAATATTTTCTAGGAAGTGCATGCAGGAATTTTGTTATCTTTGAACAGATGGTTACTCTCACCTTCAGCCCTCTTTGTCTGTGTCCCCTGTTCCTGCTCCATTTGGGTCTTGAATGGCTTTGTGACAGTGCTGCTGGGCCCATGTCTTTTGTGAGCCCTTTCACAACACCACTGTGCTGCACATAGGAGATATTAATTTATGGCTTATTACAAATGAATAAAAACTTGCATTAATACTTAAAAGTAAAGTATTAAAGCTCTGCTGTACACAGGGGTGATTGATGGCTTCCATTACACACCATTAGATATTTTATTCTTGTTAAATGAAGAGCAGCCAACTTTGTCAAGTATTTTTAGTTCCCTCTGCTCTTATTGGTTCCATCTATTCTCAGGGATGTCCTGTAAATGGCCACATATGGCTTTGTGTCTGTAGGACTGATGACCGTACAGCTGGCTTTCATTGCCCACCAATTTACTGGAGCCCCCTTTATTGTGAGCCTGACAGCACCAGGGAGCTCTGCAGAACTAACAAAATATATCTATTTTCTAATTGTCTATTTATCACCTTCCATGGATTGGTGGGCCTCTCATCTGAAAGCAAAGGGGGAATGGCCTTGAACAATGATGCTTGTCAGGGCAGTTGCTCACTTTAAATTAGGGTCTCATTGCTAAATAACTAATTTAGTCCTGCTATCAGACTGAAAAAGTGGGTATTCAGTACAAAGTGCCAGCTGGGGAATTGATTATGTCTTCTCTTAGTGTGCATGATAAAAGTGCCAGACCTGCAGGCGGCAGGTAGCTCCCTGGAGGACAGCAGCTTCCCCGCATGGAGGGTCCATGTCAGACCACCAGGCAGGGACTCTGTAGGGTGGCAGGTCTCTGGGAGCCTTGGCATGTGTCTCAGGTGCTTGGGACAACCACTCAGGCAGGGAGTGCTGGAAGGAGACCGGATCACTGCAGGTGATCTGGAGATGGACAAGGAGGGAAGTGCAGAATAGAGTTGGCCCAGGAACAGGTACAGAGGGAGGTTCTGGGGGATGGAGACTTGTGTGCATTGGTTCCCAATTCTGTTGCCCTGAAGCAATTTGCCCAACCTGCTGTCTGCTGCAAGACCTCTTCTCATCATTCCAGGAGAACAACTGCAGCATCCTGCACTAACAGCAAAATCTTTCCTGTGTGCCCAGATTATCCCTCTCCATCAGGTTCAGTCCTGTGGGAAGCCAGGCCCTCAGTGTCCCTGACAGCCCAATAGGAAAGAGGAGTCAGACACTTCAAAGTTGGTTGCAAAATGGAACACTTTATTAACCTGGCTCTGTCTGTTATAGGGCAGGAGCAGAACTTGCTGGAACAAGGGGAGTAACAGGGGAGGAGCAAGGGCAGAGTATGTAAACTAGGACCATATGGAGAGAACAAGGGGAGGAACAGATTTATATAAGGAAAAAATGGCCATATAAGGTTGGTACTGCACTGCAGCACCAACTGGCCAATAGAAACACAGGGTTCGAGGGCATAGGGAAATAGGGGTACAATGAAAGAGAATAGTACAATAATATAATACAGTAACTTAACATAAAACTTAAAACACATTGTCTCCAAAACCCACTACTTACACAGTCCCATCACAGAGCTGTGGCTGGACTAGGAGTTGTCAGTACAGATGAATAGATCACACAGACTGAGCCTTTTTCCCAGCTGTAGCACAGGGAAGCACTCATTTCAGAGCCTTAGAGAGGACCCTGGGGAGCCCCTCCAGGGTTGCTCAGTGAGTGACTGAGGGAAAGTGGTGTTCAGGCAGCAAAGGGGTTAAGATCTGTTCCTGATCAATTTTCTTATGCATAGCCTCAGTGCTAAAAGCTAGAAACTGCAGTTTGACAGTGAGTACCCCAGGCTGTTTCCAGTACACAACATAGGATCTGACAAATCCAGGAATATCCCCCTACCCCTTCTCTTTCCTCCCGTCCCCTCTCCTCTCTTCACTCCTCTGTTCACCCCTCTTCTCCCCTTGCCCAGCACAGGCTTATCAACTGCAGGGTTGAAACAGACTTCACGGTAAGAGCTGAGAGCAGAAATTTCTCATATAGTTCTACCTTTGCACCACCTGGACATATTTGGTTCCCCAGGAGAGGGACTGACTGTTATACTTTTAGTTAAGGGAAGGATTTCAGTGATGAATATTTCATAACACCACGTAGTTCGGAGATTGGGAACTGCCCCTGCCCAACCTGTGTCAGTGGAAGACCGTTCATGAAGTCTTGGGACCCGCTGGAAAGTTGGATCCCTGGAATGGAGCATCCCAGGAACTCGGGAGATAGGAGTTAAAAGAGCAGGGCCAGGCTGGAACTGGCTCTCTCTGTACCTGGCTTTTGCCCGCAGGAAAAGCGCGGATCCTCCGAGTCTTTGCCGGAGTGGTCAGCAGTTTCCTTCGCTGTCCGACCGAGCCCAGACTCACAGTCGGATGATTGGCTTTGCAGTTTGTTTTATGCCGAGGCGAGGGGAACCAATATAATGCTGTTTGTCAGAGCACTTTTGAAGCTGTTTCGCAATAGCCCGGAGTGATTCTTGCCCCAGCGCGGGGGCGGGCCCGTCTCTGCCGCAGCCGTTTCGCTCTTTCACCGCACAAAGTGCCACTGGCCCACAGCCTGAGCCTGCTCGGCCAGGCCCCAAAGCACCACGTCGGGTCAGTCCCAGCTCCTCAAGCAACACCCAAGTGGTTGCTATGTCGGAACCTAATTTTCTGCTCTTGGTTATTTTTTTTTTATGTTTTTGTTTGTTTGTTTGGTTTGGTTTGGGTTTTTTTTTTGTTTGTTTGTTTTTCCCCCCTTTGTAGTAAAAACATTAATTTTTTTCCTTTATTCAGACTCCTTGCATTTTTTACCCTCTCTGTATTGTGGGAGGGAAATAGAAAGGTTCATCTCATTAAGGTCTCAGCTTCCTGAATGTATACATACATTGTCATTAAACCAAGACAGGGACCCTCAGCTGCAAGCAGGCCAGCACAAGTATGCACAGATGTATTTGGGATACATCTCCCCTCTCAGTGCATCAGATGCTGGTGCTGGCATATGATCCAAAGCCCAGAGAAGCAGAGGGCAGAGGCATAGGTCTTCCTCACTCCAGGTTTCAGGTTCACTTAGTACTACTCAGGTTTCCTTTTAAAGGAATTCATTACAGCAGGTAGGGAAACAGAATGAAATTGAAAGACCTTTTCCTTCCTGCTCCCATGAGTTACGGGGCTTGGACTGCAGCGTGGCTCACATCTGTGAATTCTCTCTGTGCTTGGTCTGTGTTGCATGACCCCCACCAGATCCCACAACAGCAACTACAACAACTGAGCGGCACCATCAACATCAAACAGCAGCATCATCTCCTCGGCAGGCTTGGACAGGCAAAGCATGAAGGAGCATTTCTGTTTTCCTCTAAAGCTTTAGTCTGTCAAGGCACCCTGCACTCAGCCGTGGTATTTACTATTTATGTCCTGATTTTGGTCACTATCAGCTTTTCTATTAACAAAATAGAGATGCCCACTGGTTTGAAGGAAGCTGAAACTTTTGTAAATACTAATGTCCATTTTCAGCAAACAATAATGAGTGTCTTCCAATGGACCTGTGCACAGCAGCACCAGAAGATAGAATCATAGATTCATAGAGTGATTTCGGTAGGAAGGGGCCCTAAAGCTCATCTTGTTCCAACCCCTGCAATGGGCAGGAACACCTTCCACTAGACCAGATTGCTCTAGGTCCTCTCTGACCTGGTCTTGAAACACTTTCAGGGATGGGGCAGCCACAATTTCTCTGGGCAGCATCTGCCAGTGCCTTACCCCCCTCACAGTCAAGAATTTTTTCCTAAAACCAAACTTAAATGAACTCTCTCTTAGTTAAAAATCATTAGCCCTTGTTCTATTGCAATAGGCTTTGTTAAAAAGATGAAAATTTCTCTCCCCTTCCCCTAAAATATTGGCTTTGGAAACAGATTTGGCAAATCTGCCTGCCATGAAAGGTTCTGTTCTTTTCAGGATCCAGATTATGCAAAGTCAGATTAGCAGAAATCAGAGCATATTTCTCTTTTTAAACAGATTCTTGTCGCAGTGGCTTCTAGAGTTGTGGAAGGACCAGCAAGGCACCAGGTCTTTGTTACTGTTGGCAGGTGCATGGACAGCCGGTGTGGAGCAGCTGTGGCACTGCTGTTTGCAGCTGGAGTGCACCCCACTGGACCTAGATCTTGGGGGAAAGTAGCTGGGAAGCCCTACACAGGGCACTGCTGCCAGTGGCAGACACTGTCATTATTCACTGGGACATGCCACAGGATCTGTAGTCTGGGCAACCTCCTGTGACAATACTCGGCAAAGGTATTGACTCCCCATCAGCCACCCACCACTGGCTGCACTCAGTGCACAACACACAGGCCACCCCTGCTGCTCCTGAGAAGAGGAGAGCAGGTTGAGGATGTTGCTGCATCCTGCCCAGGCTTTTCAGAATGTGCTCCCATGGTAATAACCCACCGCATGCTGCCATGGAGATTGTCTTCTGCTCACACTGCTGTCAAGTGATTGATAAGTGCTTATTTTCAGACTGTCAGGAATGCCTGCTTCCATTCTAAACTTTTATATATTTAGCAATTAAAACCTTATATATATTTAGCAATTATAACTAGACAGTTATGAGTAAGAAAGTTTTCGCTGTGAGCATATCTTCTTTCTGTCACTGAACTGTGAGGGCTTCACAGACCTGGGGTATGTAAGGCTAGCATCTATTTTGATCCCAAAATGGAGCTTAGGCCATGAGTAAACCTCAGTAATAGGTGCAAATTTGGTTGCAGGTTTGATTGCAGATTACCATTCCCAAATGCCAAACACATAATGGAGTGTAACAAAAGACATTGTGAATTTGCTTTTTTAGTAAAATTCAGAGGACATCTGGGTGTGGAATACTAATTGAATTCATCTTTTACCAATCACAAGAGTGGTATATGGAACGACAGAATAGTTTGTATTGGAAGGGACCTTTAAAGGTCACTTCATTCAACCCCCCTGCCATGGGCAGATGCCACAACAAAAACATGAGCATGTCTCAACAAAAATCTCCAAGAGATAATTCCTTTGAAAGAGTTATCAAATCACCACACAGTAAAGCTGCAATCAGCTCTGCAGCCATGCAGCAATTTGAGTTTGTAGTTGCTTTAAATCTTCTCAGAAAGACAATTTCAGCAAAATCAAAAGTCTGCAACTGATCAGCTGAATGCTGTCTTCTAAATATGGTGATCAATTTGCACATGCCATTTTAATAACAACTGCTGCTCACCAGCTGAAGCTGTTGTGCTTACACTTAGGGAAATACAATCATCATTGCCAAGGTACTGTGATCTTCAAGGACCCTGCTCTTTTTCTGAGGAGATGGAAATCTATATTCATTTTTGACGTGTTTTACATTGAACATAAAGGAAGTGGGGAAAAAAGGCAGTACCCAAATTGTGGCCAGCTTATCCATGTCTCAGTTGAGGTTATGAATTAAAATGTGGTCTCTTCCATAATTGTATTTTCCACTTATGTCAGTACTGAAAGAATGTGGGGTTTTTTCCCCATTGGTAGTGCTATGTGTAAGGATGCCTATAAATTATACAACAGTTGTGAATAAGTGCTAACTTTACATTTGAAATAACATTAGTGGTGTGAGCACCTTCACTTGGTGATCACAATTGTCACACTAACAGAGCAGCTACAGGGTTTAACATGCAAAGGGATCTGACTTTAGGCTCAGCTATGCACAGTGTGCATAGAAGCCTTGCACATGCACTGTGGGAGGCTGAATATGTCACACGGAACTGGTGAAAACTTGAAATCACATAATGACAGTCAGTCCTTGGCTTTTGTATTTCTGTTCTTTGTGTTTGAAGTATTTGAAGAGGAAGATTACAAAGTGGTAAGCAGAAAATATGCCCTATATTTGTTGTTCTCTGTTGTCACTCCAGAACTGCTGAAACCCAACCGCACTGAGACGTTCTGGGAGTTGACTATCTGACACTGTAGTAAACTAAGAGAAAGTGGGATTTTACTTAGCACACCAACTGCTCTAGAGTGCAGATTCCTCCATTATGGAGCAGATGGTTGCCATGGGCATCCACAGGATTTTGAACTGCCATTCACAGGGTTGTTATTGGCATCTTGCTAAATAAAAGGACTTGTACTTACTAACTTCCAGAAATCATACCAGTGGAAGAGACACAATTGTCTCAAGCCCACAGCACATAGAAAAGCACTGCAGATACAGAAAATGTCTCTTCCATTTCCCTTTTTCCATTGCTTCCCTTTTTTCACTTCCTTCTAGCTCTAGGCACAACTCATATGTGTCAAGATATGCAGAAAGACAAATTTTCCTGGCTTCATGGGTCATTACCCAGTGCTCAATGCCTCCTAGAGCCCAACTTACAAGTTTCTCTTCATAGGCATTACAAACTGCAAAGTCTGTGGGTGAGAGCACACATAGGTACAGCTTCTAGGCACAAATCCAACTGTCCAGACAGGACTGTGCATTAGAGACAACTTCTACTGAGGCAGTTCAGTATGGGGAAGAAATAGAAGGGGCCTTTGCTGAGGGAAGAGCATATCTCTTTAGGTGCCAAGACTGCTTGTTCACAATTTTAAAGTATTTGATATTTATATAATCTAATCTGGCTAGTCAGACACACATTTCATTCCTTCAGAGTTATTTACAAGTGCATCATGAATCAGACATCTGAATAGCCCAAATATTTCTGGTGTGTTGTTAATTCCAGGATGCTGGAAGGTTCTCCCAGTCTGACACAGATTCAAACTTTGTACCTGCAGTCTGTCTGGTGAAAACAAAACCTGAAATCTCACAGTACTATTTTGCAGCAACTCAGCCTGTGACTCTGCATTCCTTAACATTTTTCTTAAACAACAAAGGATATTGGGTTTTATGGTCCTTTAATTGTGGCGGTTGAGGCAAAAGCCACAGCAGCTTTACATCCTGGGAGATGTTTTTTTTGTTTTGCTGCCTTCAGCCCTTCTCAGGCTGCTCTCCAAAGATGTATTTAAGAAAAGAATTAAAACTATAAATTTTTTATATGTCTTCTGTATGGATACTATAGATCCCATGATTGCTGTCTTCTGATTTATTCAGGCAGCATCATATACAAGGTGATTGCCAGTAGATGTATTGGAGCAAAGCCCATCCCACAAGCAGAGAACTCTGTCATGGCTGAATTACAAAGCTATGGAGGAGGCAGTGATGCAGCAGCTGCCTGGGGCTGGTTTCCTGCAGCCCAGAGAGCTGGCTGGCAGCACCTGCAGACAAGGAGCAGAAGTGGAAGCATCAGGCTGATGACCGAGAGCCCAGGATAGTTGCCCTTTTGCTTAATGCCTTCAGCAAAGACATTGCAGACGTTTTCAGCAGCAGAGCCAGGGCACAGTAAGGCATTGTCGTGTCTCTCTTCCTCAGGCTCATCCCTTAGTGTGTCAGATGAGCACGAGTCCTTTCATTCTGTTTGCTGGCGTGGATGCCTGTCTTCCCAAAGCAGGGGCTGTTTTTTCCCTTGAATATGTAATAGCTACCTCCACCTGGGTGACAGGCACCTCCCATGACTCTCTAGGACGACATGACAACAGGAGAGCTGCAATTTTAATAGACTCCAAGTAGTTTTCACAGAGCGAAGCCTTAAAAACTCCCCAAGGAGAGATCATCAAGCAGAATGGTCCCAAGTGCTGGGTTTATTAGCAGGCAGGACGGGGAGGTTGATGAGCCCATGCCGCTGAGCAGACAAGCTGTCAGACAGAACTCCTAATCCAATCAGTTACCTGTCGGAGGGGACTGGTCCGTGGTCTCCTACTGCAGCACCTCTGGGGACCACCACACTGTGGCCCCCTACACTGGCTGCCTACCCTAGCTGGGGGCCAGAAGTTCTAGCCATCCCCATCCTGTGGAGGAAGCACAGTTAAAGCCACATTTGAAGCCTTCCTCCCCTGAAAGACACCACTGGAGTGTAAAGGTTAGAAAATGCTGGGCTTGCAAGGAAGTCCTTGTAGAGGCACAATTAAACATTTTGGTAATATTTCTTGCCTTTTCACCCAGGCAGTGACCTAGGAGGGGGCACACAAATATGTTCAAAATAGCATTAGTGCTGTGTGGCTAGCATGACCACAGTACAGGTGCTCCGGATGGCAGGGGTTGAGCACCCCAGCAGGATTTACTGTGTGGAAGGCTGCAGCACACCAGGTACCTGTGAACATTGAAGTGGAAGAGCTCCTCCAGGCATAGGGACACCCAACCACAGGCTGTCTTGGGGCAGGGAATCTCCCCGTGCCTCTCCACTGTCAACCACATTGGCTGCTCTGCACTTGCTGTGCATCTCAAAAACACTCACTGCACAGTGGGCGGGGCAGGCAGGGCAGGCCAGGTGGGCAGTGCCAGAGCAGCGAACTGAGACAAGCTCTGAGCAGTGGAGGGGACAGGGTGTGGGCTATGAATGAAAAGAGATGACCCCCTACCAGTCCACGAGCTGTGGAGGGAATAATATCATTAAAACGAACATAATTAAACAAATTATGTAGAATATAACCTCTGCCTAGAAAATATTGCATAGTTTGGAAAAAGGGATAATTTTCCTTAGAATAAAACCTAGTTTTTCCCTAAAATAAATGCAAAACCTGCATTACTTTATACCATTTCTGTTCCATAATCACAAATTGAATGTGTGAATTCGTTATTTTTCTGAAAAGATCAGAAGTCGAATAGATGCCAACAGTGATTAGGTGCTCTGTGATTTGTTAGTGCTCGTTTCTAACATTTTACTTTCTGGTCCTTTAAAGGAAAATACAAGTGGTTGTATTTTATTCCTGTATGTGTATATGATTCCAGCAAATTTATACAGGATTAATGACTTTCTCCTCTGCTACAGGACCTGCTAGGAACATGCAGTGCTATTGTTCCTTTTTCTTCTAATGGCTAGAGCCATCTTTTTATCAAGGGAACAATTTTTAACATGACTGGACCGATATTTGCATTTAGACCAAAAAGATTTTTCTGTTTGAACTCATCTTGAAAGCAACATCACCAGGCTTTTTCAGGGGCTTTTGAGGCATTGCAGCAGGCTGGTTACAAAAACATGGTTTGCCTGCCATTTGTATCTGCTATTTATGGCTGTAAAGAAGCTTGTCATGGTCCCTGTAAGAATAGAAAGCAAATTCTTGGTGTTTGTTCCTGTTCTGATCCCTGTTTACTTTCAATGGTTTGAATGTTTACATTCAAGGGTGAACCTCGTCCTAGAACCTGGTGCTTGTTCAAGTAACAAAGTTGACCAATGTAGCAATATAAATCTGGGAAAACAGTAACACATCAGATAAATGGTATTTCCAACTACGTGAAGCGACAACAGCAAATGTTCCAGCAGTAAAAAAGGCAAAAGTCAATGTACAGGCAGAGTGACTTTATGGGAAGTTCGACTGAAGTCAAGTGGAAATTTAATTCTGAAAAGTGCTCCAGATGTCTAGAAACTGTGTAATTACTGCAGAAGCCTGGAGTACTCTTCTCATATTTCCAAGATTTAGAGAGCATGAACCTGCAAAATGTGAGTCAGACAGTGCTGCTTCTGCCTCTGCTCCTGCAGATACCCCCTATTTTCTGTCTGTTTGTACCTACTCCTCACAGAGAGGGCTTGGGTAAACAAGCATGCAATGATCAACAGACTCTGCAAGGCTTTGTTCTTCTTACATATGTGTACGTTACAGCTTCACAGATTTTGCTGAGATTTTAGAGTGGCACAGGTGGTGCGTGGGGGGTAATACTTGAGCTCGTTGTGGTTTAAGCCCCCCCAGCTGGCAACTAAGTACCTTGCAGCTGCTTGCTCACACGGCCCCCCTCCACCACCTGTTGGGAGGAGAATCAGAAAGAAGTGGTAAATTTTGTAAATTAAGAACAATTTAGTGATTGAAACAAACTATGATAATACTAATAATTATAAGAGTAATAATAAAAGTAATGAAAAGTAGAGTGAGAGAGAGAGAGGAATAAAACCCAAGAGAAAGAAATGATGCCCAATACAGTTGCTCACCACCTGCTGACTGATGCCCAGCCTGTCCGCAGAGCAGTGATCATTGCCTTCTGTCCAACTTTCCCATGTTCTGTTTACATACACTGGGCAGGACATTCTGTCATATGGAGTGTCCCTTTGGCCAGTTTTGGGTCCGCTGTCCTGGCCATACTGCCTCCTGGCTCCTAGTGCACTTCTTCTCTGGCAATGCATGGGACATTGAAAAGCCCTGGATTTAGGGTAAGCACTACTGAGCAACTACCAAGTATCAATGTGTTATTAGCAATGTTGTTCTCATATCAAATCCAAAGCACAACACTGCACCAGCTACTGGGAGGAAAATTAACTCTGTCCCAGCCAAAACCAGGACAGAGGTGCAGCTTTGACTTGTATGAGCCTCATTTACCAAAAGAGATGCTGCTGCACCCAGAGTAGCATTGGTGCTCTCCAGGTTACTCTGGGCAGTTGGTGCAGGCAGGACTCACCGACGCTGCTGCTGCTGGGGTTCAGGGATGCTAAACTGTCCCAAACAGCATGAGGAGTGCTGATGTGCAGGGCTCCAAACCACTTTGTGCTGCAGCAGTGTGTGCAGGTACTTGCCGACTCTGTTAATAACCTCCAGAAGAGATTTTGTGCACGGAAGCCCATCTTTATTTTTCTGATTACACCTGGCATGGTGCTGCTCTTTCCCCCTGACACACCTCCAGCCAGCCACAGTGTCTTCTCACAGCTCCTCCAAGGGCAAGAGGGAGTGCTGCCAGCACCACAGCCCATCACACTCACAAGAACATAGAAGTACTCTTCAGCATGGCCTGATGAGAAACTCAGAGCAATCATGGGAAGACCGTGTACTTCTGATTAAAGCTTAAGTGCCTTGGAGTCATACATATTAGTTAGTACTTTTCTTCTGCCCATGGTGTTTCTCCACTCTAATTAAGGAGTCCAAGTTTGAAGACAAATTAAGGGAACACTGCTTTGCTGTACAGAGGTGAAGATATCTGTAGACTCATGGACACTTCTTTGTTACACAGGTGTGCCTTTTGCCTTGTGCATTATTTGCTCGTGATTGTGTTCAGGTACCCTCTTATCAGTTTCTTAATTTTTATTTTTGTATTGTCAAAATCTTTTCAAAACTGGGGGAGAGGGATGGAAGGCAGAAGGCTAATCACAGCTGCCGAAGAAACACTTCTTATCACTGCACTGTCATTCAAGATTTGCTTTTATGGGTTTCTCTCATTTTGCAAATTAAGGGCAATAGCTCTTAATCCACTAGAAGTACTCAGCAAGACATGGATCCATTTTATTCCTCTCCTCTGGCTTGAGCCATGTAATGCCTTTGCTCATAACTGGTAATTTTAGACCAAATTCTGCTGTGTTTGGTGTCAGACGTGAGACTCCCATTGACATATTATGGGAGAAATAGGTATCCATACTGCTAATCTCCATGGGTGAAGATCTACTGCTGCCTGGGAGGACCTGAGTGGGCCTTAATTTCCAGTATCTACCTGTGTACTGAATCTTGCGTTTTGAGTAGAAGGACACTCACTAGTTGCAGTAATGCTTCTACTAATGCACTACTCCAGTAATGCTTCCTTTTCGTTATAGAGCAACTCAAGTATCCAGGTCTGTGGGATTCAAGCTCCCTGGGGTATTTTCCGAGCTGCCCACAGGCAAGTGAAGAAGTCCACTCCGTGGGGACAGAATTTGGAACTCCAAATGGGATACAGGATTCCCCCAAAGCACGCAAGGTAGTGCAGGGGGGCCACGTTGCTACCAGTTGCCTCACTGTCTGAGAGTGAGGGGAGTGCATGCTTACTGCCATGGGTGTCGTGGTTTTGCCCACCAGCAAGCCCCTGGGGCTGAGGATGGTTTTGTCCAGGTGGATTTCCAGAGAAAAAGCCAATCAAAAGTTTCAGTAATGCCTCTGCCAATGACATTTTTAAGAAAACAGAAGAGAAGCCAGTGGAGCAGATGAAATTGGTAGCCATGTAGGGAGAGAGAGAGGCAAGGCCCAAGTGGGGCCAGGCCTCCCTCCTCCCCCAGCCCTGGGCCGGAGGCAGGTGTGGCACTGAAGCCCCCCTTCACTCCTGTAAGACAGTGGAGAAAAAAACTTTAGAGAAGGACTGACTGCTTGGACAAAAAACACTGCAGAAGAATTCCAGGAAGAGATAACGAAGTATTCAAGGCCAAAGCTGGCAGCTACAGCAGGAGAGAGGAGTTCAAAGGTGGGGGGGCTGTTTCTTCCCCCTCTCTCACTCGCTCGCTCTCCCTTCAGCAGGGAAAGACTGAAAAATAAATCCCTGCCACCTGTGGAAGATTACTGGGGTGAGGAGAACCCATGCAGCTTATAGAGGAGCTGACAGTGAAGTAACTAAGCTCGGATGCACAAGGAAGCTGAGACTTCATAAGAAGGCTTGAAATGAAGCCGAGTCCTGCTAGAGATTTGTGATCCTGAGGGAGACTTACGCCAGAGCAGAATGGCTTGGGTAAGATGTTGGGATCCGAATGAGGGATCCATGCGGGTGCTGAGAATTTGTGATCCTGAGAGACAGCAAAGAATAGAAGACCTGTTGCCCGAGAGATGAACTCATGTAGAAGAAGTCTTTTAAGGACTGTTCTGCCGTGGGAAGGGACCCCACAGGAAACAGGGGTGGACTCAAAAGCCATTATCCCTTGTGACTCAGGCGAAGATCCATGGTAGGCAAGTGTCCCCTTGCAGTCCATGGAAGAGAAGACCTACAGGGCCTGGGTAACCCCCCAGCTTCCAGTCTTAACCCAGGAGGGGGGTAGGCCCAGCCCTGAGGCTGACAGAGAAGAGAGAAAGAAAGAGAAAAAGTTCCAGCTGCGACGAATCGGAGTTGTCGTTCTAGAAGGACTTTAGAGAGCTGCAAGATTATTTAAAAGACCTGGAGCTCTGGAAATGGAGAATGGGACTGCTTCTCCTCCTTGAACTGATACAAAGGGGGGGAGGGGTATTTCTATAAATACATAGTACTTTTACCTAGTTAAAATTATTGTAGATGTAGTTCTTTAATTTTATCTTGCTAGTAATAAATCCTAATATTATTCTCCCCAAATCATGTCTTTTTTGTCTGCATAAACTTTCTCTCAACTTATAGTAATTGTGTGGGGGGAGTGAGAAAAAAAAATTGACCCAGAGCAAAACCACAACAATGGGTCAGTGTCCCATGTGTTTTCAACTCCACAGGAGTGAACTGATAAGGAGTGGGAAGAAGTCTACACACAAGCAAGGGAGATGCATGGGTGGGATGTCCTCAGACACTTGTCAAAGCAGGACAAGGTTGTTTTCTGTGGTCTGACACAATTTTTGTCTCCACCAGAGTGCAATGTGCACACCTCAAATGTTGGCACAGGTAACACTGGGTTTGCCTGTCTATTAGGGGATCAAGCCTTTGGCATGTGTCCCAAGACATCCTGAAGACTGGATGAGCACTGTCTCAGTACTCACATTGTGTATTTGGTCTGAGTCAACTCCTTAAGGCATGTTGCTACCTCTGAGAGGTGTTCTGCCTGTTCACTGACTGAGCCCACTGAACTTGACTAAACATCCCAGCTGGGGTGGGGAAGAAACCTGAAAATTAAGAGGGTCTCTAGAACGGCCTCGACAGGGCTCATCATAGATATTGACACTTGATCATCTTTTCAAATCTACTCCAAATCTACTGCCCAACTACTGAAATCGAGATATTTTAAAACTTCATCCTATGTGCTGTTCTAGGAAATTGGAGTGGGAACCTTATAAGGATGTGGCTTAGGTGCTATATAATGAGACAAGAGAAGTCGAGATTGGTGGAATCCCGGGAGGGAAACCAATTGGCTTTATATGCTTTCTGTGGTTGAAAAGTCATAACTAAACTGAATTGTTAATTCACTATCTGAAATATGAGCTTCAGATACTAAATATGGACACTTCAGGAGAAAAGAGTCACTTCATATATATTCAAATGTGACATGAAAATAATGTCATTTGCCTTACAGAAATGAGTGGCAGTCAGCCAGGTCACATCTTTTTCCCCTGCAAACAGACACAGCTGTAAACACAAGACCAGTAAGGAAAGACAAATCAGACTGAGGTCACAGTATCTTCCCTGCATTAAGTGCAGAGGGCAGGCACTGGTGCCCAAAATCTTCAGGAAAAACTAGCGTTCCTTTAGACATTCAAAGGAGCCAAAAATGAAAGCAATCAAGGAGGTGATAGGATTTATCTGCTGTGTCTCAGCCATCTCTGCATCTGAGACACCAACCCTGAAGCAGGTGGTTCTCTTCAATGATGACGAATGAGAGCAGCTCTCAGGGGACTCACAAGAGCTGTCAGATGTGCAATAAGTGATGACTTCCCTGGAAGGGACTTGACAAATGCAGAGAATCCTATATACCCAAAAAGTCTAGGTTTCTCTGTAAAATACCAGATTTTCTCTTTTGTTGTTGGTTGGAATGTCACTACAAGAAGGGAAAAGCATGAGTGGCCTGGCAGCAGCAGCTCTTCTTAGCAAATGAAGAAGAAACATGAAGACTGATTCCAGACCTGTCCTGGACAGGACCTTTTACTTGCAAAAGTCTGGGATTGCAATAGATGCTATAGGCTAGTGCAGAGCTTGAAAGTAAGGTTGGTTCAGCAACTCAGCTTAAACTCTGAGCCCTTCTGGAGATCTCAAATGGAGGGAATCTGGAAGGAATCTGGGACATGGTAGAGCACAGGAAATCAAGGGAGAGCATAGGAAATCAAGAATCACAGTAGCATCACTTTTCAGCTTTAAGCTGCAGATGATTTCTCATAACCATCACTTTTAGAAAGAAAAGAAGGAATACTTAACTGGGGCCGATCAGAAAAATTACATCCTTCAAGCTCAAGTAGAGGTCTGGCAAACTAGTCTCCATTACTAATTTGAATCCAGCCATACCCGGATGCACTTCATTAGAGCATTTTGCAGGAAAAGATAAAACCAATTTTATATTCATTACTTATAAAAATAAAACATCAGCAATAATTTGTGGTTTCCATTTAACACCTGTACCATGCACTACTTCTGAATCACTCTGAGAATTTCACTCCAGATTGCTATGTGCAGGTATAATAGAGAAGGAAAGGCAAAACTGGTGGAGATAAAGAGGCTTCTTACCTGAAGAGTGCAGGAAGTTGGAATGGATAATTGTTGCAGTCCCTTCCAGCTGTCCTGTCCCATCCCATCCCATCCCATCCCATCCCATCCCATCCCGTCCCGTCCCGTCCCGTCCCGTCCCGTCCCGTCCTATCCTACCCTACCCTACCCATTTCAGTGGAACCAGTGTTTTTAATTCCATTAAAATTAATAATTGAAAATAGCAGGTATCAGTCCTAGTGTAAGATTTTAGAGCTGCTCAGGCTTCTAAACCAAATGTTTCTCATCCTCATGCATATTTTCCCTTCATTTCCCCTCATATTTCTAAGGGGAAATGACCTTAAAAAGGCTGAATGAATGATAGGCTGAAAACACCAGGGCCAGCTCTTCTAAACATGTCCAAGTTCACCTTATTTTTGTGTTGTTCCATTGTGTGTCCCTTAACACAAAACAGGCTGACTACCCCAGATGTGGGTGGTGGAGCTGAGCATGCAGAGGGCACCCTGGATGTGGATGGTTCCCACACTCAGGAGCAGGGCGGGCTTGCATTAGTGGTGGGAGAGGATCTCACATATTGCTTCTAGTACTGGCATCTCCATGCAGAAGTGTTGCACTATGCCCACATGCTGATCTAGAGAAGGTTCTGGTCTATGTATCTTATGAGGAGCAGCAGACATGACTGTGGATCAGAGGAATATGTTGAGATTTCCAGGAGACCTCCAGGAAGTGACCGACTAGGTCTATGTCCTTGCCCACAGTATGGATGTGGTGAAGGAAGAAGTGAGGTGGAAGGAAGGTGTGCCAGTGGACACGCACATAGAATAGAATTCTTTTGGTTGTAATATTTTCATTGCTTTCAAGATTGATGGTTTGGCATAAACAGGTGGAGATAGAAAACCCCCATAGGTTAACCCTATATGACCAGGAGGAAAGCCCCTGGCCAAGTCAGAGGCTCCAGGACATGGCTCTCTTTATGTTTCCCTTGTATCGAAGTGTCAAGCCCTTTGTGGCACCCCTGACTCCATGGCCAGCAAGGGAGGACCACTGCGTGGTCTTTTCCCTTCTGGGCTATGGTGGACAAATGTAGTTTTTGGCCTCAGCTACCCTGTGGCCCCCCATGAGGCTGCCACAAGATAACAGTTGTGGGCATGGTAAGCCTCTGCATTCTCTCTGTGTGTTTTAGCCAAAGCAGTGCTCCCTCCCAGACAGTGCTAATTTTACAGCAGCTGATGATATGTCTTGAAGCTCTCACCTTGATCATGTGTCCTTTTAGCTTCTAATTTCTTGGACTTGTCACATACCTATAGATTAAAACGTGGTATTTTATCTCTCAATCATTAGGTTTTTTTGCTTTCTTATCCCCATTTGGATCTTTTTCTGGTCCAGGCAGACCTAAATGTAAATAGTTGGATAACAAGTCCTCCTTGTTTGAAAGCTATCATTATATGACTGGAAATATAAATGTGCAGTAATGTTAACAGTGATGCCATAAGAGGCTACAACAAGTAGTCACTTTGCTGTTGTTAATGAATTCAAGGGCACAGGAACACATACATGAGTTCCTGCCACAGGTTTAAAGAACGAGCGTAGAACATGGGAAAAAGCAAAGGCATAAGTTGATGGCTGGGATGAATGCTTCAGTCAGACATTGTGCAAGTACCTGTGTCTGCTGAACACCAAGGGTTCCAAATACTGATCTGGGAACATCTTTCATCCCTGCAAGGATCAGCAAACAGCAGTCAGTGCAGAGGTGTGCCCAGCAGAGTGTGGACCTGGTCAGGGTGGAACAGAATGACACTAACAAAACTAATGGAATTCCTCCAGAAAGACAGCACACAGCATGCTATCTCTGCTACTGCTTGGTAAATGTCCAAACTACAGGCAAACCACTGCTAACTCATGTGGTAATAGTAACCTCGCCTCTGTGGATGCTGTGCCATAGAGGGAATGAATCAGAGAATCACAGAATGGGTTGCATTGGAAGGGACCTTAAAAATCATCTAGTTCTAACGCTCTGCCATAGGCAACCTTCCACAAGACCATGTTACTCCAAGCCAATTCCAACCTGGCCTTGAACATTTCCAGGACTGGAACAGCCACGGCTGCTGTAGGCAACCTGTGCCAGAGCCTCACCACCCTCCCAGGGAAGCATTTCTTCCCAATATCCAATTCAACCTTGCCCTCTGTCAGAATTGACATTCCACCTTGTCCTGTTCCTCCATCCCCTTTGTACAAACCTCCTCTCCAGCTCATCAACCATGGAAGCAAGCTGTGAGCTGGAGTTGCATGCCATAGGTTTCAGTGGTGCAACTAGTCTCAGTGGCTCATGTGTGTGGAAAAGTCTTTTTCAGTTTCTTCTGGGTTGCCCTCCCTTCCATTGATCAAAGTCTTCAGTACACTATTCTATGCCTCAATGAAACGTTGGCCCCATAGACTGACTGAAATGCCTTAACAGATGCAGAGTTCAGGTGGCCAGATACTTTGACTGCAATGGGAAGTGCAGCCAGTGATGGGTCTGGTCACTGTATGCTAGCACAGACACCAGGACTAAAGTCAGGTGTAAAAGTGATGTTATACATCATGACATCTGCGGGCAACAGTATAGTGCATGCTGTCCCCATCCTTTTCCAGGCACAAACCTGGGCAGTTGCCTCTCTTGCTCCGTGGCTCTGCACAGACAGCTTCCTGGGGAAGAATCCTGGGATTCCTCTTAGAAAAACATAATGGGAAAGAAACTGCTGGCTCAAGAAAAGTATTGCAGTAAGTCCAAGAGCTCAAATTGCCCAAGTAGATGTGGCATCCCAGTTTAGCATAGTAAGTTGCACTGATCTGAAGTGAGATCAGTGGTAAGAGCTGAGCCAAGTCTTTGAATCACAACAAATTCCTCATAAGAAAGCCTATACTTTCCCAAGAGGTGCTTGTTTCCCTGAAAATGCTAGGGGAGGAAGAAGGATGCTGAGGACTAAAATTATATTTTTGGCATGTTGAGACTGGCATGTAGAGCCTTTAAAGGTTATCTTATTGTGAAAAGCTGGAGTTTCACAGGTTCCCCTGTGGTCCTTCAAAACTAACTCTGGGCTCCAAACAAAGCTACTGGCAAATCCAGACCAGTCACTGGTACAGGCAATGATACTGGTGATAATCAACAGCTAATTCTCCAGATTTAAATGTTTTCCACAGAAGACATCACTGTTCCTCCTTAGTAACTGACTTGCTCCATCATCAGACTGGGGTTGAACTGTTTTATGACATGATTGTGTGAAATTAGACCTCTGAGTGTTACATCTGCCCTTACTTGCCAGATTTTGTCCAGCTTGTGCAAAATACTGCACGTAAGCTTTCTGAGGAAGCTTTTAAAGGAAAACTTTGCACAGTGCCTGGGACAAAGAATTAACCAGAACAGGAACTCCCATGGAACATGGGTCTATGACTCTGGCTGAAATTTTATCGTAAAGCAAAGGAATCAGTGAAAGGGGATGAATGAGGAATGTCATACATAGAGATAACAAATGAGCATATGGATAGAAACTTTTCTACTTATCCATTACGTGAATTGTTAGTGTTTGATTTTCCTTGCTAGGACTGAATTTTCCCTTTTTTTTTTTTTTTTCCTAAGGACTTTTTCTTTCACAGTCCACTCAGCCCTGAAGAAATGAGGGTGCTATCACAGATTACAGATGGGTCAGAGAGGGCAAATTACTTGCCAAAATAGTCTCTCCAAGGGGTCTTCTTGGTGTTATGTGCTAAGTTATGTGATAAGTCAAAGTTAGCGTTGCATAACATTCTCCCAGTACTTCTTGTAACCATTTTTGCAGTACATGGAGTGATTCACTTTTTGCAATGCTGCTGGTTTATTCCTGCTGAAACTTTGCTGAAAACAAATGCATGTGCTGGTGCTGGTTTATTGTTTACTGGTTCCTGCTTCTTGTTCTTTCCTTTTTCCCAACACATGCTTGTTTTCACTTGATGATATTCCTCTGAATTAAATTATGGCTCAATGCAGGTTCAGTAGGAGTATTTTACTCTCAGTGAATGTATGATTCCTTAAACCTTGAATAACAGAAATGACTCTGAAACCCCTAAAAAGGATGAGATATTTTGATTTATACCAAGTCAAGAGACCTAAAACTCTAAAACCTGCAAGACCCTTCTCTAGAGGTCTTGATGAAGAGCACATGCTTGGGACTAGACTGGGAGGAAAGGGTAAGATGTGCCACCGGGGCAGCTCCCGTGTACCAAAAAAAAAAAGACTAAATACGGTGATGTTGGACAATACCTCTGTGTATTTGGGAGGACTGTGCTGTGGGCCTGTGGACTGTTTTACCCCGGATGAAGGTCGAGCCACTGTGTTGTGTCATCTCCTGTGGTCTGGCTCTGCAAGGTCAAAGACAGGCATGAAGGTTTTCTGCTGGCAGCACTGGGACTTAGTAGTGCAACCAGTGAGGAGGAGGCAGACCTAATGAGGAGATATCCTCATTACCCAGTAATAAAAACCAGTCTTTTGTCATGTCCTCCTTCTTCCTTCTAATGGAATCCTTCTTGGAGAGGTTGTTGACCCCTTGCCTCAAAGGACACTTTCTGGTGGTGTGCAACCGAGGATGCTGCCTGGTGTCCATGTTCACCATTCATATGTTCCTGCACTACTAATAAATTTCTTGCAGCTCTAGGGAATGGATGGAAAGGCAGAATATCAATGATGAAGAATTCAGATTAAAGGAAAAATGTAGTTGGCCAAATTGAACAATTATATGAAATAAAGGGAAAATAACGACCAAAGATCTTTCATTGCAGCCAGCTAATTATCATGAGTTCTGGACAACTGTTCAGACATAGAATTAAAACCCCTAATTATATTGTCACCTTTGTCTCTCAGCTCCCATTGCCCACAAATGAATCTATTTACTGTAACTCCTGCTGATGGGAAGAAATTGATGGCAGTCCCAGTGAGGTGGGAGTGGAGAGCTGGGGAAAAAAAGTGAGAGGCAACATGGTAATGGCTCTGCAGCTGGGTGACAAATGCATTCCAGGACATTATAAATTAAAAATACTTTTAGTAAGACAAATACAAGTTTGATAAATTTTGTGCTTTCCTTCTCCTTCCTCCCTGCTTCTCACACTTCCCATGCTCTTGCCACCACCAGCATTGCCTTTTTAATTTTCAGTCATCTCTCCTGTCAGATCATTCTCTCTTCTTTGCCACTGATCTGTATCACCACAATTCTGTTGCATTTTGGGCACTGGAGGGGATGGACACTGCTGGAGAGCCATGGTTGTGGATCCTTGCCTGGATAGGGGGTTTCTGCTAGTAACAAACATAAGTGCTGAATGCTTGTGAGCTGCAAATCGTGCAGATCTGTAGCATCGCTGCCTCTGAAGAAACCAAAGCATTTTGCTGCTTGCCTGAAATCTTCTATTTGGCTGAAGGCATTTGCCTTTTTTTCTCTTTTTTTTTTTTTACCCTTGGTTCTGGGGACTATTTTCAAGATCTCTCAAACTGACAGTCTGTGAGCAGAGGTGTTCCTGATGAACAAAATTAAGGGGTCTCATTAATGGTTTGCTCCCCACTGGCATGCACATCAGGGCTGAGCTAAACGGTGTTGGATCCGGACCCGTCAACAGCATGTTTTTCACACCTGTTACCATGGCTACGCAGGATGAGTTAATGTGACGGAACCGGCACACGGAGCAGAGGGCTTGCTGCAGACGCGGCTGGTGCACATGGCCGTGTCAGAGGCAGCATGCATTCACATCGGTTTATTACCCTCATGTAGCGGCAAGGCTTCCTGCTGTGGCTGTGAAAGCTTGGGCTTCAAACTCTATCTGAGCTCAGTGGATGGGGCTGCGCCACCACCAGTTGTCCCCTTAGCTACATGCCAGTACCTGCAGTGGCCAGAGGGACTGTGCCTGTCCTCCACCATGGACACTGCTGCCCAGAGCTAGCAGCAACACCACTGAACCCAGTGTTAAAACTCACTGTCCAGACTGCAAGGCTGCTTTCAGTCAGTTTTGCCAGCACCCTGCTAACAACTTGCAACCATCTTATTCTGCAGTCTGCTTTCTCCAGTTTTCTGGGAATAACTTTTTTTTCCAATCATAATGTGGAAACCTGCTCTCTTTAAATACTCACTGCAGCATCTTCCCTCGTTTTCTGCAATTGCAATACATTGCTCTCTGGATTTTATAGGTGGTCTATGCTGCTTTACACTGTGAATCTCCCTCTGTGTTGCAAACGTTTATGTTTCTGGCATGTTTCTGCACTGCCACAGTGGATGCTGACAAATGAGCCACACCAAATCTAGTTATTCATTACTACTTGACATTTACTGACATCAAGTCAAAAGAGTGCTCTTGGTCCAGAGTTATAGGTGAGGTTTTGCATTACTGGGACGGACCCATGGGCTTGTGCTCACAGACTCCCCTCTGATGCTGATGTGTTCTTGTGCCACTGGAGATTCGGAAGCTTGAAGAAACTTGCAAAGCAAACTGGAATGAGGATCTTGAGTTTGCAGTGATTTTATTTATTTATTTTTATTTCCAAAGAGAGAAACTCAAGATACAACTCTGATAGAAAACAAAACAAAACAAAACAAAACAAAACCCTCAAAAAAACAAAAAAAACCCCACTTTAAACCCTGTGACAATGTCACCTAGTGGAAGGTGTTACTGCTCACTGCAGCGTTGGACTAGATGACCTATAAAGTTGTCTTCCAACCAAACTTCTGTGATTCTATAATTCTACCAGAAAGTTACAATACAGCATTATACATGGTTTAACAGAAGAAGGAAACCCAAACAATGCTAATAAAACTGAGGAAGTGAAAACAAGTAATTTTTGTCTCCTTAGAAGTACATAAATCCATTTGATTCAGTTCAGCTGTCTTGCCTTTTTTAAGGTTGTTTACGTGTTTTTTTTTTCTTCATAATGGATCAGCTGTGTAATACACTTTCATGATGGAACAGCTGCATTTTCTGGCTGACATCTCTTGTCCAGACTCCTGAAACTTTCAGAACATCTCCTTACATATACTTCAAATCAGAATAAAAAGTTTTAAGAATCTTTAGAAACTGTTTGGATTGCAAAAGTAGTCCTCTGGAAGAGAAATTTATTGCCACAGGAGCATGCAGGAATTCTAGTTCTGCTGACAACCTGCTGTGACATTCTCTGGATATGCTGCTGTGTGCCCCATGGGAGCTCTCCTGGCCTGGCCCATCTCTGTGGGCAGCTCAGTTCTTATACATCATCCACCTCCTCGAGCCCAGGCATGAACCTGGCACAAAAGTTACTGCCAGGGTGACCTGGAAAGTATCAGTGGTGACTACATGTGTCTGCACTAATGGTCAATGGGGACCTAGGGCATTTCCTTTCTCTTTGATCTTGTCAGTGAGGGGCAAAGGCTGGAGGAGGAATAGGAATGTCTTGCAGGTCGACAGCTGATTTTGCCTCTGGTGTTGGCAGCAGGGTTCTAGTGTTTTTGACTGTGAGATTCTCTTAGAGGACTGAGGCCTACTTGGAAGAGATGGGATCCACGTGACCAAGCACGGAAAAAAGACCTTTGCCAACAGGCTTGGCAGGCTGGTAGAGAACTGTAAATTAGGATCTGCAGAGTGGGGAGAGGATCACCAAAACAAGGTAAGGAAGTGGTAGGCAAGGATGGCAAAGAACGTGAAGAGAGGGGAGATTGTCATCAACAAAACAGGGCTAAAGGGGTCCATCCCAGGGGTACCTACTCTTTCTGGGAAACCAACAGATTTCAGAGGGGCATCCCTCTCTGAAATGCCCATGCACAAATGCATGTCATGTTGGGCATGACCAGGAGGAATGAAGGGTCTGTTGCTCTGCAGTAGAATTCTGATGACATTGGGATCATGAAAAGATGGTGGGATGGTGGGACTGGGATTCTGCAGTGAGTAGGTACGGGGCCTTTAGGAAGGAAAAATTGGGAATGCAAAAAGGGGGAGATGTGAAAGACAGCAATGCTCTGTCTGGTGAGAGGTGATGAGGTCAGTAGGAGAAACAGGGCACAGTGTACTTTTCCTTGGTAGAGACAGAAAAGTTAGGGAATTGTTAAACAATTCAGGTACATCCACAATTTGCATAAATCCATAGGGACTGATGGGATGCCTCTGAAAGTGCTAAGGGAGCTCGCTGGTGTCATTGCAGAGCCTCTCTTGATTATCTTTGAAAGGCTGTGGTGATAGGAAGAGATTCCTCAGGATTGGAAGAGAGTAAATGTTTTTACTTTTTTCAAGAAGTGAAAGAAGGAAGATCCTGGGAACTACAGACCTACCAACCCTACGGTGATCTGTTGGTAGGTGATGGAGCAAATAGTCCAGTAACTATTTCCAAATGCATGAAGAAGAAGGTGACTAGGAGCAGTCAGCATAGATTTACAAAGGGAAAGCCATGCCTGACTAGCCTGATAGCTTCTGTGATAAAAAGGCTATCTCAGGGGAGAAGGGGAGAGATGGGAGTTGTCTTGACTTTAACAAGACTTTCAGCATTGCCTCCCATAAAATACTCATTGACAAACTAATGGAGTGGATAAATGGATTGACAGCTGATGGAACTGTTGGGTCCAGGGGATTGTTATGAGTGATAGAAGGTCCTGCTTGAGGCCTGTGACTAGCTGTGCACCACAGGGGCACATACCCTGGTCAATATCCCTTAAACATCTTTGCTAATGTGCTGGATGATGAGGCAGAGTCCATCCTCAAAACATTCATAGGAAATACAAAAGTGGGAGGAGGTGGATGTGCTGCCTGTTAGATAGAGGGACCTGGACAGGCTGGACAATTGGAGAGAGGAATAGCTCATGAAGTTCAACAAAAGAAAATAAAGAACTCACCTTCTGGGGAGGAATAGCCCCAACCACCAGGACAGGCTGCAGATTAATGGGCTAGGAAGTAGCTTCACGGATCAAGAACTCAGTATCCTGGCGGGCAAAAGGCGAATTTGAACCAGTAGTGTGTCCTTATGGCAGAGAGGGCTGATGGTCCATCATCTATATTGGGAGACACGTCAGAATAGTGGGGTCCTGCCCTCTGCTCAGCAGTGGTGAGATACATCTGGAATGCTGTGTCCAGCCCTGGCCTCCCTAACACAAAAGATATAGACTTACTAGAGGGTGTCCAGGGCAGGGCCACTAAATGCTGGAGGCACAGGAGTGTATGGTCATATAGGGAGAGGCTGAGAGCACTGCAGCTGCCCAGCAGCGACAGGAAAGGGGAAGTTCTGGGGAGATTTTATCAGTGTGTATAAATGTCTGGTGAGGGGGAGTAAAGACTCCAGAGCCAGGCATTTCACAGTGGTGTGCAATGAACTAATGAGAGTCTGTGGACAGAGTTTAAAGAAAACTCAAGAAGCCCCAGGCTGCACCAGGGGAGGTTCAGGACGGACATCAGGAAGAATTTCTTCACAGAAAGGGTGGGCAATCATTGGAAGATATTGCCTTGGGAGGTGGTGGCATCCCCATCCCTGGAGGTGTTCAAGACATGACTGGACATAGTATTCAGTGCTTTGGCCTAGTTATAAAGTGGTGATGGGTCACAGGTTGCACTTGATGATCTTGGAGGTCTTTTCCAATCCAAATCATTCTGTGATTTTGTGAAAAAAATTATAATTTAAGAAAAAAACATTTTTAGTGTGACGGTCAAGCACTGGAATAGGTTTGCTCAAGGGAAGTCATGTACCTCTGCCCTCAGATATACTCAAAACTGGACTGAGCATGGTCCTGAGCAACCTGCTGTAGGTAAACCTTGTGCTGAGCCAAGAGGACAGGAAAAGAGTACCTCCAGAGTTCCCTGTCAACCATGCTGTGATGCTGGCATCTTCCTGAGAAACAGCTTACAGAAGACCAGATCCCTGCAGCTTACAACTTGCTGACCACAGTGCCATAAGATGTAAACTACAGAAAAAAGCTTTCTGGGCACAACCCTTCACCAGAAACAATGGGGTAAACCCTTTTTCATCTTGAGGAAGTCCTCATCCCTATACAGCTCGAGTAGCAGAAATGACCTTTCCCTTGTAAAAACTCTCAGAGCATCACTATTGTTCAATCATACACCTTGGATTACTAATTGCAGAGTCCTGTTTTGCACAGGAATGAGTAGCAGATCCTCCTTCCTATCTCTGTGTAATTTAGAAGTGGTAGAAGATCAGATATGGAGCAGTGCACATTACTGTTGCCAATATGAGTTTAAATTGCTCTTCTTGAATTATTTGGCTTTACTTATCTTCTTGCTTTAATTTTTTTGCTGGTTTAGGGTCAGATGCTGCCATTTCCATACGTGGTGAGCAGGTTGTTCTTACAAGAGGAATCTCCTCTGGTCTATGAACTTCATTTAGTTTAAACATTACAACAATTAAGCTGAAATGAGAAAGTTTAGAAAAGTCATCATGCTTCTTTGTGAAGAGGCTTTATAAGCCTGTGCTGGCCTTTACCTCAGGAATTTTCATGACTTTTAAGAAAAATACTCATGTTAGTGAGCAAATGCCAGAGGCAATGCACACTTGGAAAGGGCTTCACCTAGCTGCCTAACCCGCAATGTTCAGGCAAAACCAGTTGTTCCTAAACTAGGGTGTTGCTCTGCAGTGGGTGGCAGGAGGCCATGCAAAGGTACTGTTCTCTTAACTCCATCTCTGACTTCAGCAGCCACAGCTACTAGTATAAGCCACCAATTTCTCTGCTCAGGGGAGCTGGTAGTGCAGCAAACTGAAAGGCAACCTTTTATCATGCCATCTGCTGCACACTGGTTCCCTTTGAGGAAGACCTTTCACAGGCATGTGTTGACTTAGGGCTGAGATGGCACCGGGGGAATCCATGTTCAGCAGAGCCACCAGACCAATGCCAGTGTCCACCAGTACCGAAGTAATGAGGGGTAAAACTGCGTGTCACAGTCATTAATGAATGGTGAGGTTCTGAACAGGACTCCTGCAGCCTTACCTGTCATGGGTACCTGCCTCATGTTTTCTTCCAAAGCCTCTGACCTGGGAGGGTGTCTCAGCATGCAGAAGTCTGTTTTTCTTGCTCTTTCTGCCCAGCTCCGCAGTGATTACAATCTGAAACTCCAGCAGCAGCTGCTTGTGCCTGTTTCTAACTTCCACTTCATCCCTGAGGCACTGTGCCCTGAACACAGAGCTTTATAAAAGAAAATAAATTCACTACTTTCTCTTGATTTGCCTTCTAGTCCTGGAAATATTCTTTGCTGCCAGGGGAGTGTCTCCCTTAACCTCTAAGTGAAAAACTGATGTTTTCATTTTTCCTAGTTATTCTGGGACATACAAGTTTAAACGAAACACTAGCAAAAAAATTTAGACAAAATGCTAAAACCAGTACTGATGTTGCTGATGCTGTTTATTTATTGCAACAGCAAGGAAATAAAGTCTGTTAGTGACTAGGGACTTTGACAAGGTTGAAAGATGCTGATACAAACCTCATGAAGTTCAGCAAAACGAAGTGCAAAGTCCTACACCTGGGTCATGGCAATCCCAGACATACCTACAGGCTGGGAGGAGAAGTACTTGAGAGGAACCCTGCAGAGAAAAACTTGGGAGTGATGGTTGATGAAAACTCACCATGAGCCAGCCATGTGTGCTCATAGCCCAGAAACCCACAAAATCCTGGGCTGCATCAAAAGTAGTGGGACCAACAGGTCAACAGATGGGGTTGTCCCCCTCTACTCTCCCCTTATGACTCCCCACCTGGAGTCCTGCATCCTAGTGTCCCCAGCATAAGAAGGACATGGAATTCTTGGAACAAGTCCAGAGGAAGCCACAAAGTTGATAAGAGGACTGGAGCACCTTTCCAGTGGACACAGGCTGAGAAGGTTGGGGCTGTTCAGCCTGGAGCAGAGGTTGCATGAGGAGACCTCAGAGCAACCCTCCAGTACCTGAAGGGGCCTCCAGGGAAGCTGGAAAAAAGACTCATCCAGAAGTGCAGTGATAGGAAAGGGATTAACGGGTACAAATTGAAAGAGGGGAAATTTAGGTTATATATTAGGAAGAAATTTTTTCTGTGAGGGTGGTGAGACACTGGAACAGGATACCCAGGAAGGATGTGGATTCCCCAACCCTGGCAGTGTCTAGGCCCAGATTGGAGGCGGCCTTGAGCAATCTGATCTAGTGGGAGCTGTCCCTGCCTACAGCATGGAGATCAGAACTAGATGATCTTTAAGGTCCATTCCAACCCTTAACAGTCTATGATTCTAGAATTCTGTGGCTCCACAGCTGCTGCCTGAGGGCCCTTCTCAATCAATCTTCTGGCTGTTAATGGACAACCTAGCTCCCTCTCCCCTCCCCTCCCCTCCCCTCTCCCCTCTCCTTTCCCTTTTCCCCTTTCCTCTTTAAACACTGTAGGCAAGGGGAAGCATTTTGAGAACCTCTTTGTGATGGAAACTGAACTGTTCAGTTCTAATTTCAATAAGGTAAAGCCACTGATGCTTTTTTAAAAAATCTCCATTTTCTGACTAATGTTCTTCCAGCTTTCTCTGCTGCTCTTGTGAATATCTGCATGCAAAATGATGGATGTTGGCCTGTAAGAAATTCCCTGGAATCAAGGGCCAGATAAAAGAATACCCATTATTTTCAGATCAGTGCACTGATTCTGCATCTGCAGATACTCATACTTGTGTCAGAAAGTATGCCACTTGAGAAGGACATGTATGGTCAGATTTGCAAGCCTCTTTTCCCAGTTCTTCTCTCTCCAGCTTTTCTCCAGACATGTTTAACTTTTTTAATCTTTTACTTTTTCTTTGGGGATCTGAAGTGCTGCTTCTTCAAATTTCAAGCCAGTGCTAATTTTGCAGCTCCCTGCATCAGATGACCAGGTGTTTTTCCAGCAAAAGCTTCAGCCACTGTGTCCCAGGCCTGTCCTCATGTACTTTAGACTTGGGGTGAGACCCTGAGCCCACAGAAGATCTGATCAAATTGCATGAAGGTCACACAGATTTTCTGTGTAACTCTGCTGTGATTCTCAAAGGTCGGAAATAGTTGGCTTGCAAGTCAGTCTCTCATCCTGCTGTTCCAGCATCTCTCTGTACCCAGAATTTTTCTTCCTCAGTCAGGCTGGGAGAGGAATCTTTCCATAAAAAGCATGAAGGGCAGCAGACATGGGGTTGTCTCCCAGCTCAGCACTTCATTTCATCTTCCTTGCTTCTGCAAAAGGCTGACTTATGGGACATTTTACAGCTCTTGGTTTTAGAAATTGCCTCTGCCTTTGTGGGAGGTAAATGTAATGTTATATTCTATCACGGACTGTGGGATCGTCTGAGGGTTGGGAGAGTCAAAAAGCATCAGATTCTGCAAATATTTTGTAACAGAAGGTGTTTTAAAGTGTTTCAGAGTAGAACTTCAAGCTAATTGAGCAATTCTGAAATAAATTCTGTTGACAGTAAAATGTAACCCTGAATATTCAAAAGCAAGAGATGGTTCCAAATTACAAATAGCTCATTAATGTTCTTTTAATAGGCTTAGTCAGACCAACCTGAGCACCAGGAAGATATATATGTTCCCTAATAAGGACCTTCCCAGTGACAAATAAAAGCTGCAATTCTTTGTGTTACAATTCCTATTCCTTAATCACTTCAGATCCACTACTGGGCTGGAAAGACTGTGTCCAGTCAACAGATGTCAGCATGTTCCTTCCCATGGAGCCCAGTGCTTCATCCAAGCCTGGCCATGATGCCCAAAAAGGCAGGTAAAAGAAAACTGCTTAGAGGCAGAATTTTCAGCCTATAAACAGTAAGATATTTATTGCGACGTCGGGGTAGCTCTCCAGCTCGAGCTGGGCAACAAGAGCTCCAAAGTGGTCAAGTGAAAACAAGCAATTTATACAGTTTCTAATCATGATTACAAATATAATTACATCATTAGATTATAATATTCATAGCAGGTGGAGTCAGGGCGGAGTTGGAGGCATGGTCTATTCTGAGGAATTATTTAGGGTAGTTCCGGTCTTTACTTCATCATGGGGTCTCATATCCACTCTTCTTCATGGGGTGACCCCAGGGACCTTCTGTACTTTCCTTTGTTTTCGTGTTCTGATCGTCCAGGCTTGAAGAAAACCTTGGCTCCAGGCCTACTTCACCTATTCAAATGTCTACCTTGGCTCCTCTGGATGAGATTTATGGGTGTTGAGCTCTTTGTCTAGTGTTTGATGTGGTTCCTTTAAGGTCTGATGCCCTCAGTACAGAACATAGCCTTCCTGTAAGTAGTACAGGGGGGTAAGGGGCTCTTATGGGTTTACAGTAAAAGTGTTTCAATTAACTCTTTTAAAGTCTTTTCTTTTTCAGCCAACCACTGGGGACCAAGTCTGATCACCGGGTTTCTACCGCAGAGACAGAGCAATCCCCTGACATGTCACTGCATTTGCCTTTTCCTGAGCTACCAAAGGGTATTCTTGGGACAGAAGTAAGAAAGGAATGTTGAAATAGGGAATGATGTTTCTTCAAACAGTGAAAATTTTATTGCCAAAATGAAAAATAATATTTTCTCTTTGAATCAGATAAATGACATTTTTGTAGATATAACGGTAAAGAGCTTTTTGCACTCTACTAAAAAAAAAAAAAAAAAAAAAAAAAGAAAAAGCTGCTTAAATAAATAGTTTTGAAATCTTGAAATAAAAAGTGCATGAAACATGGAATTAATGTATTAAAAGTAGATGAAAAGGAAAAATATTTTTTCTCAAAGTTATTACTTCTTAAAAGAAATAACAAATAAAGCTTTCTATGAAACTTTAATCTAGAAAAGATGTGAAGACACATTTCCCTCCAACATTACAGGACACATCTCTGACAATATGTCTGCACATTTGGAGCAGTAGTTTTTAGAGGAATCCACTCATCAAGAAGTTTCAGGAGATTTTCAGGGAGTTTGGTCCTGGAGTCATTCTAGACACGACATACCTCTGGGTGTCATGTGGTGTGGAGGCAACAAGTCCCTCCCAGGGGTGAGAAGCAAATAAGTGAGCATGCAATTGACCAAATTTAACTTTTTCTGTCTTGTGACTAGTGAAGGCTGAACCAACTTTGGTAACACCCTGCCTGAACCAGGAGACATTACACCCACTGAAACCTTGGAAACTGTATTCAGCTGACAAGCAATATCTCCTGGAGACCCACATGCCATGGCTTGAGCAGCCAAATTCAATTCCTAGAATTGTGGAATCATAAAATTTTTAAGGTTTGGCAAGAGCTCTAAGATCATGGAGTTGAACTGGTAACCCAGGACCACCATGTTTCCAGCCCTTTGCTTGCTCTTGGGAACACCGGTTTTCCCTGGCTGTCATCTCTCCTGCCTCCAAAAATGCTGTTGTGACCAGAGTCTGCTCTAACTGGCAGGTTTTTTTCCCCCTTAGTTTTTCATCTTCAGAATTTCTAAAGACATTAGCCCCATGCAGGGGTGACAAGATGAATTCTGACAAAAGATAATTGCATGAGTCCTTTGTCGCCAAGCACTTTCAGTGCCTCGACACTGTCAGTTCCCATTTTGTTCAAACATGTGTGTCAAAGCTGCCGAGCACACATAAGGTGACCAGGAGGTGCTTGGCCAAAACCATTTTGACAATTGGAACACGTGTGTGCTCACGGATTTTTTTTCTTAACAAAATGAGGAGGATGAATGCAACTTGAGACCAGGGTGTATCTCAAGCAAATTAATTCCTCTTGTGAGGGACCAGAGTGGACGTGTGCTGGTTTAAAGGCAAACTGGCAGGAGAAATTAACCCAAATCAAAAGAGAGTATAAATCAGAGTTACGATTTAATAAAGATAAAACAGTAAATACAATTATACAAATGAACAATTGGTTTTAACCCACAAAACCCCAGATATATAACCCGCCACCATGGGGCACAAACAGAATGGTGTTCATTGGCCCCCGTGCTGAGCCCCACATGGGCCTCCTGCATCCAAAAGTAAAAGGAGAGGAAGAACCTGTTGGTGTGAGTGATGGTTGCAGTCTGGTTGAGAGTGGTGGTTGCAGTCCAGATGAGAGTGGTGGTCGCAGTCTGGTCAAGAACTGTGGTTGCAGTCTGATCGAGGTTCTGGTCCTCCTCTGGATCCCACGAGTGGTACCAGAAGTCCCAAGACCCCAAGATTATATACACTCAGGTTTAGACAGGAATGCCCTGCACCTCCCCCAGGGCGAGGAGTTCCACAATGGGTGAGTTGTGGGTGTGAGGACAGGAATATCCTCTCATCTCACAGGCCTTTTAACAGCCAGCTTACAGTCTAAGGGGTCAGGTGTGCTCTGGGTAGCTGATGCAAATGGTCTATTGTTAACAGTTCATGGGAAATGACATAGAGGGTGTAGAATACACAATTTGGGTTACACCCACACAGTGATGAACTGGTCTAAATAGGACAACACACCATGATTAGAACAGCTGTAGGTGGTCCCACACAGACGGCAGGATTCATCCTGAGGGATGGAGCAATGTGTCCTCCCACCATAGGAATGAGCTCTGCAGAGGAAAGCTGACTGCTCTGTCAGCACTGTCACAGCTCCTTGTGGTCAGCACTCTAGGGCTTGACATGGGACTGCCCTCCACCACAGCACCACTATTCCCACAGAGAAAAGTACAAGCGCACGCACACATACAACCTCTAAACCTCAAAGAAATGTGGTACATGTGCTTCCAGACAGAGGTCTGGGGAACACAAGGACAAATTTTAACTTCTTCAGGCATCTCCTTTGGAAGAGCCTCGTGCTGGTTTAAAGGTAAACTGGCAGGAGAAATGAACCCAAATGAAAAGAGATTATAAATCAGAGTTACAATTTAATAAAGATAATATTAATATACATAACATACATAAATACAATTGTACAGACAAACAATTGGTTTTTAACCCACAAAAAACAGATGTATAACCCAGGACCCTGGGGCACGAACAGAATGGCGTTCATTAGCCCCTGTACTGAGCCCCACGTGGTCCTCCTGAGTCCAAAGTAAAAGGAAATGAAAACGTGTTGGAGAGAGTGACGGTCACAGTCTGGTCGAGAGTGGTTGTCACAGACCTCTGGTCAAGATTCTGGTCCCCCTCTGGATCCCAGATGTGATACCAGAAGTTCCAAGACCCCAAGATTATATACACTCAGGTTCGGGTGGGAATACCCAAAACCTTCCCCAGGGTGTGGAGTTCCACAGTGGGTGATTGTGAGCTGTGAGACACTTTTGGAATCCTTGATGGCCCATTAGCAGACATGACTTGAACCCTTGAAAACAAAGGGGTCCTGGAGGGATGGACATGTTTCAAGAAGGAAGCCTAGAATGCGCAGGAGCAGGCTGTCCCACTCTGCCAAGCCAGCAGGGAAGATGACCAATCTAGCTGAACAGTGAGATTTTAAAGGAAATTAGGGTGAAAAAGAGAGCTTACCGATTATGGGAAAAAGGGCTGGCTGCTCAGAGTTTAGGAATATAGTTGGATCTTGTAAAAAGAAAATCAGAGACAAAGGCAAAATCTGAACTTGATCTTGCCACTTCTGTTAAAGATAACAAAAACTCTTTCTATAGATACATCAACAGCAAAAGGAGGAACAAGGAACACCTCCATTCCTTATTGGACATGGGTGGGAATATAGTTATCAAAGATGAGGAAAAGGCTGAGGTATTTACTACCTTCTTTACCTCAGTCTTCAACAGTAAGACAGGTTGTCCTGAGGACAGCTGGCTTCTGGAGCTGGTAGACAGGGACAGGAAGCTGAATAGCCCCTCTGTAACCCAGGAGGAAACAGTTAGTGAGCTGCTGAGCCACTTGGATCCTCACAAGTCTATGGGACCAGATGAGATCCACCCAAGGGTGATGAGGAAGCTGGTGAAAGAGCTCGCCAAGCCACTCTTCATCATTTACCAACAGTCCTGGCTCACTGGGGAGGTCACAGACGATTGGAAGTTGGCAAATGTCACACTGATCCACAAAAAGGGCCGGAAGGAGGACCCGGGAAACTCCAGACCTGTCAGCCTGACCTCAGTGCCTGGCAAGGTTACAGAGCAGATCATCCTGAGTGCAATCACACGTACAGGATGGACAAGGCATCAGAGCCAGCCAGCACGGGGTTAGGAGGGGCAGGTCACATCTGACCAACCTGATCTCCTTTTATGATCAGGGGACCTGCCTGGTGTATGAGAGGCAGGCTGTGGATGTGTCTATCTGGACTCCAGCAAAGCCTTGGACACCGTCTCCCACAGCCCACTCCTGGAAAAGCTGCAGCCCATGGTATGTACAGGGGCACTCTGTGCAGGGTTAGGAACTGGCTGGAGGGCCCAGAGCGTAGTGGTGAATGGTGTTGCATCCAGTTGGGATCCAGTCACCAGTGGTGTCCCCAGGGATTAGTGCTGGGCCCAGTCCTGTTTAACATCTTTATGGATGATTTAGATGAGGGGATTGAGCCCACCATTAGTAAATTTGCAGATGGCACCAAGCTAGGGGGGGAGTGTTGATCAGCTGGAAGGCAGAAGGGCTCTGCAGAGGGACCTGGACAGACTGGAGAGTCAGGCCGATTCCAACAGGATGAGGTTCAACAAGCCAAATGCCAGGTCCTGCATTTTGGTCACAACAACCCCTGCAGTGCTACAGGCTGGAGAGCAGCCAGGCAGGAGGGGACCTGGGAGTTTGGATTGACAGATGAACACCAGAGTGAGCTCAGGTGGCCAAGAAGGCCAGTGGCATCCTGTCCTGGATCAGGAACAGTGTGACAGCAGGAGCAGGGCAGTGATTCTTCTCCTGTACTCAGTGCCGGTGAGGCTACACCTGGAGTGCTGTGTCCAGCTCTGGGCCCCTCAGTTCAGGAAAGAATTGAGGTGCTGGAGCAGGTCCAGAGAAGAGCAACCAGGCTGGTGAAGGGACTCAAACACAAGTCCTTATGAGGAGAACTGGGGTTGTTTGACCTGAGAAGGCTCAGGGGAGACCTCATCATTCTCTATGACTACCTGAAAGGAGGTTGTAGCCAGGTGGGAGTCAGTCTCTTCTCCCAGACAATCAGCAGTAGGACAAGAGGGCACAGTCTTAAGCTCTGCCAGGGGAGGTTTAAATTGGATATTAGGAAGAAATTCCTTATGGAGAAGGTAATCAGGCATTGGAATGGGCTGCCCAGGGAGGTGGTGGATTCTCCACCACTGGAGGTTTTTAAGATGAGACTGGATGTGGCACTTAGTGCCATGGTCTAGTATGAGATTGGATGTGGCACTTAGTGCTATGGTCTAGTAATGACGGTGGTAGTGGATCAAGGGTTGGACTTGATGATCCCAGAGGTCCTTTCCAACCCGGCTGATACTTTGATTCTGTGTTTCTGTGATGCTATGACCTCTCAGGCTGGGTGTGGAGTTGCTAATGACTCCTCAGAGGGGAGTTATCACACCTGAGTCATTGAGTAACATCCTCCTGTCTCAAGGGCTTCTTAACATGCAGCTTATAGCCTGGTGTCAGGTGTGCTCTGGGCAGCTGCTGCAAATGATCTATTGTTAACAGTTCCTGGGAAATGACATAGAGGGTGTAGAATACACAGTTTGGGTTACACCCACACAGTGATGAACTGGTCCTGGTTGCTCTAACTAGGTCAGCTTGTCCAGGGTTGAAGGACAGTGCCTGAGGTTCTGCATGGCTCTCAAGAATTGCAATGTCTCCCAAACAGAAGTTTCCCAGTTTTGCCCAAGTAAAGTTTTTAACAACATCTGCTATTCATAGCCTTCTTGTGAATATCAGTAGTCACAGATACCCCCCACACCTGCTTTAAGGGTATTCTATCTATTTACAGTGACTCTTTATTTATTCATGGTCCCTCGTGGCACTTGGGGACATGGGTTACTTGTGGCCTTTGCAGTGCTGGGATAACAGTTGGACTCAATGATCTTAGAGGCCTTTTCCAAGCTAAATGATTTTATTATTCTGTGATTCTTTTTCTCAATGCTACTAATTGACGGTTTTCCATCCAGGAGCACGGACCTTGATTAACTCTTAGCTTTAATGAGAACCTGTCACTGTGCCATGGTTTTGTTTGCTTGCTCTGGCTGTTAGCCAGCTGAAGTGGGTCATGAACTTTTCAGCATATTTTGTAGGAAAACGTCAATTTCAGGGAGGTCTTAGCATATGTATTCATTTTGAGAAATGCAGAAATTTCTCCCAGAGAAAATTCCAAGGGTATTTTTAATTTTGGAATCTTCATTTTAAAACAATCCAGAGCACTAGTTTGCAGTTTATTTGTTTGATTGGTAGATTGGTTGGTTGGGGTTTTTTTTGGGAGGGGAGTGGAGGAGGGGCCCCCTATTTCCATTATTTTCATGCTTGCTATGAGGTTTTTTGAAGTGATACCAAGAAATGCAAAATAGTAATATTTGAAAGGGCTTCAGTTCCACCATGAAATGCCAGGACTGTAGAATGCCAACTTTCTGGATCCAATCGCTCTGACTTGTAACTCTGGAAATATTTGATTTCACTCTAGCTAGGATGATAACAAGTTTTAAACTCTGAGGTTTCCCTTAAACCAGAAATTGCAGGGTTTGCCTGGCTAGGCAGCTCTCCACACTCCTTGAGCTGTGGAGCCTGTTTGCATCAACAATGCTGATCAGGCCAGGGAGAAGCTGGTGAGGGGCTGCTTGAGTAAATATTTCTTCCACTTCAAAGACAACTGTCACTTTACCATCTAATTTTTCATGTTTCCTTGTGTTCTCTCAAGATTTTCTCTTTTAAAGAGCTGGCCTCCTGCAGCACCTTGCTGCTGCTGTGAGCCCTGATTCAAGATACCAATCCAATCCTCAGATCAAGATACCAGTCTGATTCTCAGACCTTGCTGCAATCCCATCCCTAAACTAAGGGAAGATCTGGCATTGAAATGCCAATCATGAGGACCGCAGAAAAGGAATTTGCACTATTTAGAGGTACAAACCCAATAGTTTATTATCTGGCCGCAGCGTGTTGTGCTTCCAGCCAGGATAATGACTGTGGAACGCACCAGGGTGGTGATGCTTACAGCCAAAGCTCAGCTGAGTGTTCCTGAGATGGGCTGCAGGCAAGGACCTGAAAAATCTGCCTGTTCCTGTAACTAAAGGCAGCAGGATGTCACACTTGTAGCTGCTGAAGAAATCCCCCCTCTCTGGTGGGCATCTCACACCCAATACCAATGCCTGGGTTTGCAACGCTCACTGCCCCAACAGCAGGGATGCTTTGGTATGGGGAGAGCCAAGCCTCAGCAGAACATAGGGCTCTCAGCAGCATGGGGCTGAGTGGGGCAGAGACTTGTGCACAACAGAAAAAAAAACAGAAAGAGAGGAGAAAATAAAAAGAGATAGCTTTCAATCAGCTGCGCTAACTGCTGTGCATCCCTCTAGGTAGCTGAAATGAAATGTGTGAGTACAATTCTCTTGTGCCTTCCACTTGAAGAAACCCAAGAGAGTATCTTCAGTAACCCCTATCTGTGTAGAAACAGAGCGAAAAAGCAAAATCAGCCCAAGCTCAACCTACAGACTCATGTTCATGCTGCGTGACCTTCCTTCTCCCCATTCCAAGGCTTTTGTCCTAGTTCCAACCAGTGATGAGGAAGGCATAGGGATGAAAAAACTGCTGCTGGTCTGGAAGTGCACCTGCTGCCCAGCTGCCCCAGCCCAGCTAGGCAGAGAAGTAACTTCCCAGTTCACCAATCACCAGCACCAGGGCTGGCCGGTGCCAGGGTTGTTGTTTCCTAAAGTAATGCCACCCCTCTGGTGAGGGGAGCAGTGACATCCATGGCAAGATGTTTGGTTCATTTAGTTTATGGACATCCCAGGACTGACATGTAATTGCTGGTTTCTTGCTTCCGTAAAATTTGGAGAAACGGGTAGAAGAAACATGACTCTTTGCTTTCCTCTGCTAACATATTCAGTCAATTCATTAACTTTACTCTCTCCCTAGCCTGCCTCCAGTTAGCTGTTAATTTCAGGTGCTAAAAATGTAATTTAGTAACTGCATGAGATCAAGAAGGAGAATATAATTCACTTCCATGCCTCTTAGGGGACCTGTGCATAAAGCAAATGAACCCAGACTTGCTGTTATATAAAAGTTGGTTTTAGCAGGGGAAAAAAATCAGTATAAGCAGACAACTGGCAAAGTCAGCTGTCAAAAATTAAGAGCCTTAATGGACTCAGTCAAAGACACTCTATCTCTAGTTGAAAGGGCTAGGAATTTGTCAACCAGGAGTAATTAGAACCTAATGATGTGCAGTGATGTCACAATGTAATACGTGCAACAGTGTGGCTTGATATAAAGCCCTTTTCCTTCCTCACTGAATTCCTTCTGCAGGCTCAGATTTATGCAGTGTCTTGGCCACAGGCAAGTGCAAAGTGGTTAAGAACTGACAGAAACATGCCCAATGATAACTCCAAGTTTAACCCAAAAAGAAGGAAAATCTATGGATGCCCATTCAACCTGAAACTCTAAGAAATCATTAGTAGGCCAAGTTCAATGAAGATGACAAAAGAAATTTATGGTGAAATGGAATTATTGGCATTTGCTTAAATTTGCCAGTTTCGATAGCACAGGAAAAAGATCTCTGCTGAGGAGCTTGCAGAAGAAAATATGGTTCAGGGGATGCACGTGGTGCTGGGCTGGCAAGTGCTGAAATGATAGCCTGCACTAGCTGTGCTGATCTCACCCAGTCTTGGGTTCCTCCTGGCCTGGGGTGAAGTCTTTCTTCATTCTCTGGTTCATAGGCACAGGAGGGAATAGCCACCTCCTAAGATGTCTTGAACCCAGTGTGTCTGAGGGCTTCCAAGTTCCTCTTTGTCAGCAAGCCTGCAGTGGGACAAATGCGATGCCACTGAGGCATTTTATCCATATCCTGAGACAAGATGCCATTCTGTCTGTTGGTCTAAATTTTCACTCTCCTTCCTCAGGTCAGGGAGGATGCTCTCATGTTCTGCTGCATGAATGTCTTGTTGCTGGGTTGGGTGGTCTCTGTTATTCCTTCTGCTGAAAAGTAAAGGCAGAGTAAGAAGGTGCTACTTTCAGATTCAGCCCAGATGAGATGCATGCAGAGCTGTTTCCTTTCCTGTCTCTGTATTTTAATGGATAGGCTTCCCCGGAAAAGCAGGAAAACTCTGTACACCAAATCCTTATAAAATGTCAGACTTCTACTCTGCTTTAAAGTGGATTGGCCAGAAGCTAAGGGATGGTCTACAAAAAGCAGTCCTCCAGCTATAAGAAACTAAGCAAAGAGCAGGAACTTCTGCCTGGTTTCAGCCTGTCTGGTTTAGTTTCAGTTTAAAATTTTTGAAGAGCTATTGGTTTTATATCAAATAATGAAAAAGAGAGCTACTTCAAAAAGGCAAATAGGTTCATTTTAATCCTTATTGATAAAGGATTCTACAGTTCTTTCTGCAAAAACAAACTAATTCTTTTCATTAAACATTTTATTTTTTTCCAATTTTCATCATTATTATTTTTTACTTGATCTATAATGATACATCTTTAATGTGTTTGGGCTAAGGCTAGTCAGTTTTAGAGCAAAGGTTTTTGACTAACCTCAAAAATCTGTTCCAGTCTTGGGAAGTCCCTTTGCTAATCGTTACCGGAGGATATTGGAAGATATTACTGGCTGTAACCAGTCTGTCCCTCTCTTCCCCTTTTGATTTTGTTTAAAGCATTGGTATCCTACATTTTTTCTCTGTTTCTTCAGGGGTGGTGCCAGAGGCTCCAGTGAAGTCAATAGGATGGTGCTCCTGCAGGGTGGTGAGGGGAGATAGAAGCTGTGACCCGTTCTGCAGAAGTGTGGAGGAGGCAACAGCTCCCCTTCAACCCCACCTGTGGCCACACACCCCACTCTTTCCTTGGGGTTTCAAGCATTTCTTTTGATCTTGATATTGAGGATTATGAGTTTCAGAGGGTATCTTACCTCGTAACAGCACTCATAGGGTGAAGACAATAGGAAAAGGTTTTTGGTCTATTATTTTATTTATTTTCCTTTTCTTTAAGCATGTCAGCTATTCGTTTGAAGTGCTTGTGTGGGAAGGGTCTCCTTCCCCACCTCCAAGGTCAGGGAAGACATTAAAAATGGTGGATTTTTTTCACACTTGGACATCAGACAAACTGTTCACAGTGTGGAGTACAGCCTCACAGTGAGGGAACACTTGTCTATCCTGGACGAAGGATGGACACTGCAGGAGCATGCAGGGGAATGGGAACTAGGGCAGGGTGCTGCTGGGTGGATGAGGACCTGTTCATTCTGCCAGCACTAGGAGAGTGGAGGTTGGGACTGTGGTGTGAGGACATGACTTTTGGGGCAATCCTGGAGAGCACAGTGCAGCCCATGGGGTGGGTTCACCCGTGGAGGTGTGTAGGTACTACTCCCCTATGCATATGACTCTGGACACACTGTCTTACCACCAAACTCCTCTGCTGCTCCATGTTACTACCTTATATAGGCAAAGAAAACCCTTTATTCACACTTCCTGCTGTCTCTGCTATCTTATTTCTACAATAGTCCATCTGAATCTTTAATAAGCAGTAATGAGCAGTGTGTATATTTAACCCATTTCTTACAAAATATGATGGATTTGTTCCTCCTTAATCAGTACGGTAACCATTTGCTGGGTTATTTCTCTGTGATTTTAAACCCTCCCTCTTGCTTCATGCAGTGAAGCAGCTTAAGCAGACTTGAGAAACATAAAAGCCATCAAAACAGTTCAATTACTTCCTTTCTGTACTTTAATCTCTGTTAAATGCTGGTCAGTATCTCCTAATGTGCAAGCCCTGTGAAGAAAGGGGGACCCATGGAGCACTTAGGAGATGTTCTCCTGCTCTTCATCACTGACCACCGCTCACCTCCCACAGCAGTTGCTTCGTCTATACACTCCTGTCCCCTAATCAGATTTAAAGGTATGCATGGTGCATCCTGCCTTCTTTTAGGAAGCAATGAAGGGGACCATCTTGGTCATACTTGTTTTTTCACGAAGGCTGGATTTATAAAGAAGGAGAGACTAGCTTGGGCAACAGCCCTTGACAGAGGTCTGTGCCATGGGACAGCCACACTGAAGAGCAGGTGTGTACATGCAGAGCTTCTTCTGCTCAGGTATTGACATTGCTCCACAGACTTCATTCAATGGGATCCTGCCATAAGGCACAAACATATTCATCCACTTTCTACATGGCATCAGGTGGTGCTTTTTTACTAGAAAACAGTAACTTGGGGCTCTAAAGTCCCAGGTACACAAGGATCAATCTCACCTAAATGCAATTTTTCCATCAAAATTTGGGTATGAGCTTAAACTGAATTCTCCCCCTCTCCCCCCCCCCCCCCCCCCCACAGAAAAGGGACTGTAAACTAGCCAGCACCTGTGTCAGGCTGGAGGGAGTGCCAGTCTTGGGGTAATAGGGCACCCTACAGGAGTGTGTTCTGCAGTCCAGGATCCCGACTACAGGCGTACTGGCCATGTTATATATTCTTCTCCAACCCTTCAATAAATGCTGCAAGAGTGCTTTGGAAACCTGCAGAGGCTTCACAGACAGACCTGAACACTTCTACCCTCAGTGTCAGTTGCTGGCAATAAGAGGGATCAATATAGTGTTGCCTGAAACCAAGTTTGTTTTCTCAACTCCTATTAGAGTTGGAGGAAGCTGAGTCCTGCATTTCTCAAAGGTCTGCGCTTCTTGCTGGAACACCTTCATCTGGCTGGCAGACAACTTCTCCCACACTAATAAATAAAAAGTTCATAATTAATTTTAATAAAACAATTATTCTTTTTAATTAAGATAAGAATCACACACATTTGCTAGTGGTTCCTCTATGCCTATGTGAGTACATCTTGCCATGAGAGACTTCTATCAAAACTGACTTTGCAAGTAATAATGTGGTCTTCATCACTTAACTCAAAAGTCCCTATTGGCTTTAGCACAGTGAAGCATTAAGAAAATGAAATATTAAAAAAAAAATGCATACCCTGAAGTTTGATTTGTTGAAAGCACTTCCTGAACTGACAAGCTACATGCCGTGTCTACGAAATCCAGTGGGAACTTTCAAAACTTGAGCAGCAGTTTCTAATCACTGACTATCATTAGCATTTTAGTGAGTAGATTTTTGAGAAGAAAAATCTTTACCCCATGAAAAAAAAACAGAACCTGACATTTTTAGAGCAATCAGAGCTTCTCTTTTAATTATTCCTTTAGCTATCCTCCAGGCACTGGGTGCTGCAGTGAGTGATGCTGTTGTGTTCCAGTAAGGGAGTGCAGTGCTCTGGAAACAAATGCTGACACTATGCCAAAGCTTTACACTGTCACTTATATATTATTATACCTAGTAGTACGTCTTTTTCCATGCACAGAGATGTGGTAGAGGGTGGGTTCCCAGTGTGGATAGCACACCAGCATTGCTAGTAGATCTCACAGCAGCTAAGCTGTGCCAATCCTGTTTCATGGCTGCCTGTAATGAAAGCTACTGCATCATTAGACAAAAGCAAAGCAGATGGGACACCTAATTAGGAACACTACTGGAAGGTACACACCAAGGTAACTTCTGCACAGGAAGCTTTGGCTGTTTTAAGGTCATGGACAGGAAGCTTTGCAGAGGGATGTGGAGAGGCTGGATGAGTAGGCCGAAGCCAACGATCTGAGGTTCAACAAGAAGTGCTGGGCCATGCCCTTGGGTCACAATAACACCAGGCTCAGAGAAGAGTGGCTGGAAAACTGGAAAAGGACATGTGGGTACTGGTCTGGAGCACAAGAAGCAGCTGAGGAAGCTGGGGAGGGGCTCAGGCTGGGGAAAAGGAGGCTCGTAAGGGAACCTTCTTGCTCTCTACAACTCCCTGACAAGAGAGTGGAGACATCAAAATGGTTGTCAAGTCTTGGCACAGGCTTCCCAGAGGGACATGGAGGGATTTAACAGCCATGTGGATGTGGCACTTGGAGACATGGGCTAGTTGCCTTGGCAGGGCTGGGGGAATGGTTAGACCTCATGATCTCAGAGTGCTTTTCCAACTCAAAGGATTCTGTGACTCTACGACTCTAAGGTGCAAAGCCAAATGTTTAGACTGCAGGAGGCACGATGAGGAAGCAAAGAGAATTTTCAGTGTATAACTCCTCAGAAACAGAGAAATGACGGTGGAAAGAATAAAAAATTAGTATTATTTCTGTAGAGTTTCAAGAGGTATTTGGCAAAATCTCTCACAAAATGTTCACAAAACTGGCCATGAATTTCAAAGATGGGCCATTACAAGTTTGGAGAAGCCAGAAGCAAGAATAAGCTGTCGGAACAGTTTGTTTCTTCCACAAGGCTGTGTAGCATGTACAGCAGCACCAAGGCAGGCAGTAAAATAAGCAACTGGCATTATATATTTCAGAGATACAGCTCTGATATTGTCTGTGAGGCACCAAGAACAGCTAGATAAATAAGTACTGTGATCACCAGAGCCACTTCTAATTTCCCAGTGATACCACTCCCTGCTTTGGAAGGGGCTTACATGTTTCTTACCTGTAACTGGAAGGGAGTGCTGGTCTGGGGGAGTGCTCCTGCAGTAATTCAGGTGCTTTGACCAAACACCATCATACTCCCACTAAATAGTCTGTTACTTTTAGAAATTATGATAAGTGTGGAGTCAAAGGAGAGATGGGGCAAGTGCTCTGTGAAATGAAGCAGCAATGCTGAATAACAGCCTTTGGGTTTCACCAATAAGGTACTTTAGCAAGAAGTCATGCCTTAGTAAGGGGCTGAGGCTGGGGGAAGGCACTACTTCACAAAAAGCAATGCCAAAATTTCCTTGAGATTTTCCTGTCAATGTCTGTATGGAGGGCAGGGTAGGAACTGTGGCTTTGGAGAAGGCTGTGGGAAGACCACCGGAAACGTGTGCTGGTTGTCACCCACTGTGCCAGAGCCCATCAGGGAAAGTCAGTTGAGGGCTCACCCAGGTGAGCAGCTCTGCCTGCCCCTTCACCTATCCCATTGCTGCCTGCTTCTCCTGGTGATCAGCAGGCACTACATGTGGCAGGGAAGAGCACTGAGCTGGCAGATGTGGGTGCAAGCAGAGCTGGTGGGATTAAGTGAGGACATGTAGGACAGGAGATCCTGCATGCTGCAGGCAAAATGCTCACCCAAAGCCACCCAAAACATCTCCGGTTTCCTGAGGGAAAACATGGCCTCCAAGGGCTGCCTTCTCTCTGGCTCCAGTCCCTGTTCACATGCAGCAGTGGAGATATCTCCTCAACGCCTGCCTACAGGGGAGGGAACAGGGGTGGAGAGAGGATGTGATGGGGCAGGTTCAACCATTGTTTGGCATCTGAGCAGTCCTTCCCAGGGCAACGGAAGGGCTTTGGGTCCAAGAGAGAAACGAGGGGGCTGGGGCTAGTAGGACTGGGGGTGAAGTGCCATTGCTGGGATTTTCTGACAAAGGTGAAGCAAGAGGATGCACGAAGAGCTTGCAGTGCCTTCTTCTGCTGTCTGTGTGCCCAAGTTGCCTGCGGCCATGTGGCCGCCTCCTGCCTGACAAGGAGGAGGCAAGGCGCTGACAGTGCTCAGTGGAGAAAAGGGATGGGGAAGAGGCAGAGGCGGCTGCAATCCCCACTCGAAGCTGATAATTAATAAATGAAATGCCCTGGGACTCCACTAAAGCTTCCTCAGATGACTTATCTGTCGTGGGCTCGGCAAAGCATTAAATGGCCATTTTCTGACAGAATGACTTCACTGCGCCAGAGCTTCCTTGACTTTCTGAAGAATATTTCTCCCCTCCTCCTATGCCTTGTTTTTTTTTTTAAATCTTCTCTCTTTCTTCCTCCCTCCCTCACTCCCTCTCCCTCTCTCTCTCTCCCTGGTTGACGGCTCTAGTTCATTTCTGCCTATTTAATTGGGCCCCGGATGAATTTACTCGACAGGGCCATTCATCATGTGGCAGCGGCTGGCGGACGAGCCCAGGGGGAGCAGGGCTGACAGCTCCGGCAGCCTTGGATGCTGCCTGACTCTGGAAGTTCACATATTTGGGCATTAGTGCAGCTATTAGTTTAACAAGCTTCGTTTATCCCTGTCACTACCACTTCAGCTTCCCATGTAATCATTTGAAATGTAGATTACTGCTAGACAAATGGGACAGAGCAAGAGTACACAGGAGGGAAAAAAAGTGACATGGATTGCTTGTTACAAGCTGGGTTTTTTTCCCCCCTCCCCTCTTTTAATCCCTTCCAACGTGAGTGCTTTGATTACCTTAATATTCACATTATTTCTACTGTAAGCAGTTTGTCACCTGTGTACTCTCCTTTTCAGAAAATAGTTGGTAGGGATTTATTGACCCAAAGAAGAGGTCTAAAGCAATTTTACAGTGTCCAGGGGCCAAGGTCTGTGCACACACAGCCTCCTCCCTAGGAGCTACTGGAGGTCACTCTCTTCCAGCCAGATACACCTATGGACTCCAAACTTGGACCTTCTGAGCACAGGTCTGTTCCCCATGATGGAATTCATTGAAGATGTTGCAATAGAGCAGTGTGGCACGTTTATTCAGCCCTCCCACCTCCATATCTAAGGCTTCTGACCACCACGTTGGTTTTGCAATGTAGGAGTAAAAGCGGATAAATGTCTCCAATGTTTAGAGAAAAGTGTGTTCCACCACTTCTGACTTAAGAGTAAAGGTGATACTGTAGGCTCTCTGCCAAAAAATCTCCACAGATTCTATTGTGCTCTTGTTGAAGGTCAGCACGTAGCACCAAATGTGGGGAAGCCACACATTTGTCCTGTCCTGGCTCCCAGAATGAGGCAGCTTGATACCATCAGCCTTTCCCAGAAAGTCCAAGCCCAGCACCAAGCTTATCTTTTGAAATTACATGTACAGGAGTCAACACTGACAAGCTCATTTTATTGCAAAGAGTCCGGTGTTCAGTTATCTTCCCAGCTTAAATATGTGTGACATATTCTCTGTTTGCCTGACCCAATTCTTGGTGCCTATTCTGTCTTTGCTCAGCACAGGAATTTTCCTCATATTGCAGCCTTGTGCACAAAGCTCCTGCATATAGACTAGGTAAGTCAAGTTGTTCTTAAACTGACCCTTGGACCAACCAAATGGTCTGCTCCTTCTTCAGTTTCTCAATGCAAGTAAGCTTTCCAGACTCTGAGTTATTCTAGAAGACTACCTTAGAGTTTTGTCCAGTTTGCCTACATATTTTCTGTCTCAGAGATACCTTATTTTGCTGTGGTACCACTGGTCCTGTAATCAGGAATAGGGTTCTCGTTTATCTTGCCATCCCTGCTCCCTGGTCCTTTCCTGATCTGTCAACCACAGCTGGGATCTCTTGGTTGGTTTGGCACTTGAGCCCTCATCACATCTTTTTCACTGTCACTCCAATCCAAACATAGAAGTACAGAATTGTTTAGGAAAAGGTCTTTAAGATCATGTAGTTCGACTCATTTCCCCAGCACTGCCAATGCCACTGCTAACCCATGTCCCTAAGCACCACATCTACACAGCTTTTAAATGCCTCCAGGGATGGTGACTCAACAGCTTCCCTCCTTCCTATTAGTCTGATAACACTCAATGCTCTTTCCAGCCAGACCTTGCAGTTCATCATGTGAAAGATGTGTTGTTCAAGTAAAACCAGCACACTTTGCAGATTTGAGTGATCTACCAAACCAGACACTCCACTAACCTGTGGTATTTGCAGAGATTATCGCTATGGCCTTGGGATTTTCTTTCTGCTCCCTGATAGAGTGGAGTTGGTCTGGGGGAATTCTGATCATTCAGCACTCCTGTCTGCACTAGAGTAGGGTGAAACACTGAAAACCAAGAAGTTCTTCAGATTAGTTTCCATTCAAATGTTTGAACCCATTTGAAGACACTGATATATGTAATGAAAAAATAGTCAAACCTCCATAAATGGAAGTTGCCGAAATTCCCTGGTGTGAGAGATGTTTTTGTTGTTTGTTTCTGGAATTGAAATTGTGGTGGTGTCCCTCTTGCAAGAAATGTGCTGGCAGCTCTGCTTTTGAATGTGATCACTGGCAATACCACTGCGTTGCTTTATCCATTTCCTGGCTCCTTCCCTATTTGCACAGTAAGATCTCCAAGGTGCTGCTTGTGATATGTTGTTATCCCTTTCCAAGTCACTGCAAAGTGACACAATTCATTTATCCCTCTCTCCTCTGCAGCTCAGGGATTCTCCTGAGGGCCTCAGCAGCTGGTGTCTTCTCTTAATGAAAACAGCTCACAGGTCCATGTCAAGCTCAGTGGCAGATTGGATCAAAGGCAGCTGATTTTCTTTCGTCATCAACAAGCCAGGGCATAGCAACCATTCACTGTCTTGTTCCCCAACCAGCATGGCCAGGACAAAGCAGAAGGTCTTGGCTTGACTATGGAACAAATCTCAGTCTTTTAGCCCTGGGTTTGCTCTGCAAAACCTCTTCAGGATTGTTCTTCTCTGTCTTATTCCACCCCTATAGAGCTCTGGGAATGCATCAGGGACCAGATTTTCCTATAATGCAGGAGATATTGCAGGAAATCCAGGATCAGTGAGATGGTGAATTATTGTGGGGGGAAAAGCCAGAAGGAGAGAAATGAAACAGAGGGAGCAAGAGGAGTGAGTAATGAATGGGTGCTCCTCTCCCTGTCTGAGCTTGGAAAATCATGGTTCTGCAAAAGAAGGGACATCCTTGGGCTTCCCAGCTGAGCTGGAGCTCAGAGTCCCCAGGCTTCTGTAGGCTCCTGCCCTGCCACAACAGGTCAGCCTCAGGCTGCCCTCAGGGCTCTATCCTTCAGAGAGCAGGAGAAAGTATGTTGATTTAAGGTCCTCCAGCCTGCCTGACCCTTCCTCTAGAGAACTTTTTCCTTCATCTCCTTCCCCAGCAGGGCAGCTATTGCCTCTCTGCTCCCAGGCTGGGCTATGCCATGTACCTTCACCCCTGAATGCAGCAAAACAGTAACTGATCTGAAACCACATCTCCTGGGGCAGGAATGCTGCAGCAAACCATCAGTGAACAAACCCAAGCTCCTATGGTTTCAGACCCCTGTCACCAGTAGGAAACCATCCTCCCAGCCTCTGCCCAAAAAATGTATGGTGAGGAGGCAGGGGAGGACTCACCAATCTCCAACTTTCTGCAGCACTATTTTGATCATAATACAGCTTTGATGAGGTGGTTTCATAGCCAGACTCCTTTGGATCCCACCGTTGCTGGGATGCCTATAAGTCTGGAATGGGGTGAGTTGCACCTTCTAAGGAGCTGGTCACCACTGGTGACCACATAGTGGTCTCTTCTTTTCTGGAAGGTTCACTTCCAGTACTGTCTCTTAGGAACCACCAAGTTCCTACACTCCAATAAACCCCTGGCATGATTTGTGACAGCAGCTGTGACAGCTTTGCTAGCATGTATCCAGGTGGTACCTCAGGATGGGATTTACTTTTCTGGTGCTCATCCTGTTGCCCACCACCCACAAGACTGAAGCTTTTGAAGCTCCCCTCCCCAGCAACATTCTGTTGCATTTCCAAGAAGTTGTGGTTGTGCAGGAGAGGGGCATTCACAGGCCATGAGGAGAACTGATCACACTGATCAGAGGTATCATGATTTGTTGCTGGCTTTCAGTCACTTCCCTGGTCCAAAGAAGACAGGAATTGTTGTTTGTAATTATTGTAATTATTTACAAGCTATCAGTTAATTATTAATTAGCTCTTAAGTAACCATGAGTAGCTTTAGAAGGCCTTACAAGCTCACTAATTTTGCAGGACAGCTCTTCTAAATGACAGTATATTCTGCAGCCTAATGAAATGCCTCTCTGACTAAAAGCAGAAAGATGACACACTCTTTGCAAAGCCTAGGAATAAGCCTCAAGGTAACATGCTGACTCCCTTTCATCAGTTCATTCTTTCTTCTGAATTATAATGTGGAAATTCTCTAGAAACCGTAAACAACTCTTATGAGTTTTTTAGGTTGTCAAATACCAACGATTCCTCAATTCCTCAAACTTGCATTCCTTGGATTCTATGCAGCTTCTACAACTACATAAAAGTAGGTAGTAGGGAGGTGGAGGTTGAACTTTTCTTCCAAGTACCAAGTGACAAGACAAGAGGAAACAGCCTTAAGTTGCACTAATGGAGGTTTAGTTCACATAACTTCCCCAAAAGGGTTGTCCAGCCCTGGCACAAGCTTCAAAGGGTAGTGCTAGAGTTACCATCCCTGGAGGAATTTAATAGATGTATAGATGGGGCCCCTGGGGACATGGTTTAGTGGTGGCCTTGGCAGTGCTGAATTAACAGTTGGACTTGATGATCCTAAGGGATTTTTTCAACCTAAATGATTTGATGATTCCATGATTCTTCACTTCTTTCCAAGTTAGTGTGTAAAAGGATTGTGGGAAGTGACCTGAACCCTGCTTTTAGGCACTTAAGAAACAGCGATTTTTCATCATCTACTGTGGTAATGGCACCCACCTTCCCTGGAGGTATGACCCTTCCTCCTCTGTGAAATACGGTCTTCTCCCCAAGGTTTGTTTTTTTTCCCCAGGGTTTGCCTCTGACCACTGCCTCTGCAAAACACACTCTACAGCATCCTGCATGGTCATATAGATCCATGAGAACCTACTGGGAGGAAGAGGGAATCTTATTTTAAGGTTGTCTGAGGTCTGCTGAGGCTAGCATGTTGCTGCTGTCAAATCCAATCCGAAAAAACCACAGTCACCGCTGGGGACACATCAGCAATAGTGGTTCATTTACGATGTGTTCAGCAATGGATAATTATTCTGAATAAGTAGGAAAGTGCTAGAGACATAGATGCATCTGGAAAGGAGACTTTCCTTGCCAAACAGCAATATTTCAAGCATTTTTCTTCCCAAAGGATTGTGGATAAACAAGTGTGATTTCTCATTTCAGGAAACAGATTTTCCTGCAAACAATAATCCTGACTCCCAGTAAGCAGAACTGGTGCAGGACAAATAAAACCTGGTGTCTGTTGCCTCCCTTTTACCTGAGATGAAATGTGAGTAGCTCACACCAGAAATGATAAGATGTGAACAGATCCCACCAGAACAGATGTTTGAACTACTTGTGCTTTTCTATTTGTTATATTTGAGGCCCAAAAGCCAACACGTAATCCACAGCCTTTTGAGAAGTGGCAGAGCGTGTATTTGCTGAAACCTCATTTAGCCTCAGGAAACTTCTCTCTCTATTTGCCAAACATTTCTCTTTCCTTTATGCGTCCAGGCTAAAAAAAACCCAAACCAACTTTGTTCAACATTCAAGCAGTAATTACAAGACTGTACTTTACAAATGAAACATAAATAAAATTACATAGCTAATTAAGATGTATCATGAACTGAATCTCGTTTCTATGATACTAATTGCATATTTCACCTAGCTGTTAAATAGATTTGATGGTCTGAAAATAAGCCATTCATGTTATGCAGTAGGAGAGGTTTCTGTGAGCAGCTACTGCTCTCTGTCCAGCGGAATGTCAGGCCTCCCTGATTAGACTGGAGATTAACTGGGTGAATTGATGACACTTTCTCCCAGCCCTTTTAGAAGTGTGTTTTTGAATGTGCCAGATATTTTTTTTCTGCCCCAGTCCCCTTTCTTCTACAAGGTATGCATGTCCAAGAGAACAAAATTCACTGAAACAGTGCAAGTTTTTCAAATACAGACATTTTCTGCACAGACAAGGAAGGTCAGAAAACTGGCTTGGCCACCACTACCTCTATCTAGCTATAGTCACCCACAGCATTTGCTGCTCAAATTCGATAATTAATTTAACTCACTAATAAGTTAAAATATAGGTTTAATATTGTAATTATTTACATTTCTGTACAACAGACAGAGAGCTGCCAGCACCATATGGCACATGAGGGCACATTAGTTACAGTGTTAGTGTAGGATCTGGAAAGGATCATGAAATCTTCACTTTGCAGAGCGTATTCCTCATGGACCTGGGATCTTCCTTTCCTTCCCTTGCAGCAGGGATGTAGTTCTATACATGTACATAAGTGTATTTAATACCTCTAATACAAATTTAGGCCTGGTATTTCTGAGGAGTACTGCCTTTCTATCAAAATTCTGAAGATCACCACACAAAGGACAGAAACCTGAGGTCTGACAAATAGAGGGACAGATAAATATTCCAGAACTGAATGCTTTCAATCCTGCGCTGAGGGAGAACAGAAAGGCATTGCTGTGCCATCACCTTTGATGCTGAGGTGGAAGGACATAACCTCTTAATCGCAGAAATGCAGGAGAGGGGGCCCTCTACTGGACAGGTGAGCCTCATTCCTCCACTTCTTTTTGGAAAGTTTTTCTCAGCTGTTAGTAGCTCTGAAAAAAACCGTATAGTATTTGTGGGGGCTGACATACACCTCTAGGAAAAACTAGTCATTTTCTCCCAAAGGGCTGTCCGTGTTTGAGCACAAGGTCCAACTTTATGTCAGTGGCAGAAAAATTGTCCATGGTGTGGCATGGTAAGAAAAACCATGCAGATGCAAGTTTTGCACATCTGAGTATTTGAGGCAATTGCTGCCATGGAGGGAATCACACATTTGGTGTATGAAGCACTGTTTTAGTGAAATATGGGATGTGTCTCGCAGTTGGCAGGTGGTGAAGGACGGTGGTGCTAAGTGCTGGATCTAGCATCCCAGGTGAAGTCCAGCCAGCAGCAGGTTGAGCATGTGCTCCCAGCAGGTGTATGCAGACACACGCACATACGTATCACGCATCTATGTGTGAGCACAGCCAGCCACAGAGAACGACACAGAAACACAGAGTGCACACATGAACACAGAGAATACCAGTGGCCTCATCCTGCTCCTTCTCTTGCTGAGTAGAACAGAGGTCCACCAGTGGGAATATATATATACATCCCTCTGGGAATATATATATCCCTCCAGCACCAGGGAGGAGACTCTGCTTGGTAGCTGCCTCTGGGTCCTTGAGCCTCTCCTAGGAAGGGGCCTGGCTAGAATGTCCCTTCCACTGATTTCATAATTTCGGTTCTCTACTGCTTTTCTTCCCTTGTGCTCCTCTGAACATGTAGAAGTGGGACTTGGATGGGCAGCATGGATCATCCCACTGTTTTTTTTCTATTCCCTGATACTTAGAGCTATGTCAAGAGCAAAGCCAGATGATAGAGTTTTCACACTTTCTTCAGGGATTGGTTTGGTCTCTGTCTGATACTCTCAACTGGGTCTTTAGACTTTCACAATTTTGGGCTTCTGATTTGGATTCAGAGAGTAAATAGGGTTTGTGGTTGAAATTATCATTTGCCTTAATGAAACTTTACTCCTTGAGTTATTCCAAGCACTCATGTTTACAGAAATCTGCTCTCTCCCAAGGTGCCAGTGGAAGGTATGAGACCTGGGATATGATGTTTTGGCATCCTGGCTCCCAGTCATCTGACACTTCAGGATAATTAATTACAAGTTAGAGATGGATATGCAGAAATTGCAATAATATCTTTCTTTTTTTAATTATTTCATTCAGCACTGTTTCCGAAGTGCACAAATGCCAGCAGGGTCAGGGTATAATGTAGCCCTGGGAACACCACTTGGCTCTGGGAACATCTCTTTGTCTCTGGGAAATCCTATTAAGTGGAGGTGCCCTCTCCTCACTCTGGCTCCTGTGTCCTGCATGCTGGGTCAACCACAGAGAAGTGAGGACACCCCCACAGAAGCAATGCCCTGGCTTCAAAAAGCAGAAACTTTTCTAATCTATTTTCCCCATTTTCTTAGCCCAGTGCCCGCTCTGGGTGCATTTCTTGACCTGTTCCCAGTAATGACACAAACCAGTGAAACCAATAAGTTATGAATCAATGCTGTTTCTTGCTTTCATAAAAGAGACATCATAAACTGAAAACATAAAGATAATTTTATCTTTATTAATAGTTTAATGCATATGAGAAAACTATTTGACATTTTCTACACCTCCATGTCTTTTCTTCATGCTAATAATTGAATTGAAGTCAGACCTGAAACCTAGAGTGAGATAGACTGTCCCATTACACTTATTTCAGCAATTTGTAGACTACTGTGTTGAATATTAACAATACTTTTTAGAAATGGCTTTGTAGCAGAGCTACAAAGGTGTTACAAAGCCCAAAGCTCCTCTGGAGTTTTCTCTTAGCTGTTCTGCCAAATGCTGGCTATCTTGAGATAAGCCACTGCTTTTTGCATTTGACTTTCTTGAGAAAGTGTACTCACTTGGTTTTGCAGACTGAACTCTCAACAGAAAGGCTTTAAGCACTAATCAGCACTATAAGGAGTTGTTTCAGCAGTCAGACCTTACCCATGTTACACCTTGATCTCGTCTCTCCTTGGCTGTGCCACAGTCCAGCTCCTGGCACAGTAGGGTCCTTCCTCCTCTTTTTTCCATCACTGGCCTCTCCCCCCTCTATCACCAATTTCTTTCTCCACTTTATACTGCTCCCAGCCTTATCTTCTTTGGAGCCCTTGTTTGCCCCACCTGGACAAGCAAATTCACACACGTCAGTGTGTCCCACCAGATGGAATGACTATGGGATGTTGTATTACATACAAGGATGGCCATGTAAATAAAACTGGGCACTTATGATGATGGCCTAAATTCAGCTTTTATTATCTTCATCCAGAATATTATATTGTCTTCACACAGCTGCACTCACACACTGTCCTGTAGAATCTTACATACTAACACTATTCTTAGCTCTATTATCTATATTTACCACTAGTCTTCACATATGATTGGACATTCACCTCTTGTTTACATTCTTTTCCATGCTGCCAGGCACTGCGGCCTTGCTGCATCCTCCGACAATGGGAAGATGAGCAGCTCATAGGGAGGGACCCTGGAGGAAAGGAGTGATGACAGACAAAGTGTGCTATCCATGTGCTATGGATATCTGGGTTTGTTCATCCCCATCCTCATCTCGTTCTGCCACCAAACCAGAGGGCACCCCACTTGCCTTTCAAGCAAGGGTATCCACAGAACCACTGTGAGGCGGCAGGAAGCAGTGTGTGCAGCAGTGGGCTGTGAAGCAGCTCCAGTGCCGATTTTCACAGAAAGTTGAACACTTTTGTACAGTTACCCCTGGAAAGATATCCCCTTCCTATGCCCCACCAGGTGGTCCCCAGTGTCACAGCATGTCCTGACTCTGTTTTGGTGGGGGAGCAAAGCACATCAGGTGGGCTGGTAGGGTTGACCTTGTGCTGTGTCTGAGGAGGGTGACTGGGTGGACTGTGGGCCACAACCAGAAGGACGAGTCAGAAATTAATGTTTCAAGTCAACGGACTTACGATGTGCCCCTGCTTCCTGCCCCACATCTGAGGCCCAATGGCACCTTCCAAGGGGTATCTATGGTATTTGTTGCAACAGTTATCATGGCATCAAGGGTACATAGGATATTTTTCCACCATTTTTCCTGGCTGCAGTGTGTTTGTTGCTCACTAATAGAGTAGTCATGGTGCCTTGAGCCAGTGATGCCAAGTGAGAGCCCTGCTTCTGAAACAGCAACTGCTGCACCAGGAACATGGGGACAAACCCATCCTCCATTCTGGATTCTCAGCGCCTCTTGAGGACCTTGTTTTCTCAGATAGCAGTCTTACAAATTATTAATCAAAACAGATTTTAAAAACTACTTTGCATTTTCTAAAAGTTGTTATCCTATTTAGCAAAGAATCATCTTGTGTCTTTATAACTTACACCATTACTCTTCTTGATTAACAACAAAAACTGATGAGCTGGCCTTTCCAGGGGCCATAAGCAGAGTCAGCCAAGCAGAAAATATAAGTGAAGGGAAAACAATTAAAAGTTATTTTAGTTGTTACATCAGAGTTGATTGTTATAGTTACATTTTTTTTCGTGTACAGTATAAAAATATTCACTGCATGTACAGTATAAAAACATTCACAGCTTCTCTTTTCCAGTGATAGTATGTGGACATACAGAGTCAGAGTTTCATACTGATCATAGTAGTTATGGATTAGTAAGTGTGCTAGTTTAAAGGCAAATCGGCAGGAGGAATGAACCCAAATCAAAGATTATTTCAAAATTACAATTTAACAAAAAAAAAATACAAAGAATACAATTAAAAAGATGAGCAATTGGTTATAACCCACAAAAACCAGATGTATAACCCAGCACCCTGGGGCACGAACAGAATGGTTGGCCCCCGTGCTGAGCTCCACGTGGTCCCCCTGAGTCAAAAGTAAAAGGAAACGAAAACCTGTTGGTGAAGGTGATGGTTGCAGTCTGGTCGAGAGTGGTGGTCACACTCTGACTGAGGTTCTGGTCCTCCTCTGGATCCCACCAGTGGTACCAGAAGTCCCAAGACCCCAAGATTATTTACACTCAGGTTCAGACAGGAATGCCCTGCATCTCTCCCAGGGCGGGGAGTTCCACAACAGGTGATTGTGAGTCTTGAGTGTGAGGACAGGAACATCCTCTCATCTCACAGGCCTCTTAATAGCCAGCTTACAGTCTAAGGGGTCAGGTGTGCTCTGGGCAGCAGCTGCAAATGGTCTATTGTTAATAGTTTCTGGGAAATGACACAGAGGGTGTAGAATACACAGTTTGGGTTACACCCACACAGTGATGAACTGTGTGATAGTTTGGACCTTGGCTCCCTGCCAAATGCCCAAACTTCCAGTTAGCAGCCCCCCCCCCTCCCCCTTCCTTCTTCCCTTAGGGTAAAGACAGAAAAAAAACCTATAAAAATTAAAGAACCCAAAGTCAAGCTGCTTATATAAAAATTTATATATATTTACATAGATCACAGTTATATACAGTTAAGATACTATATACACAGTAAAAGGGAATCAACCCCCCAAAGGGATAGGGGAAGGGGAAAAAGGGACAAGAGGGAACAAAAAGGGACACCGAATAGATATGCACAATCAAACCCGAGAACTAGTAAAATAACTAGTAAAACAAATCTCACCACATCCCTTAAAACAGCAGGGTTGGCAGACACGGCCAGCACTCTCCAAGCCTCCACGTGGCAGGACAGTGGACTCTGCAGGCCTCAGCCTTAGATAAGCGAGACCAACACAGGGACCCACTGTTCCCAAACCTCGCCGGAAGAGAAGAGAGTGAGGTCTCTGATCTCCAAGTTATTTATACTCTGGTTTACATAAAAATCATATGGAATACTGGGTACTTGGCCACTTCCTTGGTTACAAACTGGTCACCAGGAAGGCCTAGACCAAAACCATCACAAACTGGTCCTGGCTGCTCTAACTAGGACAGTAAGCAACACTCATGTGGTAGTTTGAGCCTTCCTTTCATGACTGTGAAATAAATGATCACAGTAGAGAACTATTCTCTTACCCAGGATTATAGGGCTTACAGTCCAAGGCAGTAATATGCACCAAGCGCAATTGGCTGTGACATAACAAGGAAGGATGTACAGTTGGGGCAGCATTCACGATACAGAAAACTGCAGGCAGAGTGTTTAAAAACACATATCACAACAAAACAAAAAGAATTAGAAAGTATCTTGATAATACGCTGTGGTGATGTCCTAAAATGCCTAATTTTACAGCATTGTTTCTGGGTGTAATAAATTTTAAAGAATCAGCCATTTAAATTTTTAGTGTTTATATAAAAGGTGATAATATATTGAAAAATCATTCATACATTGGCAGTTGCTCACAACTAAATAGCTGCCAAAGGAGAAATCCAGCAAAACCAGCCAAAAGAGATTACATGTGAGGGTGGAAGAGTGTCCAGGTTGTGTCTGGAAGTCCGAGTTCTGCAGTGATTTCCAGGAGCTGGTCTCGATGATCCTCACGGGCCTCTTCCAACTTAGGATATTTCTAGGACCTCCTATGATTCTCTAACACTTCTGGCAAACCCCAAAGCCGGGGTAGGACTGGCATGCAGACATCCAGTCACATAAGTCTGGTGTGGGCACTCCTGCCTCCTCCTTCCCTTTCCTACCATATAGACACTGAATTATGTTTCTCTACACTAATTGAACGTTCTAGTATCATACGCTTGCATCAGCTGTATGTAAATGAAAAAGACCTTAATGTGTTTGTTAATGAAGAAGTTACAATGGTATATTAAAGAAGAGTTTATTTAATTTAGTTTAATTTACAGGCCATTTAGCAGACTGAACATTAATGATGTACAGTAAATGTATGTCTTCGAAGAATTCTCCATTATTGCGTGTTCTTAGACAAGAGTCCACACTGCATATATAGGATTTAGATAAATTGCTGCTCTGGGTAACACAGTGTGATATGTAGACATTAATTCATGTTAAATTACAAAGAGATTCCTTCAGAAGAATTATTATATTCCTATGCATATAAAAGACATCCTCTGCATCTGACTTCCTGGGAAGTCAGACATTATGTGTGTTATACTAAATTGCAGTTGTATTCATTTTAATAACATTAATCATGATGACTCCATTTGTCAGTTCCACCCTAACTCAGCATTGCTGCTGTAATGGACCATTTAAAGTGTTATCAAGGACTGTTTACAATGGGTTTAATAGAGTTAGGAGCCAGAATTTAGCTGTCTCCTATCAGGTGTGACTTTCCCTGTGCTGCAAGGTGGTAGAGGCTTAGTAGGGATATAAGGTAGCAGAGGTACCTGATAGGCTAGAGCATGCCTCTCTGATTAGATTTGCTACCTGCTGCTGAGATGGGGTGTCCTGGTTTGGGCTGGAATAGAGTTAATTTTCTTCCCAATAGCTCATGCAGCGCTGTGTTTTGGATTGAGGATGAGAATAATGAGATAAAACATTGATGTTTGATTGATGCTAAGTAATGCTTATCTTAAATCAAGGAGTTCTCTGTTTTCCATGAAGAAACTTTTCAGTTTCCCAACAGAGAGGAGGTGCTCAAAGAGCAGGGATGGAGCATGGCCAGGACAGCTGATCCAAACTGCCCAAAGGGATATTCTACACCATAGAATGTCATGCCCAGTATATAAACTGGGGGAGCTAGCTAGGAGCCAGGAAGTCTTCCTTTAAGTTCTTACACAAGGCTCTTACCTTTTCAATGCCTCTGTGTCCTTTCACACACACAAATGAGGTTGTGCAGCATGATGCATAAATTTATGCCTTTTGGAAGTTCTTTGTGGAATCCATTCCTATTTTTTGATGCTTCGGCAAAACATGTCACATTGCTAATTCATGCTAATCCTGGGTGTTACTTCTGTTGGATGATGTAAAATTCTACTTGTTTTCCTGTCAGTGAACCAGCTTCTTGTGCATATGGTGACAAGCATTGGCTATGCAGTCCTGGCTACACTTTCAATGCCTACTGCTGCATTTGAAGCAAGGGCGTGGGATCCAGTTTCAGGTGTGCCCAAAGCCTCTTGTCCAGCAGGGCCTTTGGAGGATGAGTGAATGAGAGTTACCTCAAGTTGCAGGCAGAGAGAAGACTATCCAGCTAGGTATTCAGCTGAAGGACACTTCTCAATTCACTATTTGGATATGATCAGTAGTCCCACTGCTTTGGAAACACTGCCATAAAGGACACCTTCTGAGGGCTTCAAGACAGTGCACATACAGACAAAGAATTTTCTTTTCTCCCTAGGGCATTACAAGTCTTTCAGGGTTTTTTTGAGAATGAAAAGAGGTCATGAAATATTGAGATAGAAGCTGCAAGTCTGCAGCAGCTGTCTGTGACATTATTTCTAGATGTTCCTTCTCATAGCCATCATGGCCCACTGCAGGAATACTGGCAAAGGAGCTGTCACTTTGATCTCTTTGTACCAGTTCCTGTCTATCCACCATCTCTGCACCTGACTTTCCTAGATGGACTGCATATTGCCCTTGTCTGCAAAATCTGTTACAATACAGGGACATGCCTGTGCTTAACCAAGGGTCTTCATTTCCTATTCATGAAAAGTATAAATGACAATTCCTGGGCATCTTAAACAATGGCCATTTGTATGGAGGCTTGAGCTATAATCATATTTGCATCCTTGAAGGGCATTCTCACTGAAGGAAGCAGTATGGGGCCTCACACCTGGAGAGAGAGGAAGATCCCATGCCTCTCACCGCAGTTTTGTCAGGTCTAATGCCACTGCTCTGCTGCCAGCAGGCTGCCATGGCATTTCACATCCAGACATGGGAGGGCTTAATGAGGAATGGGCACTGCCTGCCTGCTGCAGGGCAGACGACTTGCTCCTCTCTTAACCTAGTGAGGCTGAAAGACAGCAGAAATACAAAAAGTGTGAAAAAACAGAGCAAGAAATGACATCAGCACCTCATTGCAAAGAAAGAACAGCCACAACACAGCTCCTGATGTCACCACTGACAGTTCTGCAAAGTCCTTTTTCTGCTATGCTATGAATCTGCACTGAAGGCTGCCTGGGCATTGGCACAGGCTTTGTGAGAGAATGGTGGATTGGTTCATCCACCCTCTGCCTTCCTCATGAAGTGCTAGGAGGTGCACTGAAAGAGTCCTAGAACCATATAACAGTCTGGGTCGGAAGGGACTTTAACAGTCTTCTTGTGTGGCCTCCAAGCCCCGGGCCCTTCTGGGATCTTTCTGCCTGGGAGGTGATCCATGCATTGCAATACAGTGGCATATGAAGGTCTGAGAGTTTTCCTCCCTTCCCAGAAGGCATTGCCGCCAGTGGACCTTGCCCACGAGAAGCTGGGTCTCCTAGGGCTTGGAGGGCCGCACAAGGGATTCTTACTGCATGCAGGGGCTTGGGGCACTGGGGCCTTGATGGGGGCTGGAGGATGGCAAAAACCAGAGCACAGCAATGAGGTGAGCACTGACACTGGAACGTTGTCACTTCAGTCCACACAGCGTGTAGGATGTGAAGGGCAGTTCCAAAAGCTGTGCATTCCAGGGAGCTGTGCAGTGTGCATGGTGCATGGAGAACACATTAGGACATTAGGAGAGGAGGACAGGGGTGGAGGCAGACACACCAAGTCTAGCCTGACTGGATAAGTCCTCCTGGATGAACTTGGCAATTGCAGAAAACTGATTTTTGTGCACTTGTTCTTAAATGCATTCCATGACACTGCAGGCTCCAGAGTGGGAATACCCAGTCCACCCTGAAATGTAACTGCATGGAAGCATCCCTGCTTTACGCTGCTGGTGCAGACTGTAGGTTTCTCCCCAAAGTGGAGCCTGCCGGTATTGTGTACAGCCATTGTGTACTGGCTGTACACTGCTGGTAAACTTCATTTTTCCCTTCTGACCATTTTCCATGTGCCCACTGGCTGTTCTGTTTCTCAGGTTTAAGACTAACAGTACTGGGACACAGACCTACTATTCTGAGCTCTCTGGAAGACTTTAGCTCTTAGAATAATTGTTAATTTTTATTATTAGTACATGCTATGGAGGGTTTAACATGGCTGGCAGCTTAGCATTCATTTTGCTTACTCCTTCTACAATAGGATAGGGGAGAGAATATGTAAAGCAAAAGTGAGAAACCACAAGGAATGAGATAAAAACAGGTTAAGTGAAGGATGGAGGAAAATGAAAGCAAGTGATACAAAAGCATCTGCTAACCCCTTCCCACAAAGAGACTGATGATGCCTGGCTAGTTCCTGAGTGACATCTGCTTTGGAAAAACTCCCCCATTTCTGCTGCTGAGCATGGCACTGTATGGTAGAGATACCCTTTTGGTCACTTGAGGTCAGCCCTCCAGCTGCATCCCCTGACAACCTTTTGCCCACCTTCAGGCTCCTCTCTGAGGGAGAAACGGAGAACATCTTGATGTTGTGCGAGCCTGTCCAGTGAGACCCATATGTTGGCAATGTTACCAGTATTGTTTCAGTACCTACTGGGCCTGATTGTGCTGCCAGCCAGGGAAGGTGTTCAGTGACCCAACACTGCAATGCCTGGTCTTGTCCAATAGATGCCTTTTCATGACAACCCCCAGTATCCCACTTCAAATGCAACCACCAGGTAATTTTTTCACAAGACAGGCAGAACACAAGCTGAGGGTAAGAGTGAAAGCAGGCTTTTTGAACTTAAAAAAATTACTTTTATTTTGGGAACCAATAAAATTATGGTAAATATTTACAAATAATTATCTCACATGAAGGTTACGTAAAACCAAATGTCCACAAGTAACAGTCACTCTCATGAAAAGACACACAGATATTGAACTACGCCAATCTTATTGCATGTTTCTTTAACTAATCTAAAAATAAAAAGTGTTGCTGTCAACCATTTAATTTAGAATAAAATCACAAATTTCAGTATTGACAAGAAAAAGAATTGAAAAAAAAAACAAATAAATGAACCTCCCCTCTTCAAATGTCCCGTCCTTTTTGACCCATGCCTTAGCACCCCTGCTCCCCAGCCCACCACCCGTTTTACTCCCCAAAACAAACCCCAAAACAAAATCCCCAAAATAATGTTCAACATCTTTGGCAAATTGGCACTGCTGTAATTACATTCAAATATTATAACACACAAAAGCAACACACAGCACTAAGGAAAAAACACCAAGATTTCAAGTCTGTTCTTTTCCTACTAGAAAAAAAGAATATAAAACATACACATTTTAAGAAGCATTTTTTCATCTGTTTTGCAACAGATGTTATCCCCTACTTTCAAAGGCAATTCAACAGTTATTTTTGAGTTGTATGTTATTTTTTTTTGTAAGTTTTTTTTTGTTTGAAATGTATTTTTCAAGGGGAGGAGGCTTTTATTTTTCTCCCTCTCTTTTCTTTTTCCTCTCTTTTTAAAGAAGTAAGGTTCAATGCAGGCATTGCAGACTTTGGTGGCTACAGTAGGTATGAACTTCTTTGATACTAGACGTCCCTAATACAAAGTAGTTTGTCTGTAAGAAAAAAAAAGCCTGTTGTTTTTTTTCTTGGAAAGGAATTCCATTTACAATGAAATGAGTTTCTGGAATTTCAGAATGTACAAAGGCCACTACAAAGTGAAAACAAGGTTTCTTTCTACAGGAGACTCAGCAAAGGGAAAGGCAGGTCTAAATGCCCACTGGCCACTTTTCCCATTTAGTTTTCACAAGGCAGAGCCAGAGACCCTGGACACAGGGGTCTGTCTGAGTGGTGTCTCGGGATGATATAGGACTAGGGTCCACCTCTCCACAACCTCCTCCCTCATCTGAGAGATTCAAGTGCGCCTACACGTACACATGTGTGGACAGCAATCCCTACATGCCCACCTGCCCCACAATGCTGTGGCCACATCCAGCTCAGTGCCCTTGATCTGGTTCCTGCCCTCAAGCTCCTGCATCCTGTGAGCCCTTTCACAGGACTGGTGAATGAGGCAGCCGCTGGAGCTGACACGCCAGCCATGACACCAAGGTGAGCAATCCTGACACCACATACACACACGGCTAGGCTCCAAGAACGAAGATTTGGGAAGGGCTCTACCCACGCTTGCTACAAGCGTGCTGATGGCTAAAAAGGCCAATGCAAGATAGACAAGTCCAGTTGCAGAAGGCACAGCAGAAAGACTCTCCAGGTGACATTGACAAGATGCGATTGTTTCTGCGTTGTCTTTTCTCCTCAAGAGTGATCCTGCGTGTGTTCTCAAAAGCAGCAGCAGCAGCGTTATAGATGGTGTGTCTCCATGCCTCCCGACTGGAGGCCAGGGTAGACCAAAATCCTGACACCACTTTGATGTATTTTTCACTCAGTATTTGCATGTCAAGTCTCATTAGCTCAACCAGAAAAAGAACACTGTTTTTGTTCCTTTCAGATCTTTTTGTTTCTCACACTGCAGTAATGTGTACCTGTGACAGGAGCAGGTCTGAGGGATCACAGGCCTTCACGACTGGTGTCCCCAGCCTCATGTCAGCACTGAGCACTTTGCCTCCAGCATGAAGCAGGTCTAGTCAGAGCTCAGGATGTGCGCCCAGCCACCTGATCTGGCTCTGCCTGACAATGCCCATACAGGACCACCACTTGTGTGCCCAGTAAAACACTTCAGGGCATGTTAGCCAAGAGCTGTTGACCCTGTAACATTAGTCAATGAATCCGGAAGAAAAAACAGGTTGGGACAGAGTCATAGGGTGGATCAGTTTAGTGCTGTTCTACTTGTTGTGCCTGTGGACTCATGTTTCCTAGTGGCACATACATGCAGGAAAGAGCACACCACCAGGGAGGACACTCAGTCATAGCTGTGTTGGAGCCAATAACAACTACACAGGTTGACTCCGCCATGGCTCTTAAAGCTATGTGTACCTGTGGCTGGAAATAAACAAGACCATAACAGGGCTTCCTCTCTCCTCCACACAGAAGGACATGTAAAATAGGTAAATTAAAGAAAATAAGAATAGACATACAACCTCATCAGCTAAGACAAGCATGGCAAAGCATTTATTAAAACCCAGCAACTGCTAAGACTTGGCAGAGCGAGCCCACCACGCCACCCTCACCCCTTGTTCTGCCCTCTCCCACTGCACTGCCATCACACCATAGCACCAAGAAAACTCAGTCACGGGGAGCCAAGGAGGGGTGACGGGTTGCCAGCACTCCGCTTTTGTGAGCTCTGTGGACCGGTCAGAAAAGTTTTTTTCCAAAAGATGCCTCTCATCCTTTTATTCCTTTTTAAATTTTTATTCCCCTGGTGCTGCTTTTTTCTAACTGCCTCCTTCCCAAGTGCATCAAGCACCAATGCTTGTCCCAACACTTGCAGTCCCAGTGTCAATCAGATCACTGCTCAGACATTTTGGAATGAACACACTCTGGCCCCAGTGTTCTTCTGATTTTACAGTGAACAAACAGAGCTTTTGGTCTGTGGATCCAGTCCTGGGACATCCAGAGCTCTGCAGTCAGTAGAGCTGCCTAACAAAAATGCTTCCATAATGGACCCTTTAGACACAGATGCTAAGCAAACTCAGTGTCCACAATGTTTTATGTCTTCTTTACAGTCACAGTATCACAGCAGTTGATTGAGGGTTTCCTCAAAAAGTCAGTTCATGCAATCCTGTCTCATGGCTTCTGTTGAGTTAGTCTTACGGCAGCATTTTCCTTCTCCACCTTTCCGATTTCATTTCTTAGTCTGGCTGTGTCAGCAATGTATTTGATAAAATTATTGCTGGAGCTCACAGTACTGGAAAACCCTCCATCTAGCCAAGTATATTATTAAGTTTAATGCTGAAATGGCCTGAAGGCACTTCGTGGGGCTGATTTCTGCAAAGGTTTAGTGATGATACACTGCTCTACAGGGCATCCCATCTGACTAAAGGGTTGGCAGAGCAACTTAAACCCCTGCACTGGTCTTACTCTTTCTACTTCTTGCAGTCCCAAGGGGTCATTTGCTTCTCCATTTCAGCCAGTGACCTCTCCCCCATAAAACAGAGAGGCCATGGAGGACAGATGGATGCAGACAGTCCTCCATTATACCCGGAGGACCATCTTCTTCTACCAACAGTGCCTTTCAAAGACATTCCCCAAGAAGGACATTCCCCCCAATGAAGATCATGGTCAGAGAGTGCAGTTCTTCTGAGAAAAGGAGTTTGTAAATACCAAGTGAAACATTTTCAAAAACAGAAAGTACTATCAAGAAGTGCTTTTTCCAGCAGCATGGCATGAATTATAGTCTAATTCCCACTGGCCATTCTTGCCAGGAACATCTCCCAGCAGATGTGAGCACGCCATGGCTGATGTGTTTTGGGAGAAGGGCCAGGTGCAGGTCCCTGCCTAGCACGTACAAGAGTGGGAGCTTTGGGTTTCCCATTGGCAGCTCTGACTAGGACTTGTATGCTGTCCGTGCACCCCTGCAGTCTCCAGGACGGAGCCCACCACTGTGCCTGGCAGGTCAGCTCTGGCAGAGGTCTGGCCCTGGGGAGTCCTAATGAAAGCCTTGAGGCCAGCCAGACTCACTGTGCCTTTCCCAAGTCCCTAGCTGAACAACAAAGGCTGCTTGTCTGAGCATGCAAACATCTGCCAAAGTCTCATATTTGGTCTTCTCAACATTATCTAAATTAACATACATCACGCAACCCATGCTGCTGAGGAAACAAATAAAAGAAACGTGGTTGCAGGGCAGTCGGCAGAGTGGGTGAAAGACCCACATACCAATGACAAGAGCTGCTGTTCCCTCACTGGTGACACAGATAGAATTGTTTTAGCCCAGTCTGGTCACCAAGCAGATGGTGTCTCCAGAGCTGATGTAACTAAGCGCACCTCTGCTCCGAAGCCAACAGCAGCGTCTGTGGTCAAGCCCTTGTTTCTCACTTCTTTGGCAAAGGCAATGGATGGCCACATCCCTTCCTGAACTCACAAAGAAAGTGCATACAGGGAGCCTCATCCAGGCTCTCACATGTGGTCCCAGGAACAGAAATGTCCTTTGCAGATTTGTCCAAGCAATGATGGGGTGCTCAAAAAGGTACAAACCCAAAGCAGTGCTTCAGAAGGTTACCTGTATAAACTATCCATGCTGTTATTTGTCTTTAGTTACAGAATGGGTATGTATCAGTTATTAATTGCTGACAGATGAAAAGTAGGACTTATCTTACCAATAAGTTTGTGACAAAACTCACTTCTGGATTAGGGGTACAAATGTCAAAGACTCTAACCAAGATCCCTGATGGGCTCTGCGAATATCCCACTGAAATGTCATTGAGCCTGTGGGACCTAAGCGTCTCTGTGGCTTTCAAGGATCAGAACACATCTGCCCTGAAAACTTGAAAGTGATGGCTGCACTTTCATAGCATAAGAAGGTTCCCCTGGAGTTGGAGAAGAAACTTCTCAGCACATTAGTGACCACTGTGGACGCCAGATATGCAGCACAAGTGGTGAGGTGGGGGAACAAGAGAGACAATAGTGTTAACTCGGGAGCTGCCGTTTCAGAGAAGTGCTTGTACAGCTGGAAGCAGGTAAGTACCCCCTTGAATGTTCATCCACAGGAATCAGTCTCAGGTTTGACACCAACGACCCTTGGGGCACTCATGGGCAAGTGGCAACAGGACCCCTTAGCAGACCCTGCGTGGCTCTGGGTGGATGAGAATGGTTGAGTCAGAAGTAAGGAGGCTATGGCCAGATCTTCATCTCAACAGGACCAGGGAGCTTCTCTACTGCCTTCAGGAGGGAAGGGAAGGGGTCATGCCCATCATTCTTACATGACTGAGGTTGTCTGCCCCTTGGCCTGGAACGGGGGAAGGCTGCGGGGAGAGATCAGCAGTTCTCCTGGCTCCATGGCTATAATTTGTGTAGCTGCTTAGTGGATCATTTGTAGCCATTCTTCTCTCTTAAGTTAGTCCCCCACAGGCCACACATTGAAGGACATGTGACTATTAGTACTCCCTCCCTGAGTAAGAGGGAAGAAATGTGGAATTAGCAGGGCAAAAGTCTCCCCATGCATGTCTGGACTACAATGGCTGGAATCTGTGATGCCTTCACAAAAACACACAGACCCCCAAACCAAGCACCTTCCCCTCTAGTTTGCCTTGAAAAGTGAGTGCAGCTGCCCTCATGCTCGGTACATCCCGCTATGTACAATCCACTTAACAAAAATCATTCCAATGGTACTTCTTTGCCTTCCTCTCAGGGTTTTCATGACTAGGTTTTAGCACACAATCTATTGAGACATACATAAGGTGTCAACTGTTATTTAGGAATTCCCTCCTGGAGGCTGCTTAACTTGAACTCACCAATTTGTTTCAGGGCTATGATGAGATATGAACATAAATTAATATTAAGCAGTAAAATATCACAAAATTGCCATGTCTTTCAGTTGCCCATGTGTTTGATACCAGCATGTAACATGATCTCACACAACTGTCAATAGGATGCTCTATACAGAAATAACATCAGCCCAAAATACAGCCACAATGAGTGTTAACCTGGTTCAAAGTTGCTTAAAGCTTACTGAGTTCTTTGAATCAGTGCACCTGTTTCAAAACACACTTTCAGATGTGTTTTGAGTTTGTATTTTTACAGTGTTACTGCTTATGCTTAACACACTCTTCTAGTAATACAAACAAGCAAGTAGCAAGTATTTACAGTGGTGCTTGTGTAAAACTGAGCAGACTGATTTCTTTTTGTTGCCACAAAAAAAAAGAAAAAAAAAAAAAAGAAAAGAAAAGAAAAAAGAAAATTGCCTTGAGTCTCACAGCCTGTTTCAGTGTGCAGCAAGAGGAAGCTGCCCCAAGGGGAGCTGCTCACACCTCTTCCTTATCCCCAGATACAGCCATGGCACCCGCAGGCGATTAAAGCAGTAGCCAGCCGGCTGCAAAGAACATGAAGCTACCATGCACTTTTGACCACACAGAGCTTCAGGAGAACCCCTTCCTCCCATTTCTCTGTTTGGTTTGAGACTCAACCAGATTTAAGAATACAATAATCAGTTCACCGAGTTTAAAGAGCAAAATTTCAATGATCATGTTCCTAGTAGCTACTTTCTCCTTCCCTTGTGGTATAGCTGGCGTGGTTGTAGCAAGGTGACTCGCCGCGGTTGTCCCAGGCGGTGCATGCCGTCAGCGCCAGTGCCTGGGGTTCCGGCATCAGTGGCGGTCATAGGCGGTGGCGGTGGCTGGTGGGGCTGCCCCACGGGCCGCAGTGCTGTAGTAGTAGGGGGAGCCTGTGAGAGATGAGACCACCGTGAGGAAGATAAAGGTGGAAAGGTGCCAGCTTGAAGCATTCTGACATGGGTGGCAGAGAGCTCTCCAGCCAGAGCTTCAATAAAGGCTGGGTAATTAGAATAAAAATCACATTCACATAATCTGTATAAGAAGTGGGTACCATTGCTTTGCATTGCTGCTGGCAGTTTGATACCTTCTTCCCTTCCTTCACTCAGAACATCAATTTCATTTACTTCACCAAAACAGTTAATTACTATTTAGAATGAAAGGTCAAAATATTACATACTAGCACATTCTGACTTCTTTGATTTTCCCCCTTTCTTTTGGACTGGGGAGGAGGAGGTGGAGGAGGCTGACCTCCAAAGCATTCAACACATTTCACTGAAAGCACTCATTTAGTGAGAAAAGGCCTGAAAAATAATGGTGATGATTTTTTTCTGTCCTGCAAAGCTACAGAGTGGTAGATAGAGTGATCACTGAAGGATCACCAGGAACCTGGACTGTTTACTTGAAAGACAAACAGCCTTTGACTTATACCTAGAGAGATGCCAATCTGTCCAGACAGCACCACTTGTTAAAAAAACGTTCCAAGCACACTATCAGTGAAGCCAACTCTGCTCTATCCTTAGGAGAGAGTCAGTCAAAAAAATGTCAAGGTACTACCACTTTGGTCTGCAAGTCCAGTTATGCATGTATGAGATGTATGGCACATCACAGTGCAGAAGAAGCGCCTTGGAATGACTCATACTTGGACATGTGCATCTGAGACCACCAGGTAGCTTTGGACAGGCAACAAAGAGCCAACACAAGCAACAGCTCTAGAGCAGTCAGGGCTATAAGGTCTGTTTTCATGAGAGCTGCCATCCATCCTGAGCTCCTTGCCTTCAAAGCACATGGGACAGCAGTCTGACAGACATGCCCAAGGGTCTTCAAAGCCCTAGATATGACTTGCTGCAGAGGGAATAAATTCTGCTACTTCAGCGAGTCAGACGAGCTGACTCCACCAGGAAAAGGTGGTGCTACCAGAGTGCAGTGGGGCCTGTGGATCTCTTAGGAAAACATCAGTGGCAGTGAAGCCTAAGGTGTGTTTTTGGCTGTTTACTTCCCACCTCAGACTTTAGAAAACCCTGTTCCTGAAGGTTCAATGATTGCCCATTCTTTGGGTGTAGGCTGAGTGTGGCAGTGCCCTAGTTGTTCCATCACCATGACCCTGCACACCCTCTGGAGTAGGAAGGAGAAACCCAGTTGGCATGCCCTGTGCTGCTGTTCACCTGCTCTCTGCTGAGCCAAGAGCCTCCACCCCCAGGAGGCTGGAGAATCTTTTGGCCTTTCCTCCTGCTGCACAGCCTCCAGACGAAAGCTTTGCTATTCAGCCTAAAATGACCTGAGTGATTACAGCTGGTTCAAAAGCCCAAACACAGATTGTCAGTTTCGCAGTCAGCCTCTAAGAGAAAGCTCACACATGATCACCATTAACCATTGGCAACATGCAGGGCTACCTCCCTGTTGTGGGTCCACCAGGATCCATCTGACAGACAAAGCCCACCTGTTCCTTCTAGGCTGCTTTTGTTCAGAGTGTCACATCAGGAAATCAGCTCAGCCCTCATCACTAACCTCCTGCTTCTCATTTCCAGGGGAGCACAAGCTGATGCATCAAAGAAACAGAGCTCTGCCAGCATCTGCTATCGCACAGTATGTGCAATGAGCTCCTTGGCACAGGCGCAGCGAACAAAACTTCTTTTTCATGATCAGTGTCATCCTGACGTGGTACTCTGCATCAGCAATTCCGAGGGGTCAGAAACAAAGGGGTTTGACTACTGGAATGTGGCTTCTGCACCAGTCAGTGCTGTGGCAGAGCAGGAGCTTGTATGCAGGGAGACAGTCTGTGTTGTCCTCAGTATCATCTTTAGTGACCCAGATATTCATGCTTAAAAATCAGACAAAGCCACTACAAAGGTCTGGGCTTAAAAAGAGATAAACCAATCTTCAGGAGTGTCATCCCACCTGACTGGAAAGGCAGTTTTACTATATCCAAGAATAAGTCAAAAGGGTCCGTGAAATCACTGTACAGGATAAGTATTTGCAAAGTTGCCTGAATACAAACTCCTAGGCAGGAACCTAACCCATCTAAGTTTATTTAGTAAAAAGTAAAAATTTGAAGCTATAGTCAATGGTGGCAAAGCAGATCCATTCAGAGAGTCATTATCCCATTGACTGTTGCACAAGTGTAGAGCTGACATCCTCATATTATCTGCTGAGGGCACCACAACTACTATCCTAGGCTGGACAGACAGTCCTCTTCCAGGAAATTGACATGAGATTAACAAGTCCCCGACTCAGGAACGGTATTTCCTGGAGAGAATACTAGAAAGATTCAGAAAGATAGTGAATACCTTTCTCATTGGCAGCCTAAAATTAAATGCTGTATACTGACTATCCTAGTCAAAATCAAGCCATTGAAAACATGGAAGCCCTCTCTGGTCAAACTGTTCAAGTGAACAAAGGCAAGTGTAACAGTGCACAAGACTTTGAAATGTGCATGTCCAGTGTAGCTAGGATTTTAGGGATGTTCACTGTAGCAAGTGACCTGGGGACTGTGCTCTTGGGGTGCCCAGTTTTCTGGCCCATGTCAATCCAATGATCCATGGGGATCATTTTGCACTGCAGGACAGGCAGTATCTTGAGACAAAATAACTCACAGGCCAGTGAAGGGTGGAAATACTCTCTTCACCTAGAACATCACAACAATATCGATATGGAGCAGCCAGTGGTGGTCCCAGCAGAAACCCCAGTTCCTACCAGCACCAGAACCAGCACAGGCCATAACAGCTCAACTCAGGCAGAGGGATGAAAAATCCAAAGAAGGGATCTAGAAGCACCGACAACTTCACCCTGACTCACGGAGAAGTGTCTGAGTCCCACCAGAGCTGGATGCAGCATTTTATGAGATTATCGAGTAAACGGGGCCTTTTAGGGGTCAGGGCTTTTGTTTTTCCATTCCCTCTCCCTCCACTTCTGTTCTGACTCGATGCAGCTACCAAAGCCCAATATTTTTCCCATGCTTTCCGAAGATCTTACACTTCTCTCAAGTTAGATGTTTCTGGCTTGCCTTTCAGCAGTGCAATTGAAAAAGCTTGTATTTAAAGTGAAAAATGAATGTATTCACTCTTCCTGTCACCATGCCCCCATCCAGAATAGACTTGTCCACCCCTCTGTCATTTTTCCTTTCTAATTCATACTATCATCTATTTATTTCTTGACACAGTCATTTCTAGTGCCTACTTATTCTCCAATCTTTCCACAGAAACCCAGAGGAATTGAATCTAATCCTAATTGACCAGCTCCAAGACCTGCCTTTGTGTGGAACCATGCCAGCACTGGCAGCCAGAACACCATAATTGTGCAGCCAAACCCACCCAACCAGTGCACAGGGACCACGTCCATGTTGTACATGGGACACCACATCAAATGGAACCCACAGCGAGCATCACTGAACCAAATACTACAAGGCAGCACAAAATTGAATCATTTTTCTTCATTAGACAGTATTGCTGTTATCCACTCTTAGCACGCACACACTAAGCTGACCCTATTCTGGCAAGCACCAATATGCGCTGACAGTGACAGCGTGAGCCCCAGGACTCATGCATGTACCTTCTTGCACTGTACCACTTGCAGGCAATTCACTGCACAGTGTGTGTGTGTGGGGGGGGGGGGGGGGGGGGGAAATAAAAAACCAAACCAAAAAACACAAACCAGGAAAAAAGGGCCTTTCCTTCACCTCCATGTCTAGCTTTGAGATGGGGACACCTCCTACAGCCACCAAACCAGACACCACACGAGTGACCAAGGTTTGTGACCTCTTCCCAGCACATCCCCCTTAGAATACAAGGTCTGTCCTCACTCCTACTTTGGTCAAGGAGGGACCAACCTCCACAGAAGAGGCTGTCATGTCCCTGCCACACAAGGGTGGGGGTGCCAACAGGGCTGACAGCAGGACGCAAGAGCAGGAAGATGCTACAGAGCTGCAGCAGGCAACTGACTTCTCCTTCTGCCCTTGCTTCTCTTGACCACTCTGGAGGACTGTGGCTTGGTTGTCTGCCCTTCCCCAAGGAAGGGCACCAAAGCAGTGGGGCACAGAATTTGGGCTTGCTCCAGAGAGAACAGTCCCCCATCTCCACCATTTCCCACAACAGTGGGGGTCAGACGTGGCTTGGCTTCATGGTGCTCAGCAGTGGGGAGCACCAAAGCAAGAGCAGAGCAGGCACTGGGGTGATGGTGAGCAGCTGGTGCTCTTCTGGGGCCAGACAGCCTCTTCCCACTGCCTGCATGCCACAAGCATGGTTCTGCCTTCCCATGAGGACACCACCTCACACGCCTCACTGCTGCTCCACATGCACAGGACAAAGAGTGGAGACTAACAACCAAAGCTTTCTCACTATTCTCATCTGTCTCTCAGTTCCTATTTTCTTTATGCCCCCCAAAAAATAATTTTTCAACCCAAGTATCCTTTATTTCTACCACTTGCAAATCATGGCATCTTTCTTTTTAGCTGCTCTTTCACAGGTCTCAGCCTGGTGTGATTGCTGCCATGTAATTCTCCCTTGCCAGCACAGGGAATTAATTGAACATAGGCACTGTTAAGTGCTTACAGTATTACACTTTCATCTCAGTGAAAGGAACAGGACTTTGTAAAACAAACTGTGTCAGCCAATGTACCAGTCCTGATTAATTTTGTCAGGGTTTCTGTTCTGAGGCTGATACTGCCAGAGCTTGCTCTCAGGAGAGAATTACTAAATGCTCTCACGTATACTCCTGAGAGGAGTGGAAGCATCCTGGATATAGTTCAGATTAACCTCCTCTCCACAGCAGGTGCTCAGGGTCATCACATGGCATCTTCTGGGTTTGAAGGGAGACTTGGGGCAGGTTTTTAAGGCACTGCCACAGACTCCTACTTGCCCTGAATTAGCAGTGGGATTAGCAGGTACTAGGAAGATGGGGGTGCAGGAACAGGCTTCCAGTGACAAAGACAGAATTGTGGTTAAGAGGGATTTTTGCAAGGCACAAGAGATGTCTGACCCACAGCCTGTGGCTGATTGTGGAGACATTGCTCAGATCATATCACTGTACTTAAACCTACCGGTGGTCAGACAAGGGGATTCTCCCTCCAGAAATCTCCAGTCCCCCCCATGTTGTGACCAGGCTGAACTGAAATGATAAATTAATCTTCAGGACTTGCTGCAGAACAAAAATTCCCAATTTCTTTTTCTCTTTGATGCATCAAGACTTCCAGTTCATAACTCCAAATCAATGTGTTGTTGAACACTCAAAGCAATATAACCTTATCTGTACAATGACTGAGCCTGTTTACTGAAACAAGAAGATTTTGAAAATGTCAAAACAATGTATATTGAAGAGGGTAAAAAAAAAGGAAGGCAAGATTATATATTTTAACAATTCACAACAGCAAAAAATAAAATTAAACAAAAAAAAGCATGAAACATTTCCACTTCAATAAAGCTAAAGTTTCTGAAAACAGTAGCATCTAAATTTTTCTGCCCTTGCCTCATTCACAGCATGCTGCTGAGTAAATACTGCTGGAGAGATCCCTGCCAGCCTGAGACACAGGCGTTGCTGTAAGGAGCATGCCATCTCCATAACTGTGCTCATATGGCAAAGATGAGATGGAACTTGCCCCCAAAATGCATCATCCAAAAAGGAAAAGAGAAAAAGAGGATGAATGGAGAAGAAAGGGAATGGCAAAGGTAAAAGCAGCAAGTAACTGTCTCCTCCCAGTCTCTGCTTTAAAGTCTTCTCCTGATCCAGACCTATGCATCCCCAACATATTCAGAGTACCATGTAGACCTACCCTGGACAGCACACTCAGAGCTGGTAAAAGCCCATCAACTCAAATGAAGAATTGAGCAGGTCATGGTCACAACCCGATGCTGATAGAGTCGAAAGGTTACTGCCCACCCCTGTGAGGCTGCACAGAGCTCAGGAATGGCTCCAGATGGTGCACACATCCTCCCTCGTGGTGGTGGACACCCACAGGCAGGAGCACAGCGCACAGCTCAGGTGCCCCTCCAAAAGCCCTGAAGAAGGGCAGGGTTAGGGCTGGGCTGTCATTTATTTTCAGTGTCACGCCTGTTTCTTTACTGGTTTGCACGCATAATTTAGAAATTCACCTACAGCCTGGCTTCCTAGGCCCATCCATGATGCAAAGCATTGCTGAAGCAGCTCTTCTGCTTCCAAAGGAGTTGCAAAATGAGACATGAAGAAAGCATGATGTACTCTCTTCCTCCTGGCAAAAGCATCTTTGCCATGCAACCCAGCCAAGATCCCACCAGCGCTACCAGCTGTGGCCATGGAAACTGTGAGTTTGAGCACGGGGACTCCCCTGGCTTTGTGCAGCTATGCCCATCCATATTAGCTGGAGATCTGTCTGCTGATTTATGATGGAAGCGCTAACAAACCCATAAATGTGGCACAGCAAATAGCAGCATTATACCAGCACCATGGCATGAGAGGCAGAGGCAGTCTATGGCTCCCCAAGGATTTGTTTAAGGACAAGAACAATGATGAATACAGCCTGGGTGGTTCAATTACATGGGGACTCAATTACTTAAAACAAAGAAACTGGATGAAAAAAGTATGACAAAAATTCAAAATTATTTCTCTGCTGGAGGTCACATATAACAGCCCTGTCATCCATAAATCTGGAAATCTCTAAGGCATGCTAGTCCTGTGTTGAGAGATGACAATTAATTGGTATTTTACTTACCTCATCCATGCAAATTATGCAGGGAAAAATTCTAATTACTGCATGCTACATGTATATAAGGTCAAAGGGGGCCAGCTTTTGACAGTGGTGTAAAATGGATTATGTTTATCCTTCACATGAGGGCTACGATCCTGCATGAGCTACAGGGCTTCTGTCTCCCACTGCTTGTAGGGACTGTGCTGGCATCAGCAAGGCTGCATGGGCATGGTGGTCCCTTGGAAAGGAGGGATGGAGTGGGCAAACACACAATTGGGGCACAAATGCAACATGAGGTCAGGGAGAGATGCAAAGCACTTGCATGAGCAAGCAGCAGTGGCGTGGGGACTGATGGGGCTTACATCTGGCTGTAAGCAAGCTGGCACTCCAAGTTTTGTCTGAACAGGATCCCTTACCCTCAACAAAATGGGGATCATGCTTTCTGGCAACACCCCATGCCTATCCAAGGATTTTATCAGGCAGAAGCAGGACAACAAGGGGTTTGGGTCAGGGCTTCTTGGCAAAGGGAATCAAGAATAATTGTGCACCCCAAAGGAGACCTGCAGTCCCATGCATGGACTGAGCATAGGGACTGAGGACCAGGCCACTACACATGTTCTGCCCGCCCCAGGGACAGAAAAACACCACACACATTGCTCTGAGCTCTCAAGGCAGGAGTAACCACTTACCCAGCAGTCCAGGGTTGGGAAACCTCCAGGAGTCGTTGTATGTTGAATACTGTGGATGGCTGTATGGGGTCCCAGAAAATTCACTCCCTAAGTTAAAGAGACAGAACAAAAGGTCACTTGATTTGAGTTGACAGTTACCATTCTGGGAGAAAGGAGCTCTTCAGTGTGCACTGTTTTCCAGTGATAGCTGCAGTAAAAGCACTGCTGGACACCTTGAGGAAGGGCAATATGGGTGGGCAAATTATCAAGTAAATGGGTACAGCCATCTTTTTGGCATCCTTTTCATGCCATAGCTCAGTCCTGCTGAGATAGTGGGATTTTCTCAGGCAGCCCATGCTGAGGATCAAGGGAATGAGGAGGGATGGAGAGGCCCCTGGGACATGCTGATGGGGCTGGTCCTTGCCTCTATGGCCCTACAGCACTCAGGGCAAGTAACACAATACAAGGAGAGGGATGCTCAGATAGGGTCTCTGCTGCAGGACAAGATGAACCAGCCCATCTTCTAGATACTGGGTACCCTTCCAGGAGAACATGGTCACAGTCCCAGACCATTTGTCCAACACTGTAAGCCAAGGAGAAGGATGTTTGCATCAGTTTCAGACGTCTTGAACCTTCTAGACAAAGGCAGAAAAGATGCTTGAAGAGCTATTTATCACCTTGCCAGCACCCGCTCTTCCCATCTGTTTGTTCTCTTCATATGTCACCTCCTGCTTCATACTTCAGCTGCAAGTTATTCAGTACAGAGCCTTGCACCATGGGGCTCTGACCCAGGCCCACCTCCATGCAAATACCAACACTGCTGCTGCTTTACTAGAAATTTTTCCTCAAATGACAGATTTTCACTCTCCTCTGTCCTTCTTCCTCCTTTCCTTCTCCTTCTCCCACTCATAAATATATACATGCACAGGGCAGCATGGCAGGAGAAAGGGTACGTTTCCTTAGACAAGAGGAGAGGGCTACCACCCTGCAGTAGAAGATGCTGACCATGACCTTTGCCTGCTCTGGTCCTTGGTGTTGGTACAGCCCCCATACCGTATCCAGGAGCTGCCTTTACCCCAGCTGGGCAGTAGAGCCCTGATGCCATGTCCAGAGCACCCAAGGCTCAGCACCCCAGCTCAGCACAACTAACAGACCCACCCTGGAGACCACACCTGGGTCCCCAGGCCAGTAAGAGGCCTTCTCTCTCAGGACACAGTTTAGGCAAGTTGCTGGCCTGCTGGCTCCAGGGGAGAGGGAATGATGCTCTTGCCACCAAAATACAGGGTCAGATCTAGATCACCTTGGTCTCCACATGATGCTGCTTTAGTGAAAATGAGTTACCTCTCCATCTGCACCGCAAGATGAACACACTGAGTGTGCTGACAGCAGGACCAGCCCATCACTGATCCGCTCCAGGAGGTCTCTGTTAGAGGTCTCTCTCTTCCTTTTTTCTGACTGCCCTTCAGACCCATGGGATTGCATCTAATGGCTTCAGCCTGCTCTCTCCCCCTCCTCCCCCTGACACAGCATCCTCAGAGAGGAGGTCCCAAGTCAGCAGCACCAAGTGCTTCCATGCTCAGCACACCTTGCTGTGCCAACCACATCGCTTCACAAGCTCAGAGAGGGTTTCCTTAGTGCCTCTAAGGAACGGAAATAATTCACCATGAGCCAGAAAGCATGAAGCTGTTTTCAGACCCTTCTTCACAGTGAAGTGCACCATACCTACAATTTCTCTCTGCTCCTGACCCTATGGATGATAGATGACTTTGGTGTCTGAATGTTACCTCCATCACTATGCTCACTCTAAAAGCGGGAGGCATGGCAAAGCTGGCAATGCCAGAAGAGATGTCGGGAGCCACCTGATGTATCAGGGCCACTGGCAAAAGCATCTGCATTGCCTTCTGCAAGCCAGGAATCCAGATCTCTGCTGCAGGACACAGCAGCTTCTCTCTGGTCCTTTCTGCCTCTGCACCACCACAGCTGAGGCTGTTGTATCACCTAGAGCCCTCCCTGCTTGCCCCTGCTCCCAGAGCCTTTCAGCTTCCAGCAGGTCTCTGGCCCAGTTTAGTCTTTCTGCTGTTTGCCCAAGCCTGCAAAGCACAAGGGCAGCAATAGGTCTGGGAATTTCATTGTGAGTATCATGATGTTTCCCAGTTCTTGCAGACTCACAGCCAGATCCTCCTGCCAGTGTGTGGTGCACAGAAATCCCTTCATCCTCTCAGTGCCTCTTCGACAGGGAGGAGATCATGCACCACCTCTTCAGGGGTTTCATTTCTTGCTTTCCACAGGGAAGTGAGAAATTCAAAGATTTAACCCTTTTTAGTTGCACAAAACAGTTGGGCTGCCTGACCAACATGACATGCGAAAGATGATGGGAGAGTCTTGCTACCACATCCTCCCCTGGAGTTGCACAGTGCATGGACAGAGGGACAGGACAGACAGGACAGACTTTGATCCCTGGTGCAGGCTATTTGCACAGAGTGCACAGAAGAGCCTGTCCTGTCCTTTGTGCACTAGGAGCACCCCAGGATTCAAATGAAGCTCACAGTGAACTGTCACATGCCTGCAAGAGCTGTGTCCCATGGGGGAGCATGCTCCCCTTGGACAACTCCTCATTCTCAGCTGTCCCACCACCCTCTTTTCCTCCCTCTTTCTCTCGCTGCCTCCCTCCCTCCCTCCCCTTCACACCCGCCGCTCCCCTCTCCTGTTCTCCCGAGGCTGCACAGACCCAGTCTGTCCCATGCTGATGCTGTGCACGCCATGAAGCGGGCAGCAGTGCTTTCCAAATGTTCATCAGTGCTGCAGCAGGGCTGCGGGTGGGAATGGGCTGACATTTCATTGTTTCATCCTCTCCTGCCTTGCTCTCCTCCCCCACCATCTCCACTGCCCTCCTCCCCACACTCTCACACAGACACACATCGTGGACCCTCTCTGGGGGATGCTCCAGTGCCTGTCAGGCTGAGGCTTCCAATTCTCTGTTTTTTATGCCTCAGTGGTCAGGGTGTCAAGCTCCTGCAGTACAGACTAGCCAGGAGCTCGAGGAGTCACTGAGCACCATCAGCTCAGTGACAGTGTTGCTTGCTTCTTAACATACTCTGCATATCCATCAGCCTTGCAGGGGGGAAAAAGAACGGGAGGGAGAGAGCGTGCGCACGCGCACGTGCGAGAGAGAGTGAGAGAGAGAGAGAGAGAGAGAAGGACAGGAAGGAAAACGAGAGGAAAGAAACATGAGAGAGGGGAGGGGAAAAGGAGAAAGTCTCAAGCCCTGCTAGTACAACCGCAGCACTTGGGCAGACATAAGGAAAACTAATATAGATGAATGAACGCTGCATGACTGCCTCGCGAATTCCACCAGCTATTCTAAGGTCCATCAGCTACACTTCTTGACAGCAGTTTTTACCAGCTGGCCCTTGTCCCGTTTAAAAACAAACACAACAGATCAGCCACCCAGGGATGCACACGCAGCATGTCACGCACATGAGAACGATGCCTGCCTGCACCACAAGGAAGGGGTGGCAATTGGGCATATCCCTCCTTCACATGAAATGGTAAGACCCCTCCTCAATAGTTCTTACCTCGCTGAGACACAAAGACATAAAACAAAGGGTTCCTGCCAGAGTTAGCCCACCTCTTGCCATAGACCACTGCCACGGTGCTCTGTGAGGCTGTAGCCCAAAAGGGGACCCTTCCACCCCACCCCTCCACCCCCCCACCAAGGGAGAGGTACAACGGAGGAACGAAAAAAGGACAACTCCCAGTAGCTTGTAGCTGCTGCTACAAGCCAGAGGCAAGACCTGGGAGATGCATTCCACCTTGAGATGATGGGACAGAGATATAGGCCCCTTGCCCACGGGGTGAGCTCAGGTGGCTACAGACAGTCTGATAGTGGTAGATGGGCCTTCAGCTGCAAAACTGTCCATTCTGCAGCATTTTCTCTGGGAATTATCAATTCACATTTACCAGTCTGCTTGGCTTTCAAGTAAGCTTCCTGCAAGTTTCCTTTGTAATTTTCAGGGAAAACAAAAAGTGTGAGCATAAAAATCTTCAGAACCAAGAGGTGAAGGAAGAGATTTAACCATGTCTTTTATACTGCTGTGGCTTTAGAGAACTGCTTCTGCAGGATATGGGGAAGATGCAGGCATATTCATGCACCGATACTGGATGTGGGGCAGAAAGTTGATGGAAAACTTCCAGCTCAGTGGAAAGGCAGGATGATGGGTAGATGCTCAAAGCAGGGCCAGCTCTGACAGAGATCATTTCATTCAAGGTGTGGAAACTTCCCAGACCAGAGAAAGCCTGACCACTGCTACTGCACTAACCCTGTTCACTATGTAGAGTATGCAGCTGCAGCCCCCTGAGATAGCACAGCAGGCATGAGTATGTCCCTTAGCCTTGTCTCCTTGTGACTGTGTGATAATACCAGCAGAACCCAGCAGCCCAGTCAAACATGGAATAGGCTTGTTATCCTGCTGTTGGTACCTTTGGACTGAAAATGCAATTTGAGCAAATACTCAGCAAAGAAGTTCCACGTGCCACTTCTAAGCATGCCACTGAAGTCTCAGAAGACTCCGTGAATCAGAAGCTCCAGAGCTAGTACAGCTCAACTAGACCCAGCTGCATGCAGACACACACATGTTTGGACACTTTTTGCTGAGTTTTCTCAGATACCAGGGTTTTGCTTATGCATTTGCAACAGCGAGAAACCATCAGGAACATGGGGGTGGATGACTATTACCAATGTGATGGCCGGTAATACAACATGCAGGTAATACAACAGCAGGTGGTACAACATGCAGGTGATATAATGCACCTTCCTCACTGCCACAGTCATGTGATGGCTCATAGCTGTTACCCACTAGGGAGAGTGACCACAACCCCATGCCTGCGCTGTGCCTCCTGCCAGACCTGTTGCAGCCAGTGTTTCCTCAAGCCGTCCCCACTACTGCCCCCTTTTTGTTAATCAAGCTCTAGATATAGGACAATGCCTTATGCAGCTCTTCCATTCGGCAGGAAATTAGGACAAACCAGAAAAAAATGGTGTTCAATAAACACAGCTGCTTAGGGAACAGGAACAGAAGGTTGGGGGACAAAACTCAGAGCCAGGCCAGGAACAGCAAGACCATGCCCACACCTTTTTGGGGTTCTGGTAAGTTTAAAAAGAAACTGCTGTATTTGTCCCTAGGCTGGGCTCCTGCAGACAAACACCTCTCCCCATGTAGCCTAACTTTCTCTTGTGCCAAGGGACCTTACTTTTTTAAATGAACACTCTCATGACTTTTGTTTTTTATCATTTCCTTTTGTGGAAGTAATCACATGGATCATAAATTTCTTCAGTGAATTACAGTAACAGTCATTATCCTGGTAGTGAAGACATGCTTGACTGCATGGGGAGCAGGGATAAGCACTGCACTGAGCCACACGTTTGTACCTGCACATCATCAACTGGCTCTGTGAGACAGCGGCTATCCAAACACAGTCTGGAAATCTATTACATCAAAGCTCTGCCTGCCATAAGGCAGCCATGGCCTGAGCTGGAGGTGGATATAAACCAAAGCAGAATCACAGAATCATGGAATATGCTGAGTTGGAAGGAACATACAAGGATCATCGAATCCAACCCTTAAGCCTGCACAAAACCATCCCCTAGCATCACACCATGTGCCAAAGAATATCATCCAAATGCTTCTTGAACTCTGTCAGGCTTGGTGCTGTGACTACTTCCCTGGGGAACTTGTTTCAGTGCCCAACTACCTTCTGGATGAAAAACCTTTTTCCAATATGCGATCTAAACCTCCCCTAATACAGCTTCAGACCATTCCCTTTGGACCTTTCACTGGTCACCAGAGAGAAGAGATCAGTGCCTGCCCCTCCTCTTCCCCTCACTAGAAACTTGTAGACAGCAATGAGGTCTCCCCTCAGTCTCCTCTTCTCCAGGCTGAACAGACCAAGTGACCTCAGCCACTCCTCATACAGCCTCCCCTCAAGGCCCTTCACAATCTTCTTTGCCCTTCTTTGGATGCTCTCTGATAGCCTAATGTCTTTCTTATATTGCAGTGACTAAACTGCACACAATATTCAAGGTGAGGCTGCACCACTACAAAGCAGAGTGGGACAATCACCTCCCTTGATTGTCTGGCAATGCTTTTGCCTGATGCCCCCAGGACATGGTTGACTTTCCTGGCTGCCAGGGCACTGCTGACTCGTATTGAACTCACCATTAACCAGGACCCCCAAGTCCCTTTCCATGGCACCGCTTTCCAGCACGTCAATCCTCAGTCTGTCCATACATCCAGGGTTGACCCATCCCAGGAGCAGAATCTGGCACTTCCCCTTCTAGAATTTCGTATGATTGGTGATTGCCCAGTCCTCTAATTTGCTGAGGTCTCTCTGCAGGGCCTCCCCACTTTGGAGGTACTCCAAGTTTTGTGCCATCTGGAAACTTGCTTAGTATCCCTTCCAGTCCTGTATCCAAGTCATATATGAAGATGTTGAAGAGGACAGGGCCTAAGATGGAACTCTGTGGAACCCCACAGGTGACAGGTTGCCAGTCTGATGTCATCCCAGTGACAAGTACCCTCTGTGCTTGACCCATAAGCCAACTGCTCACCCATCACATGATGTGTTTATCCAGCTGTGTGCTGAACAGTTTGTCCAGAAGGATCCTGGGATAGACAGAATCAAAAGTCTTGACTCAAATCTAAAAAGAATACATCAACTGGCTTCCCTTGATCAACTAGGTGAGTTACTTTGTTGTAAAAGAAAATCAGGTTTGATGAGCAGGACTTTCCTCACATGAAGTTGTGCTGGCTGTGACCAGTGACAGTGTTGTCCTTCAGGTGTTTTTCAACACCTCCAAGAATAATCTTCTCCACAGCTTCACAAGGCACTGGAGTGAGAATGACAGGCCTGTAGTTTCCGAGGTCCTCCTTCTTGCCTTTCTTGAAAACTGGGACAATATCCACCAGCTTCCAGTCAGGTGGAACCTCTCTGGATTCCCAAGACCACTCAAAAACCATCAGGTGAGGTTTTGCAATGACATCTGCAGCTATTTGAGGATTCTGGAATGAATCCCATCAGGCCCCATAGATCTGTAGGCGTCCAGCTGGAGCAGCAGAGCCCACAAAATTTCAGGGTCGACTAGTTGAACATTCGCACAGTCATGGTCCTCCAGCTCAGGGCACTGAGACCCTCTTGCTCTGTCATCCATGTTCAGGACAGAAGCAAAGAAAGCATTAACACCTCTGCTTTCTCTCTGTCCCTGTTTGTGAGGTCACCATCCTCATTCAGTAAGGGGCCAATGATATGTCTATACTGCCTATTGCCATTAATGTATTTGAAAAAAAAAACTTTTTATTGTCCCCCACATTTCTGGCAGCTTCAACTCCAGCTGAGCTTTGGCTGCATGACTTTTCTCCCTACAGCGTCAAGCAGAATCTCTGTATGCTTCCTGTGTCACTTTAGCTTGCTTCCACTGGGCACACACATTCCTTTTTTGCCTTATTTTCAAGAGAATATCCCTGCTGAACCAAGTCAACCCTCTGCCTCCCCTGCTTAACTTCTGACATTTGTGAATTGCCTGCTCCTCTGTTTTTCAGGAGGTAATGTTTAAAAAGTGACCAGCATTGATGAACACTAGCACCTGCAAAAACATTTCTCCAGGGCACTTCCTTCCTAATTCCCTGAGTAGCCTGAAGTCTGCTCTACTCATGGCCAGAGCTGAGGTTTTGCTGGCACTTTTCCTCCTCTCAACAGAGATTTTAAATTCAATCGCTTCATGGTCACTGTGGCCAAGATGGCTACCAATCTCCACTCACGAGATCCACTCTGTTGACAAGCAGCAGGGCATTTTTCCCAGTTGTGTCCCTCAGGATCTCTTCTATAAAGCTGTCATCCAGGATTTTAGGAATCTTCTGGCCCAGGTTGTACCAGCTGTGTGGTGGTCCCAGTTAATTTCTGGCAAGTTACAGTCCCCCACAAGGACAAGGGGAGTTAATTTGAAAGTGTCCCTTAGCTCCTCATAGAATAATTAATCAGTGTCATCATCCAGGCTGGGTGCTCTATAGGAGACTCCCATGATGACATCTGCATTATTTGTTTGCCCCCTGATTCTTACCCAGAGGCTCTCAACTGTGCTGTTGCCAACTGTGAGCTCCATACATTCTAACCCTTCTATTACATACGGTGCCACCCTTCTGCCTCTTTTGGCCTATTTATCTCTCCTAAAGAGCCTGTAACCACTCACCGCCCTAGAGATGGCTTCACGATCCAGCATCCCACATAATAACAGAGGGACAAACTGTCGTGGAACTTAGAAATGCAGGAAAAGAGTCTGGGCTCTTGGAGAGAGAGAACAATAGTGTTGTTTTACCTCAGTAAAATAAGCTTTCCTCTCCACACCAAGACATCGCAGTGGCTCACAGTGAATGAGGTCTGCAGCCCTGCCTGGGAAGCTGCTGCCTCTGCAACTCACAGGACTCACTCCCTTAGAAGTTTTCCTCATGAACAGGGAAGCTGGGAAACACTTTTCAGTTAAAACTTCATTTCTCATAAAAAAAGATCTTTCACATCACTAACATACTTTTGAAAATCTGTAACAATTTGGATAAAATCTTTCAGTAAAAAAGAGTCCTGGATTTCAATTTTTAAAAAAATAAGTTGTTTTCCAAACAAGACCTTTTCTTTTAAATTCAGAGAGATGATAAGTTTTCAAATTGAGTGCAGTGAGTCTAAAAAAAGAAAACATAACCAAAAGTCTCAACTGGAAAACAAACTGTTGTATCTTTGAAGAAAAATCTAAAGTAATTTTTATTGTTGGTTTTTGTTTTGATTGAATCTTGGACTTTCTTCCAATTTCAACTTTCATTAGCAAACAGCAGGATCAGTGATTTATACTGCTCTAATCTTTGAATATCAGCTGCATTTAAGCCGGGAGATGAGCGACCCAGGGCAAGCCACAGGCTAACCACCAGTCATCTGCCAGGTCTCCTCCTGGTCCCTTGCCTATTCTTTGTCCAGAAGTCCCACAGCAGGAAGGAAATGGATCATTCTGCCTTCTGCTCTGCAGACCAAGCACACTTGGCTGTTAGCCTGCCTGCTTAAGACGAAGCAGTCTATATGCTACAAAAAATGGAAATGCAAAAAAGTGGGAAAAATTACCAAACTACAGCCCTAATGTAATGAAGCACATATTTCAGAAACAATGTTCCTCCTGGGAAGAAGCTGAGCAGGAAAATACACTATATATAGCAAAAACCTACCATGGCCTACCCAATTTGTCTCAATGAAGACACTCAGGGTGATAACCAGCTAAAATGCAGGACAAGCCCATGGGATTCATAGGCCAGTCTTTGAAAGGCAGGCTGGGAGAATTTTCTGAAGATTGGATTACCAGAACTTGTGCCAGGCTGAATGACAGGTCCAACACGTGGTAATGAATGCTGCATTCTGGAACAATCCAGCAGCCTGTGAGGGCCATACAAGCATTTCAGGTGTTGATGTCCTCCTCGTGCCCACTCCTGCATGCATTGCACACAGCACCGCCACCGCAACAAGACACAGCGCTGCTTTGAGCAGAGGCACGGCAGCTCCATGAGCTCAAATGGTACTGGATTTGGCATGAGCTCTGGTAGGAAGGAGCTTTAACAGAAAGGAAGTATTTCCCAAGGAGACTAAAATTCAAACATCATTTTGGAAAATCTTTTCAACAAGCAGTTTTAAAAAAGAGAAGCTGCTTTTCACCACACTTGAGATCTTCCCATCAAAAAGGGAAAGGGAAGCCCCTCTCAGTCAGTGGAAGCATGCTTACTTGATATTGTATGCAGCAATGTATCTATTCTGAAAAGGAAAAAAGTGAATAAAGCATTAACAAATGGAAAAGGGGAAATGCTTTCTGTGCAATTAATATCCTGTCCCTATTCTCCTTTTTTGTTTGTTTGCTTTGTTTGTTTGTTTGTTGTTGTTTTGTTATGTTTTGAGAATGGAATGGAATGGAAAGCAACAGATTTTGGTAAAAGAACAGCCCTTAACAATGATTTTCAAGTAAAACTTTCCTTACACAGCGCAAAACCTTCACTTGTTGATCTCAAATGAAAAAAAAAAGCCTGACAGTGAGTTCTTAGAGCACTAAGCTCTTTATCCATACTGTTTAAACACTATGACCAAATGCTGTCAAAAATTTCATCCACCTCTAGCCACCACCAGACAGGGCCTCTGGAGCTGCAATATGCTATAACCGTCACACCAACCCTGAGACACTGGCACTCACAGGATCCTAGGTAGTGCCACTAGTAAGGTAAAATGATTATTAAGACAGCATTCTGCCCTGCCCTTTGGAAGAAGAGAAAGAAAATGTGGCAGTAACTGTTAATTACCAGGGCCAATGGTGTAAGCAACACTCTGCTTTGGAACTTCTAGCACCTTCCTCAAACAAACCTGAGCAAACAGGGAAAGACTTTTTGTTTGTTACAGCTCTCTTCTCTCCTAAAAGCAGCAGTTCCTAAAAGGAACAACTTTTTTTTTTTTTTCCCCAAGAAGCTACACACACATATATATATATATAAATATATATATAAATAAACATATAAAACTATACACTTCACATTCAGTTACCTACAGATACCTCCACAGCAACCTGCCTGGATGCCAATGCGATGCTGGGGGCAAAACCCAGGGTCTGCTCCCTTAGGTGGCAAGGTGTCACATATGGAGCCATTGGCGAGGGGACCGAGGAGTCTCTTCCTGGGATGTCAGGGACTGCAGCACCAAAAGCAAATAAATCCCAGAAGCACCAAGGGTGCATGTGCAGAAGCACACCCCCCACACAGGGACAGACACACACTGATAGAAACCTGCCAACATAGACACACAGATATGTGCATGCTCTTTACACAGATAGGCTTGTAAATCATCTGGCAAATCCACTGTAAGTGGATCAATAGATAACTTATGATCATCTATGACCCTTCATATACTCACACTCAACAAAAGCATAGCCGATTCATGTCTGTCATGTCTTGAAGTCATTGATTAACTCTTAAATGAACAATGAAGATTCAGCCATAACCTGAATTTGCACACGTGATTTCGAAGTGAAATTAGTCCCTACATTGGCTAATTGTTCCTGCACATCAGTCAAGGAGAAGTTTATCACAGTTGTGCTTGGAAAGCACTTGGTCACATTCAGAGAGCATCTCTTCAAAGTTCCCAGTCCCATCAAGACTACCAATTAATTTCTAATGAATGTTGTATATAATTTTATCACCACACAGATTGGCCACTCCTTCCCCCTATTTTATCTTTACATTAGCTAGCACCTGCTCAAAGAGGTACGATTTTAACAGTTCTGAATAGGCTATCATATTTTAAGAAAACAGTAACATGCAGATTTTTTTAATACTATCTCATTTCCAAGAAGCTACAAGGCACAAAATCCCATCAATGACTAATGAGTTGTGGGTTAAGGTGGACGTACCTTGCTGAGAAGTCACTGTAGTATTCTCGACCCGTGCTGCCTGCCATAAAATTTTAATGCTGCTTCTGACATATTTATGAAATATCTCACCTAGTCTTTGCAGGATGACAAAAAGATTTACATCTGCAATTACTGCAAGCACATAGGTTTTAGCTATGCACTTTAAACTTTAGTACACAGAGGTATTTAACTTTAACACAACAAAGGTAGGTGGTGCCACAGAGCAATATTGAAACTGCATTAGAAGAGATTTATCTCCTTGTATCTGGAGGACAACTGCTCAACTTATCTACATAGAAGATAGCATTGCAATTAATGACAATGAGGAGTTTGCCCCTTCCCTCTCCCAGCTGCCCCTGCAGAGTCCTCCGCCCTCTCCACCAGCCACCAGCATGCAGACTCTTGAGACCCCACATAGACCCATAAGTGAATAGCTGCACTGCCAGCAGTGATACTAATATCAGTGAGCCACACTTGCCATACGCAGAGCCTCAACACCGATGCTGCCCCATGTGTAGTCAGGAACACACTGACGCTCTGTCCAATTGCAGCAGCTGCTCACCCCAGCTTGTCTCTCCCCAGGCCTGGTCTGTGGGGTTGCTTGCAAAGCCCCAGTGCACCCCATGTGACTGGCACAAAGTGGGTGAGGGGCACGGGGAGGATGAGGGGCAGAGAGCAAAGGGACAGAGTAGATGACAGTCACAGAGCAGATGAGGGGCATGTGGTGGATGAGCAGCACAGGGTGGACATGTGGCACAGGGCAGACAAGGTCATGGAGTAGATGAGCTGCACAGGGGATGCATACATGCAGGACATCTTTCCATGCCCATGTGCCCAGGCTCTCCAGACCTGTGCATGTGTAGCTCCATGGCACGCCAGGGCAGGAACCATTTCACCTTCTTTGCTCCAGACCGACCAGCTTGGTAGAGCAGGTGGAATGAAAGGGAAAACAACTGTGTCCCAGAATATATCAAGTTGTGCAATATGGTTTCATCCCAAACTGGTGTAAAAAGTCCCAATAAGTATCTTGTGGGATGAAATTCTCCAAATTATGCAGCAGAAATATTGTGCTTGGTTCAGATTAAATCATTCCACTCTATGCTCTATCCTGACTTGAGACTTTCCTATAATTTCAGCCTTCATAATGACACTATAATGTGTGGTTAATTCCAGGAATTACACAAGTAATTTAAGTAGTAGCAAGAGTAGATAAAATGTTATGATACGTTATAACAAAGAGTGTGAAAATTGTAAAGTCTGGAAATTAAACATTTAAGTAGCTTGATAAATGCATTTTGCTGCCAACATGAGGGCTGTTCTCAATTCTGTGCAAATGCAGGTATGTGAACAGGGACAGGAAAGCTTCTGCATGGCTGAGGGAGCATCCTCCCACACCAGCACATTCTCAGGCATTGCACTGGTGCCCCAGTCCTTGGTGACCATGTCAGACGGCACCATGGGCTGGCCACAGCTCAGCTGGGACTGGGCCAGCAGCTACAGCAGCACCAGGCAAGGGCTGGGTCCTGCCCTTTCTGTGGAGGTGGCACACCTTCAATGGATGGAAAAATCTCTCATGCTTGTGTAAACCCCCTGTGTGGATGAGCTCTGCCAGTGGAGCCACAGAAAATCTCAGCATCTCAGCACTTCTTCCTGCAAGATGAGGTTTTCAACTGGACTGGAGGCTTCATCCACCCCTGAACTGGGGCTTTAGCACATCAGCACGGTCTGCTATCCCCGCTCTGCCATTGTGGATAGCTTGTACAAACTCTGAAATGCAGAGACGCATCCCCAGCAGAGATGTCAGTTTTTCTTTCTGATGCCAAAGACAATGCAAATAAATGCCTGAGTGACAGAAGACAGATAATTTCTCACTTGATTTTCACGACAGTGCTTTGGTTCTACCCCACATCCACACACTACAGTCATCCTTTTAACGCAGAGTAAAAACATGTCAGCTCTGTTTCTAGGGTTGTGGCAGCTCATTCCTCTGGCACAACAGATCCTCTGCTGGCAAATGCTCTGTAACCTAAGCCATTTTCAAATAATGTCCTGCAGATGCTAGCTTGAGTTGATCCAGCTGAATCAGCCAAAAATTTCGCAAAAGAAGAGAATACACAGGTGGAGAAGAGATGATGCTTGAGAACCCTGTGGCTGTTGTGGCACATGCTCCAAGGGACTCATAGCTGCCAACAAACCTGTGCAAACCTCCATAGGACCAGGCTTCTCACCAACTCCTGGCATTATGTTTCCTGACTTCAGTAGATGTGCAAGAATCAGAGACAAGATAGCCTGGGCTGAGGCAGCTCCTTCATGCTGAAGGAGACTGGCCAGACAAAAAGATGGGGCAGCACCAACACCCTGTGCCCACTCCTTTCTCTGACACAGCAAGTAGCCCTTCTCCCACCTAGTCACTGCTTGTCCCACCACGAAGTCCATGCACACCTCTCCATGTGAGTAAAACATCTGTGTTCACATGGCCATTATTTATTCTGCGACAAAACACAGGTGGAGCAAAACACCTGAGACTGACAGGATTTAATGCATCTGCCTCTGAATGGATGTCAAGCCAGGACAAAAGTGCTGCTTTTAGTCTTTTTATGTAGGAATTGAGGAGGTAACATTTAAATTTCCTAGCTTACTCTGCAGTCAGTGCAGAGCCTAATTTCAAACTTACTGCAGTCACAGGAGACAGATGACTTATTCTTAGTTGAAGTGCTCCAGTGCCATATTTGCTGCTAGAAATAAGTGAACACATCCTTCTTTCTGGAGACTTCTCACTTCCCCATGCAGGCTGTCCCTCTTCTCCTGGCCCAGCCATGCAGCCCACCAGCAGGAGACAGGTCCTCAGACTCTTATCACCTGCATTACCCTGTCCAGGGTTTCACACCTTTCACACACAGCTGAACACACAAGTTTTCCAACACGTACACTGCTTCCTACAGCTGGACAACCTCTGCTTTAAACTGTGTCCTTGGAGCACCTTCTTTCATTTTGATTACAGCATGCCATTTTGATTAAAAGTTCTCACTTATTATGGCTTTCTTCCTGTTACTCCATTTTGTTTCTTTTGCACTGATCACACTACATTGCATCACACTGCAATCTATTGTAACACCCAGGCACTTCCTCTCATTTTGATTGTCTCACTGGGTCCAGAAACTCCTGAAAACAGAATACTTTATTCTCAAAGTATTTAATTTCAATTTGTGCCATAGACATCAGTTCTGAGCACTGGAGTTTAACACAGGGCAGATGTTCTGTGTTCAAACAGTCCTATCTGCAAGCAAATCCCTTTCAGCAACAATTACACAGAAATCACACCTACATTCTTGGAAAACACCTCCATCAAACGGCAAAAAAGCTGAATTCGTAGACAATGCTCTGCAGAAGAATGGCTGCAAAGCCCCCAAAGCCTTTGCAGGGGTCATCCTGCCATGACAGAGGTGAGTGTCCAGGGACCATGAGATGTCTGCTTGCAGGACTTAGTCTCCAGCTTTTCCTTGGTGACACAAATGCTAGAGGCAGGAGACATTCAGCTTATTGCAAGACAGTTTGGAAAGTGCTCAAAGCTGGGCCAACATGGAACCCTTGTCACCCAGAAACAGACACATCTCTCAGTGCATGCAGAACTCCAGGCTGGGGATGGCTCATGAGAAGATCCTGTGCCACAGGGCTTCACAACAAGTGGGCTAGCCAGGGTCTAACACCTGGAAGGAAAGAAACCACCTCCCACCCCCACCGCACAAGGAAGCACTGGGCAGTTGGGCTGTTAAGCTCAGATATGATGGGAACACAAAAGACTCTGCTCTCCCATCAGTGTTACTGGCTGCCACCCTAGGGTGGCAAGGCATGGTGTGGCAGAGAAACAGCAGCCATGCCATACTCCTGTAGGCCATGAAGTGCTTTCCTGTCTGCTTACTTTGAGGATCTCAGCAGTTGCTTGTCAAAAAACACAGATTGTCAGGAATCTGCCTGATTAATTCTGGTTGCTGGGTCTGGCTCCCACACACACCCCACATGTTAGGTGCACCAGTGCCGCAGCCACGGCTGGCAGCCTTGACAGATGCTCAGCACTTCACAAGGCTCAAAGCTCCAACAACTTGGTGTTTTCAACGCCAACACTTTTGTAATCTCCAATTTTTTTAAACTCTGGGTGCTGACACAACACAAGAAAACACAAGCATGAAAAAACAAATGTTCAGAAATTATAAAGCATTTTGTGTGCCCTCACATGGCCATTTCTCTGGTCTGAGAAACCTCATCATGTGCAAGTGGTTTGAGTTCAGCCCTGCAAGTACAAAACAATCCCAGTCAACTCTAATTGCACCTTCCCCCCTCAGAGACAAGGCCTGTGTGTGGCTCAGGACACTGAATCATAGATTCCCAGAATGGTTTGGGTTGGACAGAACCTTAAAGCTCATATAGCCCAAATCCCCTGCCATGGGCAGTGATAACAGGTTGCTCCAAGCCCTGTCCAGCCTGGAGCCACCACAACTTTTCTGGGCAACCTGTGAGGCCAGTGCCTCACCACCCTCATAGCTCTGCTTCACTAACACAAAACTTAATTTTCCAAAATCAGAACTAATTTAGACCTCATGACTTTCTAATTACAATTAGCCTTTCCCGCTTTCCATTATTGTGTTTCCACTACAAGATAGCTGTCCATAATGACACATACCCAGCAAAAAGGAGTAGACTTGGACAGGGCAGAGGATGCAGCAGTGTGGCTCAGCCCTAGCATGCCATATGCTGGCTGAATACCAAGCTCCTACATTGGGGGTGGATCACCTAGACAGCTGCTGTCACTGCTGGCTTTGAAAGCCGGGAGAAAATGATCTGCTAGAAAATCCTCTGTAAAGTGTTACCTTCTCCTACTTTTCCAGAGGAGTATGGCAGTGCCCCTGCAGGCCCTGCATACACGGGGAGTGTCTTTAGTGCCCAGAGGAGGCCCTGGGACTGGCTGGGTAGAGGCAAACTGACTCTGCATAGGGCAGGCAAATTCTGTCAAAGAGACCAGTGTGCCAGGTCCTACACAGCAAATGCAATCAGTGAGCTTTTAAACGTGACCTACAAGCACCTTATCTTTAAATTTCTGTCTCTGCATGTTTTGGGGCAGTCTGTTATAGTTCCAGCATTACAGATCTCAAAAACACGGTCTTGCAGGGGACGGAAAAATGTCTAGTAACATACTCCCCCCCCAAACCAACTAACCAAAAACCAAACCAAGCAAACAAAACCCAAAACAAACAAACAAAAAGCAGCAACAAAAGGCTTTTTAAATTCTCACTGTTGTTTTATAATCACCAGTATTGCTTAAGGCTGGGCAGCACATCAGCTCCATAACATTGAACGATCTAACAGGGAATAGCCTCGGTTCTCAGCTGCGGTCAGCACCTCCCTGTGGGTACCTCGAAGTTGGGATGGCCCCATGGTTCCCTTTTGGGGATGCAGTACAGAGCCCTGTGCCATCAACTTGGTGCCTCCCTCCCTGTTCTCCTGTCCGCAGGGGCCACGGGCAGCCATGGTGCCAGGCAGCATCCCAGCTCTGCCTATAGCAGCATCCTCTGCAATGATGCTCCATGAGCTTCATAACCAACATCCTAGTTTGGTTCAGGTTATGCTGCCAACATCAACACATTCTGACCCAAGCAGCAGCTTAACTTGAACACTGGTATCTGAACAGTACACTCCCCTATCTCAAGGGCAGCATCGTTCAGCTACCGGCGCCCCAAACCCTGCCGTCGTTCCGGAGTGGGGACAGGACAGTTTCAGCATGGAGGTCTGGCTGAAAGCCCCCCGCCACCCCACGGCCCTCAGTGTCGCTGCTGCCAGCTGACACGATGGATGGATTTGACTGAAGGTAGCCAAACTGTCACTCAGGAGATGCCCCCTCGGTACCTCTTCTGGCTGGATCTACTAGAGGCTGGGCTTGCCTGAGCCGCTTCTGTCAAGGATTTCAAAGGGAACAAGCAGCTGAATGCGGATCTGACAGCTCGGCCGAATTAGGGCTATTTGCATGCTAATTTCCACCGTGCTTAACTCACTGGCAGACCTAGAGCGAGAGGCAGCCTCTGCATGTTTGGAACAATGCTTGACTGATCTAGCTCCGTTAACGAGCAAATTATGGTAATTTTGTTATTACAAATGCATAGAAATTTCCAAAGAGTGGAGCAATACAATATGTTTTCTCTCCTCCTCCTCCTCACTCCTAAATATAGACTCCTTTGTTTATACACACTTTGCCTTGCTTACTTATGTTTAGATATGCAGAGTGCCTTACCTCGACAGTAGGCAGATATTACGGACAGAGCAGAGGGAGCCGGCAGAGCAGAGGGGTCCAGCTTTACCGTACACTGGGGACCACATAATCAGCTGGGATAAAGAATAGAGAGCTACCTGACCCCAGGTGAGGATCAGCTCTGCAAGGGAAAGGTGGATCAGCAGATCCAAAGGCAGTTGGTTTTCCAGCATTTCACCTTCTTGCCCTCTCCAGCATAATTTCTAAATCAATTTAATGAAACAATATCTGACAACATCATATTGAAAATAACATAAATTTTATCTACATTCTGTGCAAGGATGGTAATTACATTCCTGAGAGATGAAAACCAAAACGTTTCTCCAGGCTTCCAAGATGCTAGCAGACCCTCATTCAAAGCATACATGAGCAGTGGATAAATGCATAGCATTTATTTAACTGCTTCATTATTAATTAAGGGAATCATTTGTCAACTGATTTGCAATCTGGAATTGCCCCGAGATATTTGTGATGGCACATCACATGCTATATCATACGTAATGAAATTTCTCCAGGATTTGTCTTGTTAGATTATGGAAGGGTGTGGCAGCCCCAAACCTGGGGGAAAACACAGAAAATTTACTTAACCAGAGAAGGCCAAATGTCAGCACTTCTGCCCTTTGGTAGTAGCTCTTCTGGCGGTGATGGTGAAGCTTTGGGTGCTTTTCTGTGCATCTGCAGAGCGTGAAGTTGTTTTTGGGGCGCACTGGGGGATGTTTGGGTTTGAGCTATTTGAGCTGCCCAGAAGTGGCAATACCAGCACAAGTTCCTATAACCTAATCAGGTTAGGTTATCATACCACAACAGCAGCGTGAAGCAGATGGCAAACTTGGGACCTCCAAGTTCTGAGGAGGTAACTTGCAAACTTTCTGCTTCACCAAAGAATTGTTAAGGTTTATTCCTTATTTGCTTTAGGTCCTTTTAGCATAAAGGGCCTGAATCTCCTTTCACGCTGACTGGCCACAACAGGGTCACTGTCCAAATAACCAAGCAGTTTCAGTGCTACGCTGTATGTAAGAGGAGAACCTGGTTCACCAATGTCCTATGACATCCCATACACTGCAATTTGCTTTCTCTGCCCCTGGTTTTAGGCATTTTACCTCTCAGCTGCCTCTCTTTTACCTCCTAATATTTACTGCCACATGTCAGGAGATTATAACACACTATTGCAAAACTTTGACAAAGATAAGAGCCCGAATAAAAAACACAAAGGCATGAAAATAACTATGAATAAAGTCTTCAGCATGCCAGGGGGGACCAAACCCCACCAATACCTACAGATTGGATTCTGGTAGTCCCACACCTGAATGGCTGCCTCCTGAACCCTCCATAGCACAAGGCTGGAATTCTGAGCCCCTATGCCCCTTGGTGCAGGCTAGATGCCAATGAGCTGAGGAAGGGTGCTATCCCTTGCAGGCTCAGGTGTGAGAAACTGCCCGAACAGGAAGAGGTCACACAACCTCACTGTTCCTCTGCATCAATACCTGCCAGCCACAATTAAAAAACGTTTGAAAACCACATGTTTTGTTTTGCAACATCTTCTCCTTCCCCTTCACACATAAGAATGAGCATCTTCTCCTAGATAAAAAATTGCTAATGACAACATTGCTATTTTTTATGCCTTTCTTTTCAAAGCCCAGTTTTGAATGTCACTGTTTTCAGGTCCCCTTAGTCAGGTAATTGCACATAGACTTCTTATAAAGGAAATTCATTTGTTCAGGGTCACTGCATGGTTTTTCATTAAAAACAAATTACCAGTGCTCAGAAAGGACATCTGGGTTTCAAGAGTCCCATTAATGACTATATTTTCAGCATCACTATTCCGGACAGTCTACCCTTTCCTGTCACCAGGCATGCAGGGCCCACCAGGAAAGGAGGGGATGGGGTGAATGGCAGCCCCAGGGAGGGAAGAAGGGGTGGCAGACTGGGAGATGGGATGAGGGAATGGGGGGACAGAAACAGAGGTGCAGCAGGCTCTTCTGTCCCAGCACTTTTAAAACAAGAATTGGAAAAAGTATTTCAGTGAATTATTGTGGCTACTTGAATATGACCTTCGTCCAGCTCAGCTGCAGATTATGAGCATGATGGTGAGGGCACGCACATGCTGAAACTGGATACAGGCATAGTTTGTTCAAGCCCCGTCTCAGCAATGAAACTGCTGCAAGCCACTCTGCCTCAGCCCCATCAGGACCCAAAAGGGACACAGCTCCTGGGATAAAGTCATCAGAGCAGGCACATATGCTGTAGCTTCAGCACCACTCCTCCTGTCTTCCCTTCTGTCTCCTTGCTGATGGCCACTATCTGCGCCACACATGGGAGGACACAAATCTGCAGATACGTCTCAGGAATAGACCCACAAGCACAAGTAGTGTGAAGACAGACCTGACCCAGTGCTGGAAACAGGTTGGTTGTGTGTGAAGCAACAGAGAACCAAGAAAAGACCCCAGGCAAGCAGCACTAGTCCCTGTCCTCATGCCAGCCCCAGAGCCCACGCAGGAGGAGGAACAGAGCTGGAGAAAAGGTTCAGCCTCCCGGAGGTGAGGGAAATACGGTAAAGGTGTGCTCTCCATGACCAGCCAACGGCTGCTCCAGCAGCTGCACCTCTTTTCAAACACTTCACCTCAGGAAAGGGCTCTGGGTCACTCACGTAGGCCAGGGAGTAAAAGTCTTGCAAATCTTGTGTTTCCCAGTGTGTGCTCCCAGATGGCTGATGCTGTGCTCCCAAACTCGAATGTAAGGCAAGCAAGAGAACAGAAGGAGCAGCAGCTGCAAGCAGAAGAGAGCACTATCTCCATCTGAAGAGGCAAACAGCCCTGGGACTACCTCTATGGAACAGATCAAACACAGCTGAATGGCACCAGGCTCTAGGCTCTAAGTACAGGATGGGATGGAGAAGAGTTTGCTCCTGACTGCTCTTCCCAGGAAAGGCTGCTGGGAAAACACTGCTCCATGTTTCCAAAGCGACAGCACATTACGGGCACAGTCATGATGTGAACAAATAGTAACAACAGTGGCAAATTATTGGGGATAATTTCTGCACTGAGCATCTCATTAACCTGTGGGATCCTGTGCCCTCAGGTGGGCACAGATCTAGAAGGAATCAACAATCAATTAAAGCTCTAAACAGAGGAGAATTTACAGAGATGCACTAGACAAAAGGAACATTTACAAAGAATATAAACTCTCCTACTTCAAGGCATCAGACACCAGACAATGAGGGTTAAAAAGAAGTGTTCACTCTGTGCAATTTGCTGCAGATGCTGCTGTGTCCCCTATCCCAGGTGAGGTCAGTGGCTGTTCCTGGGACTCTGTGGCTTCCCATGACAGATGCCACACAAGGCAGATAGGATACCAAGACAAGGGCTGGAAGCAGGCAACACTGGAGGCTGTTGCAGGGTAAGACTGTAGTCATGGGTTGGGGGAGGGATGTGGAGTGTGATTTCTCCTGGTCCCTTGTGTAAACATTAGGACCTTCCCTGTGACAGTGAAGCTGTCCACAGGGCTCCCTCTAGCCTCAAATGGGGACTCATGGCTCTGTCTTTTAATTGCAGCTGGGGTCTATATCAGAGCTGTCTCATCTGCATGGACTGTTGGCATCACTTCTTTTCCAGAGAGGGACCTGTTCTTACCCTGTTAACAGCTTATTGACCCCAGCATCAGGCAGAAGCATACAAATTTCTGCAGCACATTTCCAGTAGTGCCTGAATCAAAACTTTGAGTAATGGAATGACAGGGCTTTTCAGGATGGGAGAGTCTTCAGGTGGTCTCAAGATCCTTCTCATAGCAGGATCAGCAGCAAGACCAGGCCAGAAGGCTCAGGACTTCACCCAGGCTGCCCTTGAAGCTGTCAAGGATAGAGACTGCAAAGCCCCTCTGAGCAACCTACTGGGGAAAAAGTTTGGAGATTTTTCTCATACCCAACTTGCATTTTGCTTGTTCTGACTTGGGTCCATTGTTTCTTTGTTTGTTTGTTTGTTTTTGTACTGGGAGGCCCAAAACACAACTGTTCCCATTGTGAGTCTACAAATTCCAAATAAGGGGGATATGGCGTTTCGGGTTACAGGAAGGGTGCCAGAAAGCCTCCTGGGAGTTATAGTTCACAAAGTACTCTATTACACATGTGCAATGAGTTCCTTGTTTAGGATTAGTCAAGAAAGTCATATGTTATGAAGTGATACAATTTGAAACCGGTATTTAGGCTTTCTTCTCTGTCAGTAAAGGAACTTTTGATACACACTACATTGGTGTCTCTCCGGTCCCTAGGACCAATTATTTATTATATTAATAATATTGCAACAGGGGGATAATTCCTTCCCTTAAGCTCCTGCCCAGAATGCTGCTGCTTTGTGCACCACCAGTGCACATGGCAAAAATATGCTCAACTCCCAGTCTGCCACATGCCTGGAGTTGCTCCAGCAGCCAAACAGTCCTCAGCCCTTTTTGTTGCAAAGTGATGCTTTCCTCTGTGCAGGATTTTTTGTTTGCTTTGCTAGGTTTCACGCTCGTCCTCAGCCTGCCTTGGTGACTGTAGCAGGGAGATTGCTGAAACTGAAACCAGTACACCGTTGAAAGCTCAACAAAACAATATTTATTACAAAGAAGTAGCCAACAAAACGAGAGGCTGAGACACAGAAAAGAGAAGGGAAACAAGCCCTCAGGACAACCCCCCCACTCACTCAGGCATTATTTATGAGGTTGTCTTACTGAACCCAGAATACTTAGAATTACCCATAGCAGAAGCCACATCCCCAGAGCATCGGCAGGCTCACAAAATGGCAGGCATCCCTGCCGAGGTTATGTTGTCCTCCATGGGAATCTTGAATTCACTCCCAGCAAGAGCTATCTGTTTTTTATACAATTAACCCATGACATCTACTGGGCAGGTGTGGCCAGGACCGCTCCGCTAGAGGCCCCCGTCCCTCCGCCCATTATGTAAGTAGTACCCCTTCTGTGCCTGCAGAACTACATTGGAATTTGCCTGCATCTGCATGCTACATCTCAGGGCGTCTTTTCTAAATGAATCTGGGGGCTTACTTAATCATACTCCACTTTCTCCTTCAAATGTCCTTGGAGGGCCATCGGCCAATAGTGAGGTCCCAATTTATTTCAGTTTATACAAAATGCTTCCTTCAAAGATGAAGTTCTGATTTATCAGTGCTCATTTTCACATAACTCAGCAGGAAAAGAACCGTCTTTCACAGGTGGCTGGGCCAAAACACAGACCAAAAATAGCGGAGTCTAATTAAGCAGGAACACAGTGCATCCATGTTACTGCTCTGTTCCAGAGCCTACTGGTGGCACCATTTGGCATCATCTGAACATCTGACAAACTGTGTTCTTTCATGGTTGTAGATGAAGGTGCTAACCCAGACATATCACTGGCCATGCACTACAGTTCCATGCCTGGTACCAGCACCCAGCTGGAGTGTGACATGAGCCAACACCTGCAAGCTTGACCACCCAGCCAGTAGTTTACCACCTATCTGCCCATCTATCCTCACTGTGGCATTTCACTTGTGCCCTTCGACATCAGAGCACTGTGGGCTGCTGGAAGAGCTCCTCTTCAGTCACCTCTACAGGGTGACATCCACCAAAAGGCAGGAGAAGGGAGCAGGACGAGTGACCTTCAGAGAGAACACATTCATGGGAGCCTTGAGCCATGGTAGCTCTCAATTCCTAAAGTTCTGGACTGAAATCAAAGCCATCTGTTTTATTATTTTATTCTTTTAGAGAAAGTATTTGAATAGTTTATTCTCTGCCTTCACAGACATTTACAAGCTACATAAAAATGGAAATTCCCTGTTGATATGCTAGTCCCTCGTTTTGCAGGAAAGGAAAGAAGGAGATGTGAAATCGTAGAGCACGTTTGAACAAGGCATGGAGATGTAGCAGAGACAGGCTCCTATGTGCACTCTTGCCTGTATGAGAGACAGAGAAGGACCTGGGGCTTGCAGGGGACAACACCGCTTCTACTGGGATGAGCAGTGTGGCAGCTGGTGAAGAGATAAGCATGGAGCACAAAGCTGAATCCACACAGCTTGCAAATGCAAAGAAACAGGAGAGTCTCCCCTACCCCACAGGCAGCTCCAGACACCAGGAGTTGTGGGATGAACATCTGCAGTGTGGTGAGGGCCAGATTTATTCACATCAGTTGAAGCAATGGCAGCAGCAACAACAAGCATACAACAAAACATTGCCTATGTCTTATCTTGTATATGTTTCTCCCATGTCTCTAAGCACTTAACTCACACAATTGCTTAATTATGAGCAGAAATTCATGGCTTATGATTAAAAATCTTATCAAGGAAGGAGATTTCTAGCAGGGGCTCCAAAAATGAGTACAAGGCAGAGTAAAGTTGTGAGATGAATCCCTGAGAGCTGGCACAGCAAGCTCAGGCATGGCAATTTGGCTATTTCAGAACAAGTGGGGATGTGCCAATGGCACCAGACCAGGTCTGTCACTTGCCTCACCATCAGCCCCTTGTGGACTGCAGTGCTTTCCCTAGCAAGGCTCTGAGAGTGATCCTGCAAAGGACAGCAGTCAAAGAAGAATTGCGAAGGCATTTTGAATGCTAGTTAGCAAATTCTCACTTAAATGAGATGGAGAACCTACAGGAATTGCAGCTGACCTTCACACTAGCTGGAGCAGAAGGTTGTTATTAAAGGAACCAGTGAGAGGAACAGTGCAGTTATTCAATATAATGGGTCACAGAAGCCTATATGTAGTTAAAAATAAAATCTATTACCTGGGAAAATCAGCTCAGATGACTCTACATCACCAAAGCACACTCCTCTGGAAGAGAACCACCAAGCCCCATGTCCTGCAGCTTCGCTACCCCACCCTGGCGGCTGCTCCCAAACAGCTGGTAACTCCCCAGAAAAGATAAAAAATCAAGTACTTCCACTGCTGTGGCCCAGTCATTGCTTGTTGCCAGCCCTGGATGTCACCGTCCTACTTTGGACTGCCCACAGATCTGCACCAACTATGCTCGGTTACACCAACAATGTGACAAATCTGCAGACCCTGCCCTGCCCATCCCAGATACCTGCCCAACCCCAGCTCCTGATGCCATACAGGCAAGCTGTGGCCACCAGCCAGCTTATGCCACCTGCATTTCTTACTGCAAGGTTCCAAAAGAGGAAGGAAATTCTAGAAATACAGTGGCCTGGGAAGAACTCAGTGTCCCCAGGACTCGAGTTTGCACACAAGAATATTGAGACACATCCAGCACCCAGGGCCAGTGACCTCACCTCTGGGGCAGCACAGAGGCACACAGTGTGTTCGGAGAAAACAGCTGGGTTAGAGTAAAGCCTGAGTCAAATGGGAAGAGCCTGGCATGGCCCAACATGGAGCAATCTTCAGAGTCCACAAAAGGGAGGCTGGAAGCTCCTTCAGTATCCTTCAGTATCAGCGCCAGTGCTTTGCTTTGGCACTCTGCAGGTTGCATGAGCTCCTGGGCTGGGAAGCCTGGTCCTACTTCACTCAAGAACACTCTATACCTCCCCTTCCCCTTCAGCACTGTGGCTTCTGCCTTATGCTCGCCTCAGCACAGAACATCCACAGAAAGCCATGTCTCCCTCCTGAAATGCTATTTTATTTCCTTTTACTTTTTTCTTCCCCTCCCTGTTCTGAAGACTCACCAGGCACCATTCCTGTCAGCGCTGGAGTGGAGTAGCTGCCCTGTCCAGCAGGAGGGACATGCGGAGGGTATCCTGGGAGGGTTGTGCTTGCCAACTCACGACCTGAGGAATCAAACCAACAAATCACCACGTGAGCATTGCGGCAAGCGGACATGGTTTTACATCTCCCCAAACACCCAGAACACAGCCATGCATTTGTCATCACGACTCTGTGAGGACCAGCATGGGATTTCCAGCCTGGCAGGGAGGGCAGGCACAGTTTTGTTTTCTCTATAAGCTGCCACAAAGCTCCAAAGAAGTGAGAGACAGGAAGGGGAAGAGCAGAGGTCTGCAGGGAGGCTAATGCACCCAACTGAACTCTGGCTGCTTGTTCCTATTCCCAAATTCCTCCAAAGCTTAGATTTGTAAAGTCAGAAACAGTGAAATGGGAAATAACACTGATCTTAAAGACATTTTTCCAGAAAACTCTCTAGAAAATCACAGTGAACAGGCTAAGGATGTTTGCTGTCTAAATACAATGGAGGACACCTCTAATAAAAGCAATTAAAAAAAAAAAAAAAAGGACAAACACAAGAGCTTAAGACAGGAAGGGGGCTTAAAATACAGCTTGCTGTGGTGCCAGAAGAAGAGTCAGATTCCCAAACACAGTCTAATGCAATGCTCTTTCCTTAAGCTGCAGAAACATGGGGTTTTTTTAATCAAGTATGCACAGGCCTTCCATAAAACTAACCCCACAAAAATAGGCAGTGGAGATGTTCTCCATCTCCCTCTGCCTCTGAACCTGGGGTGCTCTGTCTTCCTTCACTCCCTCCCAGGAACAGCTCCTAGCACCTCATGGGACATGTCACTGCTGGCAGAACAAACACAAGAGGTCAGACAGTGTGGCTTGCACAGCACCGCGGAAGTGACGCCTCAATCCTGCCTGGACCCTGGTCCCATATGACAGTCCCTTAATAGTTGCCATGTCTTCATGCTGCCACAGTGGAATTTCAGGGAAACTACCAATGGCAGTTGCCATAAGTGACCCTCCTGAAGAAATTGATGTTTCTGTGATTTCACCAGGGAGGATCCATCCCTTATCCCAGAGGGACTCCTGGAGCTCACTCATGGTCTTCTGGACTCCCACAGCATCCTTGGGCAGACCACTTACCCAGAGATTAGTGGCTTTCAAGACACACTCAGGTGCCTGGTAACATTAACCCTGCCACACCACAGCTGGGCCAGCAGTTGGATGCAGGCCCTGCAATCCCTTCCAGGTGTGGGTATCACACAGCATGCTCAGGGCGTCACTTGTATAGGGACCTGTCCTATAGATCCATCACCCCAGCACTTCCAGGCCCTCCGCTGACTGTCGAGAGGCTCCTCCAAGGATAACGGGAACAAGGCGACCCTCACAGCCAAACCGTAACTCAGGGGCAGAGACACTGCATGGGTGCTGAGCTCTGAAAAGCTCAGTGTGCTCACGTAAGAGGAAGGGACCCTGGGTGAAGGCAGCTCTTGGCCCAAAGGATGACCCCTGCTCTTTCAGCCCCTACAGGTCAGGAACCACTCTGGCTTCAGCTAGCTCCAAGATCCTCTTGGCCCAAAACAGCTCATTAGCTGGGCAAAAATCACAGTGAGTGCAGGTTCCTTCATCAAAATGTAACATGTTGGATCAGCAAGAAAAATAATGTGGCTTTCTTGATTTTACCACCACTGACAAGAAGAAATGCACAGATTCTGGTTTTCACATTGCTTTCTGCAGGCATTTGTTTTTATGTCAGCAAACTTTTTTAAAGTCTGTAGAGCTTGAAGAGGATGAAACTGAATGTTTTCCCAAAAGCCAAAATCTTTTTTTGAAACTTTTTAGGTTGATAGGGATTTTGAGCCACAATTTCATTTTGAGCTGATCTTAAAATAAAACTTCAAAATCTTCCTTTTTTTCTGATATCTTTCAAAGAAATGTGACCTCCTTTGATAAGATACAAGTACATGAGTTATTGCAAACTGCAGCTCACCATCTCTGGGCCATGGCCATTAAGGCCACTTTCCCCTTGTCCTATGATGAAGGGGTCTGTGCTGAAACTCCAGCATTGCTGCAGTGATCTCTCAGCATATGCCCCACTTTCCTCAGCACTCTGCATCCACAAATTGGGATGCACACTGTTTCTCTCAGGCCCTTCCTACAGAATATTTATGGTTCATTCACATTCTGAAAGAATTTAAGTTTCAAAACAATTGATTAATTTGCTCTCCCGTTGTAGGGAGAAGTCAGATCCCTTATGGAATGGCATAATGAATTCTAATTATTCAATGCAGGAAGAAAATGGCTCTTTTAGATTGAAATGTTCTCCCCTCATCACTGCCCTGTTTCCTTTTCTCATACACAAAATTAAATTCTGATTGTGCCATTCTGCAGCCTGGACAAGACAAAAGTATCTGCAATCTACTTATGTCACAGAAGGTAAGTTCAGCCCCAGTGCTGGCAGGGACTCACTAAGAACTGTCTGTAATGCAGATGAACACCTCACAGCCTGACTCCTGCCATCCAGGAGCCCTCCACAGACTCAGGAGCACACCGTGGCTCTTCCCTTCCTCAGCAGTATGGTGTTGCCACAGAATGGCACAATGCCTCTTGTCCCAAATGTGCCTTGGTCTCTGAGTGAGCTCCCTCTCCCAAACTGCTCCACACTGACTACTCCCCACTCCTAAGTTTTCAACAGCTACTAAGAAAAACTTGCAATTTATTTCAATATTTTGAAATTTTACAAATTTTCCACTGTCTCCAAGGCCACTGTCACAACCAGAACAGTTAGCATCATTGTCAAGGGCAACAAGCAATGTGACCACCACTGGTCTTTAGTGAATCCAGAAAACATCACTTATAGTCTACTCCACAGATATGGGCTGGTTTCCACTACATCCAATTTCCAAATTAAATATTCTATCATCAGCTGACAAATCTTTCTGGCAGAGTCCCCACAGCCAGGCCTCAGGCAGGCCCTGGGGGGCTAGCCAAAAATGATCAATGGCATACCTGCAAGTGCTCAGTTCCACCTCGTTCTGTCTATTGCATCCAATGTATTTCACCACCACCCCCCCCCCAAAAGATTGGAACATCTCATCTATTCCAGTACCCAACACCCTCTGATTTTTCACCCAGAGCATGGCTGGGTATTGGAACACTGAAGTGGTCACAGCACCAAGCCTGACAAGAGTTCAAGAATCATTTGAACAATAGCCTCAGGCACATGGTGTGACAGGGATGGTCCTGTACAGGGCTAAGAGTTGGACTCTATGATCCTTGTGGCTCCCTTCCAACTCTGCATATTCTGTAATTCTATGAGATTTCCCCCCATATTGTCAAGCTTCAATTGCACAGAAATAATTGATTTAGGAGAAAAACACTAATCCACCAGGGAGAAAGAGTGAGTAAGAAGTAGTCTCTGTCCCAAGGTGTTCTGTTCCTTCCCTACCCCTGCAGGCAAAACAGCCAAGAGGAACTGAACACCTTTTACCAGTGAGGCACATAGACATAGAGAGCAAAGTCCTTCAAGACACACTTATTCCTAAATGTTTTTATTTTAAACTTTTTGAAGGTTATTTTAGGTGCCTAAACCTGGAGATGGGGCAGATCTTCCCCCTTGCCTCACTATGCAGTGTCATGCAAGACAGAGCAGATCAGATGCCAAGTCCAGCCTACAGAGAAGCTCACCTGGAGCAGAGCCTAACAGGATTTTCTAAGACAACCACCAGCCTCTTTTCAACAGCCTCTAACAACACCATTAAGCACCAACTACCAAAATATCTTGCTGAGTCTTGCCTGGAGTGGCCTCCCCATGGAGAGGCCTGTAGCCCCAGCAATATTGGTATCTTTGGTGGTACCTGCTGGCCTGAGGCTGGCACATCTCCATGACAGACAGAGCACACAGCAGCTCTGGTGTTATGCAGTCTGGACCCTGCCATGTCCTTCACCCTGCCACCTCTTCCAGGCTACCTCATCAAGCTCCTTCACATCACTGGTGAGCATCTCCAATGGGCTCAATAGCAAGGCAGTGCTGACCCATCTCTCATTCTCCCCCAGAGGGAAAGTGTCTTAGCGGGAACACCAGTGATATGTTACTGTTGGGGGCAGTGGAGTAAATGCCTCTGCTATAAACACTCCTGCACATACACAGGCCACCACATGCTCACTGAAGGGACAAAAAGTGCACATCATTTCCAGCCTTAGGCATGTCCTTGCCAGAATTCATCCCACATCACTCCAAAAAGCATAATATGACAATACTGAATAATAAGAATATCAAGAGTCCAGGGGACTGGTCGGTCAAACCACATGTCAAAGGACTTGGCTCTGTATACAGAAGATAATAAATGTCCGTCCCTCCATTCACCAGGAGCTGGCAGCACTCACAATGAGAGCAAATTATCATTTAGCAGAGGAAGTGCAAATAATTAATTTTCTTCCATAAAAGAAATTTTGCCACTAGCTGCAGAAGACGTTAGCATCAGCCCCTAAGCAGATGTGGCAAGCAGCGCTTGGGCATCAGCAAATGTCCCCATTGCAGGACAAGCTGGCTGGAACAGAGAGCAGGCTGTGACAGCAAAGGGCTCTGCTGTCTCCAAACTACAGTGAAAAAAAAAAAAAAAAAAAAAAAAAAAAAAAAAAAAGAGGGAGCAGTTTAGAAGCATTCCTCAGTTCACCTACCTTAAAAAAAAAAAAATAAGGTGGCAAAGAGCATTTCCAAGTGTGTCTTTGTACACTACTCTGTGTAAACGTGAATCCAATTAACTTCAAATTTAACCAGTAATGAAATTATCTCATTTTGCTATCAGCTCAGCTCTCATCTATGGCAGTAATTAACCACTGGGGGTTGTCACTCCCAGACACATGACACAAGGACTTCCCCAAGCTCAGGTGCTTCAAACCCATGCAGAATTCATTACCCTGACAGCGTGAAAACCCTTCACTCTCAATACCACAGGGCACCAATGCATTTTTTTCCCTTTATCTAACAGATTGGCAGTAACAGTATGAAAGAAATGAGCCCACTGGACACATAATTAATTACAGCAAAGGATACATCAGAAAATGTAGGGGGTTCAGGTGGTGGGAGGGGGCTTACAAAGCCCCTTTGCTGCTGTCTCAGAGCCATCGTCCGCAATAGTGGGGCTGGCGATTTCGCTCTCGGAGATGCATGACTTTCCCCCCCACTCCACGCTCACAGTAGGTGTGGGATTGCCACCAGCTCAGGAGTATGATCAAGAATGAGGCAGTGCTCTGGGTTATTGGGATGGTCTCACCTCTCCATAGTCAAAGGTTCAACGCCAACAGATCAGCAATGTTGGGAAAGTCAGCGGGCGATGATGGTGAATCCTGCTGTGTACATTGCAAGTATCACCACAAGGCATCAGCCTATCTGAAACAGCCATCCAAGATAGCACACACCCTCCATCTGAAACCGCCCAGGGTAGCATGTACCTTACATCTCTCCTAGCACAAGGGTGCTCCAGCAGCAGAGACCAGCATTTCCTCTGGCTCCATCCCAGGCTCCCACACCCTCTCCACCCCTGCCAAAAGTAAATCCCGCCCCAGACCTGCCCAGCAGCACAGAGCAGAACCCCCTCCCCGCTCCCCGCCGTGGATCCACACACAGGCTGCTCTTCATGTCTTTTCAGAAAACAGTTTTTAAAAATGCAGGTTTGCATTAAGAAAGCTGGAGATGAAGAGATGCTGCAACACAGCCCACAGGATCACACAAGAAGTTGGGCAGGTGCTTCCAGTGCCATCCCACTCAGTCTGCGATTCTACAGCCCTTTGCCCTGCAGTCTCTGCATGGGAGAAGTCCTGACGCTGGCTTCATCAGGCATGCCACATAATGGCTGCTGCAGGGTATCAGCAGAATGGATAAACTTCTTCCAAAAGGCCACCCAGCTGGATCAACTTGACTTTAGGTTGTGCTTCCTCTGAAATGCCCTCACGTGGTCTCTAAGACCCCATATTGTAATGGGAGGAGGATGACACCCATCCTGAGGTCTTGTTCCTGGCCCTGTCACACGGCACAGCTTTAGTCAGGTGCCTGCAAACATCAGTGGCAAAGAAAGGGACCTGCATTGGTGCTGGTCTGCTGTCAGGAACCCTGGGGACTGCTGCCTGTAGGAGCCTGCACATGTTGCTGTCTCTGTTGGTTGGAGCAGCAGTCTCCCTGACACACGAGGCACCGGCTACCCCAGACATGAGGTAGCTGTGGAACATTATAGCCAGGCAGCCATCGCTTAACATCTGAAACACCAAAAATAAGTAACTGGCAAAGACATTTCTGGGGAGACACTTCATCTCCATTCAACAAGCCCAAATTTCTAGCCTATCTCAGTTAAATCCATTACCAGAACTTTTACTCTGAAAAATCTGGCTTCCACTTAAAAAAGCTGTTCTCTTGCCCAGTTCCAACTGTTATCCTAAAGAAAATGTTTTGGTGAAATGTACAATTCTATTATCAAGAAAAGGACCTGATGAGTTCAATCAGCTGGCTCCTGAGCCCCTTACCACGTGGGGACAAGTGTGTGTTAAATGGCATGGGGCACCTGAACCAGAGACAATCCAAGACATTGAGGTGCTGCAGCAGGTCCAGAGAAGAGCAACCAGGCTGGTGAAAGGACTCGAGCACAGGTCCTATGAGGAGAGGCTGAGGGAGCTGGGGTTGTTTAGTCTGGAGAAGAGGAGGCTCAGGGGTGACCTCATCACTCTCTACAACTACCTGAGAGGAGGTTGTAGCCAGGTGTGGTCGGTCTCTTCTCCCAGGCAATCAGCAGTAGAACAAGACGGCACAGGTTTAAGCTCTGCCAGGGGAGGTTTAGCTTGGACACTAGAAAGAAGTTCTTTCCAGAGAGAGTGATCAGGCATTGGAATGGCCTGCCCAGAGAGGTGGTGGGTTCACCGTCCCTGGAGGTTTTTAAGGTGAGGCTGGATGTGGCACTGATTGCCGTGATCTAGTAATTACAGTGGTGTTGGATCAAAGGTTGGACTTGATGATCTCGGAGGTCTCTTCCAACCCAGTTAATTCCATGATTCTGTGATTCTATGTCTCAAAAAACTATCTAGTTTAACACGTACAAATCACTGCTCTACACTGAGCACAACAGCATCTCAATCTTTACTGCCTCAGGTCCAGAGCCACTGGGCATATGACCAAAAGTGGTTCAGACTTTGCATCCCACCAATGCCTGCAGGATGGCGTTTCACCCCATTCTGCTGGGAAAGGAGATGTCACCAGCACTGCACCCCAACACACTGAATTGCGGCTGTTAATGAATAACTCCCCTCCTGTGGTCATCTTGCTCTATTTGTGGACATCAAACCCAGTGCAGTGTGCTTACTGTGATGAGTTACCTCTTCTGCACCTAATTAGAGGCAGATAAAACAGTGGTAACACACAGATCACCTGTAATGATTTTGCTGACTCGATTATTCTTCTGACAATTAGCTCTGCTGCCAAAGCCTCACAGGAATGTCAAAGTCTACTTCCTACAAAGCAGGTAATGTCACAGGTATGACCATGAAATCAATAATGAGGCACAGCTCTTGCAAAGGGCATCCAGGTCAGATGGAACAGCCCTTAAATTAAACATTGATAAGCAGAACACAATTATCCATCATGTTTAAGTGCCTGCGTGAAATTAGCAGCCAGGGAGTGCGAGCAGTGGGGAAAAGATTAGTGAAGGAGGTATTGAAATGCACAGTGTCCACTGTGACTGTGACTGCAAGTGCTCATGACAGTGGCACTGTAATCTGCTATCAAAGCCATAAAATTCATATTAAACACACTGCACTGAAACAGGGGCTGCAGATGTGGGTCTATTTTTTTTGTCATCTGCAAGGCAGCAGCAGATGTCCAAAGCTGTGCTTTGTAGCAGGTGTGTCTGCTACTCTTCACATTGACACAATTGCACTTTCAAAAAGGAGGCAGGGCAAGGAAAAGAGAAAGGAAGAAAGAACAAAGCATCAACGAAGTGGGGAAGTACAGACAAATACTCCCATGTTTTCTCTGTGATTTCTAAGCAGGAGTCCTGGAGCTAGAGTGCTCTGCCCTTGCCACCATCTCTTCCGGACAATCTCCTTTGGCTGCTGCTGCGTAAAACTCCCATCCCTTCTTCTGTGCAGCCACAGAGCTCTTGCATCCTAGGAACAACTCAACATTCCTGCTTCTCACATACTTTTTAAGGCTGCTGGAATGAGAAAGTTTTGTCTCCACCTTGATCTTTAAAGTCCCCCTGATTCTCTTTACTCTCCCATAGTACATGCAAGGCTATAATTCCCCAAGTTAACCCCTTCATTCAACGGACACACTCACATTGTATTGGAGGGTGCATCTGCGTGAGGAGTAGGGAAAGATACTCTAGTCGGACAACATCTCTGTAAGGACTCACCCCTACCCCAAATCTTGTGTGGCCGACAATAAGCCACACACTAAAATGCATTAGCATAATAGAATCTTTCCCTGGCCCATGATAAGCAACACCTTCTTGCCTCACAAGGTTTCCCTTTGTCCATATCAGCATGGGGCTAGCAGGGCCACCAGTGGTCAGGGTGGAGCCAGGCTTGAGTTGGCTAGGTCTCCAGTACCCAGCTCCATGTGTGGAAGAATGTGGGAAAGTGCAGGGATGCATGGGGATGCATGACAGAGTGATAGAGAGAGTCTCACCACACTCCAGATACACACTACCACAATCCCATCTCTGGTGTTTCACCTATCAAAGGGGCACAGGGAGGAATGGAGGGCAGATGGAGGTGAGTATGAGGATGATGAGATGTTATGGGAAGATACATGGTGGTCTGATCTGTTAAATCCCTTTTGTGGGGCCCTTCCCGTCCCACACTTTCTTGGAGAACAGAAGACGAGCAAGAGGTCACAAGCAGCATGGGGCATACAGCTGTGGCTGGAGCAGCACCCCGCAGGAGAGGATCCTCTCTGGAGGCTGGGTCTGCCTGGCATAGCCTGCAAATCCCAGACAGGCGCTTGTCCCTGCACTGCTCCTGCATGTCTAAACCCCGGGAACACCTCTGTTAATGAGGAGCACAGTGCCTCCAAAAGGAGGGGAGAAACAGGCCCAACAGAACATCTTCAGGTACACAGTGAGAAGGAGGTAGCGGATCACAGACTTCAGGTTCACCTTTATGCTAGTGTCAGCAAAGATATTTTTTAAAGAAACCTTTACATGAAGAGACAGAAATGCCCCCAGAAAACTCAAAGGGTGGAACTCTGGATTATGCAAGCAGAGAGGTGTTCATCTGGGCATTTTGACTCCAAAAATGAAAGTTTATGTGAAAAGCTCTGAAGATGCTAGAATATTCGATTTTCCTTTAAAAAAAAATTCAAATCTCATTTTCAAGTTTAGAATTACTTTTCTATGTAAAATTTAATATACTAAGGACAGATATAAAATATGTCCCAAATAAAACCACAAAGTGCTCTTTGCTATGGGCTAGTTTTAACTTGTTTAGTACTTTCAGTTGTTAAAATTTCCTCAGATCTAGGGGGTTTGGGTGGGTTTTTTATTTGTTTATTTGTTTGTTTGTATTTAATAGGAAATAGACCTGAACAAAGTAAAACTATTGAATATTTTCACAGGGCAGGAAAACCCATTCTCCCCTGTTTCAGTTTCAAGTCTTGCTCAGCATACAGTGGCAGCCATAGGATCTACAGGGCCTTGTCACAGCCAAGAGGACCTGTATGTGCTCAGCCAAAGATGGTGCCCACAAAAAGGGCTATGGTGGCATGAGGACCCAACAGCCCAAGCTTGGATAAGGCCCCACTGGCCCCTGGTCCGGGGCTTGGTCCCTTCACCAGTGTGGCGGAGAAGTGCCTCCGCAGATGCCAGGTTTTAGGAGGAGGAGAAAGCACCTTGTCCTGGCCTTGACAGGTTGGGATTTGCTGGTGGTCAAAATGAGATCTCAAAGATAAGACTCCACTTACATACCACTGAAATTGACTGTTTTAACTGAAATTCGGACAATTTGGGGTTTGCTCACACCTTTTCTGGAAAGCAGCCTGAAGTTGGCTCCTCTCCCTGTTTATATTTCCATGGCTCACAACACAAGGTAGGAGGAGCCAAAATTGAGACAATTAGCATGTGGGAGCTGATGAAGCAGTGTAAGGTAAGCCAAGCCAGCTTCCATAGGCTCTAGAAAGAAAACAGAGCAAGGAATGCAGCCTAGAAGCATGGATGCACAAAGGTGTGCATGGGACAGAGACAAACATAGGCTTGTTCTCCTGCTCTGGTTACACCACTGGTGCCAATTATATAGATCTGATGTTTTTACTCTTTCAAAAGGGATTCACTGCACATTAAGTGCTTTCCTCAGCAATCTGTGTTGATTTGGAAATGACATCAAGTGTTGCCTTTGAAGGCAAAAACCCCATGTGTCTACTTATCTGAGAGACCAGTTAGCCTCCTCCTGTCAAATCGACATGTTTAAAGGGGAAAGAAAAGAAATCTCACGTAAAAATAATGGGCTTGCCACCATGGCAGGTCTTAGACTAGAAAACGTTATTTTTTGGTCAAATGCCATTCATCATGCAGCGTAATTCACAAGAAGCAACGAAATGAAACTTTAAAATAGAAATAATAAACCAAACTTCAAATAGATCAGCATTAAATAAATGCAGAACAAACCAAAATCAAAAGCCAAAATATAAAATAACACTCCTAAAACAAAACACCTCTTCTTGCTAAAATGAGGAAAGTGTGCATCTGGCTGTTTTTCTGCTACTGTGTAACATGTTCTGCATTTCATATCACCTCACATCTCAGGTCTTAACAGCCTTACACACCTCACAACCACTGCCAAATTAAAGATGGGGGGTTTTATCCCATTATTTCTAAAATGTACTCTAGCCAGCACACTACATTCAATGAATGAAAGAAGTCGGAGAATTAAACCACGCAATGAAACAGCTTTCTGACGAATAAAGCTATGGAAATTTTAGGCTCCATTTACTTCTCAATCTAATTTTGCCCTCCAATGCACATTATGTCTGAAATGGGATCTCATGTGGTTTGATCAGTGCTCTTAACGCATACAGAAGCAACATATTCCCTTTATTGTTGTTTCCTTTCTGCAGCACAGCAATACTTCTAATAAGAGCAGCACAGCAGGCTCGGGGAGACTGTCTCCACAGTAATCACTGTGCTGCTGGAAAGACACAAGATCACCAAGATGATTAGTACCTTGAAAAGTTTGTGATCTGGGGGATCCCTGTTCCTGCAACTTCCCAGATAGCTGTTCAATATCCCACAGAAATCACAAGTGAGACTGAGTTACCAAGAGATCTTTAAATAAAATATTTTTTCCTTCTGTTTCTTTTTCACTGTTTGAATTTTTGCAAAAGCCCAGAAGCTGTTTTCTATCCTCTTTTTGCAACAGAGGGGACTAGAAAGAAATTACCATTAATTTGTGAAGAATTACAAACTCCTCTCACTGTAACAGGACTCCAGACACTGGACCTATAGTTAAAAAACAAACAGTAGCAGTTGCAGTGTTAAAACTAGAGCATTGTTAGCAATTTACTGTGGTGCCATGGATGCTCCCAAAAACTAATGGATATGTAGGAGGAGAGATGGCTGGCCTCCAACCCCTCCCTCTTCAAGAAATGGAAATCCAGAATGTTTTCAAGCTTACATGTTCAGCCCATTTAACAAATCTCATTTATCAGTTTAGAAAAGGGATAAGCATGGCAAAGCCAGCCCTGGGGAGCAGTCCAAGCACACTTCACAGGTCCACAGCCTTGGCTTAGTCTGGGAGCTGCCCTTGGGACAGAGAAGCTGTTCCCAAGGGAGAGCATCCTTCAGCAGGGCTCAGACCTTTAGGATTCACTCTGGAGACTTGACCAAAAGATCTCGCTGTCCACAGACAAATCAGAGACAGCAGCAAAGGCAGCTGCCTTGCCTCCACCAGGCCGTGAATCCACCTCTGGAATCTTCCCACGGCAATGCATGAGGAAAAGCACGGAGACATCCCCATCATCACTGTCTGCTACCATAGCCATTCCATGATGGGCATCTGAGGATGCTGCTGACCTGGTACCTTGCACACCATGAGTGGGGCTGCCACTAGTTAGGGGTGCTGAGCTGTGACAGGAACTGCCTGAAAAGGCCCTGCAGGTGCAGATGTTGCTCCAGAGCATCTGTGCTATGATGTGATAGATATGAATGATATGATATGAGATATGAGATATGAGATATGAGATGATATGATATGATATGATATGATACGATACGATACGATACGATACGATACGATACGATACGATATGATACGATATATGATTCCAGGCAGGGCAGCCCACCTCCTCCTCCCAGCCTGGCAGCAAGGAGGTACGCTGCCCCCAGGTCTGAGGACTACATATGATGGCCTGGGGAGGGTCCTAGAATCCAGGCAAGCCCGTGCTGGCAGGCTGCTGAGCCCTGGGCTCCTGGCATGACCTGGTAGGCTGGGATGGCACTGGCAGGGAACGGGTCTCATGCTCCCCAGCTGTGTAAAGGAAAGCAGGCAACCAGACAAGAAGGGAGGACATGGGTTTCCAGACACCTTGCAAAGGACAGCAGTGACATCCAGAGGGCCTTTGGAAGCAGTGAGAGCAGGAGGAGAAGCTCAGGCACCATGCAAACCTGCCTTGGTGGGAATCTCTTTAGTCCCAAACTGAAGCAGTGAAACCCCTCAGCAGTGCCCACCCTAATAACCGACACTGTGCTGGCAGGTCACATCGCCACCTGGGGCTGTGGCATGTCCAGTTAGGCTTGGGACAGCAGCAGAGTGCTGGGGGCTGTGCACACTTGGCCACATGCCAGGCAACCCAGGGCTTCACTGTCCCACCCGCTCCCATGCAGACAGACACCTTCCCATGCAGGGGAGCCCTGTCAACACTGACGTGGGTGGCACAACCTGGGAGCCTACTGGTGCATCCAGGGACAGGAAGACGAGAGCATATTGACAACTTTCTATACAAGCATGGAAGGAAAGAAAACCCAACAGCTTCCACCAATCTGTTTTACAGCAACATTAAACTCATACTGATACCTTCATCTCACAAGAATCAGTATTTATGATCTGCATCTGGAATTAATCTGAGATGGAGACATTTCCAATCCAAGCATCATTGCTAATGTCATCGGCAGTTTTCTACCCAGAAGAAAAATATCTACACCCTAGATTTTAACATCCTAATTATGGTTCAACAAAGTCCAGATCGACAACCCATCTAATATTTTTCTGATATTTCTGTAATGCTTTTTTTAACTTGGAATAAGTTGAAAAGTTGAAATCAGGCACTATACTGGATTCTGCGATGGAAATAGTGAAGCCATGGAAATGTCGGCACACTTGGGTTTCAGTATTTTCCATTAAATATTCTCAGTTGTCAAGTTTGAAAAAATTTATTCTCTTTAGTTGAAGGAACCTGAAACTTCTCATTTGGAATCACTTTAGTACAAATTGATTTTTCATCTGCCCTGTGCAGTAGCAGGAACAAGTTCAGATTTCCAAGTCGCACCTCTTTCCAAGCTGCCTGGTGAGTAGACATCATCTCTCATAACATGGTCAGATGTGTACCTCAACTGATGAACCAAGTAGTTCAGAAAATAACACATATATGAATTACTTTATGGGAAGCAACCTCCAGTGAGTTCAGATCAGAGGAAATATGGGGAACTGGATTTTGCTCGAAGCCACAGTAGGAGTTTCCCTTTCTGCCACATTAATGCAGGACTGAAGCAGCCTGTAAGTACCAGCACCATGAATGGGGGGATGCTGCAGTGGTGCCCAAGGCCATGGGGCATCTCCACCCATCCTAAGAACCAGAGGATTTGCAGCCTGCTTGGATCTGGGTGAGACACTCAGGGCTTGCCCTGTCCTTGGCCATCACCCTCCACCTGGGAGTTCACAGCTCACATTTCTTGCTGCCTGCTCCCCAGCTGAGGATGTCAAGCAGGGACAAAAGCAGGGTAGGAGAGTGGCCAGAGGAGGTCCCCAGTGCCCGTCATGGCATCAGGATTTATCACTGTATTAAATGGCATGACAGTTGGTCACAATAAATCCGCTCCCTTTCTTCCCAAATCAGAGACAATAAAAGCTTTGGCATTGAAAGTCATTCATCATCATAAAGACTTCAGACGTTCCAGCCATCAATTTCACTCACATTCTTAATACACTGGAGAGGAGTGCTGGAGTTTTAGGGGGGAAAAAGAGGGGGAGAGAAGAAAGGGAAAAATAATTAAAAGAAAACATGAAGAAAGATTGGACAGGAATAATTAGAAAGGTCAGAGAAAGGAGTCCCTTCAGGACAGCACTTCTGATGATGGGGGCAGAACTGCTCTGTTCTCCACAGGGCATATGTGACGCTGAGCAAAGCTGCCGGGTGTCCCTACCACCCCAGTGGGTCCACTGCTGGTCCCTGCTACATACAACCCCTTTGTGCCACGTAGTGGGGCCAGAGGAATGCTGGTGAGCATACGAGCTGGCTCTGGTGGAGCACCATCCTCATAGCAATGTGGCGACTGCAGGTCCACCCTTCCTCAGCAGGAGGGACACGCCCCATCAGAGGCCTGCTGCAGCTGGGGGACCTCAGAGCAGCTGCCACAGAAAGGGAGTGCTTTGCTGAGGGTCTGCAGGCATTGCCTTGCAGAGGAAAGCACAAAGGTAACCCTGCAGTCTATAAACCCTCAGATGAGGGTGACACACAGAAGCAGTGGCTTTGCATTACTCCAAGGGACCAAGCATGGGAACAGGAACCACTGCCTACCACACACTGATCGAGGCAGAGAGGTAGTATCACGTTCGAGGAGCATCACAGAGCTGTTTTATCTATGTCATAGTAGGGCCCACCGATACTGTCCCCAGATCTTAAGAGCTTCTTTCATTAAAGCCTGAGTTGATATCAAGACTTGAACGTAGTAAACACCCCAGCAGAACACGGAAATTTCTCTCCTGAGTAGGGAGCCTGTGGCACTGCATGCTCAAGCCTGTTAAGCAGCAGTGAACCCTTACACAATGAACAAGGGTGCACCCGGCCATGAGATGGTGATCCCACCTCTACATGTCCCCAGAAAGATCCAGTGTGCCTCCTGCAGCATTGTGCATCCTCACAGTGGGAAATCACAGCAGCTACCTGCACCTCTCATGATCAACTATTTGAATTCAGAGTTAACACTGGTCACTCTAGGGTGGACGAAATCATGGGAATGCTCTGGAACAGGACGTGGGAATGCACGGGATCTCAACAGCAACAGGCAAAGGCACAAATAGCAAAGGCACAGTCCTGCACTCCTTCACCCTGCACATGTGCAGCATGTGTGATGCATGCCCTATATGTTCCTGTCACACCGGTTATTGCCAGTGTCCGCTCATTCCTGTGATGACCATCCCTGGTGCAGTTCCAAAGCGAAAGATGGGCAATGCTCTCCAGACAGCACTGGGGCCAAGTGCAGCTCTGTCACCTGGACTGGGCTGGGCAAAGCCCTAGCTCAGCAAGATCAGTTCAAGTTTTGCCCTGATCCAGTGTCTATCCCTCTAGCTTATCTGTCTCTGCACCAGATGTGCACATATTTAGGACTACCTGTACTGGCTAGCACAGGCAGCTAAGGCAGCACAGGACATAGCTCTACTGTGAACAGCTACCAGACCTGTTTAGGGTTACATCAGTGCCTGGGAACAGATTTGTCTGTATTCCGTAATTATTAACAAAGACAGAAGGAGCAAAACCAAGGCCTCTGTTTAGCACCAAAAGTCTGATTTGTTAACAAAGCAAGTCTCATCCACATCTCCCAACATCTTTTGGACTTTGCAACTAGCACAACTGCAGCAGCATCTGCTGCCTTCACACCACACTCTTCCAAGCCCTAGTTCCTCCTGCAATCCTTAATTACCAACAGTCCAGGACCATCCTTCCCACAGAGAATCCTCACATTTGGGGAGGCTGCCAGGTCTGAACCTACAACTGCCAGAGATGAACCCTACAGGGATAACCCCTATATGACCCCTCTCTAGAGGAATACTGCTGATACGCAAGCCTTTTTTCAGGAGCTAGTGCTCAAAAAAAAAGGTACAGTGTCATCAAAGGGCTGCCGAGCTCAAGGAATTCAGATTGTTGCAAAGAATGTAGGATGAAAAGCTCCAGAGGGACCCTGACACTCCTTTCAGTCTTCTAACTGAATTTAGTTTTCAGCCACCTCTTTGCGAAAATCCCAAGCTAGGTGTCAAGTCTGTGGCAGCACAAGCATTGCCTGTCCATGCTGATTCTCAAGGGATTTCCACAAACAATATTCTTCATGCTGGTAGATGTGCCAGTTCCATTAAGCAGCTCAAAACCAGGCAGCTCATATTTTGAGTGCTAGTGATGCTTTTCTTTTTTGCTTTTTGCATTTTTTTTTTAATTACAGTTTAACATTATTATGAGAAATTATACCAAAACCTGAAGTTCACACATTTTTGGCCTGATATAACACAAAGTCAAGAAGAAACAATGGTCCATTACCAAAAAAAAAAGCCCCAAGTAGGTTTATAAAATCTCTATTCAAAGCTAACACAGTCTTTTCCAAGGACAGCACTACAGGAAGAGTTCTTTCAAAAAATATAATAGAGAACATGAGCAAGAGCTTTCCTCACAAAATCTGCTGCAGCATTATTAAAACATTAAAAGATTTTGAACACTTTACACTTTGAAACTTTTCTGTCTTGAATCCTTTAAAGTTTCTCTTAGATTTCTCCCAGATTTCTCCTAGATTAAAAAAAAAGGCATGCTGCAATTTCTAGGGGATAGTAGGAAGGTGTGAGCAGATGGCAGACAGCAAGAGTAGCTGTGGCATGCTCTCCACTGCCGAGGGGTGCCCTGAAATGATCTTTGTTTTACCATTCCCTCTACTCACTTTCCAGCAATGTTCAGGCCACCAGCCCCCCCAAGTGCCACATTAGCATGTTTTTTAAATCCCTACAGGAAAGAGGGCTCACCACTGCCCTAGGTAGCCTGTGCCAGGGCTGGACAGCCCTTTTGGTGAAGATATTTTCCCAGTATACAACCTAAACCTTCCTTGACACACCTTGAGGCCATTTCCTCTCATCGTGTCACTTGTTCTCTGGGAGCAGAGCCCTACTCCCACCTGGCTCCAATCCTCCTGTAAGAGAGTTTTGGAGAGTGAGAGGGTCCCATCTGAGCCTCCTTTCCTCCCGCCTAGCCCCCTGAGCTCCCTCAGCCACTCCATATCAAAATTGTTCTCCAGACCTTTCCCCAGCTCTATTGCTTGTTATTGGACACACTTCAGCACCTCAATATCTTTTGGAAGTGTTTTCTACCACTGTCATCAAAGCCTTGTCCTAGAAACAATTTCTGTAGCCTCACTCAAACTGCCATTAGACTTTATTCTTGTTTTGTGCAGATGCACAGATGCCAACACATCTCCCTACTCACCTGGAAATATCATTTTGGTGGCTTGCACAGACACTCTCAGGTGTTTTGTTATTGTTCTGGGCCAAGAAAAAGCAATTTAGGAAGTATCTATGCTAACTGGAGCATTTTCCTTCCTTTTTTTTTTTTTTTTTTTTCATTATTTCCAGTTTGGAGATCTACAGCAGATTTACATCCTTTCTCTGCCAGTGAGAAATGCTGCCTGTGGGTTGAACTGGCCTTGGATGTCCTAAAGCCACGAACCAGCTCTGTGCACCTGAACCCCTGTTTGCCATGGGTGGCACAGGGATGTGAGAGTTCCCATGACCCAAACACCAGCACAAGACCGTGCATCTATGCAGCAGAGCATGTTCCACCCAGGGGTGCAGAGTTGGTTTGCTGCCCTTTTTTTTTTAGGACATTTCAGAACACAAGAAAAGGCTGCTCAGCATGTTTGCAGAACAAGCTCCAGCCCCGCCACAATCAGGGCAGCACAGGGGCACCAGAACCCTCTTGTCTTAATCCTCCTGCCATCACTGCTTGATTTAAAATTGTATTTATTATCCATACCACAGTGGTATTGGGGGCAGGGGGAAAAAGATTTAATTAATTAGAGATTGCAAAATCCTTAAGTAAAAGATGCTATGTAAATGCAAATTGTTATTATACATGCTTTGCACCAAAACATGTTTACCACAGTTAAATTCAACATTTAAATCCACAGCCAAACTCCCAACAGAGTCAGGCTGTACATCATCAAAAGAGGCAGTTAATAGCCTGGGTCTTAGTGGGGTACAAGTGCACTCGTTTGCTTTCTCAAATGTGTTTGTTCTTTCTTAATGGCAAGATAAGAATTCATAAAAATGGAAAAACTCAACAGTGTTGTACTTAGATTCTGTACTATTATTAAAACTAGCATTTTTGTTTTTCAGATTGGCTGCCTTTTCACAGGTGGCCTTTTTTTAAGACTTTAACATGACAGGCCCTATTGAGAGTGACAAATAGATTATTGGAAAATGCATCTGCACTCTTATCTATTAAATGTAGAAACTAAGCTGTAAATCTTAGCATTATGCTTCACTGGAAACCAGCCATCTACCAATACTGATTTGCACTTCAAATCAGTCCCACAGAAATTAAAGTCAGTGATAATGTTTAAACACAGATCAACATTTCCATGAAGGGACAGATTATATGACCAAAACATAGTGGCCTCAGAAGAAGACTTTTTATTATTGCTATTACAACTAGACAACAACAACACAAACAAACAAAGAAAGCAAAACAAACATTGAAGTGTTTTTCCAGAAGAAAAAGCAATTTCAACAAAACCAAACCTCTTCTTTACTTTCTTCAAAACCATGTTGATTTGGAGCAAGGGGAGTGAGCAGAGAAAAAAAAAAAAGGAAGCAGGAATTGTGAAAATTTTACATAGGTCTTATTTCAAAGAGTTGGAATGGGAAGTATAAATTGAAACTATTTTTTATTATTAGATATGCAAATTTTTTTGTTGTTTGAAATCAAAATAATTGAAATCCTTTCATTCAGTAGTGAAAACACTGCTGGAAAACTGTTGCTGACCATTAGCTGGATAACAGTTCCCTTCAGGACTTTTTTGTGATCTTTCTCTCTGTGGGCCAGGTCCATTCCACCCACACAGGTCCCGCTTAAGCTAAGCACTCCTCATTCTCTAGAGAGCCATTGGAAAGACCCAGGCGCCCAGTGACAAGGATCACTAACCTTATATCCAGGAATTAATGAGAAAAGGCACCTTCTGCAGGTGTTTTTCCTTTCCACCTGGAGATCTTTCTACAGGGATGACCACTTACTGACCTCCTAAATAGCGAGACATCAGCAAAGAGAGTTCACTCTGTGTCAGTCTTAAAACACAAAGTAGCAAATAAATTTAAGGGACAAACAGTGATTCCTACTGAAACCAGGTTATCCACTGTGCTCAGCAAGACAATTTCGACCTGAATTCAAGACAATAAACAAATTACAACTACTGGATTAACTAACAGGAGATTGTTAGCTTGATTCTTTTTGACTACAGCAATATACAAAGTAAAACAAGTGTCCTCTTCTCCCTCCAGAAACCACCAATAGCAAATTTCACAATGCTTTTCACAGCATTATTAAGGCTGAGAAATTTCTTCTCATCAATGAAATACCCACTCTGTACCACATTTCTGCAACTTTAAAATAATAGTTGTCTTCACTGTAAATATCAGGTGTGCATGAAGGAGAGAAAAGTTCTATTTTTTCATGTATTCCTCAAAGGCATGTATTGGGAGCATTTTTTTTTTTTTTTTTTTTGCTTCTAAATGTCATATTATTGTTTCAATTGCACACAAAAAATACTTAGTTGTTTCAGAGGATCATCAAAAATGGTCCATAAAAGGCAGACCAAATAAGGCTTAGGTGGGAGGAAAAGCATCCCTTCCTTGGCTCCTTTCAGCACCAGTTCCAGACAGCGGAACAGTACTAGAGAAAGAGGAGCACCATTTATCAGTTAAACTTCAGTCTTTAGCATGGCAAAATTAAAAATTAAAGAGAAGGTGAAACTTGGAAAGACGTTGTGAGTCTGTTCTAATGTGGGATGAGCACTCAGATTCCAGCCAATATACAGCACAGAACAGCCCTTCCTTCAGGAGCCACCCAGACCTTCACCAGAGGGTTCAGCCTCTGACCACTTCCCACCTCAATGGCACTGGTTAAATATTCCACCTGGAAGTACACACCTCATTGCATACCATTAAGACTGAACTCTTAATTTTTCTTGCGTACCCTAACTTCCAAAGGCATAAAAATAAATAGTCCAGATTCCAAGGTGTTTAGACAGCACCGGTGTCTCCTTTTCTCCTCACACTCTCCCAGCCATTCCCAGAGGGACACAATCCTTCATTGAATTCAGTGAGGTCAAGAATCACAAGGAAAGTGTTTGATGGCTGATATTTTTGCCTGGTGAGTAGAAAGCAACAGGATGAGAGGAAATGGCCTCAAGTTGCGCCAGGGGAGGTTTAGGTTGGATATTAGAGAAAAATTCTTCTCTGAAAGGGTTGTCATGCACTGGAATGGGCTGCCCAGGGCAGTGGTAGAGTCACTGTCCATAGAGAGATTTAAATGACATGTAGGCATTTGGAGACATGGTTAATAACAGACTTCGTAGTGCTGGGCTAATGGTTGGACTTGATGATCTTAGAGATCTTTACCAACATAAATGATTTTATGATTGAAAAATGAAAAAGATAAACCCCACACACGAAAACAAGCCCAACCCCAAACAAAATGAAACATGGTTAAGCGAAACATCCACCTCTTCTTCTATGTTTTGTGCTATCTAAATAATATTCCTTTGAACTTATGTACAAAGAGAGCAAAATAAATGAATGAGAAAGCTTCCTCACCCACCTGCTCCATTTTCAGGCACAGCCCAGCACAGGCAGACCCTCAAAAGGCACCAGTGGTCCCAGCAACATGGGCTACAGGCCATTCTAGAGCCACCCTGGGCATTATCCCACCAAAAAAACAATGACACACAGTTCCTACCTAGCAGTATGGAACAACCGTGTCAACCACAGGAACACGGGACAGCTGATGTTAGAAAACAGCTCTGGATTTCATCTAGTCCAGCTAACTTGGAAAAAAAGTTTTAAAAAGTAGATGCAAAAAAGTAGATTTCTAGTCCTAATTCAATATCTAATCTCTAAGCTGTGGAGAGATGAAGGCTTTCCCAGACCCCTTCACTCAAATGCTGTTTTCTAGGGTTGTTCAGATGAATTCTCCATCCACAGGCTGAGAAAGATCTGTTACCACTCTTCTGGAAGTGATCTGCATCTTACTGCCACTCGATCTCCTTCTTACTGCCACTTCACAAGAAGTCCTTTTGGAGTGCATTGAGCTAAATCCTTGAATCTATTGGTGTTTAATCCTGACAAGAGATCAGACTGGAATTTTAGAGAAGCAACTCCTTTCCTCCTGTTGAAGGCATCAGAATCCACAGTGGCTACGAATACTAATGTCTTCAGGGACAATCTGATTTTGGCATAGTTTCCAGTCTAACTGCAGTACCACTGTGCCTAGCTTCAGAAGTGACCAATACTATCTGCCATTCAACAAAACCTAGCAAAACACTGGCTCATAAATTGCAATCACAGCACAATGGGATGAACAAAGAGAAATGAAGAGTCAGGAAGCAGATGAGACAAAGCATCCCTAAGGAAAAACACACTGAGAGGCTGGGTGAGGACTATATGTCACAGCAGAATAGTAAGAAGAAACATCTCGTCCTTTGACCTGCATTTATCCCATTTTAGCATCTTTGTTCCCTAACTACAAAAGCTGAGCATAATTCTCAGGATTATGGATTGTTATCCCTTACTCTCCCTGCATGGCTGTGTAAGCTGTGAGGAAGACCAGATGAGCAAAGGCTGGATGTGCCCGCATGAAAGAAGACCCGCCTCCTCTACTCCAACATCTGGCAGAGGAACCAAACCAAAGCCCACTGACAACACTTTGTCCTGTGATGCTTCTTTTAACAGAGTGATATAGAGTTCACACTGGACCCTACTCCAGGGAATCATGCTTCTCTTCCTCTCGGTGAGACTGGCTGACAGCCACTCCTGGCTCTGCCAATGCAAACCGACTGCATTGCCAGATGCAGCCAGGGTTGCTGCGTGTTGATCAATCCACCCGTGGCACCGTATTGGAGAGCTACATAATGGTGTCAACATAACATGGCTTTGCCCTCTCAGAGTGATACCAACCATGCTGAAATCAGCAAGTTGGAGCAAGAAAAATGCATGTGCAGATAATTAGTAACAATCACAGGCTGCTTGGAAAGTGCTGACAACAGCAGTAATGAGCTGGGCACACGTCATTGGCTTGTAAATGGAGAGGACACTTAGGGACCATGGCAGCACACACTGATGGAAGGGGTTTTTTTAAACTTAATATTTAATGTGGCATAAAATTGATGCAGAGAAAGCGAGTAGTTCTTTAATCAGATATTTGGCTGGTGGTCCATATTACAACAGAGTTGGTGGCTGAAGCAATACTGAGAGCTGTCACTAAATTTTTCCTTAGCAGCAAGTCTTAGCATGAATGCCAGTGTTTCAGCAATCCTTTGGTTTTCAAGAACCATTCCAAATGTTTGGATATGCCAGCTGGCTAAGAGAGAGAAATTTTACATTTTTTACCCACAACTGCACAGAAGATCCTTGCCATCTCAAACCTTTGCTCCCCACACCACTGCCTGGCAACAGAAACAATGAAAAACTGTAATCATAGTTCACTCAAGACCTCTGTTCTGAGATTTATTTCCATTACATTCTTTTACAGTCTGTCTTACAGATTTAAGACTGACAAGATGAAGTAGACTTAGTTCATTTCGCATATGGCAGCTCAGACTGCTCCAGACTTTCTCATAAAAACTGATTAAGCTTCAACAGCAGATACAGTTATCGAAAGTGTTCTTTGCTCAGACTCCTGTTTTTCATATTTCAAGTTACTTATCCACTTTTCAACCTTACCAATAGCCCTATTATTTGTTGAAGCATCATGCAATCATGTTCACAGCTTTGCTTAACACACACTAGAAGAGTTCCTGGTACAAGTGACACAGCTGCTCTGGATACCACAACCCATTCGCCAGCGTTTTAAGCAGCTCTTGGTCTTATGACAGTGAAGTTGTCATTAAAGTGTTTATAATCTGGAATATCAACTGAGAAGTGAGGTCATTCTCAAGGCATTAGCAACACCAGACACAGACTTTGGTCATTGTGGACTTTTATCCAGCTAACCCTCACTTTTATACCTGAAAACACACTACCTACCATGGCTAAAACATGTTGCCCCCCATGCTTTTAGTCTCTTCTGAGTTTGATCAGATACATTACAGCCTTTTTGGAACAAGGAAGAGTGGAAACACTCAAAAAAGAGTGAAGAAATTAAAAGCAAAGGAAATTCCTGATTCGCAAGAGAATAACAGAGGTCAGGTTGGCCCCTCCTCCTCCAATGACAAGCAATTCACAAGGGAAATGCCATCACAGATTTGCAAGGATTGGATTCTGGATGGCCAAACTGAGGGAGACCCAGAATGAGGAGCTGGCTTTGGCAAGACTTCTCTCATGAATCAGGGCCTGACAACTGAAATAGGGCTGATACAAAGCTGACCTTCCTCCAGGGGTTGCTGCCTTATCAATTACCTCTACCCACCCAGCCCAGCCCTAGAACGCTAAACCACCACTGAATTTTACCACAGCTTTAGTCAGACAACAGACAACTAAAAAAGCTCTGAGAAGGCAGTGTAGGTGGTGTGTTTGCAGACATTTGTTGGACCTTGCACTCATAACCACCGTTGTGTACCATTTCCCAGCTCCTGATTTTCAGAGATACATACCATAGATGAAAGTCCTGTGGCAATATGCAGCTTGTGATTACAAGGGAAATAGGGTCAATAGAAGTGTCTCCTTTTCCAAATCCCTTGAGCTATTCAGCAAACAGGCTGGAAAAAGAGCTGTGACTGAAGAAATGAGTTAATTCTGGGGAGAAAATAGAGAAGTCTGTCCAGAACTACAGTGAGAAATGCATCATCAAGAGTGCTGTAATGGACATGCCTTGCACATTACAAAGCACGGCTTGATGCTTAAGCCTTTCTGCTCCTAACAGTCTGCACATCCCTTCAGCTCCTCAGGAAAGACTCAGGGCAAGGAGCATGACTTGGGCGTACATTACATAGCCAGTGCTATATGACCCAGATCGTTATGCAGATCACTTCTAGAGCACATCCAACACAAAACAGCTCCTGTGGCTGTTTAAAAAGGAGGGAGGATAGCAGCTAGACAACCTCCTCCAAAAATATATCAAGAGGTATACATTTTAAAAGGATTTTGGTATGCTCATGTAGATCTAAGTTTTATGAATGCAGGTGATAGAAGACTCTACAGCACTATCAAACTAAAGATATAAATACCCACTGTCCTGAAAAACATGTTCTGTTGTAGCTCTCACTCTGTCATATTTAAGACTGATGGCAGCTTTCTTTTAGAGTTGCTGCTCATAAAGTCTGCTCCATGTTTTTGAGGAGAACTAGCAAATTTAACATTTGGAACTTTTGCTCAAGTGTAGGTAAGGTCACAGGGACAACCTCTATAAAATCCATATTGAGCTCCGCAGTGTCACCTCTGTAGTTGGTTTTCTCTAATAAAGGTGATCAATTAGCTCACCACATTCTAAGGAAGTAGCAACATAAGAGATGCAAGAAGTGCTTAAATGAGTGTAAAAGAAGTGCTGCTGATGTATCTGCCAAAACAACAGCTCGCGACTGAACTTCATTTTGGCCACTTGCAGATCCTGAATGGGTAGTTCCTTAGAAGACAACAAAAGTGAGGGAGCATTCAGCTCCTCTATCATCATCTTTGGGCCATGATAATGCAGCTCAGTAATCTCCTGCTACTTGCCTCCTCCCAAGGGCACAGCTTCCATCAGCTCTCAGTGCACACTGTGGATGCTTACAGGCAGAAGATGCCCGCAGTATCTGCTCATGCAGTTAGAGGTGCTGCACAAATGGCCAACAAGGTTTGTTACGGAACAAACACTCAGGAGAGGAACTAAAGGCAGCAGAATGCCAATGATGGACTGAAACAGCCTGTGTCTTCTGCAATGAGCAGCACTTCAAGCTTCAAAGAAAAATGCAGGGAATCATAGAATCATTTAAGCTGGAGTTCTGCAGACAAGTGCGGAACAAATTGCCTGAGGAGAAATTACTTTTTAACTTTCATAGGCTGTATGAGTGACTTACGATGACCAGAATGGCAATTCATGTTTCTTCTTGTATATTCCTTTCAGTTTCTTTCTATTCTGTGATTCTATAGATAGCATAGAATCATAGAGTGTATTGCATTGGAAAAGTTCTCTAGTTCCACCCTCCCACCAAGGGCAGGGACACCTTCAACTAGACCAGGTTACTCCAAGCCATGTCCAATCTGGCCTTGAATACTTCCAGGGATGGGGGATCTACAACCTCTCTGGGCAACTTGGGCCAGTGCCTCATCACCCTCACAGTAAAGAATTTTTCTAATCTAAACTTACTCTTTTTCTAATCTGAACTTACTCTTCATTGTTCTGTCCCTCCATGCCCTTTCAAATAGTCTCTCTCTATCTGTCTCACAGGCTCCCTTTAGTTACTGAAAGACTGCAGTTAGGTCATACTGAAGTTTCTCTTCACCTGGCTGAACAATCCTAATTCTCTCAGCCTTTCCTTACAGCAGAGGTGCTCCATCCTTTTAATCAACCTGATGGCCTCCTCTGGACTCACTCCAGCACGTCCATGTCCTTCCCATGCTGGGGGCTCCAGAGCTGGAGGCAGCACTGCAAGTGGAGTCTCACCTGAATGAGAGTCATTCTGACCCTCTGAGGGGCAGAGGGTCAGAATCCCCCCCCCTCACCTGCTTCCCACACTGTGGGATCAGCCCAGGGCATGGGGGGTTTCTGTGCTGCCAGCACACATGGCCAGGGCATGTCCAGCCTCTCTCCCAGCAGTACCCCAAGTCCTCCTCCCCTGGGCTGCTCTCAATCTACTCATCCCCAGCCTGGATTGATTCTGGGGGTTGCCCTGACCCAGGTGCAGCGCCAGCACTTGGCCTTGTTAAACTGCATGAGATTCCCATGGGTCACTTCTTGAGCTTGTCCAGGTCCCTCTGGATGGCCCTGTCCTTCAAGTATGACACCTGCACCTTCAGCTTGGTGTCATCTGGTGAAGGTGCCTTTGTCTATGTCATTAATGAAGATAATAAATAACACTGATATTGATAATGATTGATAATGCAGATATTAAATAAAACTGGTCCCAATACAGACCTATGAAAGACATAAATATCTCTGTATCAATACTCTATCTCCTTATCTCATATAAGCCACACATATCCAGGAGTCCCTCATTCTGTCCATCCATCCCTAGGTCACACTGACAACTGAAAGGTCCCCAGACAGCTTTCTTACCCATGAGTCCACGACTGAAATCATCCACCCACTACCAGACAGGTATTAAAATAAGTTTCCCTATTGCCACTTCAAGATATGTTTGAATTGTTTTTATACTTCTTGTGATAGTTCAGACCCAGCTCCCTACCAAATGCCCAAACTTACAGTAACAACCCCCTCCCCCTCCCTTATTCTCTTAGGGCAAAGGGAAAAAATATAAAAATTGAAGAACCCAAAACCAATTGAATTATATAAAAAAAAAAATATATTTTTACATATATCGCAGTTATATACAATAAAAATATTATGTACACAGCAAAGGGACCCCAAACACCCCCTGAAGGGAAAGGGGAAAAAGAGACAAAAAGAAATCAGATATGCACAATAGAAACACAGGAATAGCTCAATAAGGAACAAAAAAGGAAATCTTACTCCTCTCCTTAAGATAGCAGAATTGCACCAAACGACCACCGTCACTCTCTGCCTCCCAAGGCCTACAAGGCCTCACTAGGCCTCACTCCTCCACATGGGCAGAACCAACAGCAGAGAACCTGCACCTTCAGATCCACCGGAAGAAAAGAGGGAAGAGGCTTCTCTCCCTTCTTACTTATACCCTGGCTTACATAAAAATCATGTGGAATACTGGGAACATGTTCCCTTCCTTGGTTACGAGCTGGTTGCCAGGAAGGCCTAGACTAAAACTATCACACTTCTTCTAATTCTTTAATTTCTTTTGAATCCTCCTAAACTTTTGCTGAGAAAAGCCAAAGACTGATGTTGTATTGTGTTAAAACAATTTTCTCACAGTTTTTCAAAACTGCTTCTCTCCTATATGAGATTGTAGGACTTTAAAGAGACAGAAATACTACATGAAAAACAGTATCAATCTTTGGCAAAACAGAAAAGAATCCAATAAAATTTGCACAGGTTAGACACAGCAGTAACACAGAGAGGTAGCATTTATATTAAACACAGAGCCTTACATTTTCAAATTCCTCATTTTTTCTGATTTGCACAATTCATCTGGGACACAATTTAATAATTTTCTTACCATTTGGTCAATCTCCTTCCAAGTGTGGTCAGTCCCAAATAACTAGGTAACCAAAGCATTTATCAATCTCTATCTGTTCCTTAACTCTTGCTGTGTGTCTGCTGAATAAAAGCAGATGATGTGGCATTCCCTGGATAAACAGCCTTTGCTTTTTATTTAAATGCTTAGCCTTATTGCATGGTTACAACTTTAGAAATGGTACAAAACATGAACATTTGTAGGAATAAAAAGCAGCCAAAATGCATGTTTGTTCGAACTGTCATTAAAAACCTTGTCCACTCAAACACACTAGGCACATTTATGAAAAATGAGCACCAAAGCCCAAAGACAGAGGCAAGCATTCTGCTTTTTGGTGACACAGTGGTACTCAGGATGCAGGTTTGGAGTAGAGGGGCACAGCCATGGAGTGAAGGGATGGATATTTCTTTTGTTGGCTACAAGCAAACACAAATGATTTACACAAGACTTTCAACTGACTTTCAACAGAGCTGCTCCGAAACTCCATTTGAAAGGAGACTTTTGAGCAAATGACTCCACATCTGACACAATTCTTCCATAAAGGTCCTCTCCCTACAAAGTGTAGGCATAGACAATTCATGTCACTTAGCAGTGTTGGAAAATTGCTTACCTGTGACTATAGGATAGGACTGAGGCCCAGGAACACTCGCTCCCAAATCTGCAGAAGTAGGGCTGGTTATATTTGCCTTCATGTCATCCAATCCACTAGCTAGTGAGGCCATGGCTGAGTATTCAGTTGTCTGGAAGAAGAAGCAAAAGGCATTTTAGTGATAATGAATTTACTATTCAAGAGCTTTTGCCTGTGCAACAGAAAGTAGGTGCAATATAGAACTCAAAAATCCTTTGTTCTGCCAGTTTTAAAGGCAATGCCCAGTTACACAGGGCTTTTCAGCACTCAGTCTGTTCACTAAGTGGGTCGGTGCTTATCAGTACTGTTTTTAGAGAACACCACAATGGGCTTTCTTTATAAAACCAAAGCCAAATTCATCAGTATGTAACAAGGCGTTCTTGAAAGTGGAAATTCTGTAGAATAACTGGCCAAGTGCAAGTTACTTGCTTGTTAGAGAAAAATGTCCTTGCCTGTTAACTGAACTCTCCATATTTCAGTGGTGGTACTTGAGGGGACACGCACTAACAAGAAGGGAGGAATGGGGTATTCCATTTCCCCCCTTTTCTTTGGAATGTCACATTTCTTCATCTCACAAGAAAGTGCACATATATATCAGTGTTTGCTTAATATATGCATAAATAGCCAACTCTTCCTAAATCCAAATTCTTTAAAAATAAATCACCTGACTGTAGTAAGGATGCTGTCTCATTTCAAGAGAATTTCTTAATTCATTAGCCAAAGGTACAGTAAATGAGCACAGGTCCTGAGAAATCAGACCATTTATGTCCTATAACCTGTTGCAGTCTTGGTAGCTACTGCAATGTACAGCCAGTGAGGCCAGTTTAGGGGATGTACATGTATATGGTACAAAGCTTATCTTCATTTACCTTTTTCCCATGATTTCTTATAGTCAGAATCATTCTGACAAAACTGGGAAGTTTCCTTTTAAAGTTCTCCCCTCTCTGCGCCTATTTGCCCTTTAAGTTTTCATCCCTTATTTGTGAGATAGCAATCATGCCCATAAACAAGTGGAGGATGATGATTTCAAGCTAAGAATGGCAATAGGAAGAGATAAACTAAAGAGCAACCACTGTGAGGCCAATTCCTGCTGAATTCTTGAAAATTAAGTCAATGCAGAAGCTGTGCAGAGGTGAAGAAATGCTTAGGAAACCAGGACCACACAGGGGTTTTTTTTGAGTGACCAAAACAAAACAAAACAAAACAAAACCAGAGTATCACAGAATCCTAGACTGGTTTGTGTTGGAAGGGTCATTAAAGACAATCTTATTCCACTCCCTGCCATGGACAGGGACACCTTCTGCTACATCAGGTTGCTCAAAGCTCCATCCAACTTGGCCTTGAACACTTCCAGGGATGGGACGTCCAAAAAAGTTTAACTTTTTTTTCAAGGAAACAAAATCTATCTGAGTGAATACATCTTTCTCCCCCTTGCAAGTTTGTCCAAGAACCCAGTCTGGTGCTTGCCACTAACACAACACTTTGGGTCAAATATACCTGTTAATGTCTCTGTTGCTCACCTCTCACTCAAACAGAAGTTAATTTAGCTGGATAATCCTGTATTAGCAGGTCTGTGTAATCAACATGTATTTTCTGCAGTACAGCCTGACACCTTGAAGGCTTCCCTGTATAGATCCCTTGCATATGTGTGTGCTAAATACATTTTGCCAGGGACCAGCAACTGGCCACCCTTGTCCTGCAGCCAGCCCATGGATCAGAGCCATCTGACTCATCTCGTAGGCTCCTCCTTAACCTTTGCATTAAAGTTGTCCCGTTCCTCAGCCCTTTTAGCTCATTCCTTCTCTGGCACCCTCTATGCCCTCATGTTTGCCTTCCTTTCATGCACCCAGCCCCTTTCATCTACGACCAGTGCCTCAAAAACACCCAGACCTCTGCCTCATCCCTCACTTCTGCCCATTGCTGAGGCTGGGCCTAGGAGCATCCTCCTCTGAGGAGGGTGCCAGTGAGGGTTCCAGCCTTCCTTCTTCCTACAAGTGCAAACAAAGCTGCTGCTTCTGACTCCACATCACACCAAGGTGCATTTCTCAGTCTTCCAATACCACTCCAAGCTCTCCTACATCTTGAACCCCACCTTCCCTTATTCAGGATACATGCACATGTGGCGACACTGATGGGTTCTTTCTGTCCCTAAAACCCTGATCTAATAAGACACCAGACAAACAACAGCCCTGCAGAGACATTCCAAGCAACTGATGAGGCATGAGCACGGATGGGCTGGCAGCACAGCAGAGGGAAAACCTGTCTTTGTGTGCTGCTATTTGGTAGTTCTGATATCTAGAGAAGAGCACACATCAGTTCCTGGGTAAGGATGCCTGATTTCACCATGCTGTTCAATGAAAACCACAACCCCACCATATCCAGACTGGAAAATCTATTTGTACTCTCCCATGAGGCACTGATCCACCACCCCCAGTGAGCAGGGCGTGAGTGTGGCTTCCCAGTTTCAATGTGGGAGCTACAAACTTGTATTTGGGAGGAAGCATTCAGCTGGGATGGAACTCCTGCCACAGGCTGGGTCATGCAAGGGAACTGGGGCAGGGGGTTGCACATTTAAACCCTGCCACCAAGAGTAGCTTTTGGAACTGCTGATCCTTGCACAAACCCAACTGGAACCAGCCTGAGTACCTGCCTGCAAACCTCCAACAACTCCAAGCTTGCTTCCCTTCAAAGGTCCAAGGAAGTGTCCTGGGGAAAGCATGACCAGAGTTAAAAGTTCTAACTGTAATGACCTGGAAACATCATGCCAACGAGCCATAGGCTGGTCCTTCAAGCTCAGAGAGACTAACCAGTTCCAGTATCAGAAGCAAGCAGTGATTAGGGTGTAGCACACCCTGTCAGAGGTCAGGACAATGGTACCCCGTGCTCATTTATGTCACAGCACCACAGAGAGTTCGAGCAATGTCAGCACCACAGCTCCAAACCGGGGAACCACATCTGTGAACTGCGAGGCTGAAAGCATTGTGGTTGCTCAGCACAGTGTGGAGGGAGAGCCTGCAGTCAGGCAGCACTGTGGTAGGAACGAGAAGGTATAAGGTAGAGATGTGCAAAATGTAGATCTGGAGTCCCTCCCTGCTTTTGGTCCAAATAATTTGTTGCAGACAGGAACTGCACCTCTTTTACAATGGCCAAGTAACATTTTCCTAGAGGTAAGAATAGCAAGATTTTCAGGGATTTTCCAGATGCTTTCCAGCACCCAGATCACTCCTTGAAGCCACCAGCAACTGAACACCAGCAGCCACATGGACCAGGCACCAACCACTGCTTCCAGCATCCAGGTGGACAGAGTCCAGGCTGAGGGGCAGCCTGAGTTAGCTGCTGACCCCCATCTGCTTAAGCAGTCCCAGTGGAGGACTGACCATTACTATCACATCCACCTCTGCAATAACAGTTCCCACTGCAAAGCAGAGGGAGCGTGGTCAGGGCCAGCACCAGACTGGCACATTGGCTGTGTCCAACACTTGGCTGTGGGCAGAGAAGGAGACACCACTGCCATTGCTGAGACACTGTGGAGAGGCGACAGTCAGCAAAAACATCTTCTGGCCCATGAGGAGAGAAGAGCCACAGGTGCAGAGCAGAGGAGCCTTCACCCTAAAACCAACTAGTGTGTGCTGCCTGCAGCCCTCCTCACCCCGTGGAGAGGTGAGGGGACCCCAGTACCCCATGAAGAAGCACAAGCCTCTTTGTCACTGTGGCTTCACAATTCTGGGTGTTGACCCAGTCATGAGGGGTAGAGCGGTGTCCCCTCTTCCTGGACCCCCCAGACGGAGCTCTTTCTTTCAAGCACCCCATCCGGAGAGGAGAAGAAACCCCAGGGGGAGGCAGTGCTCATGGAGCAGCCCCTCACCCCATGGTCCCATTGAGACCCTCCTGACAAACCTCCCCAGGAGCTTCTCCAGCTGGTCAGGGAGGGGCAGCAGAAGGGGCCTCAGACTTGGCTCCTGCACCAGTGAGCTGGCACTGCTGCTGGTGAGAAGCAGCCCAGAATGACGAACATGGCCAGGGGTCCCTCCTCGCGCAGTTGGGAAGCCTGACCTTCTCCTTGGTACGTGAAAAAGCAAGAGTCGGGTGTTCAGTACCCTAGAAATTACCTGAAAAATGACTGCCTGCGGTTGTACCACGCACTGTCTCATCAGCATGGAGCACCACTGCCATAGCATGGAGGAGAGAAAACACAGACATGTGAAACGAGGAATATATAAAGGAGAGAATGAGAAGCTCAAACTGAAAGGAGGGCAAGACCAGATCTCATGTGTCTCCCCTGCCCCATCCCACTCAGCTCTGGCAGACGAGACCTGGAGTCTGGCAGGGGATTGGTTGAGGTGGTGAGGAGAGGGGTGATCTCTGCGCACCTTTGGGCAGCAGCACATGGGTAGCAGGGTTTGCACAGTCCCAACCCACCAGATTTCTCTGCAAAGTGCAAACAGGAAGATTTCTGCTCTGAGTAAATTTTTACATCCACCACCACTACAAAGGCTTTATGTCTAAATACTAACTGCCTGGAGTGGAGAAGGTAGTGAGATGGAGGGAAAAGGGGTGCAAGAGGGTTTCAGGATCTTTATCAAACCTGCTGCACTACAGTGAAACAGAGAGACAGACCATCATCAGCTTCACCCTGTACTTTTCCTAGTGAAGATGCAGAAGTGTAACCCACTGCAGAGTCAACAGGTATGGAAATTTTCTCTTTAAGATTTACCTGAAATTTTGTCTTAAATGGTTATGCAAAGATGGACATACAGTAGAGAACAAGATCATTCCCTGAAACAGCCTGGTTCTAGAGTGCCAATGTGGGAAAATCAGGGAGCTCCCACTGGCTGGGATGAGACCTGCAGCAGCATTGTGACCCAGGTAGTGAGGCAAATGCATCCCTCTTCTGCCCTGTCCCTTTTGCAGGGCACAGACCTTATACCCTCTTGAAGCGACTGCACCAAGCAGTCAGACAAGAGCTGTCTGCTGCACAGGGTGAGTGTCCATTGAAATGAGCCAGCTGGGGTCCATTGGGACTTGCACATGTTGCTTTTTGCATCTGCTCAGTGTTCCCAATTAAAACATCAGGCAGGCATGAAGCAACACCCCTGTGCCCTCCTGCAAATGTCATAGCTGCCCCCAGGCCCACAATGCTGTTTAGGACACAGCAGCAGTAGCACAACAGTGTCTCTGACCGTCAGAAGTCTCAGGGACTCTAGTCTTGGTCTGCCTCCTTACCGACCATGTGCATTGCCTTCCTTGCTGATAGAGATGGTGCACAGAGCGCCCTCACTGTCCAAAAAGCCTTAAGGCCCCTGAAAGGCACAGTCCCCCAGGTCACATACACCACATCCCCTGCTGACCCCTGACGCTAGCAGCAAGCCAGACCTCACACAAATATCTCCAAGTCATTGCATCTTAAAACTTTAAAATTAATTAATAAATAGAGGCAGAAGTGGTACACACCAGGCAGGCTGTCCAAAGAAACCCCCACCTCAGCCTGACAAAGGGAAGAAATTTGTAACATTAGATATGGTTCGGAGAGCTTAATCCAAAGAAGCTCTAATTAATCTCCCCAGGCTTTCAGAAACCCAGTGCCACTTGCAGCTGCATAGGCACTGCTGTTGCTCTGCCTGGAGTTTCAAGAGAATGGAAAATCCATCCTAATGCCCTCCTCCTCAGCCTCTCAGGATTCGGATGGGAAAGTCTTCCAAAAAGCTATATATCAAAGTCTCACCACTGCCGCCTGCCAGCCGCCCCTCCATTTCACGTCATTTACATGGCATTCCCTGCACTGTCCACCACTGCCACCAAAACCAATCCTGCTTTGGAGTAAATGCTATTTACACACCTAATTCAGGTCAAACCCCAGTTATTCTTTGATTTCAGCTGAGATCGTTGCTGTCTCACAGAATATGGAAGTTTGGTTTCAGTAGGACAACCTATTTCCCTTGGTTTAAATGGAGTATTTCTGAACCTCCCTTTCACAAAACATATATGTTTATAAAAAATTAGCAGCTGTGCTTCATTTTAGCCCAAATCCAATTAGGATTCATCCCCAGAGATTCCTCTGAAGGCAGTGGGAATTAGCTCGTGCACCCTGCCATGAACACATTTACCCTCATACTTCAAAACAACTGACCTGTTTTTGACCCAATCTTCACATTATCTGCATGTGGGAAATGACACATTTTACATTTCCACAGTGCAATTCATAAGTGGGAACAGCCCTTCTCAGATTTTCTGAAGGGATCCCCAAATCCAATCTAAATGCCTAGAATTTACCTGTTGTTTTTCTTTCATACATATAAATAGCTGCATTTCCATTCATTCTTTGTTTCTCATTTTCATTTTGTTCTAATATCTGCATGTAAATGTCTGAAAATAGCATCTGTAATTGAAGATTATGAAGTATAGCCAGCTCCTGACAGGCTGCTAAGGAAGATGGATTATCCTCATTTTTCTGTAAATTTTGTCAATTTTGGAATTCATAAGCTATCAACACTGATAAAAATGTGACCGCACAGCTGTGTCAAAGCGGACAACGTGGCATCCTGAGGAGGATGGCTCTCCCCAGCCACCCGGTCAGGGGCATGCACTGCAGGAATTCTTCCTAACTGCTTGCAGTATCTACATCCCAATCACACCACCCCCTCCACTCTGCCACCCCCCCACTCCAAATTCAAATAAATAAATAAATTGAAAGTACACAAATTCTCTGGTGCACCAATTCATATCACAAAGCGCAATTTATTGTGTGTTCTCCCTTTTTATTTATCCCTAAGTAGTAAACACAATTTCCATTCAGGGGGTTCGTTATGTTCCACTCCTACCAGACAATCACAGCACACTTGAAGCAATTGTTTTGCCTCTTCCTCTCAATTTTCCCATTACTGGGAGTAAGTACTGTTGGGACTCTTTAATAGCCCGACTGCAGCCCATATCAATAACAGATGAGGTTTAATCGTCCAACACAAAAATTATTTAGGCTCAGTAAGGACATTCAATGTCATTTGCATAATGGCATTTCTATCCTGAGCACCTAACCCATCGTGCATAAACAAGGCCCTTGGACCATAAATAATAATAAATCATGACGTCCACACTCCTATTGCTGTAATAGGAGCCTCTCTATGTAGAAATTATTTCAGTAGGAAAGGGGCACTATAATTTTAAAGACATGTGGCATTGCACAGACCAGTAAATCACACCCATGTGCACAATTGTGCACACACACGTGCCAGCGAGGCTGCCTATGGTGAGCAGCAAAATCCCAAGGAGCAGCAGCACAGAAAAATGCCCACACTGAGCACTGGGAATGCTTTTGATTATTGTTTCTTAGTCAGAGGTAGCAGGCTGCACAAAAGCAAGGTCTGTGTAATGTGTGCAGTACCTGGGCATGTGTGCAATGGACCTGTCAGTCTACCAGTCCCTGGGAGACCTTCGCTCATGCCCACTGTCCTTTGACCTCTCCGGGAAGGTCTGGTGGAAAGAGACCAGAGACCTGCAGATGTTTCCCAAGCAAGCCCTTCATGGGCCACTGGAGTTGCCAATGCCCCACACCCCCACTTCGAGGTAACTCAGCACTGCTAAGGCCCCCATTAAACCATGTCCTCAAGAGCCAAAGACTTCGTCTGGTTTTCAAACAGAAGCCTCCATAGGAAACCATGGTAAGGCCAGCCCAAGGGAGGCAAAGGTACACAGCAAGCTGAGGTGGCTTTCCAGATTTCAGTCGTCTTACCTGGCCACTAACAAGTGCGTGGGTGAATAGAGACATCACCACAGTGGCAACAGCTGGCCTCTGTGTCTGCCTGGATTTACCAGTTTTGTCATCTATCCTCAACAGTTCTGTCCTTTCTCAGTATAAACCCTGCTCTGTCTCTTCTAGGACATGAAAGGAAAGCATGACTCACCCCAGCCCACACCCACCCCCATAAGCACTGCTCAACCCAGCAAAGGCTCTTCCCTGCTGTCTCCATGCCAGAACCACCCAGTTCAGTTTACTGAGAAAGGCAGAAACTCCACAAAAGATTTTGTAGGAGCCTGCTCCCAGTGCCAGCATTGCAACAATACTGCCTGCACAGGCAACTCCTCCCTGAAACAGCATCTCCCTAAGCCTCCTCCAACCTCTGCTCTCCAGCCTTCCTCCTCCTTCCCGTCCCAGAGCAGTCCTTGCTAGCTTCTCTCTCGCTTTCCCCACAGACTTACATGGGGTGTTTCTCTTCTCCCCCTCCTTCCCGCCCTCTGCCTCTGTGGCTCCTCTCACCCCAGCACCAAACGAGCTCTCTCAGCAGCCTCCTTCATGCACTGCTGAAAAAAGGGGCACTCGATCAAGATAAAGAATGAGACACCCAACTGAAACAAAGTGTAACACAACCTGTCCTGGTGGAAAAAACAGTTTTGTTTTTGTAAAACCAGCATATAATCTATGCCTTTATCCTTCGCACTGCTACAAGCTATTGTTAAAATACACTATTTCACAGGAGAGGAACTGGACACTTTCACCCTTAACAATAACAATTTCAGCCAGAGAAGGAGGGAAAAGGTACGATCCTCCATCATGGTGGTTCCACTGCTTCCACTGAAGCACTGGCATGGGTGTGGAGAGAAGAAAATACAACCCTCAGCACAGTCAAATATTTCCTTATGGAGAAATACAAAACAGAAATATGAAGGCACACTGAGAATGTTGTTCTGAGTTCACTGAGTTGACCAACAATATTGTCAGATCTTCAATCCATCCCACCAACAGTCCTGAACCCTGAGAAGTCTTATGCAAACTTGCAATAACAATTTGTTTTTCTGTAATGCTTTCAGATAAACTACCCAAAGGTGTTTCACAAATGACATCTAAAAATACTTTCATATCATTTTTTTGTATGATATTATGCATTGTGTACAATAAAATCAGCTCAAAGTGGTGTCCCATGGCAGAATGCCAAGGTCCAAGCCACTGCAGCTACAGGAGCACCAAACCTCTGCCCAGGGGGAAGCCAATTGAGAAAACCGAGGAGATTGCTTGTTTGCGGCATGTTGCAAAGTCCAAGCGGAACAAATTTGTATCAACCCATGAACTCCTAAATTTCAAAGCTGGACACCAAGTAACACACATGCTTCATTTTCTAAAAGGCTCATTTTTTTCTGTTGCCCGTGGGAGCCTGGTGACTCTATAGGGGTCAGGAGCCTTCTGCCTTTCATTTTTGGGGTCAAAACTTTCCCTACAATGCTGAATTTCCCATCAAATCCCCAACATGGAATTGATCTCATTAAAAAAACAAACAAACAGAAACCCCAAACAAATTAAAAAAAAAAACCCCATGCAACAAAACGCCCATAATTTCCCAAAGTTTTTCTTTCATTTTTTCACCCACATCCAAACTGGACTGGTAAGGGCCAAAATATTGTAAGCCATTTCATTACAGCATTTTAATGTAAAAACCAGGAATCTTAAAGAATCAAGAATCTTTTCCAGCCTTGGTGATTCTATGGTTCTAATCCAGGAGAAGTTAAGATTAGATATTAGGGGAAAAAATTGTTATGAAAAGCATTATAAAGCACTGGAAAAGACTGCCCAGGGAAGTGGGAGTCATGAGCCCTCAAAGTGTTCATAGAACATACAAATATGTTTGAGGACATGGTTTCATGGTGAACACGGTGGTGGTGCTGGATTGACAACTGGACTTGATCTTAAAGGTCTTTTCCAGCCTTCAGATTTCTGTGACTCAGTAGGTACAAAAGTTGTTTTCAGAAGATTTCTGCAGCTTTTTCTGATTACAAGCCCTTGAAGCCATGGGGTTATGGAAGCAGCAGGAACCAAATTCTGTGCATACAGAGTGCAAAGCAAGAGGTTTGGACACTTCAACCAGAGTGTTTTGCACAGAAAACAATAAGTGTTAGGAAGGGTACTGCGGATGTGGAGTGGGGGAGACACTCTTTCACCTTCATGCATTCTGCAGGCATGCCTCATGCAAATGGAGGCCCTGTGAAGGGGAACATCAGAGGAATGATGTGGTGCTTGCTTTGATGTGATATTCACCAAGGATGAACAGGCATGGAACCCCACTCATATTGCGAGGTAAATACTGAGGTGTTTTTCCCCTTTGCTAATTAGTTGAGACCCAGTGACAACCAAATCTGACCAGCAACAGGTCCAGAATGTGAAGGCCTCAAGACAAGGCACTGGAGACTAGGGCATGACAGAATCCCTAACCTCAGAAAAAACACCCCATCCCACCTGCATGCCCATGGGGTGAGGAAATGGTCTCCTTGCCTTCAGAAAAGCACCTAGAAATACCAGAAATTGTCTGCACATGGGTATAAAAAATGAAGCAAAATAGAGACAGGCTGACCAATCAGTGGGGTACGTATAGGGTGGTGGTCCGAGGTAAAGAGATTCTGCCTGAAAACACTCACAACCTGCTGCTGCTGGAGGCCCTGTGCCTCCCAGATACCATGACAGGCTCCACCGAGGGACCTTCTACACAGAAAAATCATCAAAGATGACAAGTTTTGGTGAAACATTTCAGCCTTTATCAAAACATTCTCTTGAAAGACAGGTTCAGCCAGGCACGCTGCTGTTATAATAATCACTATTTTGCCACTAAAACCTCAGAAGAAGCCTGGGCATCACATACACAGTGGAACAGCACCATGAGCAAACAGTATCAGGCAAACAGAAAGGAACCCACTACCAGTATGACCTGAGCACCTCTTCCACCCCAACAGCAAATTGTGTTCTTATGTCAGAAGGGTATTTGGCATTATATTTTCAAAATTTTCTCCCCAGTCACAAGAACAAGAGAGGAGACGTTTGAACAAAAACAGATGTGGGGTCTGTACCATTAACAAAATCTCCACTGGTACAGAACCTCATAGTTTGGCAATGCCTGAAAACCATTAATCAGCCATGTAGCCTGATGACAATTTCTAGTGTACCATAACTTATTCTGTTACTTGACCCTGTGTTTCAATTATTTAGAGAGGTCCTAATAAGCAGTGAAATACTGTGTCTAACATAGCATCTGACAAGTTTGTGTCTTCTGCCTGGCTTCACTCCACAACTCCCATTCCAGGAAGGCACCCATCACGTACGGCACCTCCTTTTCCCCACATCCTCTGGGTATGTCTCTGTATCTGACTTGTCTGGACTGACTTGGACCTGAGGTCAGCCCTGAGCCTGGAGGGGACTTTGCAGAGGAAACATTGGCCTCTACAAGGTTGTTCTTATTCCACTGCTCTTTCAAGGAGAGAGGAGCAGAGCTGAAACCACACCTCTGCTAAGACAGTTAATATATGTCTTAGCACACAAGTTCCCTCCTTTTAGATTTCTTTTTTTTTTTTTTTCTTTTTGACAAATTCTACTGCCACCAGGTTTTTAAGCAACCATTGTTCATATGAGCAGAGAGGAATTTTGAAGATATCCCTCTTGTCCAGAAGTAGCTCCACAATTGCTTTTTGTCATTCAGATATACTGTTGTAGGTCGTTTCATTCAACCACCTCCTAAAATAGTGGCTACCCAAAACTATGGCATTCTTCTGAAAACTCAGCATCTGCACTGACCATGTTTCTCAGGCTTCTGGACCTTGCGTGCTCCACCTCATCTCACATACTGGGTGAACAGGTGTTGCTCATCCACCTCAACCACACTTTTCACACTTTCCATCATAACCATACCAAGGTTTCCATAAGTCACATCATAACTATTGGAATGAATAAGGTGGCTGGACAGACAGGTTGTGGGATGATCCATGTTGGAAGGAAGTTTCAGAGGCCCCTCAAAGCAAGGCCAGCTATGGAGTCAGGTCAGGCCAGCTGGGTTTATTCAGGTTGGTCTTGAGAACCACCTCAGATAGAGAGTCCACAATTTCTGAGGGCAACCTCTGCCCTGTCTGACTGCCCAGGTAGAAGAACTGCCTCCTTGGGCCCTGAAGAGCCTCTCCTACGTCAGTTCATACCCCTTTCTGTTATGCTCCCACAGTGCACACCCTTAAAGGGTTTGGCTCCTTCTGAGGTGTTTGAGCACAGCAAGTTCTTCAGGGAAGAATATTCCCATCATTGTTGATTATAAAGTGATGGACAGATTTAGAGAAAGGTCACAGAATGGGTGTAGAACAGCAGTGATTTCCATACTGAAGGCTGGAAATTGTACTTGAAACTTGTCAAAGCCTGTGGAATCCAAACATTTACTAGAGACTAAGTAGAGAAGTCTTATTCTTTGAATGCTGCTGCAAACCCTTCCCCTCAAATATGATGTGAGTTGGCCAGGCGCTAATTAAATCAATGGGCAAATGTGTTTACTCACAAATTTGTCCCTGTCATGCAGGGCTAACACAGACATAAGAAGGTTGGTCAATTTTGCTCTGACATAATTGGCTGACTAGTGTCATAACATGGCATTGCCTGATACTGGTGAAAGGTGTGGTTACTCTGTCAAAACTGAAAAAAAATATATTTTTTGCAAAACACACAATGAACAAATATGCAATTACCTAATGCCAGTTCCCAAATTCCAAAGGAATGTGAACACTTTTGTCAGGATAACAAGTGGGAAAATCTTTTCTTTAATTTTCCACCTCTCTGTCACACTTAGAAGCCACAGAAAATCTCCTAGAGGAGACCACCTGTTGTCTTTGCAAGATGTTGTGTTCCATATCATCACTAAGCTCTGGATGTAAAGCTAATGGAAGGTGCTGAGATGAAACTTGGTGACTGGAAAAGCATCCCCATCCAGCATTACCTAAACTGGAATGTCTGCAATTTCCAAACACTGTTACCCAGACTCACGGGAAAAAAGCACACCACACTCCTTCTCAGTGGCATCTCAGTCCCTGAGGAGCTTCCAGAGGAGGGGAGAATGTTCTGCCCTTGTCAGCTGCCAATCCTGTCACATGTCAGTGACACCTACTCTGCATGAGCCTGTGCACAATGTGGGAAGCCTGTCCAGGGGAAAAGATGTCCCCCTCACTGTGCACAGAGCAAAGAGACAAGAGACAAGCACAAAGGAAGTGTGAGAGCATGAGGCACAGCAAGGCTGGCCTTTCCTTTAGCTTGTGAATTTGTAATTTCACATGTAGTCGCATTTGAGAGCAGTCGGGAGGAAAAAAAAAAAAACAAAACAGGAATGCACTGCAATTCGCAAAGGAGATATCTACCTTGGAATTTTGGGATTCCCCCTCCCTGATGGGTCAAAGGGAGGAGGTTACAAGGACAACTCTGTAGGAAAAGTACTCACATTTGGCCTCACTGCAGTCAGAGATAGAATCATGTGAGTTGGGGTATGAGGCCTAGCAAACTCAACACAGCAGACTCAGACATAAACAGCATTTACATCAGTCTCGACCAGTGCTGTGGTTTCCCAGCAAAGTAACAGGCACTGGAAGAGCTCCAGTTGTTCAAATTCACCCTGAAATCCCCAAGATTATGTGCTGCTGCTGTTGCTGCTCTCCCCCAGCTTGGTCTCATTACACTGACTGTCAGCAAAGCAGGATGAGTGCAGAGAAACCCTGGCTCTGTCCTCTGGCAGCAGCTTTTCCTTGGCAGGATCATTCTCCCACAGCATTGCAGAACATAGGAAATGTTCCCTGTCGCCTTCTGGAAAAGTCTGCACAAGAAATCCCAACCTCAGGCTGCCCACCGATTCCAGTCAAAGTGGGAAAGCTGGTCCCCAATTCTATGGGGAGAAGCCCCCAGGAAGAGGCATTGAGCTTTAGTGGGGGCACAGGATATCTCCATCTCCCTGCTAGGCAGGAGAGCAGGCAACCCTTGGATTAGCCCACCAGGGCTTCTTCTCATCTCTTTTACTTAGTCAAAGGCCAGCAGTTTCAATTCCATCCCTCTCAGACAACCTCAGTTGTCCCTGCAGGCTGCAGGGTGCTCTTCACAAAGATGATGCTGATGCAGGAAGACGTTAGCTGGATACATGGCTTCTGTCATGCTCCTTTCCCAGAAAACTCCCCGCCTCCACAGCCCCACTGTCACAGAGAATACCAGGTGTCATACAAAGGACTCTGCTGTGACTGTCACCAGCCAACATGACATGTCACAACAAGGCAGCAAATGTGAAAAATTCTGTGCAGTTCTCAGACATTCATGCACAAAAAAAGGCTCATAAGGGAGGGCAGAGCATTGGGAATGAGAAGTGCTGGCCCAAGGAGCTGTGCTTTCTGCTGTTAATCTAAAAGAAAAACGTTTCTATTCAAAAAATAAAAACGTTGATTTTCAGCAGGAAGAAACACTGTGGAAGGTTTCTATCTCCTTTTTCAATCTAAAATTAGCAGAGCCAAAAGAGAAGGTGGTGCATCCTTCCCCACCCCCAGCAGTGTGATTGAGGAACATAGGGCTCAGAGAAGAGAACCTGTCCTGAGGAGGCTTCAGCCTCCCAGCAGATGAAGGAACGCTATCAGACAACTTTGCAGAATAACCTGATGATGGTGAAACTGGAGACCACAGCCGACAGCATAGTCTTGGGGCTTTGTTCACGGAGCAGCTCATGAAGGGAGATGGGTGTAAGTGCTCCTGTCATATCAAAAAAGCTGCTGCTCCATCCCAGTGAAATGCTCCAAGTTACGGTTGAGCGCTGGTCCTCTCATCCTTTTTTTCTACCTCTTTAGATTTTACCATTATTGAAAGGTTCTACTGGGCAAGAAAAAATATTGCCAGCCTGAGATTTCCTCTTGAGTAGTCCTCTAAGGACACTCTCCCCATCTATTTTCATTTTAACCACTGGCCAGCAGAGTTGGGCAGCACCAGGTCCAGGTAAACCCCTGCAGCATACACATGCACTCCCCAGGGTGGGAGCAGCTCATTCCCATACTGCATGAAAACCCTGACATGGCTTGTCATAAGGACCAGCAGCAAAGCCCAGCACTCAGGGAATCAACATAGCAACTGCAGCAAGGGGTCAGTCCCATGTCCTGCTGACTGACTGTCAGGAGCACAGCTTATCCCCCCACAGTCCCCGTGCAGGCTAGGGGTCATGGATGTCTGTCCTCCCAGCTGCTGTCCCTCCATCACCCTGCCCGCCCAGACCCTGCGCCCTTTCCATTCGGTAGGGGTATTGATCTGCTGGCAGCAATGGGCTGGATAATTAGCCAGGAATTAGGGTTTCTATTACAGCCAGGAGGCTGCCCCAGCTGATTTATCACCTGAATAATTTACTGTGATTGAAAGGAAATTAAAATGAACTCCATTTGACAACTGTGTGCTTTTATGGGCTTTAGTGAAGACTCAAAAGCCAAATTAATAGCCTGGTGTTGTTTGATAGTCTACTGAGAGTAAATATGGGAAGGTTTTTTGTCTGCTGATGTGCTCTCCTAGGCTGGCTTTTGGAGTGGGGGTTTTTTTCCCTTGCATCAATAAAGGCGCAGCGCTGATCAGAAGAGGTTTCAGCTATAAAATCCACAGAACCGCTCTCTCTCCCTGTTCCTCTGTGCACTGCCAGCACTCACCCTCTCCTGCCCTTTTCTTCAGGCAGAGAGCCAGCAGAATGGAGGGGAGCAGGCAGGCCCTACTGGCAGCCTGCAGTCCACCCTGGCACCAGCACCAGCAGCCAGGGCACCCCAACCAGCTGCTGATGCCAGCCAGTCTCCACTGGTGCAGGGTGAGGGACTGGCTGCCACTGAGGCAGCCTGAGGAATAGCACGGGGGTAATCCAGTCACCCACAAACTCATCCTGTATACCGCAACACCCAGTCATCACCTCGACCTGCTGCCACCCTGGCAGGTGTGCAGGTGTGTTCCACCACAGCATAGGGTGCTTCCCACCTGCTGCCAGCCAAACTCCTGCCTGCACCGAGGAATTGCCTGAAGGGCTGGCAGAGCAAGGCTGGACTCCATTTCGCCTCTTCCTCTATTTTTATTTTTTCTCAGTTTTCACATTTTTGTACATTTATTGAGCCCTGTGTTGTTTTGTTTTCCTTTTTAATTTGCTTTTCATTTAGCACACCCTGCAATGCAGTTACAGTGAAGAGCCTGCCTTGTAATGCTCAAATAATTTCTACAGATGGCAGATCAAGAAAAGATCTGGTTGTTCAAACAAATACTGAGTTAGTTTTGTACTGGACTACATGAAATTTTGGGAAGACACAAGCAAATATTAGCTCTGCATCACTCAATAGAAGTGTCAGACTATTTTCAGATCCTCAGTAGCCTCTGTCAGGCCAAAGGTTTCCCAGGAAAAACTTATTTCTCACACTCCAGGGAACAGGACCAAGCATATTGTTCCACAGTTCATAGAATCATGGCACTGTTTGGGTTGGGAGTGACCTTAAAGCTCATCTCATTTCAGCCTCCTGCCATGGGCAGGGACACCTTCAGCCAGGTTCATTCCTTCCTTCTGCTTCTCCAGTAACTGCACTTGGGGACTGAGTCCACTTAAAATACAAACGGATTGTACTTTCTGGCTTTACTGGGATTTTCCTTGTTATTCCTAAAGATCAGACCCTAGTACTGTGAGGTGGATCGTGCATCTCTGTGCTCTCAGGAGCTGCATTTTTGTGTAACACATCATCCAGCACAACTCTTCAGAGTAAAAAAAAATCCCCAAATTCCTCTTTCAGAGCTGAGGCATACTTGATAGGAAAGCAAATACTGAAGATTTTAACAGGGCTTTATGCCCCTCTCTTTGTTCATTCAGAGAACTCTTTGGTCATAACTCTCTCTGAATCAGGTTTCAACTTCATGCAATTCTTCTACTTTTTCCAACTCACAAGTAATTTTAGGGGGTTCATTAGCTGTCAGTATTCCATTAGTTATCCAAATTCCATCTTCCATCTGTCTATTGTTATCTCCAGATCCATGTTTCCTTGCACTCCATATCACGAACACGTTACTATACGTTTGCCAGGTTATGGTTTCTGCCAGAACTCAGAAAATTTACATTTTATACATAAATTTATCTGAAAACAAATATTCAGTTTAGTTGTAGCTAAAAGCCATGGTAAAGCACCAGGAAGGGACTAGGAATTATCTTCTATTAGCAGCAAGCTGTTCTCTTCTATGTCAGTGATGTAAACAGTGTTGAATTTGGTCACATTATGTTATGCCTCATTATGACCCTGTTCTAAAGTTTATTGAAGTCAATATAAATATTTCTCTTAGCTGCAATGAGTATTTGACTGAACCCATGTGTGAAGCTGAAGTATAAGAGTCCATTTCTGTTGTGGATAGAAATCCAGCATGGACAATTCTCTTCTTTATTCTGAGGACAGTAACTCACTGACTCTCAGCTGAGCCAATTTGGCTGTATATACTTCACCCTGTATTTTTCCCCTGTAGAGGTATTAATGCCGCTCTCACAGCCACAAGCACATTCATCCACAAGCTCCCTTCCCACTTTGATGGGACCTTCCTGAACCTGTCCAGCCTCCCATGCCTGAAGCTCCTGTCTCTCTGTGATTTTCCTGGGCCTTGGTCTCCAGGAACATCTCCTGTCCATGCTTTGCCTGGGAAGTGTGTTTAAGTAAACAGTTCACACAGTAGATGCCACAGGTTCAGCCAGCCCAGGGCAGCTTCCCAGGGATGTTGGGAAGGGCTTTTCAATCCTCCTGGCTGGAATCAAAGGAAGCCATTGGAGGACAATCACCCTCACAGCCAGGCTCAGGGGTTTGCAGAGTATAGCCAGTGCCTCTACTTCCTCCAGCTCTTAATGAACTATAAGCACTGGAAAATTTTGCAACTCAGTGTTGTGGCTCTGTGCACAGAATGAGTGCCTGTTCTGAATAAAATTTGAGTTTTCACTGCAGTGACCAAGAGTGGTGGGGTTTTAACTGTGGCAGGGGCCATTCTGGAGTGTCAATCTGCCACTGGTGTAGATGCACAGCACAACTCCAGGGACAGCAGGGAAAAGCCGCTCTTTGTGTCGGTATGGTTTGCTCCAAGGGCAACTGGGGTGCAGCCTGTGTCAGCAACACCAATAGCCTTCCCTGTGGGCAGGGGGACTTCACCACAGACCTGACATACTGAAGAGCAGTGAGTCTCATACACATACAGAGAAGCACAGACAGAAATGGGAACTGCTGCCAGCCTAGAGGCAGATGCTGTGAAGGTTTTCCTTCTGCAAGACCTGAGAATTATGTTGAGTTCAAGTTGTGGGCTTCATCCTGGCTGATGGAAGAGCTGTGTGGAAGTGGAGGGCAGCAGCCATGAACATAATGGCGGTGCAACACTGGTGTTGCAAATACACCACTATATGCATTTCCAGACCCATGCCCAGAAATATGTGAAATCAGTTTTCCATGAACATGTGCAGCCAGTGCAAATTGATCACAGGCTGTTTGCAAAAAATAAGGCCACAAACATAAGGGAAGGCCATTTACTCTACAGAAGACTTCATATTTATGGCAGGAGTGTGTCAGGGAGAGGTGGACCAGGTGATTCTAGAGTACTGACTTTATACTGTGTTTTCTCCCCACAATGCATAGACACAAAAGGACTTGATGCTGTCTGCTCAGAAGACCTTCATTCTCCAGCTTCCCCTGCTGGACTTCCACTGCCATCAGATGTTGTTCATGCTCCAAGCATACAGGAAACACACCAGCGCTGCAGAGCACACACCTACATGTGCCTAGCTGCACCATCAGGCTTTAGGCTGCAAAGTTAGGCAGGTAGCAGGTGATGCCTTACTTCTGCCTCCCACCGCACGTTAGAGTTTTTAATGGTAGGAACACATCATAGGGTCCCTGCATTACCCAGCACACACAGTTGTCACCGTTTCTGTCAAAGAACTGCCTGATGCTTTATTTTCCTGTCACTATCCAGTGGTTGTCTTCTCTCTCAACATGGTATGAGCCCTTCCCCAAAGACAAGTATCCAGTCCCTGTGGGTCTCTCCACAGACAGCACAGCTTACAATAGATGTGAAAACTCTTACAATGTTTATGGAGCACACAACATGTCTTGAGGTGAGAAATAACTCAAGAGCTTCCATTTAATACAAATGAGCTAAGGGAAACATAAAGATAGTAAAGTGAAGGAAATGGATTGAAAGTACTCAAAGCAAAGGGTTCGGAAGCTGTGAGCAAGCACTCGTACACAGACATCAGCCCATCTACCTACATGAGGGACAATGGACACTTTCCAAAAGGCAAGGACAAATTTTGTCCAGAAATTTTGTCCAAAGGAGGACTTTGGGCAGAAGAGGCAAGTCTGCAGCCAAGCATTATGAGGCTGCAAACATTGTGCTGTGCAGGAGGGACCTCTTCCCCTTGACCATGGCCAAGGGGCTGCCCCCAGCACACAAGTGAGGAGGAAGACTTAGAGAGCAGGAAAAATCAGGGAGAAAAAGGGAACTACCTTGTCTAAAGACTAACTCCTTCCAGTAAAATACCTGGAACCCTCCTCAGTGAATAGCACTGGTACATCAACAAGATTTTGTGCCTGAGCAAAATTATTGATATTCAGCTGGCTGCTACAGGATCACATTTCTAATAAAATGGACAATCAGTGGGTCAGCAGCTCCCACCAGTCTTCTCCCCACATCCAGTCTCTATGGGAAGGAACATCTTTTCCATATTTTCCTCTACGGAAACAGCTCAGGGCTCCATACATCTGCCACTGATTTACCTCCTAGAGCACCACTTTGGAGTCCAGCAGAACTCTGGACAGCTGGATGTTGCAGACAGACCTTCCTTTACTACAGCAATCTATTACAGGGACAACTGTGGTTTTCCAAGGCACATCATTAATGTCTCCAGTATTTTCTTTCTCATTGATTTCTCCAGCCTTACTAATTGATGCAGACAGCTTCTCTGCTTTGGTTAAGCATCATGACAGTTTTGCTTGACTCGCCAAGGAGGTAAGACATGACTGTTTTGGTAAGGGATAGGGTTCATACAGTGTCCTTGTGAAACACAGCAAGTCTTACAGATTACATCTGCTCACACTGAAAGTTACAGTTCACATACCATCAGAAAGCAGCAGCTGACCCCAAACAATCACAAGCCCTTAACCATAATCCAGCATTCCAAAAGCAAGTGACCATGCTTCAAGCTATATGAAAGCAAACAACTGCAAATTTGTCTTGTAATCAAATGTAAAAAAGCCTAGGCAACATGCTTCTGCAAAGTACCTTTGAACCTCATAATGTCACATTTCTTAGCACCTTATTTGACTTCTAAGAGCATGCAGAGAGTTCCCTGTTCACTAAATGAATTGCAGTATATCTCCAACTTTATTAATGTAGTTGCTCAGAGCCATTCTAGTCACAACTCCTTACATGGGCCCAGGAAGTTCTTTGCTCCACCAGCAGTTAAATATCCCAAATTTGATAAATGGGATAACACTTCAGCAACATCCTTATTCAGATTTCCCATTCTTCCTACAAAAGCAGTAGAAGTTTACATCTGGATAAGTGTTCACTCGCTGCTGGACTGTCTCCCATGAGCTACAGCTGTCCATGACTCAGGGATCCAGAACACAGAAAAAAATACACAGTCCTCTTCCATCATTGCTCTCTTTGCAATGACTATTTGGGCCCATACAAGTTTTGCAGGGACAGATCTAATACCACATGGTTCCTAAGTGATCAATGCTGAAAAGGCTTGCCACAGGTGTGGGCACAGTGCCTGTCCTCTCCACTGTCACCCGTGTTCGGATGGGATAACCACCATCTAGTGGTACATGAAGGCCACTTCACCTTCCAGAGACACCAACGGTTTGGCTTCCTGCCTTTTTTCTTCTCAAGTTCAGATCTGCAGAGTTTCTCAGTATGTACAAATCAGGGAAGTCGGAAAACCAGCAGAAGCTGGTGAAAAGTAAATGTCTCTATGAATGAAATAACAAATGACAAATGTGAGCCTAAAGGCATGAGGAATTTGTACTCTACCATAGGACTTTAGGTGTAAGTAATTTTAATTTTTTTTAAGAAATGTATGCTAATACACATTCCTTAACTGGATCCACGATGGTGGTAGGCTGCCCTGAGAGAATCTCCAGCAGCCCTCAAGTGTATAGATTACTCCAAAGGGAATTAGTGTTTGGCTGCAGTTAGAGAAGTCCATTCACCTTGCTAAAAAGCACATCTGATATTAAGAACCCTGAAGACAAATAACGGAATACATCATTAAGTAGCTTGCTACCCAAGAAGAACACAGAGGGATTTGGCTCATCAGGTTTTGCATGTGCTTCTGTATCACTCCTGTAAAAATGGAACTTTCCCAAAATATTAGTGCCAAGTCTTCCCCAAACACACTGATGATCTTTAGGCGCAACTAATTTACCTTCACATACTAATTGGGTGTTTCTCTCAGCAAATGGCCAGTTACATGCTTAATAAGACATTTCTGGATACAAAAATCTGATTTGTGCCCACAATCAACACTGTATGAACCAATACTAAGCACTGGGTTTTGCAAGTCTTCTCCTCGTTATCTGCAATGCCTTCTTTTGGTCTGACAAAAACATTAGAAGCTGTGATGCTCTTTAAAGGCTCATTTGATGCAAGTGGTCCAGATCAGGTGTAATTTCATACCCAAACATTTGCTAATGTTTACTCAAGGAGTGTTTTCCTTCATTTTTTGATAGACTTTCATGGCTAACATGCACTTGGCTGAGACAAACTTGACAACACACTTGTTTTGCTGTGATTGTCTACTGAAACTCTAAGCAGCCTTTGGTGATGTCCACCAGACAGACCTCTGCCAGCAGGAAGCATATCAGGAAAACATGAAATACATGCCATAGTACCTGTTCTGGTTTGATGGGCTCAGTTGTTGTGAAAATGTCAGAATAATGTTGCCTCTCGAAGACACGATCCAACACTTCTAGCTGCTGCTGGGTGAAAAGGTCTCCTCGCATCTGTTTGCGAAGAAAATCTCTGCTTGGGAGAGAATGGCCATTTGGTACTGGAGATTCCTGAATACCTTTCAAAGATGAGAGAGAAGAGGAAGAGTAAGTAGTCATGTCAATGATGAGACCTACAGAACAGTGTCTCATTTTATCCCTTGAATAGATGTAGGTACTTCTATGGTGAAGACCTTTTGAGAGGTTGCGTATCACTGGAAAACACACTAGACAGACAACCCTCAACCCATCAACGATTTCAAACATAATTTAAAGGCAGGGCAAAGGATAATGGTCCCATCTCTTCCTTCATCATTTTACTGCACCACCTGAACACCTATCTAGTTCATGGTCTGCATGCAGGAGAACAAAGGATGATAGTGACAGTCACAGTAAACTTGAGTCAGCACCCATACACTCTGTCTCCTTTCTGTGCTACCTGCAAATCCTGCTCAGCTCCATCCTATGCTGAGCTTTGAACTATTGGAGTACCATGTTGGGAAACACTCTCTGTGCAGTACTACCAGCAGCACTGCTCAGACATTCCCAAAGCACAGCCTGTGTTGTACAGAAGTGGGACATCCCTGGGCTGAGTTACCACTGCAACGCCCTCAGGAAGGCCTGATAAACGACACTGTTCTGACACTCCAATTCACTTAGCATTTCCTGGGTTTAACAAGCAGGTTACGAGCCTGGGCTCTGAGGCACGTTTTCCTCCCTCTTCCCTTTGGCAGAGATTTTCAGCAGAAGTCACAAGTGACAGCCCATGGCTGAGAAGCCATGAGAAAAGTTTGAAAAATATTTTTATTGGTAGTCTGAAAAGACTTCTGCAATACAGGGGATAGTTTCAATTTGCTTTTTGCAGATTCACAGTGGTTTCCTACTTTTTCTTCACCTGTCAGTGCTGGAAATGTATCTTTTATGCAACTGAAAGCTGAGGTCTGCAGTATTCCCAGGACTCCAGGAGGTGGAACTCCAAGAACAACGGTAAATATAAGATTTCTTCTCCAGATCGCAACATCATACTAGACAGAAGGAGGAAATGTTTTAAAAATAGAATCTTGCTGCCAGAATAGTTTTGAGGAGTAGAATTCAAATGCATTGTTAATGGCAAGATTTCCATGAGTGCTGCAGTGGTTTACAGTCCAAGAAGTCTGCAGAGGAATAACATGACCCAGACCTCCTCTGGCAGACACTGCATCAAGTTTTTTGATGGCAAGTATAGAGGTGATCTGACAGAAGTGATCTGTGCAAAAACACCCTGCTGCTGTAGACATCAGTTTTGTCCACAAACACATACTGACCATCAGTAACAGGGGTGATGCCTGTTGGACAAGATTTTTCACAAAGGACTATTGATTTGAGATCATCCTTCAGCACAAATGGATTTTGCAGAATATCCTGTCTATCCACAGAACTGGGCTGCTTTAAGGCAGAACTGTCAGACTGGGAGACCAACATAGGGAAATACATTTTTTAACCTCACTTTCTAACACTGAACTTAAGCAGAGCACTACTTATACTGAATAGGCATTAGTTGTAAGCAATTAATGCTGGAAACTTGTTGCTTTATTTCAGATCAGCAGTTTTGGTGACAACTTCATGTTTAACTGTTTAGAGAAAGTCATGCAATTTTATCAAGACTAGATGGTGTTAGCTTTTGTGAAGTGCAAGGATAAGTTTATTCACAATTTGGCATCAAAGATAAAGCTTTATGCAGTTTTGTGAAAGGCTATGATGAAAGGGAATGAAATGATACAAGACATGACATGACCTGAAAAATGTTCTTGGTGATTCCAGTACAGTCTGTGCACTGTTTGTGCACCCAGAGATCAGGTGTATAATGAGATCTCATCGTGTTTGAAAATGGAGCAGCAGTACCGCCTTTCACCATCAGTGCTTTTACTAGGGAGTGCAGCTCCAGATTTGTGGGCTTGAATACACTGGAGAAGAGGAGGCAGATGAAGGCAAACCCTGGGGCAGCAGCAGCAGCCAGGGACAGGCACTGGGGGAGTGTTGTGCTGGGATGGGGCTCCCATCCCAGATCCCACAGTACAGCACCCAGAGGGGCAACACAGGACAGACACAGACAGAGGCATGATAATATGTCCATGACACCAGCTCAGCCACATCCATCTGTCTATCCCAGCTGTCCTCCCTGCAAGGGCCAATGAGGCAGGGGACCACCCCTGGGCCCCTGCCACCAAAGCATGAGGGAGGGGAGGAGGTTGTCTGCAAGAGAAATCCACAGGGAAACACTATACCAGAGGAATCCATAAGGTAGCCAGCATATGATGGGCCTTTCTGCACAGTGATGGACAATATGGCAGGAAACAAAATTATGTGGAAATGGTAGTGGGACTCTGGAGGGGTTTGGTCTCAGGGTCAGGATTTGGTATTATGCTGGAAGAGTGACCTGTGCTACCAGCCAGAGCAGGTTGACAACACACATCCCCGTTTGCCATATCTCCGCTTGCCATCCCAAGGACCTGGGATGGTATCGGTCTCCAAGACATGCTTCCCAATACAGTTCAGCTGTCTTGGGATGAGGATCAGTACATGCATAGTTTGTGCCAGGGAGGGACCTGGGCAGGAGTAGGACAGGTCTAGGACCACGGGAATAGCTGTCACTGCCCAGAGGATCCAGCACCTTAATGCGAGGACTCTGAGAACCACCCAAATCTGCCTCATCCCCATTATCACCCACTTTTCACACCCATGAACAAAGGAATAGCTTGTACTTTTGCACCATTTCTACCAAATTCAAACTTATTGCAGGTAAGTGCTGGATTTCCTTGCAGAAGTAAAGGACTTCCTTCACATTGCATATGACACACAGGAGTTTGTGAAGGTCTTCAGAATGGGTTTGGCTGTTAGACATTATACAAATGTGAGAGAAATACCACTAACATTATATGTTGTTTAAATATACTAGAATATTTTCGATAATTAAAATACTGTCAGCAGGTTTGAAGCAGTTTGTGTTATAAATAGGCTCTAGGGAGTGGTAAAAACAATTTTCTTATAATCAATGCATCCACATAGGAGGGTTATGTTTTGTTGACAGTAACACTACATGTGTACCCACCTACTCTGCAAAACAATTAGTTCCCAGTTCAATGGCATCTTTCCAGAAATGCTAATGAAGAGCACAGATACAATATTCTCTTCAGAACAAAAGAACATATACCTTCAAAACAAACATTCCATCCCTTATCTCTAGCAGGTTGTACACTGGACAAGATGATGCCATTAGATCACAATTTTCTGAACTACTTTGATGAAACTCACCCGGATGTAATACGCCCAGGCCTGCCATAATGGTCCAAGGAGAGCTCACACCTCCCCTCTTCCAGCATTAGGCTCCAGCACATACCACACCTGCTCCAGCGGCCACTGTACCAGTCTGATCCAAGTCCCTCCTGACCATCCCGCCCTACTCAGGACATTGACTTAGTTTCCCACAAGTGCACACAGCTTGGAGAGCAATACATCTGTGACCTGCAGCTGAAAGACTCATCGTGCTGGGAACGTGTTCAAGCAACACCCCCTCATTCTGAACTTCTTGGTGGGCATTTGCTAGGCATGGGAAAATGCAATTGTTTCTCACTCTGAAGTGCACAAACACTTTCTGCCCTGTTTGCATTTTGCCTAGAAAACTGCCTCATGGTTTCAACCATGAGAAACAGAACAAAAAGCCAGCAATGTTCCTAAAGTAACTGGCCTGCCTTGGACATAATCTTAATATCAGACAAGCAAAGATTTCTGTAGCTAGCCAAAATCTGATCAGTCCAAGAAGAATCTGGGAACACTTAGACACAGAATAGGTCATCCACAGTCTTGCTGACAAAAGGCTGTCTAAATGATGTGGATATCATCTAGAAATTATGGAATCACTACACAATTCAGTTCAGAAGGGACTCTCTCCACCATGCAGTTCCATCCCCCTGCCATGGACAGGGACCCTTTCCACAAACCAGGTCACTCAAAATCCCATACAACCTCACTTTGGACACTGCAACTAATACATCTTTATTCAATTAAGAGCAACTTATCTTCTAAAGACCTAAGAAAATGGCAAGATTGGTTTAAAGAATTAGATAAATTGTGATCCCATTTTTTAACACACTTCAAGGGTTAAATACTCATCCGTGACATGCTTACTGAAACAGCAGGAGAATATTTGAAATTGCTAAATATGGCTAAACAAGAATTTTAGTGATACTCACTATACAACTCACTTGATTTAAAATACTGTTTTTAAGACTAAGGACCAAAATATGAAGAAAAAAAGACCCTAGACCCTAACTTCACAAAATGCTAGAGTATGTTTTAAAGCCCTAAGGGTTAGTATTAAAACAAGACTAAATATAGAAATCCCATGGCAGGGAGTTGGAACAAAATGGTCTTTAAGATCCCTTCCAACTCAAACTGTTTTATGATTCTATGATTTGATTTAAGTACTGTGTTATAGCGTGAGACAGACCCTGCCCTGGTGCAGTTCCACTTGAGAGTCTCAATGAGGCAAAAGAGCTGAGAAATGGGTGCCATACCCAAATCCAGTTGGAGTAATATTTCCAGTGTTATTAATAATAAAGATATGCTATGAAATGTGCATCTCCATGGTAGATCTGTCTGAAGTTAAAAAGAATTACTGATTTTCAGGTTGGGTTTAGTTTGTTTGGTTGGTTGTTTTTGGAAGAATATGGTTTTACGGCATGAATCAGGAAGTGAATAGTTAGTGCCATGAACAGTTCACATTCATAAAGGACATTATTTCTGTCTCTAATTTGTACTGTCCAACTTCATTACCTGTTATCATACCTAATTACTCCACCTTACAGGGAAATGCAGGCTAATTAAGAAAGGATGTTATTCATCACATTTAAAACATTATGAAGCAAATGAAATATTACCTGGAAGCAAAAAGGTGATTTGCTTCCATAGCATGCCTGTAAGTTAGTCCAGAGAAGATAAAGAGTCTGTTTAATTACCACATGGAAGATTTTGTTGAAAGCAAAAGCTGAATTTTCTTACCACCTTCTCGGGATTCTGTTCATTTGACAGACAGCTGTCTCATGCTCTTCCCAGCAAAGCATTAGTTTTAGGACTGCATATGTGGTAAGAGATCTTTGTGTTTACACTATTTGAGTTTTCTAAGCACTGTTTTGGTTTTTTTTAAAGAACTATATCACTAAAAAGCTTTATATTTTGAAGTGTATCTAGCCGATCACTGTGCAAATATTTTCTAGAGAAATCCCTACATTTCACACAGATGGGTATAGGTTTTGCCATAGATCAAAGTGAGAAAGAGGGGGAAAAAAAAGATAAATCATCAGTGATCCAAAAATACTTTTCATTTGGAGAAGATATCAGGCCATTTCGATGGCACTGATAGAGTCTCTTCTCTGTCTCCATTACCCACTGAAGGCAGCCGGAGTCAGGAGCTGACTACGCTAGATTATATTCCCTATAAGATGGTCACCAATATATATATATATGATCTTCAACCTCTATTGATTGACCAATTTCACAAGCAAAGACTGGTGAAATGAAGCTGAAATGAACATCATGCTTTAACTCATTGAACCCATCAGGCCTGAGTTAATCTCACTGCCCACTGTCTCTGATAGAATTCAATTGATCAATCATGTTTCGGTGATAGTACCATTTCAGTGGCTTATTGCTTCTTCATTTCAAGCCTTGACCTGTTAGATATACTTGGACCAGCTCAGCTCCTTCTGGAGAAACACAGACTCTCATCTGCTGATGACAGCACGTTGTCCTGCCTCTGGGCTTGGGAAAAGTCTGAGGAGTGCTGCTGAACAGTCCCAACTTCGCAATCTGTTTTTACATGTATTTTACCAATTTTGCAGTTGGGTGTGAGGACATGAGGAACCCAAATGGCTCAAGCCCCCTGCCCTTGATCAGTGCTTCGACAAGCAGGGACATTACTGGTTTGGTGGCCATCTGGCTCCTGTCCTTATGTTCAGCACACGCTGCTAGTACGTAGCAGACTGTACTGGGGATGGTCCTCACCGGGAACTTCCAGCACACCCACACACCCCACAAGCACAGGTCTGACCAGGGCTCACCACACCTATGGCTAGCACTGGATGGCCAGTGGTCTTCACTGATGTCCCACCTGCCATTTCAATGCACGGTCAGCCTGGATGCATCCCATTTGCCCCCAGCCTGGCCTTTGCTTCTGCAGAGTCCCCTGGCACTGCTTGGAGCCAAGGGCCATTTGGACTCTGCTGCATCTTGGTCCCAGATTCACTTACTCCAGCCAGCAGCAAAAGCAGGGTCCCTGACCCTTGGCAGGCTGCCTTCACCCCGGCACAGTATCACAGACCAGGCTGCATCTCCCTAGCTTCCTGAGGTGAGACCTGACCACACCACACTCCTCTCAGCAGCACCTGTCTACACGCAGGGTATGTCTGGCCATTCCCTGCACACCCAGCACCAAATCTACACCAGCTGTGGGGAATAGAAGAAGCAAGACAGAAGGAGCTGAGCCCTCTCATTGGCCTGTCAGTGCTACTGTTCCTAAAACACTCAGCAGCAGAGGGATTAGCACTTTTATTACCAACCAACCACTTCTGGGCTTTCTCTGAGAAGTGAATGAGCTCCTCTCCACTGTAAGAACATTTGTCTCTGCCGTCTAGGACAGCTGGAGTTACTCCCTGATGTACTAGCTGAAGTCAGGTTGTATGCCCACAGGATGGACAAGCTGGAGCCGTGCCAATACACTCACAAGGTGTCATCCCACAGCGTTGATGCACACCCAGGGTGCAACTCCCTACCTGTGAAGCTGCACCACAAAGCTGGTTATGGGCATCAACAGCAAAGGGGGTTTTCTTTAACAGAAAAGATTTCCCATGACATTACAGCTCTCTTCCTCCTGGAGTTCTTTAATCCTGCAGTTGTCATATGGAAATTTTACTATGTATCTCCTAGGAAAGCCCTGCCATCTCCCCCATCCCACGCACAACAAAGGCCTGGTGGGACCTCACACCTTGGCAGCCTCAATGCTTGTGAACCTGACATCCTATACATCTGAGCAAACACTTGTGCAAATAGTGCCACTGAGTGGAGCTGGACTGCTTGTGCACCTGGCCAGGATACCAGCAGGGTGGACTGTACACACGCCACAAGTCTTGCCCGTGCAGGATGTGGCTCTGAAACATCATCAATACCTGGGGGCTGGCAGTGCTCCATGGCTGAAGGGGTACCCAGATATCAGAGCATCCAGGAGCAGGGCTGGGCTTGCTCTGCTGCTCAGGGGGACTGTCCCCCACAATACTGCAGGGACACAGCACAGCTGACTCTGAAGATGTGCCCACCCTACAGGGGGTCCCAGCATACAAGAGACAGCAAAGTGTGGAGCAGCATGAGCTGTTATTGTGACTGTCCCTAGCCTGGGATTTGTCGGTTCAGGCCCCACACAACACCCCACAGAACACCTTCAAGGAGCCACAGTGATGCTCATGGACACTAGCCATGAGAGAACCCTGAAGGTGGCTGAAGGGACCGATGGAACCTCTGCAGGTTTGGTGATTGCTCTGCTGGTGCAGTTTTATATTTAGAAAATACAAAAATTATGTCAGCGATAGCCCCCTGCACGGTGGGGAATTAAAAATGCTTGAGATGGAGCTTAGAAGGAAGATGCTAAGCAGAACAGAGCAGAAGCCCCAAGCCCAGCCCACAGACAGTGGGAAGGTGCATCCCCCATGGCTGCTGGGGCCACAGGAGCCTGTGGCACCTAGACAAGCCCCTGGGTCCACAGGACCTCTCAGCCATCTGCTGTGTGATGTAGGAATGGGCTCACAATTCTGTAATTTCTGTAATAATTAGGGGAGGTAAAACTACAGTAATTACCTAAGTTGTGACAAGTTCCTTAACAAATGATTTCAAGAAATTGATTGTTTTCCTAATCCATTTTTTATAAGCTGTGTTCTGCAGCAAGCTTGAGACTCGCACTTTGTATCATTTATTCCCAGCTCAAAGTACATTTTTAAATGCTCATTGAAGCAACTTTAACATAGTTTATACCTACTTCTATACCATGTCATAACACAATTTCTCATCATTTCTTTCAAAAAATAATTTCTAGCTATGCTTAGAAGACAAGGACTAATGCAGGTTGCAGATGAAATTATGCTCTGTGTACCTTTGGAAATGCTTAACTGGACACTGTTTATGAACAACTGGGATAGTATTTACAGCTTTGAAAAATACTGGGAGACAGAAATTTGGCAGCCAAAGGAAACGCAATGATAGGACATGCAGCCCAACAGGGTCTATGCAAAGAGTGACCACTTGGGACAAGGAGTGATGTCTTCTCACTGACAAAGGATAGGGTTAGATTGGATATTGGGAAGAAATTCTTCCCCGTGAGAGTGTGAGAGCCCTGGTGTAGGTTGCCCAGAGAAGCTGTGGCTGCCCCTGGATCCCTGGAAGTGCCCGAGGCCAGGCTGGACAAGCCTTGGAGCAACCTGGGATAGGAGAAGGTGTCCCTGCCCATGGCAGGGGGTAGAATGAGATATGCTTTAAGGTCTGTCCCAACCTAAACCATTCTGGGATTCTGTGACTTGCTGTCCTTTAGGAGCAAAGTGCAGCAAAAAACAGAGCAGGAAACAGACCTGTAGGAGCCAGCAGGAAGTTTGCATACCTAGCACACCTGCAACAGCTCAAGCCTGTGAAGACCTGGAAGAGGCTGACAAATTTCTACCCTCCCCAGGAACTGGCTTTTGATAAGAAAAATATGTGCTCTTTTATTGTTATCAGTCAAAACTCATCTTTGCAAGATTAGAACTGCAAAGCAAAATTTTGACCTAATACCTTGAATTCTTCACAAATTACTGTCTGGGAAACTTACCCAGAGACGATAAAGTGGCAAAGAACTTACTCACATCCAACCCACGTGATAAGCCCAGCTGAGAAGTATGAAGAGCACTGCTGCATCCCAGCAAGCTCTCCCTGGGGGAAGAAGAGCCTTCCACTCCTGCACTGCCAAAGATCCAGGCAAAGCTTCTAAGAAATGCAGAGAACTCCCAAACAGAGATGCTGTTCCTCCTAAAATTCAAATTCATAGCAAAACATTGAAGCAGTATCCCTACAATATGATAAGGCTGGATTTACTATATAGCAAAGTTGAGGATGGAGCTCACTCCAACAATAGCATGGCTGACTGCTCTGCACTGTCTCCCAAGTGGAAGGTGTCTGTTCACACTTCCTATGTGATTGTCCACGAAGACCACTCACAATAAGCTCTTAATATCTTCAGACTTTTCTTGTGCATAAACTAAATATTATATCATTTTCCAAAATCAAGAACAATGGTCTGTAGCCTGCACTTGTTCATGCTTACAATGAAGCAAGCAATGTCACAGACAAATTCAGTGTATTACCTGTCATGGGTTTAGTAGCAGGGGGAGGGCTACAAGGGCAATTTCAGTTAGAAGCTGCTAGAAGTTTCACTGTCCTATAAAAGAAAAGAATGACAGCCAGCTCCAGGAGGGACTTCCTTGGTGATAGCCAAGGCTAAGCCAATGAAAATGCACTTTTGCGATAACATATTTAAGAACAGAGGAAGAGAAGGTTTGTTGCACAGAAGAAATTCCAGCCCGGAGAAGAGTGGAGAAAAACATGGGATTACAAGCAGACTCCAAGGTCAGAGGAGCAGGAAGGGAGGAGAGGCCCAGGGGGCCTCCCTCTCCTCCTCCAGCAGGGGCAAGACTGAGAGCTGAGACCCATGACACCTGTGGAAGACTATTGGGGTGCAGAGACCCCCCTGCAGCTCATGGAGGAGCCCATGCTGGAACTGGTAAATGCATAAAGGAGGCTATGACCCTGTGGGAGGCCTAAGATGGAGCAGAGTCCTGCTGGAAACCTGTGGCCCATGGAGAAAGAAACAGCCACAAGGGAGCAAGTTGTCCCAGCTGGGACTTGTGACTCTGGTAAGGGACCCACGTTGGTGCAGCTTATCTGTAAAAGACTGCACCCTAAGGAAGAGTGACCTAAGGGACAGCAGCATAGGAAGAACTGTTGCCCGAGGGATGGACTCATGCCACAGAGGTCTATCAAGGACTGTCTCCTGTGAGAGGGACCCCCACGGGAACAGGGAAAGGACTCAGAGATGTGGCCCCCCCGTAATCCATGATGAAGACCATGGTGAAGCAAGTTGTCCCCTTGCAGCCCATGGAGGAGTGACCCAGAGGACAGCAGAACAGGAACAGCTGCTGCTGAGGGATGGACTAAAACAACAACTGACCCCCCTTCCCTATCCTCTGTACTGCTGAGGGAAGGAGGGAGAGCATAGAGGGAAGGGGGGGGTGGAGGGAAGGTGGTGTTTTTTAAGACTGTTTTATTTCTTGCTCTTTAAGTCTTATCCTTTTAGCAATAAATTTAAGTTCTATCCCCATTGAGTCTGTTTTGCCCATGAAAATTAGTTAGTAAGCGAGTGTCCCAGTTCTTGTCTCTAGTAAGGAATGCATCAGCTATTTTTTTTTCCTCTCCTCTGCCAGGTGGTAGAGTGATTTCAGTGCTGTAGCAGCTTTTGGTGGGTATTTGAAACCCAGCCAGGGTCAAAACCCCATCGCCTTACAGCCATAATGCAAACACACAAATAAAACACCATTATAAAATAGAATATGCAGCTACAAATTTTTACAAGTAACACAAAGTACAAATTTAATTATATGTTTATGTATTTTATCCACATGAATTAGTAGGGGGACATTATGTTTTATAGATCATCCACATCTGTGTAAGATGATAGGTTTTTACACCTCAAAAATTTGTGTACTTCCTATACTCAGGAGCCACATCTGTCCATCCATTGTCCTTTCTGTCTGCCTGAACATGGACACTCTCTGCTGCACTGACCATAAGCCAGAGGTGTCCCCAGACTGGGTCCACTGTTTCATGCTTAAACAATGCCCAGCAGAGAGGACAGGACCTGAGTGCTGCCAGGCATCCATCCACTCCGCTCAGAAACACCAGTGGAGGGCTGTACTTCCCACCCTCTGTTCTCCTCCAAGCACAGGCAGAAGATGGAAAAGATCCACCAAACGAGCTCCTGAAGGAGACATGCTGAGATAGGTTCTGGATCCCACTGAAGCTGGCTGTGACAGCCAGCGACAGGAGTGAGTAGTGTGGCTGGTATGCCAATGCCCAGTCTGCGCCTGCCAGCAACTCAACCTGGGCCACCAACCACCGTGGCAGTAGTGCATCACAGGGTGGGACTGATCCATCTGGAGAGCATCTCTGTGGAAACGGCCCCTGGAGGTGCTGGTGGACAGCAAGCTCAGTGAAGTCACTAGGGTGCTTCCGTGGCCAAGAGCGGATGGGATGCTGGGCTGCATCAGCAAGGTATCAACAAGAGAGAGAGAGAAGTCAGCACCTGGAGTACTGTGCTGAGTTTTGCACCCTGCTGTGCCAAACAGATGTGGACAGAATGGAAAGAGTCCAGAGAAGGGCCACAAAGATGATCCAAGAGCTGGAAAGTTGCTGAGTGACCTGAGTTTGTTCAGCCTTGAAAAGAAAAGGCTTAGAGGAGACCTTATTGCCATGTTCCACTTCTCCACAAGAGGATGGAGACTTTTTTTTACAAGGAGTCATATGGAAAAGGTACGGGGAAATGGGTACGAGTGACTCCTGGGGAGATTCCAAATTGGACACAGGAGGAAAATTTTTCAATCAGCCACTGGAATAATCTCCCCAGGGAAGAGCTAGATTCCCGAGATGCTGAGCACTTTTAGGATTTGGCTAGACAGAGTGCTGGACTATCTTGTCTAGATAGTGCTTTTGCCAAGAATGCCAGGTCCCTTCCAGCCTGATGTCCTAGGACTCTATATGAAAAAAAGCAGTTGGTGAACCAGCAAAAATGTTATGTCTCTGTATATGCTTGTATTTTATGGTTCTGCCTTAAATGTTCTGACACACTGGAGATGGAACAAAATTAAACAGTCAAGATTATACTTTTAAGGAAAAACAGTGTAGCTCTTTGCTAATTGCCATAATTAATTTGTGTCATTTAAACATTAATTATTTATCCTGCAGTAAACTCAACAATCTACAGTACAACTCCCCTGACACTGTGCTTATCACACCGATGCCCTAATTAAGCAAGTGTGGGAAAATCTCCCTGCACTTACTTGTGTTATTTCAAAACCTGCTTTCATTCAGTGGGTCACTTTTTGGGCTGCATCATGGAAATTCTTTCAAACCTTTCTTGAGCTGGAGAGCCTGTTCCTGCAAGCTCAGTTGTGACAAAGACGCTAGCAGCAGCTAGGATTGACCTCATGTCCCTTCCATTTAATGAGATAACTGCTCCAGGAAAAGAATAATATTTTTTTAAAAAGTAGCCTATATATATTTTTCATATTTATGTATGTGTAAGTATATATGGAGAGAGAGAGAGAGAGAGAAAGAGAGAGAGAGAAAGAATGTGGCAAATAATCTTTGATGATTACTGTATCTGGTGTTCTCTCTCTGTTCCCAACAGCCAGCTGTTGGCAAAACAGTGGTTTGCATGAATCAGTAATGGTGATCTGAGGGTGAATGCCTGCTGTGGCAGACATGGGCAGGGGATGTGACTTTGACCACACTGCAAAGCTGCGGTGATGGGGAAATTTTAGAGGCTTTTTTATAAATAAAAGCAGTTACAGATTGAAACTGAACTTCATTCACAAGCAGAGTTAATTCCTGAAGAATTGTGTGAAAAAGCCCTACTGGGGAAAATCCTGAACATGTTGAGAGACTCCATCTTGAGACTTTAAAATGAAAGTGATTTTAGCTTTTCAGTCCTAAATAATTTTAGTGCTTAAAGGTAAATTAATCATCTTACACAGAATCATAGAATCACAAATTCGACTATGTTGGAAAAGCCCTCTAAGATCATCGAGTCCAGCCATTATCCCATCACTGCCAAGACCACTGCTAAACCATGTCTACATGCCTTTCAAATCCCAGCAGGGCTGGTGACTCCACCACTGTTCGAGATAGTCTGTTCTAATGTCTGACAGCCCCTTCAGCAAGGAATTTTTTCGTAATATCCAATCTAAACCTCCTTTGATGCAGCTGAAGGCTGTTTCCTCTCCTCCTATCACAAAATCACAGACTGTTTTGGTAGGAAGGAAGCCTAAAGTTCATCCTGTTCTACCCCATGCCTGGGCAGGAACACTTTCTCCTATCCCAGGTTGCTCCAAGCCCCACTCAACCTGGCCTTGAACACTTCCAGAGATGGGGCAACCACAGCTTCTCTGGGTAACCTGTGCCAGGGCCTCACTACCCTTGCAGGGAAGAATTTCTTCCCAATATCCAATCTAACCCTGTTCTCTGTGAGTGTGAAGACATCACCCTTTGTCTTGTCAGTCTATCTATCTATCTATCTATCTATCTATCTATCTATCTATCTATCTATCTATTTTTTGCATTTAGAAGTATTTAAAAGTAAATAAGCCATCACTACCCATGACTGACTAAGCCTGGGCACCAGCCCCTTCTTGCCCACCAGTTGTTCCTGTTAGTTAAGAAAAAGAGAAACACTTTTCCTTTAAAAAGACTTGCAGAATCTCTAAGAGAGGTTTATTATGATTTTTCATGGTTTTACTTCCCCATGGCTTCTTTAAAGGACTTTAATCCTTTTAAAAGGAAAAGAAGCACACCCAGGATGCAAGCTCACTGAAATTTTTCTTCCTTACATCTGTACGGATGTGTATACATGAATATTTACACATAGCCACTGGTTCTTCACAGAACCACACAGAACCACAACCAGTTACCCATCACAGTTAAATCCAGTGCTGGCAAAACAACACAGGGTACACAAAAATGACTGGATTGCACCATGCTGCTTCTAGGTAAAATCTCTGAAAGAGATTAATTAAAAAAAAAAAAAAAAAAAAAAAAAAAAAGGAGAAAACTTGTAATGAGTAGCTCTGCTACTGCTGCACAATGGTAGTGGCTAGGGGTTTGGACAGGGAGGTTGTTACCCCCCACAGTAGGAAATGAGACATCCCTCCACCATCATCCATGCCAATTTCCCTCTCCCTGAACAAATTGTGGTAGCCAGTGACGGAGGATCTGCTCTGCTATCACCACTGGGATGAACCAGGAACACAGTGCTGGCACCCTGCAACCTGGCATCATCCCCCTGATGCCCACCTGCACCAGCTGAGCCCCTCAAGTGCTTCCAACTCCTGTCTGCCTGTTTGCCCTGTACCTAGCTCCCAAGAAGGCACACAGAGCCCAGGGGCTACACACCAACTCCAGTGCATTCCATGCCACTGGAATGCGGGCACCAGTAGTTACCATAACACACTCGATTGTTCTCAGCAGTGCTCCAACAAATAAAGCCATTAATTATAGCCTTTCCCTCAGCCGCTCTTGGCTGGAGCAGCAATCAATGTGCAACCCCTCATTGCCTGCTCTCGGGGAGCAGAGACAGATGCCATAAAAATGATCCGCAGCCCACGCCGATCCCCGCCGGCGGGCTGCGCCCAGGAACGGCCACCACGCTGCTTTGACACACGATGCTGTATTTATTTGGCCTGCCACAGCTGTGGGGGAAGGTATCCCATTAGGCAATTATTTTTATCTTATAACGTCAATTTACTTATACTGATTGGCTTCCTGCCGCCAAATATCAATTAATTTGCAAATGCCTGCTGAAGCTTATTTTATGTCTCTTTCTCTTTCCCCCATTTCCCTTCTTTTTTCCTCTGTCCCCTTCTTTTTCTTAAAGAGAGAGAGAGAGAACCCTATGTTCGAACATAATTTAGTTTATTTCCCTTTCCATATCTCAAAGGAAAATCTATATCTCCCTCTAGAAGGCCATTTGCCCTCTGCTATTGGGAGCTGAGGTATCACAGCAGTGGGCAATTTGTTTCAACCGACTATCGGCAGCCCATCAGGACTCCTCAGGACCTCTGCCATCTCAATGCAATTGTATCTGGTATTGCCATTTATGATTTGTTTCTAACAGTACCACCAGACGAACAGGTTTCAGATCTCACAGGGTGTACCCACCCCATTCCCTCCTGCTGCAGCCACATCCTGTCCCATAATGCCCATCATCTGCTGATGGCGATCTCTGCTTGTCCCACTGGCTCAGGCTGCTGCCCCCTGACAGTTGGGCCTTGGGGGGTGACAGAGCTGTTGGAGCTGCTGGAGGTTGTAAGCTGTTCCCATGATAAACTGCTGCACAAGCAGGCTTGGATACATGGTGAGCACAGGGAACATGAACCTGTCCAGCAGCCGCAAGTGGGTTGTGCTCACTTGGTCATGAGGCTGGGAGCTGTACCTGTGCACACTCATCATCCAAGCAGCACTCAGTCACTTCTGACCTAGGAAAAAATCTAACCAAGACATCACATCTGCTGGTGCCTACACCAAAGCAATATATAAGACACCAGCCCATCACTGCTGCAACCTTCCAGAACCAGTGAAGATGACCAGCACAAAACCCCGAAGCATCACAGTTCACAAGCAAACACGCAATGCATGCATCACAGCATCCTAGTGCCTGCAGAGCCCCTCTGTGCCTGCAGGGAAAAGGAAAGGGGGTGGTACCCCTTCACACTAATGGAGCTGGAGGGATTGAGGTGAGCGTCACTGATCAAACTGAATATCCCCAGCAGCCAGAGACCAACCACAGCAGTGGAATCTGGAAGGGGACCAGGAGGGTAAAGAGGAGCAGAAATGCAATCGGGAAGAACAGGTAAATGTCAACCAGCAATGAAGAGATGAAATTCCTCAGGTGCAGAGCACACTTGACCCAGGGAGACAGCAGTGGACCAAACCCCTCCAGCCCTGCTGGCACCAACTCTGACTTCCTAGAGAGACTAGAGAGGAAAAAGCCAGGCAAAGCACAAACCCAGGGAAAATCAGCTACAATCTCTCTGGAGGCAGAGGGAGACCTTATGCCCATATCTCCATCACTCCCCACTGCTGTGCACACATCCTGGGCCCATGGAGGGGTGCAGAGCATGGGGCACACAGGGGTACAGAGTGAGAGCCCACATGTTGCCATGCATGCACCTTCCTCCAGCTGAGCACTGAACACACTGTAATGTAGCGAAGATCTCCTATGAGCCAAGTCATACCTATTACATACTATTAGCAATGTATTAAAAAATTCTTTAGTACCTTATAAAAATGCAGGTGGGTTTATTCTGGGCTTGCCAGCAACCAAGGCAATTGTCGTGGTGTTGGCAATTATATCCCCAGGTTTGGCTAAGGCTGGTGTAAAAGCCTGGGCCCACACCTTTGAACAATGTGGTGCAAGAGGAAGAGAACGAGCTACAGTGAGCACATCGGTGTGAACGTACGTACCTATGACTGTCTCTTCGTGTATAGACACATATATACTATATGTATATGCATGCATAGTAATGATCTATACTCCATCTGTCCATCCATATAACTATTACCTATGTAGTGATGTTCATTTTAAAAAAAAGAAAAAAAAAAAAATCAGGGGTAATAGGAAAGACCTCTGCACCCTTTGCAATGGTGATTATTGACTGGTTCATTCAGAGCCTGATGGAGATAGCATGATTGCCTGGGATGTACCTTGCAGGTTTCTAAACAGAAGGCTCCAGAATCAATTTTGTGGTAACTGGTTAGATGTGACCAGCTTACAAACTCAGCACTGGTGTCAGGAAGCAAACTCAAGCAGCACCATTACGTTCCTTTGAAATATCAGAGGTGAGGAAAGCCTTCCGGCTGGCAAGCCACGGGACAGAGCAGAGATTAATGATTCTGGCTTGGTTTTGTCTCCAAGGTGACAAATGGGTGCACAGCAGGTGTGGTGCCATGGCTGGTGGTAGAAGGCGATGCTGAAATACACAGTTTGCACAGGAAGATTTGTCTCTTCTGAAGTGAGGACAGTGCCAACAACTTCCACTGAGCAGGACTGGATTAGATGGAGATCACCACTTCCTTTGCTGTCCTAGGGGTCTGCTCTGCATGGCAGCCACATGCCGAGGACATCCTCCAACCCCTGCCCAACTTCCCCTGACCATCACTGCCACCATACCAGTTCCTCTCACAGCCTCTGCAGGTAGCGGTGCTCTTCGAGAGAGGGGCAGAATAGAGGATGTCAGCAACTCAGAAAGCTTGGCAAGAACTTGTCCTTGGTGGCCTATATCAGCCAGAGGCTCTAGCCCCAGTGGTGGCCAGGAGAACCACACATGGATACCTCACTGCCAAACAAGTTTTTCACTTCACTGATCGGTGGAGTGACACCAGCTTCACACTCCAGATACAAAGTACTGACTCAAGGGCTACATTTTATCTATGACATTCTAGGAGAATGCATTCCTGAGGACTTGCTGTAACGAGGTTTTGGAAGTTTGTCCTGCTGTGTGAGAACAAGACCAAGAAGATTCAGAGGTTTTCACTGTTTTGACACAATGAGCACTAACTTCACAAGGAATAAAGGACAGATTTCCGCATCTGCACTTTCTGACATCCCTTTAAAGTAAACTGGCCCCATAAAACACTGCCACAAGGACCACTTGGGTGTAAGAGAGGGAGAACAGGTAAACCAAACACTTCTGCAAACTCAAAGCCACACACTTAAACAGTTCCAAAATTACCCTACCTGGATTTGGGCATGCCTATAATTATGTTCCCCCCATTTCTGAGCAGCTGCAACAGTCCTGGGCCACTCTCCCCATAACCATCCAAGGCCATGATGGATGGAGGCTGTTCTTTGTCCCCCAGCTGAGGCTAGGCAGGAGAAGATAAGCTCTTCCATACCACAAAACCTCACTATTCCAGAAATGCCACCTCCTGTGTCTTACTGCCTTGAGGAAAACCCAGGCAAGAATGGGGAAAGAATAGATAGGTGCCCTTTCTCAGGGAAGCAACTGGAAATCCAAGTAATCAGAGAAGGAAAAGCCCACTACATGACTATTTCTTATTAGTTGACTTACCGACAAAAAGTCAGGCATTGTCAAGCATGAAATCTTCTTGGGACAATAGAGATGGAATTGCCACTGCTGACAGCAATGTTTACAAGGGCAGCATGTGTTGATGCTGCACAGCATGAAACCAGCGGCCCCGTCTAACTCTGTGAATTGTAACAGACAAAATGTCCCACTTCGAACACGTAGGAATAGTATCACCAAAAATTACCGCTTGGGAGGTGGATGGAAAGAAATCCAGAGGAGCCTGGTTGACACAGAGAGAGGATCTTGAACCCTCTCCAGCTACAGGAGACAGCAAACATGATCTCTGAGAGATCTCTGAGAAATTACTTGCCAGTGGGTTTGGTAGCTTCTCTTCATCTCCAGCCCAGGAGATACTAAGTAAAGGGAGCAGGAACACACTCATTCCCACTCTGTAGACTGACCCCAAACCAGGGGGCATTGCTGAAGGGTTTCCAGTCAACATGCAAAATACAAGAACAGCTGCCTCTCTTCAGGCACTCTGAGGCTTGATATGAGGCTGCTGAGAAACCAGTGCTACTTCTGAAGGGTCTGAGTGTTTTAAAAGTCTGCACTACCATATCTATCTAATCAAAGGATGAGAGCCAATTCACATACTCTTACAAACATATATTCCCTTGTGTCCAGCTACAGTCCCATGGCATGACCTTCCCCAGGATTTGTGCTCCAGCAAAGCACTCAGTAAGGAAATACAGACAGCCTGCAGGTATGAGTCCAATGTTCCTGAAGACTCAATATGACCAGCTACTCCTATAACTAGCTAAAAACCACACAAAGTGCAAAATGCACTCACCATGCCTGGTGTAAGTAAACCTAAATGGGACTATTCTGCAAACACCATGACTGGCCAAAATGGGCAGGATTCAATCAGTATTGCACAACAGCCTCTAGCAATGAACAACCTTTGTGCAAAGAGTACACACAAAGACCATGGCAGATGAAAACTGAACTGAAGAAAGCTTCTTGTCTCAAGACACCTCCATTTTCCTCGTCTCACTGCTTTTGCATTTTCTGCTTATGAGGAACTTCCTCATTGGCAGCAACAACAATTACAGCTTAAAATATGAACTCCAGAGCTTACCAAAGCACCAACAGAGAAAAAGTGTTTTTCCACTATCATTCAGGATTTCAGGAGGCTGTCATTTCAGCCAAGGAAATAATTCTGACTTTTAAATCCCAGTAAGCTTGAATCAAATCTTGCACCAGCTGCAACAGCAGCAGATTTGAGTTCCTACGTGATAATCCTGGTAGTAGGGCTGCATTTTGTGCAGCCATTGAGAAGGCAGATGACCTGCTGTTACCTGCAGAACTGTGTACTGCTCTTCCAGGGGCAGGAGCAGACTTGGAAGGAGAAGGAAGACCCCAGCCACTTTGCACCCCCACCATGGTGGTCACCCCAGCAGGCAGAGCGAGCATGGGACAAGGTGATGGGAAAGCCATTAGCTCTTCTGGGAGCAAGGGCAAAGCCTGACACAGAAATACATAATGCTTGCATGTCTCCTGATACCACAAAGGTGCCATATCATTTACTTAATGCCTTGACATTGGACCTTTCATATGGGAATACCCTCTGTGTCTTTCCAAGCACTGCCTGCAACTGGCCACATTTCTCTTCCAGGGTAAACAAGGCTGAACAGCTCCCCTAAGCTTCCCAAACACATTTGAAATACAAGCATTTGTTTTCACAGCACAGATGTATGCTGACAGTCCCAAGCAATGCTGATGTACAAAAGGAGGAAAAAGGGAAAAAAGTCCAGCATCGCACACCATGACACAAAGCATGTGACTCTTCTTTCACAGAAATGCCTCACCCAAGAATGTTGTGTGAAGGAAAGTCACAAAACTAACCAGATAGACTACCAGAAAGCCAAACAATCTTTTCTTCAGTCTTCTGAAAGATCTCTATCATCATTTAAGAGGTGGAGAAATAATTGTGAAAGTCTGTGAGTAATACAATTTATCCAACCTAAGACAAAACTTTTATCACCTCTCTCTGTGTATACACATAGATGATAGATGCATTAGAGGCACATACATGCTCTGTGCAGGTACATAGGTACATACATGCACCGTGACTGTATGTCAAAATTTCCTCCTCTCTGTATGCTACCATTTTCTCAAAGAATCAGAATGATATTGCTTGTGACTTTTCTACGTTATTTTATAATAGCATTTATAACAAATATCCATCAAAACTGACAAGTCAAGTCCTGCTTGTCCAAAAAATTGCTCTTTCTTTGGAAAATGCATTCCTGTGAAGAATCCTGGCCAGACTCGGTACTGGCACTGTCAGGATGATCTGTCGAGTCACCTACACCTGAACAGAATTTTAGCTAAACCTACATGAAGAGGTTGTTTTTTGAAACACATCTAGCACTCAACAGGTTCTGATGAGAACAGCTGGAACTACAGCAGGGCTTTAAGGAGTGGTGGAAGTCTGGGCTTTTAATTAACATAGCTCCAGGAAAATCCCCACTCTGCTGAAGCCAGTGGCAAACCCACAAGGCTTCACCCTGGAGCCAGAGGAGAGCTCTCTAGAAAATAGGGGTCCCAGGGACCGAAATGCAACAAACAAGCTTGATATGCACACAAGACAGCTGATAAACCTCTCACTCAGAAGGGGCAGCTGTGACTTTTCGAGCACTGAGTTGTCAACAGGCTAGCATCACCAACAGCCAGGGCAAAACCAGCCCATCACTCCACACCCCTCAAGGCATGAGGGCATCGGGACATCCCCCTCTGGGAACGGCTGCCTGCCAGCCACTGCCATGAACCTGGCCATGCTCATGTCCACAGGGACCCCACAGAGGTCATCAGCTGGAAGTGGTGCCCCAGAGCCAGGGATGCAGGTAATCCCGGGCACCCAGCATGCTTGCAACTCATAGCATCACAGAGAAGCTGGGAAGCACACTGATGGCTAAGAGAGTGCAATGCTTCACTATTCGACAGAACAGGCTTTGACCAAGGAGGACTTCAGCTCACAGGCTCTGTGACCCAGCCAGCAGAGCCTGGTCCTTCCCAGTCTAGAACACTGTCCTGTATGAGAAGCACTCAGATGAACATATTGCCCTCAAACATCAGAATAGCTCAGTTTGGATGCTAAAATGGCTTTTTGTTTCATTTTCATGCATTTAGACATTCAGAACTTTCTTGAAAGCTAAGGCTACATAATTTTGAGACTGCTGTAGCAGAAGTTTGAACTCGATCATGTTTATTCTTTTTTCCCTAGAATTTCATGAAGAATGTCCAAATATTCCCCTTTTCTCTCAAAGAGAAATCCTGTGCCTCCTGAACTCCCCTTGTTAATGTCTGGGATGGCTGGATCAGCAGCAGTAAGTCCACAGGTGGAGGGTAGTTCTTGGAACACTCAAGGGTTTTATTCTTATGCCTTGGGGCAGTCAAAGTCCTCCTCCAGACATCCACCATCATCCACGGGTGACACTGTCACTGCTAGTGTCAAACCAATACCGTCCACACGTGACACCATTACTGATGGTGTAAATAAATCATTGTCCATGGGTGATGTTATCAAGGTTCATGTCAAACTGCCAGCATGGCCAGAGTCTGCTGCCACTTCAGCACATTCAGAATGGCACATGTAGGATACACAGAAGGCAAATATGAAAAGTGAAACAAAAGAAAATCCCTGCTGTTCTAGGAAATTATATCCAAGGACTAAAAAAAAAGAGCTTCCAATGAAATGTAAAAGAAAAAAAAGCCTCCACAGGCCACAGATGGCACAGATGAAGCCATCACTGCAATGTAATAGCAAAGTCCACAAAAAACTCCTTTTAAAAAGATAATGTCAAATCCACATAGTGAGAAAAAAACATCTCTTTCAAGGAGTTAAAAAACTGACAGGACAGCCTACCTTGCACTGCAACCCCTGTAACAGAACCCTGAACACGACAGTCTGCATCAGCAGGAGAAATTCAGATCAGTATTTGCTGACCCTGCAAAACCTCATTCTCTTCAAAAGCTTCATCTCATTATAGTCATGTAGTCACTGGACTTATCCTCTGGGGTAAAAACAACTACAGTGAGTAAGCACTGCTGAAATGGCACTAAAAATCATTAAAGAAAATTCCAACACTTCCCTGGGATTCTGGAGGGGCTTACTTTCACCTCTGTGTGCACTTAGATGTCTGTTTCACCTGGTCACCTGCATTACAGAGTTTGTTTTCTGATTTTTGTGTGTTTTCCCACTGCCTCTTTCCAGCCGTTGCTGACTCGGCAGCAGGGTCTTTGTCCTCATCCCAGGTGCTCCAGCTAGGCATCTCCCCAGGGATGCGATACAGTCATAAGGTATGGTCAGTTCCTTCCCTCTCTTATGTCCCTTTCCAGTCACCACTGGCCAGACAGACCCTTAAGCCCTTTGGCACCATAAACTTGAAGTTTCTGTTGGCAGGTGATTTTTTTCTCTCCATAACCTCCTGCTTTTTCCTCTTCATAGTTGTTCTGCTTTTCACTGTTTCCTTTGCAGTTCAGATCCCCAAAGGCCTTGGCCCTTTGCGCACCCCTTGCACAGTACAGAAGACCCAAGGAAGAGCTGGAGAGGACAGCCAACGTGTATCATCAGTCTCAGGTGCCTGTCTGGGGTGAACCAAACTATAGGGACTTCTGTCAATGCCAGACCTTACTGGTTCTTACAATTTTTTTACAATTTTTGCACCGACCTCCATCACCTGCTGGCTGCAACATGTTTTTCTCCTGATGATGCCTGGAGTGTGGGCAGGCAGTGCAAATATCTTTGTGGGCTCCTTCACCTCCCACACTCCCGTCAGTACCATGACCCCTCATTCAGCAAGTCTTCCCCAGTGGGGATGCTCAAACCTGTCAAGCTAAAAGTGTCTAAACTTACTCAGGAAACCACAAGGTGTAAATCCAGAGTGGGTGGAGATCCCATCCCTCCTCAGGAGGGGAGAGGGCTTTTACACCAGAGCAGAGGCTCACTAGAGATGTCCTGGGATGAGCAGTACCCTGAGAGCACAGGCAGAATCAGGAGCCAGATCTTCTGCCAGCACTGACCGCCAGAATCAGGAGCCAGATCTTCTGCCAGCACTGACCGCCAGGAAGAGGGGCCTACAAGTGGCCAGAGAAGTCCCACATTTCAGACATCAAACACCAAAGACTTTGGTATTAGATAGAGTAGTATCTCCATTAACAAGGTACTACAGTGAGATCTGCTTTGCATTCATGAAAATTTGGTAAGCCGTAGCTGGAAAGAGGGGTTTACATGTTCATGACTAACCTCATGGCTGGCAGGGCTCTCCTTACAGCCCCAGCCCCTCTGGGGAATTACAGACTGGCACAGCAGCTCTCATCTCCCAGGGCACTCCTCTGGCACAGAACTCAGTGATGAGGTGAGAGCTCTTTGCTATCACAGGCAGGACACTGGGACCAAGAGGGCAGAGCACTCAGATATTTGTCTCCAGCATAAGACAGAGCAGAAGGATACCTCTGAACACAATCCATCTGCCTCATCAACACACTGCAGATCATGGTGCAGACCTCAAAGAGGTCTGTATGGGCAGAGCTGTGGACATCATACTTGACCACTCTCAGAAGAGCTGAGCAACAGCTGTTGTTTTGGTGTTCAACTTTGAAAGAAACGGAGCTAAGACAAAGGAGGAAAAGTACTTTACAAGCCTTCCCAGCAGTCTCCTAAATTAGATACCCTGGAAGATGAGATGTCACTTGACCCCAAGAGGAGATGACAAAAGATGCTGGCAGTACCTACTCCACACCGGGCTCCCTTTGAAGGCCACTGACCTTCTGTCATGCAGCTTCTGAGACAGTTGTGCCCACATGCCTGCAAACTCTGCCTAGCTATGAGTGTAGCTTCTTGTCTCTGTCCATCTGGGAAAACACAGCTGATGGGCCTTCTATGGAGGAAAGTCACATGATGCAGAAATACTCTGTATCATCAATCTTCGCTCATGTTTACATGTGTTTGCTTTGCTTTTCCCTGTCTCTCTGTCCCCAGATATGTCATTGACTCAGTGAGATCCTGCCCACCTTCGTCACTGCCAAGCATTCACCAGCTGATCTCCACAACAGCTATGGTACTGCTGCCATTGAAAACAGCCCCAGTAGCTTCAGATGCTGCTCAGGTCAGTGCTGCTTGGATACCCAGATGTGCCTAACCCAGGGCATCCCTTCATGACAATGTAGTGACTGTAAAACAGGATGGTTCTCTAAGACACTGGATTGCCAATCATTCCCAGTCCTTTCTCATTTCCATTAGGGTCCCAGCCCCTCTTGGAGGCTCATCCTCTTAGACAGAAGGCTGTGACCAAAACACCTAGAAATACACCATGTCTGTGATTAAAGGAAAGGTATTTCTCAGAGTTCAGTTGAGGAAATGAAGCACCAGCACGTACGTCATCGCACTAGATGCTGACAACAACATCAGGTTACAATTGGTAAGAATGAAAACAAAATAATTGGTACAAGTGGAGGTCTCCTGCCACACTGGTTTCAATTCCCCAAACTGCTCCACTTCTGAGAAGACTCTGTAAAGGTAAATTTGAAATAAAGTCTGCTCTTTGGTGCAGGTACTTAAATCTGACAAACCTCTCCTGCAGCAAGAAAGGGAGGGTGGGGAGCATCCCGTGCAGCATTTGTTGAGGGTGTCCTGCTCGATTTGAGCAGACAGGACTATAGACACTTTGCTGTCAGGCACTCATGGCTGCATGTAGCCTTTTCCTCTAACCAGTTGTATCTACACAAGGGAAGCACACAGGTCAACTGGTCTAGCACAGCCCATGTCCCTGCAAGGAAATGCATTACCTTCTGTGTCACCGGGGCTGCACCTGAGCAGTGGCACGGTGCCCCTCCATGCCAAACCCTTTGTTAGCAGACACCAGCTGAGAGGATGACAGCTTGCACACTCTAAAATCGGGCCAGGGCAGTGACAACCCTGTAGTGGGTTTTGTTGGGTTTTTTCCAGAAGCTGAAATTTGATGATCCTTGTGAGTCCCTTCCAACTCATAAGACATTCTATGATTCTATGATTCTAACCATAGCAGGATGGGCCAGATTACATTTATGCCTAGGCATCGATGGTCTCTATTTTAGCAGCATATAAGTAGTGTTAGTTGGTAGACATGAAAGACATCCTGAACGTACAGAGCAACTCTTTATGAAAAAAGATTTCAGGCTGGCTTGGCTGCTGCTCATATTCACCCACTGCCCTTATTACCTGCTAGTATCAGAGATTTCTGCACATTTCTATGTCAGAACTGAGGGCACAAGCATACTTCTGTGTTCTTGGATTGGGCTAAGCTGCTAAAGCATGTAAATCTCTAGGGGTGCAGAATCAGAGGGATGGTAGGAGACATACACAGCCCAACATAACATGCAGTATTTGATCTAAGGGGCATCATTCCCATATGGAGGAATCATTTGTGTTTTGTAAAAAGCAAGGAGGAGCCACAAGAATGGAAATTCTCATGATCATTCCAACTCCTCTTCATAAACCCTGTGGCAACCAGTCTCATCTCTCTGCAATGGTACAGGAACGAGCCTCTTCCCACAGCCCCAGTCCCAGCCCCTGACAGCAATCCCAGCTGGAGCAGAACACAAATGGCAGCTGCCTGCACCAAAGGTGGGACTCATATACAGATGTGCTCAGAACAAGCAGCTCAAGACCTACACAAACCAGCAAGCAGAGGGCTCTGCATGAGGTGCAACTCCTTCACTCAGCATGTCCCCACAGCAGTCAGCATTGCCCCCACACACTGCCCCATTCCGGAGAGGTGAACACTCCTGGAAAGGGCCAGCAGGCACAGTGTGCCTTTCATAGAGTACAGGGCTGGGCTCTTGGGGAAGCAGGAGTCCTTTGGTGGAGGGGTGCCACTCTCCCACAGAGACAGCCCCAGCTCTCAAGGAGACCCCAGATGAGAGGCAAGTTCCATGTCTTGGGCACACATGCTTGCTCCAGGGTCCCTCTCAGCTGAGGTTACAGCAGGCACACCACGCTTGGGCTTAAGCCCTTCTGACATCTCTCTCACACCTGCACAGCTCTGCACGATGGAAATCAGTGCTGTTAAAGAGAGGAATGAAGGGAGAAGGAGGGGTGCGCTCTACCTTACTTTCCCCATCTGACCCTTCTTTCCCCATCATCCTCAGAGCATCCTCCGGAGTAGTCCAGTGCAGCCCAGCAACCTCCTTCATCCACAAAACATGCCCTGGTTTCCTATGTGCCCACCTGGGGATGAAGCTCCCTTTTGCCCTCTTCTCAGTGCTTGACAAGGATTATTTGGCCTCACTTCAGAAAGCTTTGACTTCCAAACAAGGGATGCTCAGCACTTCCCAAAATATGTACCCTTACAGGTGTCATTATGAGACCACCACTGCCTACCAGACCAGCTGTGGCCAGTGCAGTGTAACCTGTCCCTACATCTTCACTGACTGTGGGCACTAGATGGAGCATTCGTATTGTTCTGACTCAGGGTCTTGCAATCCTAAAACAAACCCCATTCAGGGCAGACACTCCAGCACAATCACTCTATGCACCCCTACCACCCATCTGCACCTCTACAGGCCTTCCTTGACCCATGGGGCCAGGCGAATGTGCATCCACAACAGTCAAGGAGGCAATCTGCAGGCAGAACAGTGAGGCTGCTACCCAGCATCCTCTACTGTTGGAGGCTGCAACAGCTGCCTGTATCTCTCTGCCTTGTTACAGAACAGCCTGCACATTGTGTCAGTCTCCAGTATCATGTCCTTTAACCACAACTGAAAGCAGCAGATCCCCCATGAAGGCACATCTGCTCCAAGTCCATATTACAATAGGGAAAAAAAATTACACCTTCAGCAATATAAACCAATGAAGACTGTCTGATTTGCCTTGCCCCTGTTGCTACCCAGCAAGCTCCCCACTGGGTTAAAGACTGGTGACATCTGCTAAATAATTGTCAAGAGTAAGAAGAACAAAACTGGGTAATGAATCACACCAAGTGTTCGGAGCAGCTGGAAGCTGGAGGGGCAAGTCAACCCGCCTCACTCCCTGGCCAAGGGTAGCCAGAACTGCTGCACAGCCGCTGGCTCCAGCAAAAGTGCACAGGGAGGCAGAGCAGCAGGCACGCACCTTCCTACAGTTATCAAGAAACGGCACATCACAGCAAAGGACACTATGTGAGGGGCTTGCTGCAGAGGAGCCTCTCCAAAGTCGGGAAATGATAAAGTTCACTCTGCCCCCTTGTGCATCTACATCATGATACAGGCCATAATTAGGTGACATGCTTCTCCTCTTTGCACCAGAAGCACATACAGCAGATACGACCCAGCTCCCCGTCACCTGCAGCACAGACACCTCCATGGGCACCTCGCACACACTCGCACCCATCCAGGGGACCTTGTGCTAAGCAGGATGGGAAGGGGTTAGGGATACTCCTGGGGATCCTCCCAACAGACAGTGTTGGAGTACTCGACTATGCCTCTTCAAACCTGCAGCCCTGAGCCTATTATAAAAGCAGCTTAAACAGCCTGCTGAGGACAGCATTACTGTCCGGCTTAGGAGCTCAAAAACCATGACTCATCCTGCCAGACTGATGGAGGTTGCTTAGGTATCACATGCTCACTTCCAGATGTGAACTGGCAAAAGCTGGGGAGGTTCTCAGCCCTGCTTCTGGGAACTGCTTTTGCTTTTCAAGGAAGAACTTAATTCTTTTCTCTGCTGTTAAACCAGAGTCTTCTCACAGGCACTCAAAAACTGGCTCCTCAGGAGAGTGCTGTGACAGAGGAGGCATGTGGTCTCAACCCAGACAGCATCTCTCCTGACCTAGATGGTAAAATACAAAACTTCCACCCTACCTGCTTTAATGTGTGTATTTAACTATGCACTTGTGGCCTGGATTTGGAAAAACTATTAGATGTACAATCACAGAGTTAAGTAACAACAGCATATTCAGCAAGTACCTGAGCACAGGGACATTTGTACTCCCACCATCAGACCAGTTCTCACATAGTTGAAAGTGACCCCATCAACTTCTGGCAGTTGTTCCCCCAGTTGCAGTAAATCTAGCTGTACTCTGATCATGTGCTTCCGCTAAAGCATCCATAGGCACATTGTCCTGTTTGTGCAACTCTGCTACCAGGATGCTGGCATGATTTTAGCTTTGTTTCTCCCCAGTTTGGAGGGGTTATTGCCACTACGGCTTCATCACACCCACTCACCACCCCCTCCATCCTGGTGAGGTTGGGCAGCACGGGACAAAAGGGGAAGTGCAGAGATGCAGATCCATGCTGGCTGCAGGGCAGTGCGGGACCTGCACCAGTGGCAGGAGTTGAGGAACATGAGTGCTCCCCAGCAGAAGCCTGAGACAGCAGGAAGAGGACTCCTCCTCCAAGAGACCTCCGCATCCTCAGCTGTAGCATCCCTGCTATGGGTCTGATGTCCCCTCCCCTTCACAGCCACAGCCTCAGCTCCCCTCTTTAAGGTCTTACAGAATGAAAGGAATGGTCCTTCTAGTCCATTTCTGGTACCCTTCCCTCCAAAGCATTGCTTTCAGTAAGATGCAGAACAAAACAGGACCATAAACCTTGTGGTGGATCTGAGGCATACCAGCAATATCCAACCCCAAAAAGGCTGTGCTCACTTCCACCTTCCAAGACTGACAAAAGTCCCTGGTGCAGAAGGACCTTAGAGAAACATCATGGCAGATGGTTCTGCCCTTTATTTTCTGTTTCTTTGTGGCTATTTCCTCTTTCAGGTGTCCACAGAGTCAACACAATAGTGACTCTTCCCCTGTTCACTGGCAGGAGGGAAATGTTTCACAGTTGGGACAAGAGTCCAAGGTTCAAAACTGACACACTGCCAGAGTTTTCTAACACACCCAGATAAGACCCAAAGAGGTCCTGCTTCTGGCCACTAGATTACTCCAAAGGTCCCTGACGTGGCTGTGACCTTGGCAAAGTCCTGCTGAAACAAAACCAAACCACACCTCACCCAATGGCAAAAGATGTCTGCAGCCCTGTCACATCACACTCACACAGTACCCACCCCATGCCCAGCCCACCACTCCGGCCATGCATCAGTGCACACCCCCAAAAAAACAGCTCCTGCTACCTTCATCCCGCTTGCGTTTGTTGTTCTCAGTACTGGGGGAGGCGATTCCCAGAATCCCACTGATGGAGTAGGATGAGCCAGCAGAGTCGGTGGTGACAGAGGACACCTGTGTGACAGATCCTGTGGAGGCTGCAAGGCAAGGACAGGCAGTCAGTCACAGGATAACATGGGTACCAACCTATCCAAAAGCCACTGGCCCCCATGCCATGATGAAGGTCGGCTGGGGCTCTGCCAGCCACCATGGCCCCTTCAGCTCAGGAAGGGCACTCACCCAGACCAACTACACGCAGTCCAACCCAGCAGCATGCCACAGCAGCCCAGTGCAGCAGTGGCAGCAGAGGCACAGTCAGCCCTCGCCCCTATCACAAGGTGCTGGGTGCATGCATTTTGAAATTGGAGGTGCTCTTCCTTTAGCAGTGAGATATTTCACCCTTCTTGAGGCTTGCTGGGAACACTCATTGCTTGGGGCAGCAGAAGCCACCCAGCGATACAGCAGCCCATGTCGCCAGCAAAGGTGGACAGAGCTTTGCAGGAACAGTCATGAAGAGAGAGAGGAGCTGCCATAAAAAGGGTCCTGGGACAGGGACCTCCTGGGAATGGAGCAACCTGCATTCACTGTTCTATGTGTGCTACCTGCATCCTGCTGGACCTCCTGGCCACTGAAGATCCTGCACAGCTGCGGTTGCCCGCGGATGGACAGCTGAATGGCCCTGAGTTTCCCTAAAATATGAATAATATCCACTTTGCTTTAGCAGAGACATCAGAAAAGGGTGCTGGTTGTGTCCAGCAAGGGGGAGGTCAGTCATCACAGCCAGCACCGGCCTGGAGTTGCCACACCACTCTGCAAACACTGTCCACATGATGCTGTGGGAGTCCAAGGTTACAAGGAAGCAGGCAGAGGAGGGAGCACACCATCAACTTGATCAGCTCACAGACTGAGCCTGCCCTGCCACGTCTGGACATTCTGAAAGTCACTGCACAGACCACAAGGACAGGGTGGGGAGATACACTTCAGGACCACATCAGAGACCCCTAGCCACAACTCACAGAGAGCACACTAGTGCTGCCATTATCAACTCCAAGCCCTGAGAAACAAGATTTTTCTTCTCTTCCCTGCTCTTGTTCTTCTCAAGGAGAGACAGGCCTTAAGCCACCACAGCAAGAGAAGAGATGCTTTTCCTCCCGTGAGATTGTTTTGCCATTTCCTGGAGAGAAACAGTGAGGACATGGGGTCTGTAGTGTGACTTTTCTGACAAGCCAAAAGAGCACAGGCAACTCTAACTTCTCTTTCTGTCTCAGGGTACCAGCATACCCTTGCCAAACATGTGGTACCAAGCATTTCACCAAATCACAGGTGACAGCATAAAGGCAGAGAGGAGCTAGGGCCCCCACACCATCTCCTGCTGGGCAAGGGCTGACCTGTGCCCCAGCGAGTTTTATGGAACAAGGACAAAAAGAGAGCAGCCCTGAGCCTTGACTGAGCCCCTCCATCCCTGCCACATCACAGCACAGCAGCATCGATGCCCCACAGAAAGACACGGTCATCCAGGTGAAGGGCTGAGAGTGCCTCACCAGACTGGGTGTCTCCTGCTCCAGCATCACCTGCCTAAAGGCGCAGCATCACTGCTCTGCAGCTGAATTAAAAGTTTCAGAAAGTTTTGCTACCTCTTCACTCAAGACTGCAACTGCACAAAGAATTATGGAAGGGATGGCTGATAGATGAAAAAAACACATTCAAAACTACTTACTGACTAATGATGCAGAAAATGTTATGAATAAGTATCCCTTTCTTGATTTATTACTTTAATTATCTGACATTCTATAGACCCCCATTAGTGGGGTTTTTTTGGTTTAGATTTCAATTTTCTGTCTCATGGTGAAAGCTATTTATCATAATAATCAGTAAAATTCAAAACCTTTTAGCAGTATTTATAAAATTCATTTACTATGTTCAGCCCTTGGAGAATGACAAAGAAGGCGCATTAGCACGTGTGCTGAAGTGTTTTATGCAGAATTATCTGTCCATAAGAATGATTAAAAGTTCTCTAGAATATTTGTAAGCCATTATGTGGGATTTTTTAATATATTTTTTTTAAAAGTTTTCCTTACCTATGCTGTGACTGGAGGCTGGGACCTGCTGATTGGGTGGCTGCTGCACCTTCGTCCGTATGATCCTGTGAGCAGTGGAAAAGAAACAACCACTTAGCATTAAGCACACAATTGCAGGGGGCATCAGACACTATTTTTTCCATGTAGAACACCTATATCAATACAAAAATTTCCTTTCTGTGTATGCTCCCCTTGTCATTCACCAAAATATGGAATTCTGGTGAGTGGACCCAGGACTACATTTATGCCCCCCTTCCCGCCATTAGGGATATCTGGGTGACATTTCACAGAATCACAAAATTGTTCAGGTTGGAAGGGACCTAAGGGGTCATCTGGTCCAATCTCCTTGCTCAAGCACGGTCATTCCAGAGCGCATTACACATGACTGCATCCATATGGTTCTCAGGATGCTCCAGAGTTTGATGCTTTGGTGTCTCTGAGGACCCAGTCCTCACCACCCAGGAAAGAGACAATCCATCACTATCTGGGCAACCGTCAGGCCAGCACCCCATCTGCAGGGAGCTGGACTATTCTGAGCCCAGAGGTCCCAGCAGGCTGTGGTTTGCACTCCTGGGTGATGGGACACTTTTGCAAAGCTGTCCCTAGACTGCCCCAGCTATGGCACTCACACAGCTAGAGAGACATTTGGATACCTTAGAAAAGGAGCTGCTTAGCCAAATGATTATTATTATAAAAAAAAAAAAAAAAAAAAAAAAAAAAAAAAAGAGACAGAGGTTGAGAGAGAAGAAAGAAATGTAGGAATTAATGTCAGTCTTAAAACCTGAATGACCACATTGTCATCTCTGGGGACATACTGCTCTGATTTATATTTGCACCAATCAAGAAAAATTCAGATACAGAAAAGCAGAAGGCATGTGTGATGGTGCAGGACAAAGGACACCTGCTACAAAGAGAGATGCTGGGAAGATGCTACATACAGTGCTCACCTGCCCGTGTGCTGTGGAAAAAGACAGGGTCAGAAACACTTCCAGAGATCACACAGCTCTGCTTCCAACTGCAGCAGAAGTGGAAGGGGCTGGAAGGAGGCATGCCCTTGGCTCACCACACATTCCCCCACTTAAGGCACCCCTGGCACAGCAACAGTGCCACAGTGAGCACTTTTTCTCTGTGTACCAGAGAAACTCTCCTCCCATTGCTGCCTGCCATGCATTTGGAAGACGGGAGAGGAGGGAGAGTGGTCTCACGGAGCAGGCATGGGGGTGCGCTCACAGGAACACACAACACTTCCTTGCTGGAAAGCCCCACCGTGAGCCAGCACAGGGACCATCACTGGTGACACCCAACCCCACCCCAGAAGAGAGTGTGCTGCCTTCCCCTCCCAATCCTCAGAGGAGTCTGATGGAGTCTGGCAGGTGTTTGGTCTGTCCACAAGCCATCTTTTGGCTGCCAGCCTCTGGATGTCAGGCACGGTCAGCATATTGGTCCCAGCGGCACAACCCTCAGGACAGTCAGCTGAGCACAATGGGCAGGAACAGCTGTGACAGCAGCTTCAGTGGGGGAGCAGAGCCAAAGCAATGGGACCCTGCAAGGGTGAGAGTGGAAACAGCCCCCTGTACAAGGCTGTCATGGTGAGGGAAGGGTGTCCAGGGCCTTCTGACACATAAACATCTTCATCTCTTGACGGATGGAGGGCTGGAGCAGTCTGAAGCAGCTGGACAGCTCTGAGCTTATTTGGGCAAAGCTAATCACAATGATTAATTAAGTCTTAATCAGACAGACTTGCTCCTGCTATGGAAGAGTGGCCTATTATTAATATTAATGTTATTAATTAATAATAGTAATTATTATTTACTCTTATATGGGGTTAGCAGCTCAAACTCATCTACTAAAAGGCTCCCTTGGCAGTGAGGATGTGCTGGGAATAGCCCATTCCCATAGCCCCAGTGTTTCACAGGAGCACCATCAGGATCCCAGGAGGGAATAGCACAGCTTCAGGTAAGCACCCTGCACCATGAAGACAGGGACAGGGGACCAGGGCAGAAGGGACCTCCTCTGTGCAGAAATGTCAACTGCAGGAGGACAAGAACCATGCTGCAAGATCTGGGTGGGCTCAAGTGTGCAATGACCAGGCTGCCCCTGATTTGCTCCTCAGTGGAGAGCAAGAGCATCATGAGCACAGGGCTGCATCCTTCCCCCTCCAGCAAAGCTTCAAAATAAATACTCAATATTAAATATGAGATTAAAGACCACGGACTACTGGAACTGGGAGGATTCGGCATTTAAGCCAAGTGTTTTGATGTGAATTCCAGGTTCTTTGTCACATGGCTGTTCATGGGTTTTCAGGGTGAGGACCCTGGCCAGCAAAAACTATTCTCCAGCTACACAGCCTGAATAAAACAGATTGCATGCATTTCTTAAAAGGGATTTCAAACCTTTGAGAAAAGAAAAAGATTTTAGCAGATTAGAAAGAATTGGATTTGCAGCAAAAAACTTGGTGGTGGATCATAAAATGGGTTTCTGATACAAAGGGAGTAGGGGTGTGGGCATCATCAGTGTGGAAACACACAGAAACACAGCAAGAGAAACATAGAAACTGCCTCAAAACACGACTGGAAGCCACTTAAATCTCCCTCTTTCCTAAAGATACAAGTGCCCTTTTTGAAGTTTTTTGGAGGATGTTTGAAGTTCTCCTATACAAACACAGGACTGCTTACAGCAGCCATGCTTCTCACGACTCCAGCTGATATTAATGGAAGTAGAGCTTTCCCCTAACTATTTGATATTGTCCTATGTTTTTCCTGGTGTCCGCATTATTTCTCAAACTCTCCTTAAAACTGAAGACACCATGTCCATAGAGTTACTACATGCTGCTCTGGAGCCTCAGCAAGTCAGGGGTTCCCAGTCAACAGCAAGGGCCATGCATGAACTGACCCACTTTCTTCTCTTAGACACACGAACATATGACTAGATGTTCAGTCCATCAAGGCAGAGATTGCACTTTCTGCTAACGCTGGGGAAGCCACTCCGGCTACTCAAGCGGCAACTCCATGAATGCAAATCAGGTTGTGATAGCCAATAAAAGAATATTGCATCAATTTATTTCATGTCGGTGGACAAAAATGAGACACTTTACAGCAAGCTGCATTTGAAGAATTTGCATGCAGTTGCACAAGTGAAAATCATCTCAGCAGCGTAGTGACGTGGAAGCCTGGTACAGAGTGAAAATGAACGAACCCTGCTTGCCATGGGTGTGTGTGAGGCTGCCCAAGCACTCTGCCATCCAAGTATTCATCCTTTACTGTTGCTCTGGCAGGGCTGAAGCCATCATGAAGTATTTCACCGGGTTTTTCTAACACCAGCCTTATACATCACTCGACTCAGGAGGAAGCGGTGAGCACAGAAGGTGAAACAGAAAAGGCAGTAGGTTGGAGCCCCTTCAGACCCCCCTGCAGGCCCAGCCCTGACTGGTGAGCTTATAGCAAGACTCCCAAACACGGGACTGAGGCTTCAAATGAGATCTTGCATTTTTAGAAAAGGAATTCAAGGCCACTTAAGTGCATCTGTGTAACAAGCAGATGGCTGAGGTCCTTGGACACTGTTAACCAAACTCCCCTGGTGATATTCATGCTGAGCATAGGCCTGGGCCAACGTCATCAATACAAAGCAGGTGTCAGGGGACTGAATGGCACCCATGCCTTGAGCCCCTTCTTTCCCAGATGACTGTGTACTCAACAGTGGGTGTACTCAACTTCCCTCTGGGCAAAGCATGTCTCACTGAACCCTCACCACATTGAGCAGAACTGGGGCTTCATTCGAAGCAAACACACAGGGTCATTCCCAGAAAGGTTCCCCCACTCAGAGACTGGGGAAAGAATGGGAAAGAAGCAAAGGCTGGTAGCAGAACCTGCCCTCTCCTAGAAAACCCTCATCATCTGTGATGCTTCAGCCACCAAGGTGAGCCCACAGCTGCTCTCCAGCCCCGAACACCATAGGGAAACATGTGAAGCTGCCTCTCTTGCAAACAGCCCCAAACACCCAGTTGTACTAAAAGACAAGGACACAAAGACAGTGCTTCCATGGAGCATCCACCCCAGGACCATACCAAGCTTTACCTGTTAATGGAACTGACGCTAGGCACGGTGTCATTGTCACACACTCGCTCAGCAAGAAGCCTGTCCCTGATCTCCCAGGCAAACATGGTGGGATTTTGGCGTTTGTACTCTGCAATTTTTTCGACAACTTTGGGTGTGGCGACCTTTGGTTTTGATCCTCCAATCACTCCAGGCTTAATACTCCCGGTTTCATAATACCTGGGACAACATCCAAAACAAAGCTTTAGTTATCACACACAGACAGAGAACATGCTCTGAGATTTATAGAGAACATCATTTCAAGGTAACCAAAGGCCAGCAAAACCCAAGATACATCTTCACTTTCACATACACATTTTCTGCCTATGTAGTGCTTTATCACCTAATAGATTAACTTATAGTAATTGGAATTGGGCCTCTGGATACAGTATATATTTTTCTGTAATAGCAAGACAAAAGAAACAATGCAAGATTAAAGGGCATGCTGAGATCCAAAATTAACTGAAAATGTGTGTTATTAATCAGCAGTACTGGCAATAATAAAAACAAATCACAACAAAGAACACTTTTTGCAGTGGACTCTTAGGTAGAAAATTACTGCTTCTACAGAAATTCTGTCATTAATATCTACAGCTTGCTATCATTTTAGAGTAAAACAATGGTTAGGTATTCTGTTTTATTTGCACATCTGGAAATAAATATGCCATCATATCTTTTTTCTATTTTATGGTTTCAATATGCATATTAGAGTTTTAATAGTTCATATTTTTTAAATGTATTCTTTTCAGCATTATGTTTTCAGTAATATCAATCACAATTTTTGAGGGAAAGGGAGCTGCCTGCACTCCAGGGGGATCCAGCTGATGCAGGGATTGGTTTCTGTGACCAGCCCTTCCTCAGGCATTGCATCTTCACCCCCACCAGCAACTCTGCTGATACCACCCCCCCTAGGAAATGTGGAGAATGGGATCCCTAAACCAACAGAAATCTTACAGAATTCTTCACATAAAAGCACACAAGAGTAACTGCTTTTGGTAGTTTTGCAAGAATGCATGGCAGCTGAGATCCCTGGGCCAGGCGAGTCTCCCCCTTTAATGGACAAAGTACTGAACATGCTGCTAAGAGCAGAAGTCACACCTTATCTGATGAGGGCCAGAATGGAGACCAAGAATGAGAACATGCTTTTCTCTGCTGTGGTCAGAGTGCTCCATGCAGAAGGCTCTCTCCCTGTCCTGCACTTCATTGTATCTTACGACCAGATGAAAAATAAGCCCCGTGCCTACCTTCAGCCGCCACACCAGCTGCCCCAGTTCTGCATATCCCTTTCATATAGAGCAGACTCCAACTCCATCAGCCTCTCAACCAGATGCCCACCAAGCTGTACTCTCAGGCGCTAAAATATGACCACTTGCTGCTCTGTACCCATATTTCTAGCTCAGAAAAAACTCTCAAGCAAGAATATAAGACTGCTTATTAAAATATTTTCTCTACAGCTATCAAACATAATCATTACATAAAGAAACTGAAAATTAATTCCCCCATTTTTCCAGCCTGAACAAAGCACAAACAGACTGCATAGCCAAAGTCTGCCTCACTGAAACACACAACCACATTCATCAAATTTCTGCCAGGCTACCTATCTTTCAGTCTTTCTGTATGCAGAGCCTAAAATTCTTTCAAAGAGACTGAGACCAAATTGTTCATACATGTTCTCAGATATTCTGGGTGCAGATGCTGCCATGGACCTAGCAGTCTCCATGAGCCATTAAAACAACTCTAAAACATTGATGGTCAGAGATGGATTAACCCTCCTGCTACCCCTAAATGCAGAGAATTTTAGGGTAGAGAGGCAAAATCCAGCTCCTCATGAACTTTGACAAGAACATGACAAAACAATGGCAAATATGGTCTACAAACCTTATAAAACCTGGCACCCCTTATAAAACCTTGGCTGCTCGCACCTCTCCTGTGAGGAGCATGTAGAAGGCAGACAGGCAATACCACAAATGCTAGCAGACAACAAATCACAGTTTTCTTAGATCGCCAAAACAATGGATTTCACAAACATTTCTCAGTGTTTTTCTCCAAGAGCACCCCTGGTCAGTTCTCTGCACCAGAGGACAAGCCCAGCAGAGAGGAGCATCCCCAGCAGCACCAGACACTGTGCCTGCACACGCCAGCTGATGCTTTCCCACAGCCAGTCACCATGGTAGGAAAGCCACGATAGCAAAGGGCCTTGACACCTCAGTGCTGCAGCTGTGGCGAGCTCACCAGGGGACAAAACCCTGGTGCCCTCTGGACAGCAAGACCACTCCCAAACTAAGTCTTTAACCCCTGCCCACTCTCACAGCCTCAAGCCGTGCCAAGGTACACATGAGCCCATGGGAAGGCTGGACTTGCACAAGAGGTGCAGGATTGGGCACAGACTCCCTTCCCTGGGCGCTGGGGGAACTCACAGTGATGGGGACAGCCCTCACCCTGCACTGCTGCTGACATCCCTCTCCTCTCAACCTTGGTGATGAACCTGGGTGCAACTACAGGGCCTGCAGTCTATACAGCTCTGGCATCCCTGACTCCCACCTCCATTTTAAAGGCAAAAATGGCTGCATATCATTTCATGCACATCAAGTCAAGGCCTTTTGCTCCCAGAGAGTTGCCAAAGCAAGTGGAGGGTGAGCATGCCCAGGGCACCCTCCTCCGAGGGGTGAGAGCCTCATTTGCCCTGCAGCTGCTGGTCCCCTGCCTCTGGGTGTTTTTTAAAGCTGCACTGGGGATTGAAAAATTCCAATCATAAAATTCCCAATGTAAGGATTCCTATTTTTCACATACATGAACACATATGAAAAAACACACACAACACAAAGCTACAATTACAGAGACATTTTACCCACTGCAATTATTAGTTATGAAAATAACGAGCTATGAAATTTCAATTTATTGTTGACAACTTTAATGACAGAGCTCTGGAGCACAACCCTCAGCTCTACAGTGCAAATATATCTAGCAATAGGCCTAAACTGTCAAAACTAAAACCATCAGACTTTTGCCTGGTGGGTAAATAAATTGGCTGTTTCCAGGCTATGTGTGGGTCCTGATGGGAATTGGTGGCAATTCTGCTGCAGTAGTGAGCATCACCAGCCAAACCACGCCAGCCAAACCACGCCAGCCAAGTGGGGAGCACGGGCCTATGCTGGCTGCAGATCGGAGCCATAAGTGAGTGAAACAGCCCATGACAGGCAGGATAAAGCCCATGGAAAATTTTTCCTCTATAAACAGTCAAGGCATCTGTGTTCTCAAAACTGCACTAGGAGGAGTGCATGTAGCTTGCCAGTGAGGACACGTAAGTTCGAGGAAGGCATGAGAAAAAAAGCAGGGACACTGAGCACAGCCAGCGTGCTGGCTCCTGCAGCTCTGAAACTGAGCAGGGCTGTGGGGGTTCCACTCACCAATTTAGGCGAGTACAGGTAACATGTATGTTAGGAAAATAGTGACAAGAACTCCGAAACCAGAGGCCTGTGAACCTGACAAATCTGAACACTTAAATGGCCACCCCGTGGTGAGAAATGCTGTTAATCCATCAGATCCCATGCATGATACTACAAAAAAAATGGCGTAATAGTCTTTGCAGCTATGTTGTGTCCAGCAAGTAGGTTAGAAATTAGGAAAGAAAAAGATAGTTAAAATAAAAATAGTAAAATTCCAAACAACTAAATGAACTGGGAAAGTTTAGCAAACAGATTAGGAATTAACTTTTCCAGATGAACAAGGAAAACATACTCTGAAAAACAAAAAATTTAAATTCCCCTAATATAAATTGCCAATTATATCTGAATACCTGGGTTTAAAAAAATAACTTACACAAATTACGTTTAGATTTGTTCACAAAATTTAAAAAAAAAAAAAAAAAAAAAAAAAAAAAAAGAAAGCAAGCAAGGATGGCATTTTTTACCAAAATCTATGTCAAATTTTAAAATGAAACCATGAAATAAAATTAATTTAGAGTTTAATTTCCTGTGCCATGGTGTTTGGAGCAGCTCCCACCTGAATAGAGGGCTACTTCCAAAATAGCTAAAATTAAGACGATTCTTAGTTTTTTTATTGTATCCTTTACTTTCATAATCCAACAGAAGAATGGGAAAAGATGTTTAATTGTAAACAGTAGGACATATTGCAAAATAGCCTATATGAGTGCACGCAATGTTGATGAAAAGTATAATGATAGTGTTGTTAAAAGACAGTTGTCTTCAGGAAGCAAAACAAGTAACTTCCACAACTTCTACTTTTTTTTTTTTTTCACATTTTGCTGAACATGACTGCCAGATTACCTCTTTTTCAGGACAGCTGCAGGACGTATGCCATATATAGACCAAATACACACGGCATTCTGCACTTCGCATTAGAATTACGTACGAAAAGATGCGAAACAAGACATAGTGGCTCTTTCTTTCCACATCTTTCCATATAAAACCAAGAGCGATCAGGAAGCCCTTCTCCTCACTGGACTGATCTCCTGACTTCTACAAGTCTCTGTTTGTTTGTAGCCTCCAGTTCAGGACCAACACCGACACTTCTCTCTTGACAGACACAGAAGGATTCGCCGTCCCCCCATTACCTGCCAAGTATTTTGCTGACACAGCCATGGCTGACGCGGAGCTGCCGGGAGATGTCACACGGTCGGACCCCTTGGTGGGCGAGCTCCACGATCCTCTGGCGAACGACATCTGGGAGGGGGCGGCCGTTCACAAAAACACCTCCCAGCTGATTCACCCCTCCATGTCCTGAAACACACAAGGGAGAGGGAGAAGGGCAAGGAGAAGAGCTGTGTGAGAGTTTTAGACGTCTCTGCAGAGCACAATCCCAAGGCCCAGCGCTCCCCGGCTCTGGGCATCGCCGCCCCAGCATCGGTCGGATTTCCCCGGGCAGAGCAGGGAGGCGGCCACGCTGCCGCAATGCCACTCGCTGAAGGCGTACCGGGACCCCTCGGGAAAGATGGCCACGGGGAATCACGCAGCCGTGCCCGGCACCCCGGGTTAGCCCCAACCCTCCTCCCAAAGCCTCCTTCACCCAATCACGAACTCCAGGGCAGGTTTGGTGCTGCCCCGTGGAGCAGAGGCTGGTCAGAGCCTCTGGAGGGGAAGCCAGTGGAAAATAAGGCTGCGTGATCACTCAGCCCACACACTGCCTCTGTCTAAATACAGAAGGAGATACCTGAAATGAAACACGCTGCGGTTTTGGTTTTGTTTTTACAGATGCCTTGAATTAGTCAAGGCGAAAAAGGGAAAAAAAAAAAAAAAAAAAAAAAAAAAAAAAAGGAAAAGAAAAGAAAAGAAAAAGAGCACGATTCTGCTCCTAAAATTTGCAGTAGTCTTGGCAGATATTATGATCCCACAAATAAAGCATGAACACTTGGGCAAACCCAGTATATTACTCTTATGTGAGCAGATTTGCACCCTTCACCTTTAGCACGGTGAATCACATATATAGTGGGAAACAGAACCCTCTTGGAGGAATAGCAGTGAAACTGTGTAAACCCCATGAACACATAATAATCCCATGTACTAGGAGGTAATATAATTACCCCTGGTGTTGTTATTCATCCAAACTACTTATATTACAAAGGAGTGGAGAAGCTGCAAACAAGTCACAGGGGCAGTACAGATGCCAATTCTTGAAAAAAAAATAATAATACAGAAAATCTCTCTATTTGCCCAGGGCTTGAACTGTATTGAATAAGCTGACAAGCCAAATGCCTCAGTGTTAAAAAAAATAGATTATAGAGAGCTATTTTTATTTAAATCCGGTAATTTCACTATTGATTAACTGCTGTCAAACTTTGCAAACACCTTCTAAAACTGTCAGGACACATAATGAACCCACATGAAATATGTGATGCTAAGCCCTGTGGTGAGCAGACAAGCGCCTGCTCTGCCTTCTCCCTGCGAGAGGCAGACTCTGACAGCGGCTCAGGCAGCAGCGGGCTCGTGCTTCCCTTCCGAGCGCCGGGAGTCTGGAGCGGACTCCAGTGACGGGACTCCTGCCCAGGGAGCTGCCGCGGCGCCCGGGACGCCCCGGGGCTGGGACGAGGGACAACTAGGTGGCAGAGGCGAACGGGAGGTTCCCCACAAGGCTGTGGGGAACGAAATCTCGGACTCCTCACCTCTTCTCAGAGCTTTAAGTTCAGGGAATCATGCACAGTGCACCCACTGTGAGGAGGAAGATCCTGCGGTGTTGTTCATGCAAGAGGAGACGGAAGAGGGGGAGAAACAGAACAGAAGAAAAGAAAAAAGAAAAAGGAAAGAGAAGGGAAAGGGAAAGGAAAAAGAAAAGGGAAGAGGGTGGAAAGAAACGGGAAAGGGAAGAGGAAAGGGGAAAAGGATGGAATGGGAAAGGAAACAGAAAAAGAAAGGGAGGAAGGGGAGAGAAGGGAGGGAGGGAGGAAGGAAAGGAATTAAGAGAGGAAGAAAGGGAGGGAGGAAGGGAGGGAGGAAGGGGGAAGGAAGAGGGAAGGAAGGGAGGGAGGAAGGGAGGGAAGGAGGAAGGGAGGGAGGAAGGAAGGGAGGAAGGAAGGAAGGAAGGAGAAGAGAAAAAAGGAAAAGAGAAGGAAGGAAAAGAGAAGGAGGGAAAAGAGAAGGAGGGAAAAGAGAAGGAAGGAAAAGAGAAGGAAAGAACACGAAGAAAAGAGTAGGGAAGACATCATTAAGACATGCGTTTCCTCAGGGAAGTGGCCGACTCGTCCCCCCGGAGCCCGTCCCATCCCCCGGCGGCCGGCAGGGCTCGGGCCTGCCCAGGCCTGGAGCTTAGGCCCTCCAGGCACCGGGAACAAAGGCGTGGGCCGCCGCCGTCCCTTCCCCCAAACCTGCCACAGCCCCGGCAGCAGCATCGGCTCCTGCCCGCCAGGGCGACTCCGCCGCGGCCGCGCTCCCGGATGACTGCAGGCCGGGGGCCCCGTCGGGCCGTGGACTGCTGGAGCCGGGGGGCCATCGGGCACCCGGTGTGGGAATGAGGCAACCGCCCCACAGCCGTGCCCCTCTCCGCAGCCCGAGGCCTCCACAGGGAGCGGGAACGGGGAGAGACTCTTATGCTCTTTCAGGCGGGGGCAGCACAGACAAGGGGTCGGCGGGCCGAGCCCGGAGCCACGGTGCAGCCGGGACGGGAGGGGAACGAAACGAGCCGGGGTGCGACCGGTCCTGGGGAGCCACCGAGGGAGATCCGGGCCACCTCGTCTGTCCTCCGGCCGCCTCGGAGCCCCCGGGACCCTGGACGGCGGCGGCCAAGGGCTCTGCCCATGCGGGACTAGGAAGCCGCGGGAACTCTGTCGGGGCAGAAGGGCCCGAGGTGCCGCTCTGGACCGCCCCAACCCAGTCCGCTGTTTTCCCAGGTCGAACCACCGCTCCGCTCCCCCGGCGGATAGCTGCCACCGCTGCCCTCCCGGCTCCCCTTTTCACCAAGGTCCCGACCCCCACGTCCACCCTTCCACTCCGAGGAGACGCGAGTCTGGAGATCGTTTGGCAGAGAATGGCCCCCGTGACTCCCCAACCGCGGCCGAGGCCGGAGCGAAGACACTAGCATTTTGGTTTTATTCCTTCTGTTTGCCCCGAAATTCTTGCGGAAGACATCGATTTTCCACGGCCGCGAATGACGGAGGGCGCCGCTGAAACCCGCCGCAGCTGCACCCGCCTGGGGTGTCCGGCCCCACGCGTGGAGCCTGTCCTCTGTGGGCTGCGGGTCCACTTGCCACCCGCGGCGAGGGGCGCTCTGGTGGAAGAGGGCTCCACGCCCCCCCCCTCCCCCCGCACCGCTCACCGCGGCCTTTCCGACTTAAAAGTTCGCCTTAAAATAAATGTGATTTTGTTCAGTGCCGAGAGAGAATTAAACGCGAGTATCGAACGCCGCGTTGCCGCGGGAGGGAAAGTCCGCTTTCATGCAGACGGCAGAGCCCGTCACCGGCCGCCGTCCCCGCTCTGGACAACCCCAGAAAGCCAGCGACAGAGAGAGGGATGGGAAGTGAGCAAATGAACGGGAAGCGCAGGGAGGCACGAAGGAGGACGGTAATCTCTAGCCCCGGCGCTCGGTGGTTTATTTTGCAAACAAATTTCTTTGACCCGAAGGGCTGCGGTGCACCGGGAAATGAGATTAGTTCTACCTTAAATTTCCTCGCAATCTCTCGCCGTAATGCAGCGTTTAACTCACCGTGAGAGAAGATGTCATTTCACATAACACTGTGCTAATGGATAAGTCTTCCCCGACCTCTCAAGCACAACAAATCTCGGGCGAACCCACAGCGCAAGACCTGTTAACTTCACCGGCTGCCCGCTCCGCTGCCGGGCTGCCCGGCGCCGGGCTGACAGCACCGCGATCACGAAGCCGTTCTTCGGGGTTTAAAAAGAAGAAAAAAAAAAAAAAAATCTTCCCTACAGCTCCGCTCCTCGCTCTCCGCATTGGCTCGGTTTGGTTGGTTTCAGGTTTTTTTAATTTGATTTTTGGAGGGGGGGTTGTTTGTTTGTTTGCTTTTCTTTTTGGGTGGTGGGTTTTTGTTTTGGGGGTTTTTTTGTTTGTTTGTGGGAGTTTTTTCCTTTGTTTCCAATTAACGAATTTCAAAATGTTGAAAAAGAGGAAGGATATCAACTTTTCCGTTGACCGGGAATACCAGGTGGCTATCTTCCCGAAGATTTGATTTAGGGGGGAAAATAAACATATGCACGTATATATAACATCTATATACTCATCTGTGCACATAAACGCGCGTTCATATGTATCGATGGCTGTACACATGTTGGTAGCCGTGTCTCTATACCTATATATATATAGATTCACACACGTATTTGCATCAGCTCTTTCTCGATGGTAAAATAACCCCCGGACCAGCCCGCTCCCGCAGCACACTGGCCTTCCCCGGGGGGCACGTCGGCGGCCGGCCCGGCGAGGCCCGCGGAGGGAGCCGATCGCGCGCGGCCGCTCAGACAAGTTGAAGAAACAGCCACTTACTGTGCATTGCTGCGAACGGGTCGTGCTTACAGTGTATTTCCATCGGAGCGGTCCGGGGCCGGGCGGCCTCGGCGAGCTGATCTCGATTCGCCGGCAGTGCTCGGGTTTCGGGCTGGGGGAAAGAACCCACGAGAAAGCCCGGAGACCGACCAGAAGGGGGAGAAACAAAAAAAACCAACCAACCAACCAACAAACCAAACCAAACCAAACAAAAAAAAAAAAAAAAAAAAAAAAAAAAAAAAAAAGGCAGAAAAAAACTGAACAAAAAGCGGAAAAAAAAAAAAAAAGCGGAGAGTCCCGCCTCGAGCTGGGTCGCAGTATCCGAAAGCACTGCCCAAGCGCGACTCCTGCGCCGCTTGCAGCCTCCGGAGGCCCCGTCGGGGCGGCGCGGAGCGGCCGCCCCGGACTGCGCCTCTGTCCCCAGCCGCTTCTCCGGCGGCCGCCGATCCTCGGCACCCGCCGTCCGGCTCCGGGGCGGTGCTGGGCGAGGAAGGGTCGGGCGTCTCGGTCCGGCGGCCGAGAGCCCGGCGCTGCCCGCCCGACGGCTCTTTGTGCTGGCGGTGCCGGCGGCTGCGCGGCGGTGGCGGCCGGGGCGGGCGGCGGCGGGGGCGGGCGCCCCGTCCTCGGGGCTCGGTCCCGGGGCGGTGGCGCGCTCCGCCTGTGCCGCCCCCCGCCGCGCCGCTCGCAGCAACTCGCTACGCCGGGCGGGGCGGCGGCGGTGGGCGAGGGGAGCGGCGAAGGAAGGTGTGTGAGAGGGCGGGGAGCGGGGCGGGGGCCGGGCTCGCCGCGGCCCCGCGGGACCGGGCCGCCCCGTCAGCGGCCGCCGTCCGACCTGGGGCTCCGGCGCGGCGCGCCCATTGCCGCCCGCCCGCCCGCCGGGGCCGGGGCCACGGCGGCGGGACCCCCTCCCCTCCCGTCCCCTCCCGTCCCCTCCCCTGCCCTCCCTCCCTCCCTCCCTCCCCTCCGCCCGCCGTCGGCCGCCGGGGCGGCGGAGCCTGACTGGCTCGGGCGGTGCGCCCGGCGCGCTGCCGGCCGGCGGCGGGCGGCGGGGGTTGTGGCGGGCGGTCGATGTGGGGGCGGGGGGCGCGGGGCCGCGGGGCGGGGCCGGCGGGCGGGGCGGACAGGGGGGTCCAGCGGGGCCGTCCCGGGGCCGCCCCCGTCTCGCGGCCCCGCGCGGGCCGAGCGGAGGGGGCGGCGGGCGGTGCTTCAGCACTGCGCGGGAGGACAGCGGCGGGGGCGGGGCCCGCCCGTCACTCAGCGCCGCGGCCAATCGCAAAGTTCGCCTGCCGGCGCCCCGCATTGGCCGCCGGGCGGCTGCGCTGCCTATTGGTGGGCTGCTAGCCAATGGGGGCCCGGGGGCGGGGCCCTGTGCCCCTGCGGGGCGGGGCGGGAGGGCAGCCACGCGTGACCGTGGCGTGGGGGGTCCCCTTCGGGTCTGGGGGGACCCCAGGGCCTCGGGCGCCGGACCCATGATGGGGTGACGGCCCGTCCTGTGGGCGTGTGTCAGCCGGCGGCCTGATGGAGCTTCCGGGGCCGTTGGTCTCCCCGCCGGTCGGATGGCACGTGTCGGGGCCGTGGGGCCCCGGGAGCCCGGGCCGTGGGTGCGGGCGCGGAAAGGCGCGGGCCGGTGTCCTGGTAGGGGTCTCCGCTCGCTCGTGCTACCCGCGATCGGGTCGGGGCTCGGCAGCAGACCCGCCCAGAGACGGCACGTTCCTGCTCTAGCCGCCGCGCCCGTGGGTCCCGCCCTAGGCAGTGCTGCCCAGTTCGGGATTACCGGTCCGGCGAGGAGGCCCGGATAGTCCCCTCGGGCCGCGCCCGTCCAGCCGCAGGTGACCCTGGTGGCGTGGCAGAGCCCCACCGAACGAACGTCCCTGCCGTCGGCCTCGCCTTCCAGCTGTCCCCCTCACCGTGATCCTCGTACGGGCGGGGGCTCCGAAGAGCTTCATCCGCCGGCCCTGGGCGAGACTCCGCCGCCCCGCTCAGCCACCGGTCTCGGTGGCGGCGGGACCGTGCCGTGGTGCCCCGTCGGCAGCAGGGGACCGGCGGCCGCTGCGGGCGGATGGGCTCGGGGCGAGTTTTCGTTGAAGTCGAAACTCCTGGCCGCGGCCGAGCCGCCACCGCCGAGTCGGGACGCAGGATCCGGCCGGGGGACAGCGAGGGTCAATCCCGGCGCAGCCCCGCAGCCGTCAGGCCGGCCGGCTCGCGCCGCCGCTCGGCATCTCGGCTCGGGGGAGGCCCGGGGATGGTGGGCAATCAGAGCCCAGGGGGTATCCCACCATCCTGAGCGGAGGGTCCGGGCGGACAGGCAGGGCCAGCTCCCGTCCTACCCGGCCTTCATGTCAGCCTTTAATCCCAGTCCTCCTCCTCCTTGCCTGCGCGGCATTGTTGTGAGGATCCATCGGCCCAACGCCTCTCAGGAATACGGAGCCCCGCGGTGCCCGGAGCCAGAGAGCGCAGAGGCCTCGGGGCGCCCTGTATCGGGGCCCCCCGGCCCGTCCTTCCAGTCCCGAGCAGTGCTGCCGGTGCTGCCGCCCCTGCGGCCCCCCCGCCCCCGGCCGCCTCCGCCGCGCCATGAAATGCTTTATCGATTAAACGATTATTCAGGCGATTTAACTAATAAAAGGCCCCATCGATCGCTTCGGAATTGCATTCCGCCACCAAGCCGCCAGGCCGACTCCGCAACGGCCAGCGGTCGCGCTGCCGCCGCGCTCCCCGCGGGGACGCCGTGACAGGGCTCCTCGCTGCCACTCGCCAGTCCCCGGTCCCGGTCCCTTCGCTCGCCCGTCCCCTTAGCCAGTCCGCCCCCAGCCGCGGGGCCAACGAAAACCAAGGCGGCCCCTCCATGGACCTCGGGGGTCTCAGCAGCCCCCCTCGCCGCCCCGACGACCCCGTGGGGAGCCGGTCGCGCCGCCCGCTCCGACCCTTCGACCGCCCGCCCCGACCCACGTCGGCGTCGCCCTCGTCCGCAGAGCCGCCGAGCTCCCTGCGGCCCACGGCCCGAGTCCCACCTGTCCGGCCGGTCCGGGGGGTCGCGTAGGTTTTCTCCAGCTCCATCCCGGTTCTGCAGAACTTGGGGAAACGAAGGGAAGGAAAAGTTTCCACGTCGTGTTGCTACCGCTTCCTTTTTCTCCCTTTTTTCCCCTTTTCTTTTTATTGTTTTCTGTTCTCTTATCCTTTTCTTGTATTTTCTGTTTTTCTTTTCTCTTCTTCTTTTCTTGTTTGTTTTTTGTGGGTTTTTTCCTCTTTTTTCCTTTCTTTCTTTTCCTTCTTTATTTTCTCTTTTTTCTTCTTCTTTATTTTCTCTCTTTTTTTTTTCTTTCCTTTTTTTTTTTTTTTGAGGGCCTCTCTCAGGTTGGAATAATTCAACTCTTCCGCTCCCCGCCGAGCTTTTGCAGCTGATCACTGAGCTGAAACTAAACGTTTTAGGTGGAAAAAAGCCTCTGAAGGAACCGTGAAATGATTAAGAAACTAAAGAGCTCCTCGCCATGTGAGATCATGTCCTGTTCTCTAAAACATCACAAGATGTCCCCAGACGCAGCCAAAACCCAAGAAAACTCTGACATATGTTGTAGCAGGAATCAAACTTTGCTCTCAACCAGCCGCCTCTCGAGCGCTCCGCGGCTACGGCAGCGGCGGCGGCACCTGCCCGCTCTGCCTCTTCTGCCCCAGCCCGTCACCAACTTTTCAGCAGAACCGACTTCCCCTTCCCGGGCCGGGGGTGATGCTGACGCCCCCGGGGCCACGCTCCCCGCCAGGCCGGGCCGCCGCGGGGGCGGGACAGGCGCCCGCCTGCCGGCACCTGGGGAGCAGCGGAGAGATCCCCGTGCCCGTATCCCTCCGGCCCTGCCCTGCCCTGCCCGGCGCCCCTCGGCGCGGGACAACCCCTTGGCTGCGGTGGGGATCGGGGACCAGTGGCCCAGTGGAGGCGCAAGGGCCTGGGCAGGGCTTTCCCGCCCCAGAGGGCTCCACTCGGGCTCCCCCCGCACCTTTCCTTAGCGCGGAGGATGCACACCCACCGCCGTGAGTGAGGGTGGGTAGAGGGGAAGGGGAGAAATAACGAGGCCTCGACCTTTCCCAGGTTTATTTTACAGCGAATCGAGTAGCGGGGAGGAAATAACGGCCCTTCCCTTCCCAAAGGCCAAAACAAATTTCCTCCCCGGGACACCTCTCGGGGCTGCAGGCTCGGCGGCCGGTCCCCCTCTCAGCGCCCACCGGCGTTTGCAGAAACGCACCTACTCCCACCCGCGCACACCTACGGCCCGTTTCCCACGGAACCCGCCCACACGGGTCCGCTTGGAGGGGACGCAGGTGGGCTCTGCTCTGCTCTGCTCTGCTCCCAGGCTACCCCCACCGTCCCACGGCCGCCACAGAGCAAGGGTATCGATCAGGGAAGGGGAGCGGAGGAATGGGAGTGGGGGACGCGTCCGCTTCCCATGAGCGGAGCGGCTCGGGAAGCTCCGCTAGGGACGGGTCCTGCCGGGACGGAGGACGTGCCGGGTTTGGGACGAGACCCCTTTCGCGAGGCCGGCGAGGGGGCTGCCTCTCCCGGCGCAGCCCCTCCACCCTGAGCCCGTTCCCACCGGGAGCTAACATGGACGGACTCGTCTTGTTTCCAAACTCTCCCTTTTCTATCCCGACCATCTCTCCGTCTCGGACCGAGTCGCATCCTAAGACCGGCGTCCCGGGAAGGGTCCGCGGCTGGGACAGGCTGGGTTCTCCGGGAGCCCCGCCTGCCCGGCTCAGGAAGCGAGGCCGACTCCGGCCTCTCGCCCTTTTGCTTCCTTTCCCACCAGTCTCTGTTCGCTCTTATTTGCTTACACAGAAATAGCAGTCGCCGGAGCTGCCGCCGAAAACGAAACCCGCCACTCCGCGATACGGGGTCCTTCCCTAGGGGAGGCACACCTCAAGGAGCCGCCCAAATGCAAGGCAGACCCCTCGTCCCATTCCGTCCCGTCCCTTCAGGCGTCCGTCTCTTCTCTCCTGGCCTCACCGGCCCCGACAATGCGAGCAGCCCGGGAGCGCTTCTCTGACCTCATCCAGGGAAAGGAACGAAAAATACTTTATTGTCCTAAAAACAGGTCACAGGGCTCCCGCTTTCCCTCCCGCCGGTCGTCTCGGCCCGAGAGAGAGCGTGTGGAGGTGGCGCAGGGGCCGCGGTGGGGGACCGGCCTGGCCCCACCCGTCTGCCAGCGCGGCCTCAGCTGTGGGGATGCGCGAACACTGACCAGCGTGGGCCCGCGAGATGCGCAGCTCTGCGGGGTGCAGGAGTGGAGGCAGGCCCCCGGCACGCTGCAAAGTCCCGGGGCTGTGAGGTCTTCTCACAGTCCCGCCGGCCACCCCCCCGGCCGCGTTAACGAAAACAACGCGGGGGCTCCGGTGAGGAGCGGCCCCCTTCACCCCCTGCCAAGGTGGGAGGGCTTGGACCCCTTCTGCTCCCCGCGAGTGCCCCCCAGAGCGCGGCTGCAGGACCCTGCCGCGGCCCGGCACCCACCCCCGCAGTGCCGTGACCGAGAGTGAGATTTAAGGCCGAGTGCGAGAACCTGCGCCCCAAGGACGTCCAGAAGCAGCCGCCGCTGTCCCCACGAAGGGGCAGTGCCTCGGGAGCCAGAGGGGCTGAGGGTAGCTAGGATCCCCCCAGGATGTCCCAGGAAAACGTGTCCCGCTCTCCCGGGAGCAGCATCTGAGGGGGCACGGAATCGTGCCGTGTCAGAAAGCCCCGGGAAGGGGCGCTCGGGGCCAGCCCACCGCGATGCTGCTGCCACAGCCGAGGGTGCCAGGCCTTGGCATGTCCCGGACCACGTTTCAGAGTGATTCTGTGCTTTCTGTACACGGAGGGTAAAACGACAGCAAAGAGGAAGAAACGGTGGTGCGACAGAAATCTGAGTTTGGAGTTTTCCAAGGACAGTTGCTGTTGCCTGCCCTCTCTGAAGCGAGGAGAAGATCACGAACCCGACACAACCTTTTCTCCCTTCATCTGATACTTAACGTTAGGATGTGAAGGGGTGCCCTCCCACCCCACGATGCTCACACTCGTCCTGCAATGCCCGAGGATGCGCGGGCTTAGCCTAACAGCTGGCAGCCAAATAAACCTGAAGCAGCCGGAGCAGAGCGCCTCGCCTCCCCAGGTACTGGCCTGCGCTGCTCCCGGGGCTGCCTCCTCCTCCTGAGGCATGGTTTACCAGAATTCGGGAGACGTGGAGGTGCAGATGGTTACAGGGAGCATCCAAAGGCCCGCAGTACCTTTGCAGTTACCTGCATTTTCTCACATTTATGTAAAACACGCCAACACCAAATAGGGACAGGGGAAGCGCTGCTACACATCATAGTCTGTCCCTCAGTCTGGGCAGCATTAAAGGGCGGGGGGCGGTGGGGAGCGGGGAGGGCGTGTGATACTATTTTGGAAATAGCCGATGCTCCTTTGCAGCACCACAGCCCCTTCTTCCTTCGTTGTCTGACATTTTAAATTCAAAGCAGAGGAGATTTAGCAGGAATCCTGGCCCACTGTGTTCCCACAGATAAAAGTCAACTCTCAGATGCGGATGCTAATTGGACTGGAGTAATTTAAAAGGTGTTAGGTGAGCAGTCCTGTAAAGTTGAGAGCACTTAGGCAGCTTAATCGAATATCCTCAGTGATCTTTAGAGAGCTCTGAACGGGAAGCCATCAGAAAAACAGGGTTGAAAGAGGAGAGCGGAGGCATCCCGTCAGCACTCGTTCACATGGAGGATATGCGCTGTCCCCACAGACAACGATCTCGCAAATGGAAGTGAACGAGGAGAGATGCTGACTGTCCTGTCAGCGCTCCGTCTTCTCCCTGCCCGGTCAGTATAGCCAGGAGTCAGTGCCGAGGTGGAGCAGCTAACAAAAGCGGCGGGTTTTATTTTTGAGAGCGTGAGAGGAGGGCAGGAAATGCAGAGAGACTTCTCTTTTTCAACCAATTTTCATTATTATTTTTCACTCCCCCCTTGTACCCTTAACTGCTGTATCAGACTTGCTGCCAGTTGCCGACGGACCTCGCCGGTATATTCCCGGGGGTCCTTCTTGGATGTATTCCTCAGAGAGAGTCGCTGCCAGCCCCACGCCCGGGTGAAATGCTTTCCTGAAAGACCTGCCTAGAGTTTCTCTGTCTGATACTATGAAGGCTGCTCCCCTTACTGGCTTCCAGGACTTTTTTCTCCAGTCCACAATCACACTGACTGGGTCCTGCATGGTTTTGGATATAAACGTGTGTGGAAGCAGAAGACTAACCTGGTTTATCACAGCAATGAATAGCCCAGAACTGTTTTGTCAGCCTACTGTGCAACGGCTTAAGGCCCCAGTGAACGCTTCAGTCCCCTCTCTCAGTCACTTTCACTACTCTCGAGTGTGGTTATTTTGATAGTTAAAAAGACACGGTTTTTTAAAGCCAATTTTGCAGAACTTTCTGCCTGGTGACACGCTTTTATGAATCACTGAAAATGATCTAGGATCCGAGGGAAGCCAAGCCACACGAGATACTGGCTTCTACCTCTTTCTGAGAGCTCTGTGAGAAATCCCACCGTGTTCTCTGAGATTGCTGCAGTGACGTGACAGGGCTTGGCCTCCCGGTAGCGCAGCACGACTGGACGGCCGTGTTCGGGTTTCCCCGGCCCCGGGCGACGGCTCCTCGTTCAAACACGAGAGAAGAGTGACGCGAGGCACCATTCGCAGCAGAGCTAGAGCCCTGAGGCCCGTGGGGCGTCCCGGCAGCTCCTCGGGGAGGAAAAGTGTTTGTTCAGATGCAGCGGTAGCGGCGGGATGAGCGCTGCTTGTGTGACCAGCGTGCACAGCTGAGGAAAGAGACGCCCTGAGACTCTCTAGGGTGTCTGGGGATGCAGAGCAGCAGGGGAAGGAGGGAGAAGGAACAGGTTGCTGATCCCTTTGCTAGACGGAGGGTGCCGTGGAGTGCCTGAGGACAACAGAGGTCTGAACAGAGCACAGAGCAAGAGTTGAATCTTAGCAGCTGTAGGTCGGGGCACTCATGGAACAGCACCCTTGAAGTCCATCCTCTGTCACTGCGCTCGGACTTTAACAGTGGCCCCGGATTCCTGGCAAGTGAGATGCCCTGAGAGGCGGATTGTCAGCTCACTTTTATGTCAAACTGAACTGAGAATCTGGCTATGGGAATGCCGCTGTGCTCGGAGGAACAGCTTACTTAGTTGTAAGCCCCTCTTCCTGCAGTCTGAATGCATCCTCCCATGGACGTTTTGAAAGGAGGGGACTATTTTGGCTGCACTGCAAAATATAAGATTTAGTTGCGTTTGAGGGTTTTTTATGTGGGCTCTAGGTGGAAATCGATTGACTCCACTACACAATGTTACTTTTCCAGTTTCAAATCTTGAGAAAGCCAAAAAAAAATTTTTTTTACTGAAGTTCATTGAGTGCTGTAACTTTTGTGTTTGCTGGTATTACACCGTTGAAAAAGGTCAAATTGATTCCTTTGCTTTGAGAATTGCTGGCAGAAAAGGTAGATTGAAATATGGGAAGTTAAATCACTGAATAGTCTGCTTCCAAAAACTGCCAGAAGAGAGGAAAATACAGTGGATTAACTGTGCCCATTGGCTGACATAGTAACGTCCAGAAAATACAAGCAGAAAACTGGATGTTAAAGAATCTAAGCCTTTCTCGTGGTTCAAAAGCAGACATACCCAGAGTATTAGCTGTTACCATTTTGAGATTAGGTTTTCTGTTATTAAACCAATGCTCTTCTAATGATTGAAAAAAAAAAAAAAAAAAAAAAAAAAAAAAAAAAAAGGATAGTGTGTCACAGCCTCTGAGTACGTAATTAATTCTGATCAAATAAATGGGGAAAATCAGAAACTAGGTAGCATCAGAGTCCAGTGTGGTCCTGAATCTCTCCAGATCAGATATTTATTACGCACAGGAATAGGTACAAAATTCTCCTGATCCTCCTCAGCTAACCAGTGGTTGATTGCTAAGTAAGCACATCTCTTTGTTGACATGCTGTCATATACACAAATAGATGCCAGTTGCAAAAGTATTTGTCATCCTAATGTATTTTGCTTCCAAGGAGATTTCAAACTTCCCCTGGACTATTTAACAGATACCTCATAACAGGTGCTTCAGGTAGGTGTTTAACCATCTCCTTACAGTGGCTTGAAGAAAGATTTCCATCCATGGTTTTAGGAACCATTCTGGTAGATGTAAGAATGAGTAAATGCACATTGTCTCCATGCAACAAGGGCTAGATGTCCACAGCAGATATTGAAAGAAGAAGAGCATTGAAGAGGGATGGAAATGTCTGTATGTTTTCAAGTCCCAGGCCACACTGTTACAGCCCAGGAAGTTCCTCATTCACAGCAGCCCTGGGTAGAACCTCCATTAGACACCTGGTCTGGAGAGGGTTTGGCCAGAGCAAAGGGGGATGCACACCCTGGGGTGCTGAACTCCTCTCTTAAATGTGTGTTGTGATGAGCAGCTGGGACAGCAAAGGACTTACCAGCAGCCATTTGTCAGATTTTCATAATGCAGACTAGCACCAGCAGCCAGGATGTTCCTTTAGCTACTGTGGACAAACAGATGTCCTTTACACAGGAGGCTAAACATATACCTCCCTGAACTGGCCCATGAGCACAGATACTGCTGGAAGGAGCATGCAGCTGGAAGAGACCAGGGATTGGGATCAGGAAGGTAGTGCAAGGAAGGGATGTCTGTCATCAGAAACATGTTATGCAGTGCTGTAGCAGAGCAGCTCACAAGGCAGCCAGGGACTTTCCCACACAGCACCTGCAGCCAGGCTCACTCAGATGCCAGGAAGGAGCAAATGATGTTGGCTGGGCATGCGCAGAGGTTGCACATTCTGGTTGAGATGTTCAGGGTTTCAATCACCAAATCATCCTTGGACCAAGCTGGAATGGTCTCTTACAAACTTGAAATGCCCAAAACATGACAGTGGGGCAGACCTCGTGAATTGCACCATCACCAAGGTGACTCCACATTGGCTAGTGGTTGGCTAGTGCTAGACTGCCAACCTTTTCCATTTCTGCTCAGTACCAGGACGTTTGTGGGGACCATTTTTTCTGTTTTGCCTTTTGCCAGGATACTCACAGACTGAGTCAGACCCCTCCTTCCTCCCGTCTCTGCTCTCCCACCCCTGTTGACAACCAAAGCTCCCCCTCTAGGAAGTTCTGCTGCACAGCACTGCATCACAGAACAATGTTCTGCCTAACACCAGGCTGCAAAAATGCATGCTGCCCAACAAGGAAAAAAAAATTAAAACAATACAGGAAAATCTCACCACATTTACTACCTAAACTTTAACAGTGATTTTACTTAAAAAGGTCAGGAAGGTTTCTTACTTTTTCATGTTAAGAATTGACTCCCTCTCTTTGCTTCTGCAGCGTTTCTCACCTGCCACTGCGCCATTAGCCTCTCACACACTGCCATGCAACAAAACGAAGCACCTTTTTCCCCTGGAAATGCTCCTGTGCACTATTTCAATCCACTGGGCTCTGAAGAATACCTGGAGCTGTAACAGTAGCCTCCAAAGGGACCAAGTACTGTATAGCACTGGCATTGCTGGTCCCTTCACCTCTGTGGCTTGCAAAGCCGTGTGCTTCCTCCCTCCCATGGCACACAACATGGCTGTTCCCCCATGCCACACACACAAACACAGGAATGACGTATGCATGGAATTCATCCATGAAATCCATCCCACAGAGGGGCCACAAGAGGATGGTGCGTTGCAGGGTGTGCAGGGTGTGAGACACTCTTATTGGTCCTTCTACCTACAGTGAGAAGTCAGGGTGTTTTCAATCCTTGAGTTCCTTTGAGAATAATTACTGCACGAGATTGATTTTCTCTTCTCCTTATGTATTTTTGGTGTAATTTCTCTTTTCTATTTGCATTCACTCTGATTCTGCAGGGGCGGGGTCAGTGTTTGGAGCAGATGACAAAGAGCTCTGCTCTTTATCATCACACCTCTAATGGTCATTAGCTGGGAACTTTAAGAACAATGCAGAAATCTATTTCATTAAGTCCAGATTCTGCTTACCTCCAATTATGCAGCTGTATGAAAATTACCAAGTGTGAAATATAAAAAGGTTGTCTTGTAATTGAAACCTCTTTTTTAGGTAAATTTTGAAATCAATAAAAGGAAAATTAAAATGGAGAAGTTTGATAACGCTCACTGTGTTCACTCAATATGTAGCTATAACCATCATGAAAAGCCATTTGCCTCATGATATGTTCTGCAGGAAGGAAAACTAAAACTGAGTTGGAGAGCCACTTTGGATAAGGGCCTGGTGTAACAAGACAAGGGGAAAGGGCTTCACACTGACAAAGGGCAAGGTTAGATTGTACATTAGGAAAAAAATCTTCCCTGTGGGAGTGGTGAGGTCCTGGCACAGGTTGCCCAGAGAAGCTGTGTCTGCCTCTCCCTGGAAGTGTTCAAGGCCAGGTTGGACTGGGCTTGAAACAACCTGGTCTAGTGGAAGGTGTCCCTGCCCATAGCAGGGGGGTAGAACTAGATGGTTTTTAAGGTCTCTCCCAACCCAAACTGTTTTACGATTCCATGATGCTTCCTGAAGCTCTGTGTCTTTGCCCACTTAGCAGCTCAAACAGGAAGAAAAGACACAATTTCCACCACATTTCAGTCCCTCTCTTTCTCAGTCTCAGAGATTTGTTTGAGCTGTGGCTCCAGGGATGAAACTGTGTCCAAAGAATATCCAGGTGTGTGGGTTCAGGGGATAAACCTCCTCTTGTATGGGGTGTGCTCTTGTTCTGTGGCTTATGGCAGCCTCCTGCATGACAGAGACTGTGAAGACAAACCCTCGTATTTACCATCACTAAAGCGGAACAAAATATTCTTTAGGGGAATTTCCTCACTACTTTTACAGCTCAGCTCTGATATTTCTTCATTCATTAGTGCTGCTATTTCAGTTTTGACTCTATTTCTTGTTCTGTAGGACATGTGTTATTTTGAGTATTGCGGCCAATTTTAGGGGAGTTTTTCAGAAATTTTGCAGCAAGGCACATGGTACATCATTAAAGCCTTGTTTCCTCAGGGACAATGCCAGTTGCCTAGCTGGGAGACTCCTCTGGAAATTCAAGGTGTGACAAAGATCTTACTATCTGACATAGCTGCCTTTCTCTGTTCCCCTCCCTGCCTCTAGTAGTCTCTAAAGAAACCATCCAAAGATAACACAGTTCAGCCTCACCAGCAGCACAGGACAGGTGGAGCTTGTCACCATGGTGAAGGAAGGTGTACTGGTCTGGTCAGGAGGGCTGTGAGCCCAGCTGAGTCTGTGCAAGGCAACTTGGCAGGGATGATCTGCAGGTACTTCCCCCATCTCTCTGTTTCACTGTCTGGCCCAGCAGAGAGAACAACAGCTGTGCTGTGACAGTGGCACTCTCCAAAGGAAGGTCTGTCCAAGCCTGAAAAGGGAAGTATGGTTGTACCAGATGGACAGTGAGGTAAATTACAGGGAACAGGAAGGAAAACAGTGTTTTGCTAGTGAAAAACAGCCTTTGGGTGGAGGGCAGGGCTTGACGTGTGCAAAGATCTGCCAGGTCTATGTGGTTAGGGCAAAAAGACCCCACCATAAACCGGGTGATGACCTGTGGAAACTCTTCACTGCTGTTAATTCACCCTTTTTGTCAAATTTTTACCCACTTTTTGCTAAAAGGCCCACCACCTGGGTTCCAGTGAGGCTTCTTGGCCAGCCAGCTCTCCATGGAGACAGCAACACATTTCATGTCTGTGGGACTGCAGAGGAGAAGCTGCAAGAAGCAGCTTCTGGCTACACAAAGCTCACAGTGAGTAAGGGGGTTCCACGTTAAAAGTAAAAACTGACTGTTTTGCTAACTACATTGTAATCCTGTGGCTGGTCACTCGAGCGCTCTGGCTGCTGAGCTGTCTCTACTGCCTTATCCTCAGGAGTACCACTTAGGCACAGCAGGAATTTCAATGACTGCCATGACTAGGGACTTCAGGAAGGAACATAGGCATCCTAAAAGACAGAGCCAGCCCAGCCCATCAGTGCCTGTCCCTTGCACCAGACAGCCTCTAGACTGTCACTGCCCACATCGTGATGAGGAGAGTGGACATGTCACCCACCCTGTCCACCTTCATGGTCTCACCAGCGAGGACATTACATGCTCCAGAGAGACAGAATGACTCAGGACAGCTTGTTTCCCCTTTTCTCCCAACTCACTAAAACCCACACTCACTAATGAGCAAAGGTCATTAGTATAACAAGAATTCGGCCACAGCCTGGCTCCCCAGCACTCCAGCAGCCATGTAAGCTTCTCCACTAAAGACACCTTACAGATACACCTTCTCTTGCTCCTAATACTGTGTTGTGGTTGATTTGTTTGTTTGTTTGTTTTTTCCCAAAAAAATACCACTAGTGGGCCATCCAAGCATTCTTAAGAAGCAGTCATGGTGAGGCCTCAGACTTGTAATACACATCCTTGCCCCATACAGGTAAGCCACCCAGATCTCATACTAATCAATTATATTAACATGATGAATCCTGCCTTGCATATGGATGACATTTAATCTAACAACTTCATCTGCTCCAGTTTAATATTACTGTTTTAAAATACAAAAGTCTAACTGTATACTGCAGTCTTTAATCCAACATTCAGGATGGAGGCCTGAAATTTTAAAACCACACATTAAAAAAAGAAAGGCTTTTCTACTTACTGTATTTGCTATAATGCAAATGATTTAAAAAACAGAGTTGTATATCAGATATAATTTGAAGTAATGAGTGTATTTTTCTAATTTTCCCAATGCTAACCTAACAATCCATTTCCAATATCATGCATAATAATTAATTTGTTTTCTGTATAGTAATAAGATTAACAACTTCACATTTACATGGGGTACAGAGTTATGTTCAAATAAAGTAAGTTCTAATGAGAAAAACTGAAAGTGGCAGCAAATCAATATTTCACTCAGCAGTCCAGGCTTATGTGTGTTTGTCTACCTTTCCTGTATGTATTTTTGTCAAAGTTCCACTGTAAACAAGATAATTTCTTTCATGTTGGGTTAGCCTGGGTAAATATGTTTAATGAACAACAAATACATTGTAAACATTGAAATAAATCTAAATACCTCAGAAAACATCCAGGAAACTATAGGGTGCTTCAACAGACACAGTATGTGAAATATGATGCCGCACTGCTTGAACTCCCCACACAGAGCAAGCTGACACCAGGCATGGCGTGATTTCAAACTGATTCTTAAATGCTTTATGTTAAAAGATCCATCCACACAACACACACACATCTATCAAACAAGCTTCTTTTTGTCCATCAGACTGGGAAATGTGCCTTCTTTTCAGTGAAATATTGAAGCAGTAGCAGAAGTCAATGAGTTCTAACTAAGCAGAACAAAGATTAGAGGGATTTCTAATTTTTTTCCAGAAATAGATATTCACAGAAGAGCCCATGCTCCAGTACTCTGCAGTGACTGTCTGAACCTAAACCTCCAGGATTTACCCTAACAGTCCTTTTTTCAGGACTACCACTTAAGCCCACACCTCCCAGACACTGCAATACCAAGGTGATGAACACTTTTCTGCCCAACACATGAATGAGTCATTCTCCTTGAGCATTTATGTGCTAACACTGAAGGCACTCACTGGCATGGAAGGAGCCACAAGTCTCAACCACCTTTCACAGCCGAGGAAGCCAAGGCACTGGCCGCTGCAATATGGGTCAGGAGGCACCTGTAAATCTCACGCATAAATGACACACCCTATTACCAGGCAAAGCCCCAAGACCTTCCCGGGGCAGGTGTGATGAAGCGGGGCCAGCCCTCCTGACAGAGCATCTCCAGCACAGCTCTGAGACTGGTCCAGCCTGAACTGCTGGCTGGAGAGCAGTGAAAACCAAGCAGCCATTAACAGTTTGTTTGTATAGTTTCTGGTACACATGTTTCCTCACCTAATTATAGGCGATTCAAGGTTCACTGCTCAACTGAGCACAGCCATCACTTCCTACAAGATCTTCAGTTGCTGACACCTTCACCAGATTGTAAGATTTTGGGCCAAAATTTTCCACACCATGTATATGACTCAGACTATGGGTTTGCCTTTTGTGGTTTCTGTTTCCTTGTGTGTTTGTTTGTTTCAGAAAAAGCTTTGATTAAATATAATTGCTTCTCAAGGATATAACAGTCATAGAATCATGGAATATCCTAAGTTGGAGGGGACCACAAGGATCATCAAAGTCCAACTCCTGACAATAGTTGCACCTTTTTTTTCAGAATTATTTTGCTTCACAGCAGTATTCTTACCATTTTTGCCATGAGAACTTCACATTTTTTGGGCAACGGGACTCCTCCAGGTGACACACCTACCTTTCCCCACAGCAAGTAATATATGTTTGAGGACACTGCAAACTGCTTGATCCCATATGATCCATGAACATTAGGAAACTGACTGCTCAACCACCCAAATTCTCACCTACACAGAGGAGCATTTTGTCTTCCTACTTCTCCCTGGCCCAGCTGTGTGTTGTCTTCATAAGGTCAGTTAGGAGTGTGTTTCAGCCTGGTCTGAACAAGGCTTTCTGGGAAAGCCTTGCCTTCAACCTCCCAGGGAAGGAAGGGAGGTTTAGCAGGCCACCAGAATTTGGGTCCTTTCCTAAACATGGGACTGTCACGTTCTGAAGACACAGTTAAGCCTGTCTGCCCACTGACAAGCAGCTGGTCTGTCTCTCCATCAGAGGAGTGGCCTAAGAGGCTTTCAGTGACATTTCTTCTCTAATGAATGTGGAGAATTCAACTACACAGACATATTATTTGCTTCCTGCAGCTGCTCCTAGAATCATAAAATTATTTAGGTTGTGAATAGAGACAACCCCTCCCCAGCACTGCCATGTGAAACCCTTACCCTTGTGCTCTTCTGGACCATCATGCTCCTAGGGACATGCAGTACCTGGACAGCTTTGTTGCCTTGAAGAGATCAGCAATTTTTGCTAATTCTGTTGTTGAAATAAGTAGCAGCTCAAGTGGATTCTCAGCAGGATGTTGAGCTAGGTATTTACTGCTTATGTCTGCAATGGAATTAGCTAAAAGGGCAATGTTTAAAGACATCTCCACTTACATCATCATGACCATGACATTCTTGTGCTGGCATCACATCAGCTCAGGAGTGGTGGCAGTCCTGTGCCCCCAGTACCTCCCACCAGCACAGCATACATCATGGGCTGGCTTCCCACTGCCCAGGCAAAGAGCAGAGAGCTTTGCCTCCCCAGCCACATGCTGCGCTGAGCAGCTGCCTGCTTTGCCTAGACTTAATATGTCCCTTCACAGGAGACATGGTGCTCTGCTCCTACAGCGTCCCCAGGGATATGCCTCTCCAGTCTCTACAGCAGAGAACAAATGCTCCAAGGCAGCCATAACCGGACACTGCACAGATCAGGTCTCATGTGGATGTTTCACTCCTCAGAAGGCTCCTCTATGCCCAGAAAACATGCTTGTCTGCCACGTTTTCATGTTCATAATTAGCACAGACACTGGGAATCCAGAGATCTTTGGTGACAAGTCAGAGACCATGCCCAAATAGTGGTGTCTGGACATGCGACCATGAGCTGTCCCTCCCACAGCTCTGTGCAGACAGGCAGGAGGTCTCCTGGAAGGTGTCTCCACAGGCTAAGGGAGAAGGAATGAAGCCAGGCTAAGGTTGACTAGACACTGTTAACGACATAATTCCTGCTCCATTTGTCCTCCAGAAGGGAAAAGTGAAGGAAGAGGCAGTGGGCTGTGTGGTGGTCTTGTGGTTAACGTTGCTGCATCTGTCCCAACAACTGTTGGTGTTGTCAGTGCACCAGCTGTCACACTTGTATGTGGTGTGTTTTGGGCTTCTTTGGGTGGTTTTGCCCCTGCACTGGCTGCACTGGGTATGTTACCCCTATTTACTGCAAATCTTGCATGAGACACCTGGGGCCTGGTCCTGTCCCCAGCCAGCTACCCCCAAAGGCCATTCAAATCAACTGTGGCTTCACAAATGCCCAAGGAAATGATGGCCAAGTTCCTCAGGGCATTGCAGAGGTTGGGGCTTATGTGCCATGGGCTGTGCCACACCTGAGTAAAGAGGGTTTGTACAGGTGTCCCAGCCTGAGCTGCTGTTCCAGCCAGGGCTGCAGAGCACACAGCACCTGGGAGTGGTCAGTTCTGAACATCCGCAGAAATGGTGTTGGGAGCAAGGAGAACCTGAGAGCTCACTTTGCCTTCACAAATTCTCCACACCGCTCTTTTGGTCTGCCCATCCTTGGAACGAGAGGGGCAGTTCTCTGGTGGGATCTTCTTCCCATAAACATGCAACACAAAGGGCACCAAGAAATACGGTGCTGGGAGCAGGTTCTGGAGTTGCACAGATCAGGCACATGGCTTACATCCCTAGCCTGAGTAGAGTGTGTGTCATAGGTTTGAAAGAAAGTGATGTTGGATTTTTTTTCCCAATGCCCCGTCCCCCTATCTGTTTCTCCCGGGATCGGGGTGGGGATGACACGAAGTTGCACATGATGGGCAGCGCAGGAGCAGGGGCAGGCGAGCTCTCTCGGGAAACGCGGGGGCCGCGGGGAAATCTGGGGGAGGAATTTTTTCGGGGGCTTTTGGGTTTGGTGCGCAGACCGGACAGAGCGGGGAGGCCGGTTTTGGCCACCTCCTTTTCTTCTCCTGAGAGGAAGGGTTTCCCCCCCGCCCCCCGGGACACCTCGCGGAGGACGACTGAGAGACCGACCTCAGAGCGAGGTATTCGGTTTTCGGGACTGCCTGTGGGAGAAAGGACTCCTCCATCGCTGGCTGTGACGCTATCGGCTGCTATCGCGACGCTATCGGCTGCTGATTGCTGCGGGCGCACGTGGCTGCGAGCAGCTATTGAACTGCCGGGACAGTCCTGCCTTTCCCCCTCCTTTACCTCCTTCGCCCCGAGTTGTCGCGGGTTTCTCCCCCTCATCTGGGGAACTGAGACTTCGTTTTGTTTCTCCTGAAAGTTTTTGATTCCACTATTTGTTGTTTATTCGGATTTTGTTAATAAAAAGCTGGTTGTTTTTTTTTCCTTTTTCACACTTCGACATGAAGTTTCTTAATTTCTAAGCTGTAATCTTGTTAAACTAAAACAGTGTGTTTCCCTCTCTGAGTGCTGCCCGATGAGGTCTGGGTGTTGTGAAGGACCTTAGATTTGCAGCCCCTATATCACCACCCCTCTGATTGCTGCCAGCCCTTGGCAGAGGTTCCAGCAACAACCAAGGATGGGAGGGCTGGTCAGGGTCTGTCATCTCACAGTTGCAGCTCCCGGCTTAGCCAGTGCCCAGTGCCAAAGTAGGGGCTGATGTGGGTTCAGGAAACAAAAGAGGGATTCTCTTTGCTGAGGAAGCAACTATGGCGCAAACTGGAAAATTTGTTGTGTTTAACTCATGCACAGGAGGAAGGTCATCTGGACGACAAAAAGTAAACGTGCAACTACCAGGAGTACGACCTCCAGGGATTCGTTCCTGCAGGTGGATTGATGATATTTGTCCCAAATTCGTGGCAGAGCAGTGTAAAATCTCTGCTGATGTGAACAGTCACAAATCCTTGTCAGAGAAGAGTGAAAAAACTTGGTGAATTGCATGAGTGAGAAACAAAGCTGTGACAGCCAGAGTGACCCTGGGACTAGCAGCTCAGACCACCTCCCAGCAGAGAGGACAAGGCAGGGGGAAGAGGAAGAACTGAGTGGAAGGGGCTTCTATGGTGAGGCCATGCAGACACTTGCCATACCGCCGTGGGAGGAGGGGCAGAGGGCAGCGCTGCAGCAGTGGAGGTGCCACACTGGCTCTGTGCACCTCAAGGGGTCCTATCCTGCCCTTTCCACCCAGCCCAGACAGGGATCAGAGGAAGAAGTGCAGGAAGGAGGAGCCACACAGGGTGAAAGGGCTGGAAACTTCATGGGCTCAGCGTGCATGGGCTGGCTGCCTGAGTTATCAAGAAGGTTGCAAACACTGTCTGTAAGCACCTTCTTATGGAAAAGAAATTTGACAGATGGGGCTCCTCGGTGCAGCAGACAAACTTAGAGTATGACCCAGCACCTGGAGCATTTTTGGCCAAGGCTTAGTCAGCCAGAAGCAGAAATCTGTTCCTTGGATCAGCCAGTAGGAGTGGTCCATTTTTCACCGGAGGCTGCAGTCCCCACATAGGTCACTGTGCACATCTCTCCATGTCTTGCAGCATGGAGCTCCAGAGAGCTTCTGGGAAATTTGTTCCTGCAAGCACTGAAATTTCATCAGCCAAAACAGAAAGACTCATGGGAAAAGTAATGTTAGATGATGTTGTGAGTTCAGGTTGCTGGATTTTTGGTAGTAGGGAGGCCATAGGGATGATTTCAGTTAGAAGCGACAAGAAGTTTCACTGTCCTATGAAAAGACCCAATGATAGGCAGCTCCAGGAGGGACTTTCCTGTTGCTAAGGCTAAGCCAATTACAAGAAATGATATAACATTTCTGTGATAACTTATTTAAGAACAGGGGAAGAGAAGGTTTGTTGCACAGAAGAAATTCCAGCCCGGAGAAGAGCAGAGGAGAACATGGGATTACAAGCAGACTCCAAGGTCAGAGTAGTGGGGGATAGAGGAGGGGCCCAGGCACCCCCCTCTCCCCTCCAGCAGGGGCAAGACTGAGGGACGAGGTCCCTGCCGCCTGTGGAAGACCATTGGACTGCAGACACCCCCTGCTACTCGTGGAAGAGCACCATGCTGAAACTGGTGGAAGGACAGAGCAAAGTCCTGCAGGAGAGCCGTGGAGAGGAAAAGCCACGCTGAAACAAGTTTTCCCAGGTAGGACTTGTCCAGAATGACCCACGGGGCAGCAGATTGAAGAGAACTGTTGCCCGAGGGGTGGATGGACCCACGGGGAGAGGTCCATCAAAGACTGCCCCCCGTGGGGAGGGACCCCACAGGAGCAGGGGAAGGACTCAGAGCCACGACCCCTGTAGCTGAGCTGAAGACTATGGTGATGCAGGTTGTCCCCCTGCAGCCACTGGGGTGCAAAGACCTCCCCCTGCACCCGATGGAGGAGTAACCCACAGGACAGCAGATGGGCAAGAACTGCTGTCCGAGGAGTGGACTCAAACTGATTGCAAACCCTCAAACTGATTGCAAACCCTCAAACTGATTGCAAACCCTCCTCCCCGCCCCCCTGCACTGCTGAGGGGGGAGGGAGAACTCGGAAGAAAGAGGAGGGGGGAAGTTGTTGTATTTTAACACTGTTTCATTTGTCACTCTTTAAGTCTTATCCTGTTAGCAATAAATGAAGTTCTATCCCCTTTGAGTCTGTTTTGACCATGAAAATTGGTTAGTGAGTCTCCCAGTTCCTATCTCTACTGAAGACTTCCTCAGCTTTTTTTTTCGTCCTCTCCTCTGCCAAGCGGCAGAGGGAGGGTGATTTCAGTGCTGTAGCAGCTTTTGGTGGGTATTTGAAATCCGGACAGGGTCAAAACCATGACAGATGAGACCAAAATCAGAGTGGTAAAATAACCACACAGCAATATCCTACAGCTGTCTTTGCAAGTGAGGGTATTTACCAGCCTAAAGTTATTGCTTCTTCCCACCATCTCAAAACCTCCTGGTAAACATACAGACAGGGACCACATCTCCAGCTGGCACAGACTGACTCTGCTCTGGGTCTGTGCTAATACCCTTGTTTTACATATGGCCTGACACACTTAATGCTAACAAGTAAATACAGGCCTGCGGTTCGATTCACTATGCAATTACACTTGCAAAATAAGAAGGAAAAATAAGCTAGTATTAAACACTGATATGCACATTTTTTCAAGCACAAGTGACATGTGACAATGTGGATTTGCCTTCTGAGATGTCAGAGTTTAATGAAGTAGGAGAAATCCTGAGGAGAGTAGCACAGGACTTAGATTTCTCCTTAGGAGGATTAACTTCATACCCCTGTTTAGGAAAACAAACATTTTCTGCAGCTATCCAGGTTATACAGCTTGGGATAGCCTTTTACCATCACTGCTGTATTACTTTTCTGTTTACTGGCCTACTTCTGCCAATAGGGCACATATTCATACTTGGACCTGCAACCCCATGGGTCACAAGGCCCCAAGGTCTTGGCAGTGACAGCCCCCCACATGCATAAGGTCCAACCTATCCTTCTTTCTCAGACATAACAATTTGCATTCACACCTCCGTGTTTTTCTGGACCAAGTGAAGAAGACCTGCAGCCTTGTGGAGTGCAGTAGAGGGGAACCTGCGGTTGTACAGTGGATCACTGTAACTCATGCTCACAGTGAAAGGCTGTCCTGCCTGTGCTTCCTGGACCAAACACACAAGACAGTGATTTTGCTGAAGCCTCAGGGCACCTGCCTAAGCACTCCCAAAACTACTTGGCTTTATTTCTTTTTGCAGAAGACACTCATTTAGATATTTCACATTAGAATGTCTTCAGCAGCAGAGTGGAGGTGCTGCACGCAGATCATCTTCCCCTGCTCCCAACACACCTGAGGTCAGGTACCCCCAGAGGTGCAGCATCTGCTCAAAGGACTCAGTGGCTGCACACAGCCCAATGCACCACATAGGCCTGACAGAAGTCATCTGGCTGGAAATCTGGTTGTTGCAATTCCCAGTTAGACTGATGCTTGGGCAAGGAGCTGAGCAGAGTGAGTAGGAAGCGAAACACATTCATTCTGGGGGAAAAAGTGGCTTTTCTGGGGCAACTCCTCTTCAGGCTTTTATGAGACTTCCCTCACAAGTCCCTGCTCAACCCTTAACTTCAGTCTCCTACAGAAAGTGGAAAATGTTCTGTCGCCTTCCGAATAAATGGGCAAGCTACGGTGGGTGGTATGCAACTGCCAGCAGTGAACATCCCAGACTGAAGGTGCATGTCTCTCACACAGGAGACCGCAGCAGACTTTCTGCTGGCTGTGACAGATTTTGGATAATGGTTACAGATGGTGTTGCAGCCCATGAATTAGAGCCCCTATGCTGGCCACATGGCAAGCTATCACAGCAGCTACACTCCTTATCATCAGCCAAGGTGGGAATTTAGGAGCACAGTAAATGGCCACTTCATAAAGCAGTCTCCAAACTTTTCTAGCATTGTGTTGTGGCTGTGGATTGAACGCTCTTTCCAAGTTTGCTCTTTAACTGTCTCAGGAGCAAGACCTTTGCTGAAAACCAAGCCCAGCTGCCACTGTAATTATTCATGCTAGTGACTTATTAGTAAGAATGTCGTCAATTAGAAATTTCTCCAATAACTAAAGGAACAAAGTCTGCAGCTCTTTTCCCTATAGCCCTGTCTGCCTTTCTCACCCCATTAAACTCAGTTTCCTCCATTACATCTCTTCTGGTTTTCTGTGCAACCTCCTCTTCCCTTCAACTCTCATGTCCCAAGCAATGATCATTTCATAGTTCCTGCTTCCACAGCACCTTTCAACAGCACACCCAACCTACCCTCAGCGCTGCTAACAGCACTGTGCAGGAGGCAGCATGTAGTCTGGCTGGTCCCAGACTGCCTCCAAGGCAGGAGGCCACACAGACACTTGCTGACCCCATTTTGGAGCCCTGTGACCAGTGAGGACATAAGCCTGTCTCTCTCTTCTCTGCATAGATATTGTTTTTCATGAAAAGCTTGTGAACAAAATTCTTCTCAAGTTTCTCACCTCTCTGGTGAATTTGGCTGGAGCTGGTGACCTATACAGCACAAGCTTCTGGCAGGGTAGAGAGCAGGACAGGGAAGAGAAGCGAACAAGCACTGATGACATAGCAGAATAACTCATTCTTTAGGGAAATCCAGCTAAAAACAGTTCATGGGCTTTTTTCAGGTTTATGTGAAGAGAAGTCAGACCTTTGGCCTCTCTCCTGATTTGACTGCAAACTGGAACACTGGGTGAGCAGGTGGGATGCTCCTGTTACCCTGCTGATGCTCATGGACTCTTGACACATTTCCAGGCATGGTGAGCGGAAATCCAAGATACAGTTCTGCACAGCCTTAAAGGCTGTTTAGACAACTTCTTAGAACTCCAGCAGGAAAGTTTATTGTGCAGAAGCTGAATATCCCTCAGCTCCAGCCTTCTGTCTACCAGGGAATGGGGTCATAGGACAATTCAGGCTGGAAGGGACCTCAGGAACACTCCAGACAACCCTCTGCTCACAGTGAAGCCAGCTATGAGACCAGACCAGGACACTTTGGGCTTTACCCAGCCTGGCCCTGGGAGCTCCCAGTGATAGGGACTGCACCATACAGGTCTTATTTTGCACCAATATCGACTGCTGATGCAGGGCAAGTCCTTGAGACAGGGTCTAAGAGCAGAGGGTGGAGCAGCTGATTTGCTTCCAAGCAGGTGACTTTCCTCCTCTTCCTTATGTATTTGTGATCAAACCAACCAAATCAAGCAATCTGGAGTCCTGGGTGGATCCTCTGTCGTGCCCTTCCTCTTCTCTCTTCCTGTACATTATGTTTAGACACAGTCATCCTCCCAGAAGGCTGTGCCATTCTTACATCGCAATTAACGCAGAATAACAAACTTGTAAACTCTGAGCAGATTTGATTTGGAACATGTTGATGTATTTGGCACCAGAAACTGGGTCACTGATTATATTCCCTCTATGCATCTGGTACTTGTTGTTCACTTTCTGCTGCCATGCCAGGAACACAGGTGCTAAAGATTGAACACTATCATTCTGGATTTATGAGTCTATATTGTATTTGGTGCACAATGTCTTAAACTTATCTTTCACCTTCTGATAATGCTATTAGGTTGAATTATTACTTTTTAAGGTTGTACCTTTTCCCAATAACCCCCCAAAAGGAATGAAATCTTCCAAACAGATCCATGAATAGGCTAGAGGATGAAACAGGGAATTTAATCATAATGCTTGTGCATGGCTTTCAGACTGACATCTGTACATTAAGAATATGTAAAAATACCAATTTCATGCTCTGACAGCTTATTCCGCATTGATGGGGGATAATGGGGATAATGCCATGGGAATGCCAAATGTCAAAGCATTACATAATGCAAAGCATTCACACACTGTCTCCTGGGCCATCACTGGTGGCTCCTTAAGGGAAATTTTCCAGCAAAAGGAGATAAATAGAGACTGGAAGCTGCCAAAAGAAAATGGAAATCATGAAGTCAGAGCTAAGAACTACTGGCAGTGCAGCATCAAATCTTCAAGTACATAGTCTTTGCTAGCTCTGAACTATCCTTTGGCTTCTCTCAAAGAGGAAATTCACATAGATTCATTTCAGAAGCTGCAGAGAGGCCCAAAATGGTTTCCCATGGAGGTCCTGAACATTCTTCCCACCACTATCCTCTTTTAAATAACTTATTTCTGGAAACTGTGGATGGCCAGAAGGGCAGACTCTCCCCTTAATCACAGAACCCTCAGCCCAACAGATGGCAGCTGAAGTGGTGTTCTCTAGCAGTGGATGTCTGAGGGACAAGGGGAGCACATGGATAGCTATCTCCTCCCTTCAGTGGAAAAGGGATGTTGCAGGTTTTGCCCTTAAAATGCTGAGGGTTCTCAGCTGATGGAATTGGGAGAGAGGCAGAACACTGTTGCAATTATTTTGCTTACTTAGTGAGAAAATTAGGGTGATCAAGGAAAGGAAATGTGGTCTATATGGAAAAAAGGAAATAGGGTCAATATGTTGTAAAATCCATTCTGTCTTTCAGCAACCATGCCCTACCAAACAGCATTGTCAGCACTTGGATCTGGAGCCTGGGCAGTTATCTGCTCTGCCAGAGAAGGCAGGTGGGCACAAAGGACACACTTCAGTGTCGTCAGTGCACAGCATCCCTCAGTGCCTAACCTGCATCTCTGTTACCCTGCATGGACACTCTGTGCTGCTCCCCTATGCAGCTCTGTCTTTCCTCTCCTTTCACCATCTCCCTCTGCTCCCCAGCTGCTTCCCACTCCCTGTGGCTTTTTCCCAGGGTTCCTATCTGTCAGTGCCTCTGGGCCTCTGCCCTGTTTCACTCTGGTTCTTCCCATTGTCAGCCTTTGTGGCTTCAACTTCATGGCATCCTTCCGCTCCCTCAACCCATGCCCCCCACTCCCCACATGCTTTTCTGCTCCTCCACAGACTTGAGCGGCTGAAACTGTAATTAACAAGCTTTGAAGCACTGTAGAGCTGGCTCTAAGGAGCTAAATAATTACACTCCCTTCCCTCTCCCGCTGCTCGGTTTGAAGCAGCAAAGTGGAGCACTGGGAAGAGGAGGAGTGGATCAGGTGGGGGGTGAGAATGTAATTAACTTCTGAAATGCTCCTGTCCCTGCTGCAGACAGCTGAGGATGATGATGGGCTGTGGCTCAGGAGGTTGCATAGGTCCAAACACAGTGTGGTGACCAATGTCCCCATGGTCTGTGCCCAGACCTGGTGGCTTTGGGAGCTGCACACCATTTCCACACTGTGATGAAGTGGGACACCATTGGGGCAGGGCACTGAGTATCCCAAGGTCTTCCAGGGTTCAGCACTGATGATTTTTAAGCCATTTCAGTGGAAGTCTGTTGAAAGTGCCATTCCTGTGACCTGGGCAATTGAGTTTGCTGATGCTGAAATGGGAGTAAAGGTGGGAAAATGGCAACTGCAGTGGCAAATGTCAGCCACCTCTTCTGTCCTGGTTCAGCTCTTCCTCATCTCATCAAGCACCTCTGCCCAGCCTCTTGCTGCCTCCTTGCCCAGCATTTCCTAAACTGTTTCAGCCCGTCTGCAGTTCCATGTGAGGTCAGTGCAGAGGATGCTGCCTGATCCTGCCTGGCACAGTGGGGCAGGTCCACTTTTGAGCTTCAAGGAGAAGGAGTGGCTATCCATATGAAACTTTACTTATTTTACTGGATCAGGACAGACAAGAATGGTGTTCACATGCCCAGACACACAACACAAAAAACCACCATCAGTTGCAGCTTCTAAATGAAAACAGTGTGACTGTCAGGAAACAGCCTGTGAAGGTCAGAGGCAACTTCCCTGGGCACAGGTAACCAGAAGCAGTTACAATACACCTCATTCCACAAGTGCAGATAAAAACACAGTTTGACAAGATTGCTAAATTAGGCTCTTAAAAAGAAAGAGATCATTGCCTGCACACATTTAATAGATCTACTTGCATGCCTACATCCTTCAGTTAACGTCCTCATGTTGTTCCACAGTAGAAGAAAATCACACATTGTTTTCACCATGGCTGGGACTCCTGTGACTTTCCTCAATGACACTCTTGGACAGTGTGGCTCCTTCCAGCTTTGAATTCTCCAAGGAATACCAGGTGAAGCTGCAGCTCTCGGAGGCCATTTCACTTCATAAGGTTGGCATCTTGCAAAGTTAGGGGCAACAGGAGCCAGCACCCCGACACAGATGCTTTATTAATGTATAATGCTGCTGAGGCTTATTCTAGATTCTTTCATGCTGTTTCCTTCAGCACTCAGAAACATACTTTGGAAAGAAGCAAAGGGATACAATCATTTCAGGATCCTTTCTGGTGGCTACCGGCCCCAGGGGCAGAGCCCCTGAGGCCCCCTCAGTGCGGGGAGAACAGAGGAGGCTGAAGACCCCTCCAGTGAGCAGCACCAGGTTCGCAGAAGGGCTGCACATTCCGGGGTGCCACCTGCTGGCACCTGGACCCCAAACTCACAGGTTACATCTTGGGGAAACTTCCCTCTTCCTTCCCTTTTTTTTTTTTTTCACCACGGACAGGTTGTGGTGTGAGAATGACGGTCATCACCGGACTCCTGCAGTGTGGAAGGCTGCAGGACACCCAAACTGTCCCCAAGCAGTTGAGGCTGCTGCAAAGTCCCCTGTCCTTGAAACCTGCAAAGGTCTCCCCTTGGGCTCCCGTGGGCCCGTTGGTTCTTGCTGTGTTTGTGTAGCCATTTGGCCTCCCTGCACAGGGAAGGCAGGCAGGGAGGGGAAGGGCACTGTGAGGCTGCCAGGCAGCGTTGACGGGCATGGAGAATGGATGCTCCTTCCCCTGCAATGGCACTGGCACTTTTGGTGGGTCTGGGCAAATGGCAGTGGGAAGATGGTACTGTGGCTGCCAGAACACTCCAGCCCCCTCCTGCACCCTTCCCCAGGGGAGCCCACTGTCTGCAGTTGAGTGCAGAGGGTGCCGGTGCCACAGGCACAGCCTTGGCAGCCTGGACTGCGCCACGCTGTCCTCGCAAAAGGCACTTGGAGCACACAGTGTTAGGTCGGCAGAAGAGAGGGTTGTTCTCAACCCCACTGCTTCCCGCAGCCTTGGGCCCGGATCTGAGATGCAGGAAGGTGCCTCCTGCCACCCTGAGCAGCTCAGAAAGCTGTAGGCTGTGGAGGAAGAGGGGGCGTTCTCCGGGGACAGAGTGCAGCCCCCCCAGCTGAGCTAAGCACAGCCAGGAATGTTGCTCAGTACCCGCAGTGGGATGCCACCGCCTCGCCTCCTGGCCACATGTGAGCACCAGAACCTCAGGCTCTGTGCCGAGCTCCTCTCTCACAAGTGAGTCTCTAAGGCACCAAAAATGGGATATTCAGGGGAGGAGAGGAGCAGTTTGGGCTGGATTCAGGTGCATGGCAGGTAGAGCTTATCACTCCTCCAGAGAAACAGCTCTCAGAAGCAAGGGCAGCAGCAGGACTCAACTGGCTTGAGAGAGAGAGGAGTGAAAGGGCAAAAACGCCGGTGCCTGAGGATCACACCTGAATCACACTGCATGGAGCGCAGGCACCTCCGCCTGCTTTTCTGCAGCAGCAAAGTGCCCTGCAGCATGGCCAGGCTGCAGCTGTGCCACTCCCTCCCTGGGTGGATGCTGCTGGTTTCCCTGGAGCTGCGGTGGCCCCTGGGCAGTGTGGGAGAGCATAAGTCCCTGGGGACAGGTGACCTGCGCAGGACGCCTCAGAGGCAGATGCTGACTTTACGCCATGACGCCACCAAAAAAAACCTGACTTCCTCTCAAGGGTAAATCTGGCAAGAATGAGTTCTTGCAAGTGTAAAATACTCTTGTAGTCAGTGTTAAATCCAAACGCTCTAATCTTTCTTCTGCTGTTTCTATACATAAAAAAAATTTTGTTTCCTGGAAATGCTCTGAGGAAAGGTACCTGACCTGAGGTCTTTCCCCAAACATGTATTTTACACCATTTCAGTAGCTCCCTGGCAGGGACTGATGGGGCAGGGCCTCCTGGCCACTGCCCACTGCACCACCCCAGCAAGGAGCATGGCAGCCCCAACTGTGGGCATCGGGCACCTACCCAGGCACAGGCCAAGGCAGGATGGCAGACTGAAGAGAGGTGTCAGGGTCCTCAGGGTTCTGACAGTTGCATAACATTCTGCAGTTCCAGCTCATCCTTTAATCATCTTTTAACAGCATATGTTTTACTACAATTATTTATATGTTTGTGAAGGTTTTGTAGCATTCAGGGGCATTGTTTTGAGAGATGTCATAAGATCAGAGCAAAGTACCTGTGGCCAGTACCAGGTATCACAGCTATGCCAGGTTCCACTTGCTCTCTGCTAGAAGATAAAATCTTTCTTCTTGTTGGTCAGTTTTGCTCACTTCCTTCTGGACCCAGAGCCTAGAGGATCAGAGAAACACATCATTTCACCTTTCAAGAGGCACTTTTTCAGCCCACACATACACGCCTGTGCTAGTGTTCCCAGAGGCAAATCACAGGCTGTAATTACATGCCAGTAATGTTGAAAATAGAGTACTAGCACTGCATTAAGGAAACCCCCAAAGTCTGAAATACCTACAAAAAATTAGATGGAAAATGAAAGCTCTGGGCTCAGCAGACACGGCAGCGCACACGTGTTTGTCTGCACAGGCAGCCCCACCAGCCTCAGGGGAGCAGGGCAGAACAGAGGGGCAGCTCTGCAGCTGCAGGGAGATCAGGAACACTGCTATCCTAGAAGCAGTGGACCTAGATGCAGAATGGAGCAGCTCCCTGCATCCTCTCACTCGTCCCTACTCATCTCTCCTGCTCCTTGGAGGCTCTTATTGACTCTGCTGCTACCTGCTGCAGCTCATTCCACCCGTTATGCTCACAAAAGCAGAAGCACACCCACCCCAATATGACACCATTTGTCAGTATTAAATGTCTGTTTACCTGGGTGAGGGGCCCTTTCTGATGCAGGCACATATTTACATGGAGGTCCCAGAGCTGACTGTGTGTGGAGGGGCGTCCCTGCTGTGCAGGCACATGCCAACAAGGGCAGTCACCACGCACTGTAAAGGTGGTTCCCAGCATCAGAGTGGTGTATACTGGAGAGACTAGGACGCCTGGGAGCTCACTGGTAAGAGACAGTGGGGTTGGACCCACTGGGTGCAGACATGTCTGCACAGGGCCACTGGGGACAGCGGGGCACTCAAAACTGCTGGATACAGAGGTCCCGCCAGGACCTGCATGGCATGTGTATGCCTGTATGCACCTGCATGTGCATGCACGTGTCCATATGATGCTCCCAGGGCTGGAGCACCTCTGCTACGGAGACAGGCTGAGAGAGCTGGGGGTGTTCAGCCTGGAGAAGAGAAGGCCCTGGGTAATTAGAGTCCCTTCCAGTGCCTAAAGGGCCTCCAAAAATGCTGGAGAGGGACTTTGGACAAGGGCCTGGAGTGACAGGACAGGGGAAATGGCTTCCCACTGCCAGAGGGCAGGATTCGATGGGATATTGTAAACAAATCCTTCCCTGTGAGGCCCTGGCACAGGTCACCCTGAGAAGCTGTGGCTGCCCCATCCCTGAAACTGTCCAAGGCCAGGTTGGACGGGGCTTGGAGCAACTTGTTCTAGTGGAAGGTGTCCCTGCCCACGTCAGAGGGGTGGCGCTGGAAGGGCTGTAAGGTCCCTTCCCACCCCGTCTCCTGCACGGCACAGTGCGGCCTCAGTGCCCGCCGCACACGGAGCCGCGGTGCTGGCACAGGGTCCGGGCAGCGGCTGGACTGTGCTGTCGGGCGAGGCACACACCAAACCCCGAGGCTTGCAGCACCCCCGAGAACTGCCGCCCCCGACCCTCAGGAGACCCTCCCCACAGCGGCCCCCCTCATCCCCCACCCGACCCTCAGGAGACCCTCCCCACAGCCACCCCTCTCATCCCCCCGACCCTCAGGGGACCCTCCCCACAGCGGCCTCTCCCTCATCCCCCCGACCCTCAGGGGACTCTCCCCCTTCAGCCGCCCCCCTCTCCCCCACCCGACCCTCAGGGGACTCTCCCCACAGCGGCCTCCCCCTCATCCCCCCGACCCTCAGGGGACTCTCCCCCTTCAGCCGCCCCCCTCTCCCCCACCCGACCCTCAGGGGACTCTCCCCACAGCCGCCCCCCCTCCCCGGGCGGGGCCGGAGCTAGGGGGCGGGGCCGAGGATGGCGTGGGCGAGGCCCAGGGGCGGCGTGGGCGGGGCCGGCGCGCGGGGGCGGTGCCGAATGCCGTGTGGGCGGCGCCAAGGGTGGTATGGGCGGGTCCGAGGGCCGGTGGGGGCGGGGCCGGAGAGCGGGGGCGGAGCCGGACGCACGTGGCCGGGGGCGGGGCCAGCTCTCGGCCACTTCCTGCTCGGCGGGTCCCGGCGCGGTCGGAATCGAGGGAATTAGTCCCGGGTGAGTCCCGGCATCGGCACCGAGCGAGGGAGTCCTGGGAGTCCCGGGACCGGGTGAGTCCCAGTACCGACTGCCGACACTGACACTGAGTTTCGGCAGTCAGTGAGTGCCGGTACCCGGCAGTGAGCACCGTCACGCTGGCCCCGTCACCGCCCGGCCCCCGGTTCGTCCCGGTGGGCCCCGCTCCCCGAGGCCCCGGCCCCGAGGCCTCCCTTCGCTCAGCGGCCTCAGCTTAGGCCCTCCCCGGCGGTCCGGGCCGGCCAGGCAGCCTCTCCCTGGCCGTGTGTCCGTGTATCTCCGACGGCGGCGTGTCCCGGTGACTCCGGCGTGTCGCGGTCCTTCCGTAAGCCCCGGAAACGAGCCCCAGTTCCGAGCAGCCCCGGGGCTCCGAAGGAGGGGGTCGGTACACCCGTGTGCCCGTATCGGCGCCCCGCATCCTCCCTCGGCCGCTCCCGGTGCTGGAGAGTGCATCCCCTTCCCCCGGAATCTCCATGCCCTTTCCTCGGGATCTCCATTCCTCATTTGTCCCGCCCACCAGACCAAATCCAGCCTTAGGATCCAAGGAAAAACAAATCTCTCTTACTCTTAAACACAATTTGGAAAATGGGTGAAGGGAGAAAAATGTTCTGAAAGGGTGGAAATAAACTTGAAATGTTTTGCTATTTTCCAGTGTTCAAGTGTGGAAGAGATATTCCTGTGGTCTCTTGAAGGCATAGCTGTCACTAGAAAAACCCTGACCTCTTTTCCAAAGCTTTTCCTCTCTGTTGGCGCTGCATTTAAAGAAAGTCCAGAACAGTCACGTCTCCTCAAACACGCAGCAAATCAGCACAAGGATTGGGGGTTGTTTCTCATGGTTTAGCTAAAAATTGCCATTAGATCATGAAAAATGAGGGCAGGGGCCCCAACCTACCTCCTGATACTTTTCAGTGTTCCACTGCAAGGGCTCTTCTGCTCCACAGGAGGCAGATGCAGGTGACTGATGGCCACACATCTCACCTGTGGCAGTGGAGGAGGGTTGTGCCTTCCTCATCTGCTCTGAGAACAGTGTAGTTGCCCCTGCGAGGCACAGTCAGGTCCAAGTCATGTGTACAGAAACAGAACAGGGGAAGAAAAGCAGTTTCCTGATAATAAACGTACTTTTGGGTAGTTTTTTTAATTACATTTAGGTTTGATATTTTCATAACTTCCTAGGATAGCAGGAAGAGCAAAGATGTGATTTTTGTTTCAGTCATGTGCTTTACACTAAGAATTTTCTCATGAAATTCAGGCAATGGAGGGTGCAAAAGCAGTTACAGCAGCTTAAATGAAAGATTTCATTCACCTGCCCTGGAACATTTAAGATCTTTATCGGTTTCATGTTGGCTTTGCCCCTGCAGTGTCTGAGAAGCCTGAACCAACAGGCAGTTTGTGTATTACAAATACGACTAAATTTAAAGATGGCAAAAGGTTTGGCTCCTGCCGTTCTGATACCTGACCCTGTGTTCTGATAGATATTGTGGTAATGTCCTTGGAAGAGCTCTCTTTCCTGTTTTGTTGTTGTTCCTATCTCTTAACAGCCTGACAATATGGATGTGTTTTGTCTTTGCCTCCCAGTGCAGAAGAGAACACATTAGAACACATTTGCTGTTCTATTTGCAACACAGCCTTTGTCATAAAGTGTCAGGCTTGACTGCAGAGATCAAGCAGAGAATAAGATAAATAAGGAAATACTTGGAATTCACTGATGATTTGTGATGGGAGTGGTACACTTGTCTGAAAAGGCACATGTAGAGGAAGAAAAAGTAATCTTTGTATTTTGGTTTTTGTTTGAGGTTTTTAAGATATATCAATATTTGAAGTTAAGCACAATGAGCTCTGAAAGGTGTTAGGAGCTGAGGAAGTAAGAGCAGTAGAAGTACTATAATTAAGCAGAGGCAATGAGGGCTTGGCAGGGAGAGTTGAGGTATGTGTACAAGAATGCCATGGGTAGGGCTGCCCTGGGCATCTTACTGCTTTTTGAGAAAGGTTGTGCACTGGATTCAGGTAGGAGTGGAATTCCTCTTGATGAAGGCATTGGGTTCTCCTGTGGCCAGAGGTTTGAAGTTTGGGTTTGTTTTTTTTTTTTAAAGTAAGGCAGTTTAGTTCCAAAGTAGGATGTGTCAGTGTGTTGTTGCTCTCCCTGCAGCCTGTCTTACCTATCAAGTCAGGTAAGACTGTGCAGGACTAATATTTTTTATGTGACTCACACTCAGACATGAGGAGTGTCTTTGTGATGGTCCAGTTGGTAGGGAGATAGATGTGGCCCTTAGGGACATAGTTCAGTTGTGATCATGACTAGGGGCATGGTGGGACTCAATGACCTCAGGGTCTTTTTCAGTCAGAACATTTCTGTGGAAAGAGATGATTGCCCAGTCTTTGACTGGCAAAAGGGAATCTGAGTTCCAGTCAGGTCTTTCTCTGAATATCAGTATGAAGCCAAGAGACTGCTACACCCTGACAATCTGCAAAACAGCACAACTTTGTCTGTTGAGCTCCTCTTCCCTTTCCTTGAGGCTGTGTTTGTGTCTGATGCCAGATCCCTGGCACGGCTGTTTCTCACTCCTAAAGAGGTGGAGAATGGCTGCTGCCTGAGTGTGAGGATGATGAGCAGTGGAACTGAGTGCCTTCATACCATGTTGCAGTCCTGACATTGAATGTTTCTTGTTTCCCAGTAGCCTGCTGTACATGCTGAGCAAGAGGAAGAGCCCTTCATCATCCTAGTCACGTGTGGACCTGAGAGGAGAAGAAGGAGAAGCCATTGTTTGACCTGAGCTTCTGGGGAGGATAGATCAAAGTGAGTGTAGTGCTTGCTGCCTGTCCATGCTGTTGTCTGTGCTGTGTAGTGGCTGTGAGTCATCTCCTCAGGTGCTTGAGAGCCATCAGTCTTGTCCAGCTGCATACTTTCAGCAGTGGTCCCCACTTACTGACTATATCTGCTGGGTGACAGAGGGAAGGAAGCAGTGCTTGTATTCAGTTGGCTTTTTGAGTATCACTAAAAATAGTTAATTTCTTATATTACTGTAAGTCTCTTTTCTCAGACCTCATAACTGCAGGTTAATCTTATGAATATGCTTGATTGGAACTTTATTCTCACCTCATGGATGACCTTTTTGAAAAGGTGACCCCATGTGAAACTGAGAAACATATTGAAGTTTTGGGGCTTCATTTAGTTTGTCAGATGCATTTTTGTCTATTTTTTTACTAACTACAACCGTTCAGGTGACCAATGTTTAACTTTTTCTTGCAATCTACAGCCTCCAAAGCTAAGTAGTTCTATATAGTTGGTTTATTGCATCTATTATTACTTCATTCTTTCTTATTTTCTTTAGCATATTAGGTGCTGTATATATCTAGGAACCTGGGTGAGAAAGGCAGAGCCTTCACAGAAAGAGCCTTTGGATTCATGACAGAAATTACTTCTGTACAAAGCTCACAAATCTGAATTTTTGTACATGCATATGAGTATGTGTATTTAAACATTGCCATGGAACTTTCTTCCACGGCCAAAAACCAAAAATCTGACAGTTTTCATGTCTGAAAAAAGCTTGTTGTTTTCCCTGGGAGTAACTAACACAGAAATGCAGACAGACTTTTCAGAGGAAGTGTTTCCTCTGCTTTGTGCATCAGGTGGTCATGTACATGCAGTGAGATATTCTCGGAATGAGGCAGAGTGACTTTAGGATGTCTCTGTATTGCCTGTCTTCCTTGACAGAAAGCAGATAATGAGCTCAGTATACGGTCGCCCTTGGGCCGGGACTACAGGATAGCTGAGGTAGGAAGGAGCCTCTGGCATTTTCAGCCCTCTCACTCAAAGCAGGGTGACATGGACCAGTTTTCTCAGGGCTGTGTCCTGCTGAAGTCTGAACATTCTTGAGGATGGAGGCTCCGCAGCTTTTCTGGGGAACATAGTTAGGTTTAAGTGAAATTCCCTGTACTTTCTTATTTTGTGTCTGTTGCCTCTTATCTTGTTGCCAGACGCTACTTGGGAGAGCCTGGCTCTGTCACGTTTGCTCGCCCCACCCCAGGTGTTTGTGAGCATGGATAGATCCCCCTGAGCCTCCTCTTCCTGAGGAGGAGTGGTCCCAAGTCTCTCAGCCTGGCCTCTCACAAGAGATGCTCCAATCCCTTAATCACTTTAGTGGTCCTTTGCCACACTCACTCCAGTACGTCTGTCTGTGTTGGACACAGCACTCCAGGTGTGGCCCTGTGAGCGGGGGATGACCTCCCTCCTGTTGGAGCACAGAGCACATTAAATGCCACATGCAGAAGCCAGAGTAGTTGAGCTGAAATAGTAATAACAGTTAAGCAAATGCACCCTGAAGTAGCTTTTGGTGTTATGGATTTGGGCACAGATTGCTGTTAAATCTGCTCAGTATGATGTGCTGTGTACAGAGCTCTATCACTCACCCAAGCAATTCCAGGTAGACCAGAGGTATCATCTGAAGGACTGTTTTGGGCATATGACCATTCTGAAAGAACCTTTTGTCTCTCTGTAGACACAGACTCTTTACTTTCCAGAATGTTCAGTGGATATGACGATGCTGAGGATTCTGAAGTGTACGAAGATGAACTTTATCACGAGGAGTCATCCAGTGAGCAGAGTGTTGACAGTGAGGTGGAGTTTCATCTCTATAGCCAGATCCACTATTCCCAGAATCTTGGAGAAATCAGCATGCTGGAAGTTGACAAAGAAGCTGATGTTGCAGAAGTCATGGGTCATAGTTCAGTTCTAACTGAGAAACAGGATGAAGACAAGAAACCTGCTTCTTGCCCGGATGAAGAATTCACTAATGGTGGTGCTCAGCTTTCAGATGATTCTGAGATCATTGTCCTATCTGACACACAAGATGAAGTTAGCATCTACAAAAGCAAAGCAAAGAGGTCAAGAAGCCTTTCAGCTCAAGAAAAAACACACCTCCACCCTGTATCTTCCACACCAAGTCACGCCAAAGCTGCTGGATATAATGCCCCTTGTCCCCCTGGATCAGGTGCGGGCATGCCAAGGCAGAGGAAAAGCACTATTGGGAGGTCTAGCCCAATCCATTCTGCTGGAGCTGAGGCCATCCACGAGGTGTTGGTGATAGACGACAGCTCAGAGGAGACGAGCTTGATCTCTGACAGTGATAACGTCGAGAGCTGGATGCTTTTGGGAGCGGGTGCAGATGACAGGGATGGAGACATCATTCTGAACCTTGAAGGCTGTGCCACTCCTGTCAGTGAAGGTTAGTGCTTTTTTCTGGCTTGTTTGTTCTTCTGTGTGAGGGACGATTTCTCTGCAATGATCCTGATGTCAGTGTTTGAAAAGAAAGATGAACAGAAAGCAAACTGGAGTGTGTGATGATGGATGCAATGCTGTGGTGAATGAAATGGCCATGATTTGTACCATTTCAATACCTTTATTTCAGCAGCAAGACATATGAAAGACAGCATTTTTGCTGGTAGAAATTTAGAAGTAATATCAGAGTGGCTTGCATTGTGAACTTTACAACTTTCCAGTGTGTTTTGTATTTCTGAGAGTGTATAAAAAGTTCATGTGTGCTAGACCAGTGACCTTGCAGCCTGAGACAGGGATGAGTGGTAACAGGAGGGGGGCAAGGGGCAGAGGGAGATCTGAGTGTTTCCCCTGCTTGAATTCAGCAAGTAAGTGCTCCCTCAGGAGTCCGGTAGTTTGGGCTGTTGATCTGAAATTGACTGTCATTTCTTATGTGATTCTAAGCTAAATAATTCAGAGAGATCCCTCCCCAGCCACTAGACTAACCTCTAACATTTTGGTGTTTTACAAAATTCTCTTCCACATTACAGTGAAGAAAGTCAGTGAACATGTCAGTGTGACAGAGTGTAGGTGTTGTGTTTGTAACAACCATGCAGTGTGATACCCACCACGTCACCAGCAACTGAAAACTCTGTTAGATGATCAACCAGCATTTTCTCTTGCCCACTGGTTTCCTGGAGGACAAAGATCATTCCCAGGAACAGCATCCCCTGCCAGGCTGAGGGAAACCATGACCCAATCAGAGGCTGGAGAAAGAAATGAAAGTTTATTCATAAAGTAAAGTAGACCCTACTTTAAAAAAAAACACTCCATAGTTTTATTTAGTGCACATGTAAATGAGGCAGTTTTGAGTGAAATGGAATGTTTTGCAGTGCTGACACCAGTGGAGTTTTTTGTTAGGGTGTCTGTAATCAGTGCTGCTGTTCATGTACTGCTGCTGAGCTGTTTGAGAGGAGAGAGTTGAGAGAGGAATGGTCTTTGCCTTCTTTTCGGGTGAAACACATGTTTCAGGCTTGTAAATGTGTGATAACCTTCTGCTAGAGCTGTGTAAGTTTTTACATAGCTAAGCACACTGTTGTGCATTTGATCACCATGCCAGAACCCCTGGCAGCCACACTGTGCTTGAAATTTATGTAGTTTTTTCCTCTCTTTAAATCTTTAAAATGCAGTTTCTAAGAATTTCCTTGTGGGTGTGCCAGTGCTCACTGAGGGGAGGCTGTTAAAAACAGCACAGGAGGTTAGTACCAGGGGATAGTTTTGCTGACTTACGTCACGTTTTTATGACAAACCTTGTAATGTTTCTGATTTGTAGATCTATTCATGGATGTTGGCAGTAAGCAAGCCACATCCAGAGCAGGCAACAGGAGTAGGATTTCCTTGTGCTGTATGAATGAGTCACACTGTCTAGAACCTATTGAGGGTAGGTAATGTAAACAGTTTTTAAGGTGTTTGAGTGGGAAGACAAAGGCAGCCACACGAGGCTCATAAATGCGCCCACTCTTTTCCTGTTCTGGTTTTTATTTTCAACTCTAGGCCAGAACCCTTTCCAAACCCCTCCAGATTCTGGTGGATGGGATTCAGGTAGCTCCTATGTGTGGAAGTTTGGTTCAGCTGCTCCTTTTCTAATACATACAGAGATGAAAGTGCAAAGACATAGGCCTAGAATAAATTGTGTTTTATAAATGTGTGTGTAATGAAAAGCCAAAAGAGCATCAAAATAGCTGTAGAGAAGAAAAGCCATAAATCTTCCTAATGTACAGTAACTCTAATTTATTTATTGAGGTTGTGCAGCACTGTATCTCCCATTCTATAGACTATAATATATAACTTAGACTGTATTATATAACTGGTCTTGTGGAAGATGTCCCTGCCAATGATAGGGGTTTGGAATGAGATGATCTTTAAGGTCCCTTCCCATTCAGGGATTCTGCAATTCTATAAATGACTGCTTTGCTGAAACATGAACATAAAAATTTAATGTTCAAAGAAATGCATTTTAAAAATGCGTGTGTTGGCAAACTATCCTCTCAAAGATTTTCTCTGCTAATTCATTTAAATTGTTTTGAGACATGCACAGTTCTATTTTCAGGGTTTCTAAAGAATGAGATCAGGTGTTTTGGTGATGACATGTTATGTAAATTATGATTTTAGAGCCTGTGGTATTAGTAGGGGTGGTTGTAATGTATAGGGACTGGTGAGGCCTTGCTTCCTTTTCTCCCCCAGAACTACCTGTGACTGTACACAGGACAGACCTCCCATAACAGTGTCATGGTGTGTCCAGTGTCCAGCTTACTTCCTGTGAAAAAGGGAACCAAAACAAGGACAGTTCTCTGACCATGAAAGCAGCTGGTTGTGCCAGTTTTTTGATGAGTCTGTTTTCATGTCTGAGTTCCTCAATAGAGATACTGAGCTTCCACTGGAGTCCAAAACAGCTCTTCAAGGAAAGGAATTGAGTATACCTCCTTATTCTGTTCACTCCTCTACTCCTCATTTGCCTGACCTGTTCTTGTCTTATACCTCCTTATTCTGTTCACTCCTCTACTCCTCATTTGCCTGACCTGTTCTTGTCTGACAGCCTTATTATTTTTATTATTCACTGTAAACAAATAATACTGTCTTGGTGTGTCTAGTACACAGAGAGTCTTTTCCTCATGCAGCTTTCCAGCTCCAGTCACCAGTGTCTGCTGTGATGGAAGATGTCCCCTTGCCATGGGACATGAGCTCTAGGCCCTTATGGCAGATCCAAGTTCACTCTTCAGTCCTCAGCTGCCATCCTGAGGATTACAGCCAGTCCGTGAGCACCAGTGTTCCATACAGAGATGTGAGCCTTCCTGCACCTCTCTGACCTGCTTCCCTGTGGCTCTAGGTGCCTTCCACATGTTATTTTTGCTTGTCTAATACCACACTAAACCACGGAGTATTTGTGGCTGTATTTCTGTGAAATACGTGGTTTCTCTGCCAAAAGGCAGGTACCAGTTTGTTTCCACCTGGCTGCCGGTGGGCTTCCTGGCGTGGCTTTCAGAAAAGTGTGGGGCAATGCTGCTGGTTGCTCTGGGTTAAAGGGTCCTGTCAGTTTCACGTGCTGTTTCAAAGATAGGTAATTCAGCAGATCTAGATGTTTGGTATTATTTACCCCTCTTTTTTTTAAGTTTAAGTTCAGAAGAAAGTCTGCAAAGAAAATCATGACAAACTATGCTGTGCACTAAATGCAGATAATTAATTTTCAGTGTCGGAGAGTTTCCAGGTCTTTGGAGGAGGGCTCTTCCCCCCACCCCTTCCTTCCGCTTTGCAGTAAGAGTTTATAAGATAAGAATGTTAATCTCCTGTAGCTGGAAGTCTTTCATCCATTTCATCATTAAAACCTTCCTTTTAACATATTTCTTCCCCCACAAATAGCTGCAATCCTAATCTCTACTTCTTTTTTTTTTTTTTTTTGGAAAGACAGTTTTCAGAGCTGCAACATTGATGTCCAGCTACTAAGGTGTACAAAAACCAATTTATCTTCTCCCTGTTTTATCCTTTGCCCACTTGGCCCCTTCCTCAGGGACCAGGGGTGAGTGTGATTCCATTCTGGCCTTGGCAGATTTATGGTGTGTGGCTGTTTTTAAATCCAATGTACACCTGCAAAATGAGAAAGAGAAAAAAGAAGTGTGTTTGAAAATTTAGTGAATAAAACCATGAAAACATGCCTAAAGTGAAAAAAAAAATTAACTTGGATGCATTTTGTTTCTACCTCTTCCCTAAAAAATCACGTAGGAAGGAGTTCTCTGTTCAGCAACAGTAACCACAGCTTCTGGAGTCAGAATGAAAATACAAATTTGGCTTATTTTTTTTATTTCTATCAAAAAGGAAGTGCCCTTTGTGCATTATCAATGTTTTAAATGGCTTCTTAATTTTATCTTAACTCTGCATGACACTGTAGAAACCATTAAAAAATCTGACCCACATCTGTATTTCTTTTCTCTCTGTGCTGTTATTCAAATCCCTCAGTGTATTTTTAAACAGTGAAAAGATGTAAGCTTATTTCTAAAATGACAAAAAAATACAGGGAATTGTGCCTTTCATCTTTAACTTTCCCATGGTAGCTGTTTTTGAATGTGACTTTTGCGCAATACAGTGTATTGTATATTTTTGTTCCGGAGTCTTGTGATTTGTAGCAAGAACTTACTTTTTCCTACAAAAACATGTACAAGAAATTATTCAGAGGCTACAAAAGAGCTGTGTAAAGAGCCACACTTCCATCTGGTTGTTGGATGCCCAAGCTGTGGAATTGGTGGATTCAGTCTCAGCCAAAGTTGCTTTCAGAAGTAAAAAGATTTGTAACAATCAGTTAAACAATCAAAGTATTTTTGTTATTAATACCTAGTAGTGTTTGCTGCATTTCTTAAAAGCAGCAGGACTTTCTAGTGCGGTCTGTGTACCAGTTTCAGTGTCAACAAAGCTCCAAAAGGAGGGGTTTATGCCCCATCAGCTTTGTGGTGTCTTGGCTGACTGTCGCAGGCCGCTGCTCCAGAGGCCACACGCAGTGGCCATGGCCGTGTCCCCCTTCTAGGGGTGGCCTCAGGCCCATGTGACACTACTTGGAGCATGGCATCATCCCTAGGGGGGGCCCAGTGTGGGCACCAGGCAGCCCCAGGAGCCAGCTGATGGAAAAGCACACAGGAAGGCTGTCTTAGTGTGAAATCAGTGTTTTTTTTGGAAGCAGCCTGTGCTGTAACTGTGTTCACATGGGCTGGTCAGCCGTGCATGTGGAAGTGTGCCATCCATTGCCCCAGTGAGGCTGGGGATGGAGGGGCTTCCAGAGGATGGTAGGAGCTGATGGCCCTTGGTGTGCTGCCCAGGCTATACCCATCCCACACCGGCACAGAGCTCCCGCTCTCATCTCCGCTCCCCAGCACAGCCAGGCCCGTGGGCTGGGCCTCGGTCCCTGTCAGAGGGACAGATGGACAGACAGACGGATAGAGTGGTCACACTGCTGCATATGAATGAGCTGCTGACTCCCTGTATGGGCTCCTGTCCCCCAGAACTGCACTCTGCTGAGCACTGTGATTTGGGGGTTTTCCTGTGATTTGGTGAGTTTTCTTCTCGCTAGTCTTAGCTGGAACCCTGCCATCATGGAAATGTGGTAGGAGTGGTTTGTGCATGAGTTCCTGCAGCAGAACACACCCTGAAGCAGGAATGAGCAGTAGGAATCCACCTACCCCTTGGAAGATAGAGCACATGCATATGGATATTTTGATTAAAGAAAAAATCTTAATCTTCTTCACCATGTAGTGTGGATACACTCAAATCTCTTGATTATTTAAGAAAAAAATTAATAAAACTAATAAAGTTCCTTTGCAAATCTGAAGAGATTGAGACTGAGCACACCTGCAACCTGAGCAGCCCCTTATATCCATCACTATTGTGGACTTGGGCTCTCATTTAAATTCCCCCTGGCTTAGGATTGCTGACTAGGTTTTCCACAAGAGTGCCCATGCTTACGTGGTCATACATTCTGTGTGACTTTTTCACTTTTTTCTCTCTTTTTTTTTCCCCCCTTCTGTTCTGTTGATTGTTAAAAGGGGATTTTTTCCTCCCCTCACTCCTGTTATCAGTTTGATCTTTCTTCCTTGTCCCCATTTCCTTGGGTTTCTTACAGATGGTTACAAACTCTCATACTGCAATTGATTTTTTGAACACTAGTGAGAAACTGATTTAATCCTTCCTAAGGAGAAGTTCAAGGTGTTTAAGCAATTAAAAAAATGCAGTAGAGTGTATACTGGAGACAAAGGTCTTGGGGGCTTAAAAGGGGGAAAGGTAAGTCTGAGGTGAGCTTGCAGGTGTAGTTGCAGGTGTACCGAGTGGGACAGAAACCTGACCCTGTGGCACGAGCACAGTGACACTAATCCTGTGGTAGGGGTGCATGGTCACTCACGTTAAATCTGGAGGAGATGCAGAAGTAGCAGCGCTGTGCCTGTGCAGGTACAGGTACGTCTGACAGGGGCTGGCAAGCCCTGGGGTGTGGTCTTTAGACTATTGATGTATATAATTGGTATTTCTGATTGTAACTGTTTGTAACTGTTGAGCGTTGTGTGCTTTCCATGACTGCATCTCATGCGGAATGACCTCCTCTAGTGGCTATTTCCAGGGGAAAATTGTGATTGCAGGGAAGAGGCCGGACTGTATAGCTGCACATCCTGTGTGTGGATACACACCCCTGCTCTTTTGCTGAGGGTCTTCAGTTCACCACAGTGTTTCCCTCCAGCATGGAAGTTTTTCCAGCCGTGGGACTTAGCTTTAAGCCATTTCTTTTTACATGAAAATTTTTAGCAGAGGGACGGTTTCCTACCTGCCAGGCTCAGCCTCTGCTTGCTCTCCATGGTGGTGTTTGACTGTTTTTCCACTAAAGCTTTTGCTTTAGCAAAATCGTTTCTGATTTCACACTCAGTGTGACAATCCCAGCTATCTAGAATATGTCTCTTGAGGCAATGACACTGTTAGCAGTGAGGAAAGAATAAAAGCTCTCTGCCCGTTGCTGGGCGGTGGATGTGTGATGTGTGCCTCACCTTAGCAAGACTAATGTGTCCCCCACACACTGCTGGGAACCACGTGCGCAGAACCAGCTGCCAAGGTGTGTTCTGTCACTGTTTGGTCCGTTCTGTCCCCACTTTGGTATGTTCTGTCACTGATTTAGTGTGTTCTATCACCGATTTGGTGCGAGTTCTGTGCATTCCTTTGCTGCCTTTGCACAGCTTCAGGTGTTACACGTTATGGTTATTTTTCCTTTGTTTGCCCACTTTTGAAGTGTGGGTGAGGGGAATGTGCTCAGAGAGCCTGAAGGGGCCCATTGGAGACAGCAGATTCCAGTGACAGTCACAAAGCAGCTCTTTACTCAAAGTGGTCAGATTTCTCTGTGCTTTGCTGTCTTGCATCGTGCTGCATGGGCAGTTGTGTTGTGTGATTCTTTCCTCCGGACCCTGATGCACTAGGAGCAGCTGGGCATCCTCAAGATGAATCTTTCTCCATCAACTGCTTTAAAACCTCAACAGCTAGGCAGTGGGGAGGGGAGGATGGCGGGGGAAGCTGCCAGATGCTCTTTTCGGTCTCTTTTTAAACTCTCTGTGCGTGGTGAAACACCAGAGCTTGCTCTGCCCTGCTGGAGCGGGGGCAGTGAGGCGCCGGGTGTGTCACAGCCCGGTGCTGGCAGTCCCTGCTGCAGCGCCGCGTGTCCCTCCCTGTCGTGACGCTGCCCGAAGGTAAGACACCGAGCCTGGAACCGTGTCTCGTGCTTTTAAAACTTTCTCTGCGGAGCTCGGAGGATTCTCCCTCTCCCCCGGAGCCAGGGGTGCTCCGGCTGCCGCTCTGAGACGTGGGGGCTCGCTCCCCATGAGTGCATACTGCAACATACGTACACACACGTGTAAGGACAGGCACACGTGTGCTTGTGTGTGTGTTTATAGGTGTGTGTGTGTAGGCTTGGCGTTTCCACCTGCCTTGTGTTCCCGTGGGATAGCTTGCCAAATAAAACTCATGTGGAAAAAGTTGCGAGCTTTGAACAAGAAACACCCTTGAGAGAGGCAGCAGCGTTCCCAGCCCAGGACTCTGTGCCAGAGGCTTCAGCCACTGACAGCCTGGCACAAAGCTGTCCCTCAGACTGGCTACCCAGGGCACAGGCAAAGTTGGCATAATTTCTCTGTACTTCAGGTACTTTTAGAACTAAAGCTGAGTGGGCATGTGCTGGGGAAGATTTCCTTATTGGAATTCTAATTATTATAACTTTGTTTTGGTGTAAAAAGGCAGAAAAGAGGATTCCTCTAAGAAATCCATGTCAGCAGTTGGGGCTGAGGGGCAATTCCGTTGTGTGTGTGTGTTGCTCGTGCTGTGCATCCGTGGTGTGTGTGTGTGATTTGGATTTTCAGATAGAAAAACAAAGTTTTTAAAACACACTCTTCTGTCAAAAACAAAGCCTAAAAGCCAAGGTTTGGTCACTCACTTGTGATTTTTGTGGGGGTTTTTTGGGTTTTTTTGGGGTTTTTTGTTTGGGTTTTTTTTTTCCCCCCACTTCAAGCAGCAGCTCCGTGCAGGTGGATCCACACCGTTTTTCTTGTCATTTCCCTAAAATTGGAGTGATTTAGTGGTGGCTGAAGGTCACGGTCTGTTGTGTTTCGCTGTGGTTTCTCTTGCAGGACATGGTGAGGGGGTCCCAAAGGCTGCTGCCTCCAGCAGCTGGGGGCCATTGATCCCCATCACAGTGTCTGGAGGCAGCAGGAACTCTGTGGTCACTGCTTTGGGTCAGAAGGGACCTTAAAATCTATCCAGTTCCACCTTCCTGCCACCTTCCACTACATGGGGTTGGTCAGTTATATATAAGTTAATCTTTTGTAGGGACAGCCATGAGTTTCTAGTGAAGAAAAATACTTAATCTGTAGAACAACTGCAAAAATATTCTGGAAAATACAAATTACGTGTTCATGACATGTATCAGTGACACGATTTTATGTTTTTAAACACAAACGACAAATTTATGACATATGTTTAGTGATGTAATTTTTTTTTTTTTTTGCCATGCACACGTGCAATATCTGAATGACAAAAGATGAAAAACAGTTTTCCTTTTATGGAAATGCACATTTGAAAATAATTTTCCAGTGGAGTCAAATAGTTAGAAGGAGCATGTGTAGTTTAAATTTGAAAGCTTAACTAATCCTGAGTGGCTTTGTTAAATGCAAAATATTCAGGATTTTGAAGGAGCAAGCAGGCTCTTTAGGAACTGAATTCTTCAGAAAAGAAAATTTTTGTGGTCCTAATTTATTTTAATGTTGTAGGAAAAGCTGAAAATTAGGGATAACTTCATTGAGACTTTATTTCTTTTTAGTTTGGCAAATACTTGATCTGTTTTTCATTAGTAACACTGAAACTGTTTCTCAGTCCAGGTTCTTATGCTGGACTTTCCAGTTTGTGTCTTACAGGGAGGACATATGCTCAAAAAATAGACAAAAGTGGAAAACATGCCCCAGATTCCTTGTCAGTGCTTCAGAAAATGTACAGGTGCAAGAACAGTCCATTCAGGTGTCACTCCCCTTTCATGTAGTTTCTCTGAGAACATAAGCATGCAAAGGGAACACTTTGGCAGGTAGGATGTGCAGGTGGGGTTTAATATCTTTTATTTTTTAAGGTTATACTTACCCTCCACAAAGAAAATATGGAAACTACTGTTAAATATCAACTCATTCGAGGACAAAGAGAAGCATAAAAAATTCTCTTCCAGCCTGAATGGGGAATTTAGATAGTCAGCAAGTTCTTTTCTGTTTGCTTTCTAAAATTTAGCTTTGTTGTTTTAATTTCAATTAATTTATTAATCAAACATGCTACACGGGATGCAATTCTATACTGAACAAGTGAAAAATCAGAATCTGTCCAAACAATTCTTATTGAGGAAAAAAAAAAGCAAAAATGAAGAAAATCAAAATGACGTCAAGGAATAATTATCAGGCCCCACATTTGAAATTCTAAGTTTTAGTTATTGACTAACATTAATTCTTAATAGTTAACACGTACTTCATAGAGCAATTTCTTTAATATTTGCACAAATTGTAGTATAAACATAGGTCTTCAAAATAAGCTTTCGTTGTATCTTTCCAGAAACAATTATGCTACCTGTATGCCTTTCAGCTCCACACATGTAAATTTTATTTAACAAAACTCGTCCCTGTATGTTTGTTTAGAGCAAAATCCTTACTCTTATACATATATAGTATCTCTAATTGCACAAATGTTACATGTTTAAGGTAACATTTGTTATTTCTTCTTTGGTTTGATTCTGCCTCTCTCCCCTTTTTTTTTTTTTTTCCGAGAGAGAGATTCTATAAAATATATGATGATTGTTTTAGAAGCTATAAATAAGTTGAAAGGAAACAAAAAAATCCTGGTTTGACTACAATTTGTAAAAAGGACAGTAATGACGACTTCTACCTTTAAAGAGAGCTCCCACTGTACTTCTGTTTGTTTGGGGGTTTTTTGGTACCAAGTAGTAATGAGTAATTCACGTAGATTTTGGCACAAGCTGAAGCTGAAAAAATACTGATATCTCATCTATCAGTTCTATATTGGAGAAGTTAAACTTTTCTGTCTTTTTAGTACAGTCACAAGATCTGCCTTAGGAAATGAGTTTTATTGTTAACGTGTGGTCTCAGGAACTGCTCTCTTCATTTTGATACTGCTGTGCTTCATCCTTGGGCTTGAAGATGAATCATCTGTCCTGGGGAAGGAAAAGAGTAATAAAAGCTGTTGTTGGGCTCTGTGTGGTCAACCTTGTTACCCCATCCCAATACCTACTTTTGATTCTGAAGGAGGGAAAATGCTGCTGCATTTCTCTAGTGTGCTCTTTTTCGCTCTGCTTTTTCTGATTGAAAATTTATTCACCTCTTCTAGGTTCTACCAGTGAGTTACAATATCATCCAAAGTGCAGTAAATGTCCTCTCCCCACCTTGCCAAAAGCTCTACAATTCCACCTTTGAGGACTGAAATTGCTCTCCTTGGCCTTTTTGCTCCATCCCCAAAGTAATCCCCTGACATAATTTCAAATAATGGGAAATGTCTATTTTTGAAAATAGACAGGTAATGCTTTTGGTGGCACATGCGATAGTTTGAAACATACAGTGAGATTATTTAATTGGAATGCTGTCAATACAGTCAATTTTGTATTTTTTTAATTATTCATACTTTTTGAAAACTATGATGAGGGCTAAAAAGCAGCCAACTGTATGGCCTTAAAATTTATGTTAGTTATCACACTTAAAAAAAAAAAAAAAAAAAGCAGCTGTTAAATGCCATTTTGGAGGCATGGTTTGTTTTCCATGGCTGAGGAAATCTCCTGAATTTTGCTGCTTGAGGATGCTTACTGTCAGCAAATTTGGGGTTTTGTGGTGTTTAGGACATGTTACGTGTGCGAGTTGTTAATGTGTCATGCTTAAGGACAAGAGTGGGGTAAATAAAAAGAGGTTTAATTTTCAGACCTTTGTAGAACTAAACTGGGGTGTTTCATGCCAACCGCCATTCCATCACTGGATTCAGTAAGTGAAGAGTGCAGATCGAGAAATCCTGTTCTCAGGCTTGGGTTTTGAACATAAGAGGCCTCGGATGTGTCAAGCATCTCACTTTCATATAGGTTTTGGAAAGCAGAAGTCAGCAACCCAGAAGGCAAATTTTTGAGAGAAATAGTCCATCCTTTTCTCTGGATGGACTTCGAGTACATGTGTGAGTGAGGGGTGTGCTGAGGGTTTGGACGTCTCTGTGGAGGGAGGGAGGGGTGTGCTGCATAGGAGTGCACGGGGGATATTGGGCACAGCCTGAAGATGGGGCTCCCAGGGTTCCTGGAGCAGCAGCAGGCTCCTGCTTGGCTCATCGGGGTGGGAAGACCTCTGTTCCAGCCAGGAGCTGGTGCCAGGCAGCCATGAGAAAGGATTCCAGGGGATAGCCAGCTCTGGGGAGAGGAGACAGCAGCACAGCCAGCTGTGCTCTGCCTCCTCCGGTGCTCGGCTTGCCACCAGCCTGCCCAGGGGGGCAGAGCCTTGGGTCTTCCAATGACTTAAAAAAGTGAATTTGCTTACTTAATAACAAGGCTTCCTTAATTTTAGCAAAGATATGTAATATGCAGTGCTAAATACACTGGTTCTAGTATTTTAATTGGAAAAACAATACTAAAACTTTGAAAAGCATTTAGTAGCAAGTATGTCCTCTGTGAGAAACTAACTTTAGTGACAGAAATTACAAAGACTGAAGGTTATTTATTTCTGGTGCTTCATTTCTTGCACGCAGTGAGTTCAGATAAGGCCCATGCAATCAGAGCCCCGTGTACAGTGTGCCCCTGGCAGTGCTCACCTGCCCTGTGACCCATCGAGCTGTCACGATCCCATCAGGCGTGTGCTGAGACAGACTTGCCGATGATGTGGTGAAGGTGGTGGCCTGAGGGTTCAGGTTCGGGTTCAGGTGTTCACTGTCCTGTGGGTCTGAAGCCTCCTCTTGGCCGCTGTTATTACTGCAGGAGGGAAATGTAGTGCAAAAGGGGAAGTGTAATGTGTGTCTGACTTCTTTATTTTTGCTATTATTTCTGAAATCCCGGCTGCGCTGTGTGAGTTGTGGCAGTACAAGTGAAAAATGTACAATTAAAAAATGCAACAGCTTCTGGGTCTAATGATGGCTCGGACTATTACATTAATGAATTGAGTGAAGTTCTTACTATTTCTCTATATATTGCAGAGATCCCCTTCAGCCCAGTAACTCCTGTTGGATTTAAGAGGTAAAAGCACTGTGCTGCTCTTTGCAGAAAGAAATAGCAGTGCTAAAGTGACATTCTTTCAGCCTTTGCATAATTGCGAGGCCAGCAGACACACACTGTACAAAACTGTCTTCCAAAATGTTAGAAAATAATTTTCTGCTGTAGTATAGTAATTGAGCACAGATTCTGGAAGCTAAAAGTCTTAATTACTATTGCTTTCCTGTCTTCACAATGGCAGCTTTCCTTTAATTTATAAAAAGAAGAAAAGGGGGAAAAAAGGAAAAAAAAGGCTTCTCTTTTAAATAAATTAGTCTCAAATTTTGCTAGCAATTGCTTCTATTTAACTTTGAGGTTAATCAAAGTTATGTTCTGTTCCATCATGAATGTGCCACTGAGCTCTGTGCTATTTTCAAAATTAATTTCATTATTTTTGGAAGAAGCTAATTTTAAGACACGTTAAATGCCCCAAAAAAGTAGGGTATATGCAAAATTTAATTTATGCAGTATTTCAATACTTACACATTTATGAAATATTGGAAATTATTTGCCTATCATTTTAAGGGAATTTTTCAGTTTTCTTGAATATGCAATCTGAATTAACTTTATAGAATTTCAATGCTCTTTCAATAATTCTGGCTAACTTCTGTTTCTTTTAAAAGAGAAATTATATGCAAAAATAATCTTTAATATAGATACTAAGTTGAAGGATCAAATATTTGGATGTTAAGCAGAGTAGTTTTCACATTGAATACTGATAATAATGTTACATTAGTTTTAAAGAACGTATCACAATATTCTCCCATGGCAAGAGTAAACATTACAGCACAGTATACCTTGTTTCAAAGTCAGATATTTTTCAGGTCTTGGTTCTAAAAGCTGTCTGTGTGGCATGGAAAGTAACACATCTTCCATGGCTGAGACCTGTGATGATGTTGTACAGGTTAATGTTTTTTAAACTGGGGGGCGGGGAGAGGTAACAACGCAAAACCAAAGCCACAGAAGTAACTAGCAGTAAAGAAAAAAACACAAGTACTTATAACAGTAAAATCCAATGTTAAAGTTGCCCAGGCATTTTAATTAGTTATTTGAACAGCGTGCCACGAATGGGATGGAAACATGCAGAAGGGCTTTGGTTCAGCAAAACACTGACCATGTGCTTGATCTCAAATGCTGGCTTGTGCCCGCTGGGGTTATTCCCAGGCCAGGGCAGCACAGCTGGCTGTGCCTGGCTCTGGGGTGGGAGCCGGGTACATGTCACTGCAGTGAGGAACATTTCAGCTCACAATGAGAGTGGAAGACTGAATGAGTGCATGGCCGTGGGGCAGCTTTTAAGGAAGAGAACATTTGCTCTGCATGTCACTCTTCTGTGGCCTCGCCAGTGTGCTGGCACTGTGTATGTCAGGAAATGGCATCTCCAGGTGTTCCACACAAGGGCATGCAGTGCCCGTGTGGGCAGGCACAGGCCTTCAGAGATCTTGATTTTTCATGGAATCACAGAATCCCAGACTGGTTTGGATAAGAAGAGACCTTAAACTGCATTTCATTCTACCCCCTGCCGTGGACAGGGACTCCAAGCCCTGTCCAACCTACCAGGGGTGGGGCAGCCACAGCTTCTCTGGGCAACCTGTGCCAGGGCCTCACCACTCTCACAGGGAAGAATTTCTTCCCAGTATCCCATCTAACCCTGCCCTCTGTGAGTTTGGAGCTATTTTTAATGTACTGTTTTAAATTCTAACATAATGTTCATTTAAAGCTTTGTGAGAGGGGTCTAGTGAATTATTTTAACAAAAAACCCAAACAATCAAACAACCCTTCCTGTCCTGGTGACAGCAGGGCACTCTGGGTTTGTCTGGTATTGACTGTCACAAGCTGTTCCACGCCAGGCAGGACTATGATCTGGGGCAGGATGCTTCCTTTTTTACATTTGCTGAATCATATGAATAAAACCCAGAATGTGGTACACTACCTATAATGTTTGTTTTCTTTTGGCTGCTTGGTATATTTCATATAGAGTGGTATTAGTGAAATCAGGACCTGTATTGTAATGTGTCTCTTTTTTCTCCGAACATTTGTCTATCAGGTGAATGTATACTGCCTTATCTCCCTAAGACATATGAGCAGAGTTCTTTTTGAAATTTGGACAGAACCTTTTCACCTGGTCGGTGAAGAGGTACTGTACTCACTTGAGAAAAATAATATTTTTATCTTTTCAGCAACAGTTGAAAGAGATGTAAATACTCTTTTGAGTGTACTAATACCTAAAAAGGCTCCAAGAGAGCTTTAGAGGGACTTTGGACAAGGGCTTGGAGTGGCAGGACAAAGGGGAATGGCTTTCCACTGAGAGAGGGCAGGGTTAGATGGGGTATTGGGAAGAAATTCTTACCAGTGAGGGTAGTGAGGCCCTGGCACAGGTTGCCCAGAGAAGCTGTGGCTTCCCCATCCCTGGAAGTGTCCAAGGCCAGGTTGGATGAGCTTGGAGCAACCTGGGCTGGTGGAAGGTGTCCCTGCCCGTGGCAGGGGATAGAATGAGAGGAGCTTTGAGGTCACTCTCTGCCAAGACTGGTGTGTAATTCTCTGACTGTTGTGGCTGGAGTTCATGGACGTGAACGGTCGAGCCTTGGCTGAGTGCAGCAGCGACAGCAGTGCGTGCTCCATGTAGGCGTGTAGGTAAGTGCAGGACTGGCACTACGTGGCACCAGGGCGTGGCAAACCAAGTGTGAACCACAGGACTCTCAGATTTTATAATCATTAAGCTGCTGCAGTGTCCAAACTATTGCAGTGTTTAAAACATGCCAATGTAAAATGAACGTATCTTTTGAAAAACAGGATTTGCTTTCCTAATCTGAACGATAAGCCCAGACACACCATGCTAAAGTAACTGTTAAACTTTTTTTTGCTTGTAGGAACAATTGTTTAGCAAATAGAATAACATGAAAATAACACAGTTTATTGAATTCCTACAGGACAAAAGGGAGAAATTATCTTAATAATCTTAGTATGTGGCAGGTGTGGTTTGGGTGCTGAGGCAGTGCACAGAGGACAGCACAGGGGCGCAAAAAAGCATGGGAGCTTAAAGCTTTAATAATTGACAGTCTTCCAGATGTCTGCTGTCAGTTTGTGTTCATTCTGATGTAAAAAAAAAAAAAAAAAAGTAGATATGCATAATTTATCAATGCCATGCATGAGACTCATATGAATCTCACTTTAAAATTAAGATGAAAGATTCCTATTTCTGGGACTTTCTTGTAACCAAATATTTTAGGGTGTCGCTGTCAAGGGTAGGAGCTGAATGCTGTATTTCTTCTATTTAGACAATGCTGCTTTTACCACAGCAGTGTTTACATAGATGAGTGTATTATAAGTGAAACCCTGAGTGAGGACATCAGTACCAGTGTTTAAAAGTGGTGAGCTGAGCCACGGAGGAGTTGGGTGGTGGGGCCTGACATGTCTGGGATAGCCAGGAAAAGGACTGGCAGAAAAGTCACATTATTGCTTCCCTAAGATATATCAGGTTTTTTGGGGGGGTCTTGCCTTCTATTTTATCGTGTCAGAAATATGAGAGGTTTTTTGTGCTATGCCTTGATCTCAGCATATCCAGACACACGATTTAGATGAGCATGAAGCAGATAGGAGCAACCTGTGTAAATGTTTATTGGCTTTTTTGTAGGAAAGAGGTGGAGCTTATTTTTTTCCCCGTCACTGTTAATGGTGTGTTCCTAAAATATGATGGATTTATGAATAGGTTGAACATGCCTTTCCTTTTTTTGTCTTATTTCTGTGCTCCTCACTTGCAGGCGCGGTAGGTGAACAATGAGCCGTGTGGTGTGACAGGTAAATTTCACAATTTACCTGCTGTAATGGTGTGCTCTGTGCTGGTGTTCAATCATCTCAGAATTCTACTTGCCTGATTAGTTGAGTGCAGCAGATTTTCAATTTAAATGTAACTTCATCTGCTTGATTAAAAATGTAACAGAACATTATCTGTTGCAAATAAATTTCAGAGGAAGAGATGATTTTGCCTGTTTAAAAATAACATCTGCTTATGTTGGCTGGGAGCAGATGATTAATACCTCTCTAATTTCGAGGTTTACCAGTCCAGCTCACCTGTCTCTTTGCATGGATAACTGAAATTGATGGCTGTCGGGTATAAACATTTACCTGTTGATGTTTATTTGATGGATTTCTTTTTTAAGGATAATATAGAATCCCATCATTGGGCATTCATTTATTTGCTGCTCATCAAGATGATTGACAGTTTTGCCAGCAACATAGAAAAAGGCTTTCCTCTTTGGCACGCGCCAGAGGAATTCACTCCTGAGCGATAAGTGCCTTGCTGAAGAGAACAGATTTCCCAGATTTTCCACTTCCAGTGTGTATTTTGATCGTGCTGAGGGGAGGCTCATGGCTGGCGTGTCGCAGGACTTGGTGGGTGGTGGCCATCTCACAAACAGCTGAGTGATGCCACGGCAGCTCCTCGTGAGCTGATGGCAGGTGTACGCCACAGAGCAAAACCAGGGAAGCTCCCTCCAGCAGGGGTGGTGGCAGTTCCCAGCAGCCTTCCAGGCCAGTGAAGGGGTCTGTGGGGGCACTGTCTGGGTGCTGAATGTGCACCCCAACAGATGGGGACCTTCAGGTAGCTGGCCCCTGTGAACTCCTTTCCACCATATGGGAGCACTGTGGCTGCTGGACTCTGGCCAGTATCAACCAGTCCCTGGCCACTTATCAGCTGGTCCTGACTGCTGCCAGCCAGTTCCAGCCACCAGCCACCGCTCTGCCCCCTGCTCTGCACCCACTCTGGTGAGCTCCCAGCCCTCAGGGTGCCCCCACTGTGCACTGCACCAGCCCCTTTCTGTCCTGGTGCTGCCTCCACTGTCCTGCCCACGCTTGCTGGGAGTGATCCAGAGCTGCCGGCTTCAGCCTCAAAGGGTGGGAACAAGCACAGCTCCCTGTAAACATGATGGATGGCCAGGGAGGAAAACAGGGATCAGAACAGCACTGCCTGTGCCAGGGGGCTGTTCTGCAGCCTGTCACAGAGGTGTGTCCAGTCCCACACAGGTTTGTGTCCCTGTGTTCCTGATAGTTTCTTCAGGTTTGGGGATTTTTATCCAGAAATTAGGTGTTATGAAAAGATCTACAGTCTTTCCACACCACTCCTCTCATAGAGCTGTGAAAAAAATAATTATTTCTATGAGAGACCAGGCTGTATTTAAATTCAATTCACAGTAAGATAGATGAGGAAAATGCTGTTAAATTTTTGACTTACCTTTAACTGAAACCAAACTATGCACACCTGGGTCACACTGATCCACAGGACAGGGCCAGTGGCTCCCAGTTCTCAGACGTTTTACTGGGGCCCAGTTTCCAAACCATGGTGGGTTTCCTGTGCAGCCCACAGCAGAGGCTGCTGCAGGAGGAAATAAATACAGCACTGGTCCATGCTTTCTTCCTGTTCATGCCTCTTATTTGTCTGAGGCTAAGCAGTAATGCAGGCTTTTTCCCATTTATACTTCATGAGTCTGGATATTCCCAGCCTTTCAAGATTCCATTACATTGTTCCCACAGCATAAAGTGAGAACATCCCTGCAAAGGAGCTAAAACTCTGATGTCAAAGGCTATGTGTGGCGAGGACCCCCCCATGCGCTTCCCCGTGCCAAGTGCAGCCTCTGGACCTTCCTCACAAACCAAGTGTGGTGTGATACACAACTTACCTGCGGAGTTATTCTTTTTTTCCTGTTGCCATAATACTTAGGAAAACTCACATCATAAGTTCAGTTCTTTTCCAGTGGTTTTGAATTGTCAAATACACATTTATATAAAAATCACAGTCTGTAACCAGCTTGACCCTCCTATCACTGAAGTTGGCATCAAAAAAATTTTTCCTTCCCAGCTGCAGGATCTGCCACAAATACACCTCACTTTCAGACAAAAATAACCCTGCATTAGGAAAGCAGCCCTTGGTGTTCAGCTTTTCCTTTGGTAATTTTCAGACGTTTTTGGTGGATGTAATTGCACATGTGAATTTGTTTATTCTTATATTATTATATAATTCCCCTAAAAATATAAGTTTGTTAACATACAGTCCTGATACCACGAAAGGCCTCTGCGTTCATGAGCTCGAGACATGAATGCCTTTTACCAGGCACCACTTGCCTTGAACACGGCAAACCACATCCAAAGAGCTTGGAAAAAAAACCCTTTCTTTTTTTTTTTTTGAACTGCCGTTCATTTTGTATTGTTTTGCCCTCTGTATTGTAAATACAGAAGAGTTCTATGTGCTGGGCATGTAAATAAACCTGTTAGGTTTGGGTTTTTTTAGTACAGTCTATTTCTCTTTATTATATATGAGTGAAAGGGTTATTGTATTTTCAGATCTGGAAGCTCAAGACTAATCCAGGCTGCGTGGAAAACAAGGGGGTGTACTTCAGAGGATTTGCTGGAGTTCTGCTATTGTTGGTCTCAAAACACAGCTTCAATGGGCCTAGATGACCTCATCTTTCACTGCCCGCTAATCCACCACCTCCATTTTAACCTGTCTCAGAAAAGTTTATTTAAGGAGACTTGCACTGGAATAATAGCTGACGTTTTGCATAAGACATAAAGTCAAAGTTAAACAAGTACATCTGTGTTGGAGTCGTGTACTGAACACTGAAGGAAAAAAACTTCAAAATTTGCCATAATTTTTTATAATAATGTTTTAATTTTACAGGTGACATTAAAACATAAAGAAGCCTCAGGCAGTCCATAGCTAGAGCTTCAGTTTAGTATCTGTGGTTCAGTTATCAGCTTTTGAAATGCATTTACCTCCTTTTTCAATCAGTGCTAGGAAAAAACCCAGTGAAACTGTCTTTTGGAGAAAATCTCATTACTTGTGTGTCTGTACCACTCCCGCATTCCTGAAAGTGTTCCAGCTCGGATTGGACAGGGCTTGGAGCAACCAGGTCTAATGGAAGGTGTTCTTGCCCATGGCTGGCAGGGGTTTTGGATTAGATGGACTTTAAAGTCCATCCCAACCCAAACCATTCCATGATTCCGTATTTCTATGATCCCTGGATCTGTTGCTCGTGTTGGAGCCCTCCTGTCCCACATCCAGCTGTGAATGGGCACAAACAGATCATTCTTCAGGTGTGGCCTCTGTCACTGCTACTGCCCTAGCAGCTGAAGTTGTCTATGAGTGCTGAAAAATGCCATTCCTCTCTAAGTATGACCGCAAAATATTGTTTTACCACCCATTTTAATTGAAAGCTTCAGCCACAGAGAAGAGAAAATGCTCTGTGGAGATCCTTGCTTTTAATTTTTTCAAGGAGCTGGAGTCTAGCTATGTGCTAGTTAATGCTGCCAGTAAGAGTTAAGTATAAAAGAGAAAAAAGACAAAGCAGATCTGCAAAAGTATTTTTACAGTCCTACCCCAGCTTATTGTTAGAGTAGCTGGTAAGCAAGAGGTATGTGGGATGTGCAGTTATTCCATCAGTCACAGAGCCATAAAATAGGATTTGGAGGTTAAAAAGCTGAAGTAAGCGTCACCAAATAAATAATTAGAGTTAGACGTTGATCCCCTTGTCTGTCAGTCACGCCACCAACTTCTGTAGCCATTGGACTGGCAGTCGGACCATGAATATCAATGTTTTCATTTTGTTGGGAGGTGCCTCATGCCTGGTTTGGCTCCATCCTGAGCCTCTCAGGAAATCCCAGACTTGCACTTCTGCTGGCACACCTTTTCCCTCATCTCTGTTTTTTTCCCTCAGCTTTTTTGGCCCTTCTTATCCCCCCTTTGATTCCACCCAGAGGATTGGATCCAGTGTGCCAAGAGGACAGTTTGGCCATGCTGCACAGAATCAGCAGGCAAACTGGTGAAAACGGTGTCTTTAAAGCCTGTGCAGCACTGTCACCTGCCTGTCCTGCCACAGAGAGGCTGTGGGAGACGAGCCAGGCAGGAACAGGAGCTGGCAGTCTGGTGGGACACAGCCCCTGTCCATGCCTGGTCCAGGCTGTGCCCTGCCCTCCACTCCGAGTCCCGGTGATGCCACAGGCAGGTGGGACAGGCTCTTTCCTGCTTGTGACCCTGCTCATCTCCCCATTCCCAGAGCCCAGCAACTACATTCCCAGTCTGGAAAAGCTGCCCTTGACTCACTAGAAGAGGAGGTTGGACTTTTGCAGGGCTGGTCATTGTGTCCCAGTGCCCCTGTGTCACTGCCAGGGGCTTTCACTATGCACTCATGATGTGCTCCATGTGGGGAGAATGGGGACAGCTGCTTGGGGACAAAACGTGATGAAAGTCTGGCAGCAGCAAAATTGCACTCTCTGTGGAAAAATGCTGAGTTCCTTGGCCTCTTGAGAAAAATTAAAAAGCATCAGACTTGGGGACTTAAGGAATTTGAGGTGAATTTGGTAACTCTGACCTTCAAATAATCTTCTTGCAGATTTGAGGATACCAGGTCTTTCAAACCCTCTTCCCAAAGCTGTGATGACAGGAATTTATACACTGATTTTTAAACCCTGAATTACAGTGTAGAGGGCAAGGGGAACACCGTAACACAATTCATGGCTGCATAACTCGGTTATGGTAGGGCTTGTTAAAATGTCACTTATCAAGTGTTTTTCCATTGATTTGTTTTTGTGGTATCATTTTTTTTAATCCACATAGGTAGCATTACAGCAAGTGTTTATGTATTTGGAATGTCTTTAGGTGAACATATTTACATCAGCATCCAAGGCTGTATAGCAATACCAGGTAGTTGTAGATTGCTGTCCATACGCTTTCATTGTTTTGCAGTTTGGATCTGGCAAGGAGATGTTTTCCTTTTGCAGATTTCCTTATACATGTCTGTTTTTAGCAATAATAAGGTGTCTTCATGACTAGAAAAATTATTGCAGCTTTAACATCTGTTTGAAAGCAATTTTACTAGTTATTTTCTAACAATTTTACTAGTAAAATTAACATTACCAGGATTTTACAACCCCTTGCTCATCAAGCACTGTGCAATTCCCTATATATATGCTATATGCAGAATTCCTGATTTTTGCTGCTTCAGGTTCATTTGCTTAGTCAGTGTGAAACTCTTCTGAAACTTGACGTGTTTTGGTAAACACGGTTCTTCAGATTACTTACGTTTCTTCTGCTGTGGGTCAGAAAGTTGCAGTTTACAGACTGCTGCTTTAAAAACCTGCCCAGGAGGTGTCAATGGGGTTTTGTGGCTACACAGATTTTCATTAGTTTCTATGTTTTTTATAGGGGATCGTAAAAACTCATTCATCCATTGCAAAAAAGCTGTTTGTGAACCTCCAGCTTTCCCTGTGTTGAGCCACCACCACGACAGACAAAGATTTTTTTTTTTTCCTTTTCACACAATAGTCCTGTGCTCAGCCCTTGCCCCAGTCCACAACGACAGACCGTTTTCCCTTGGGGAGGCTGCAGCTGGCTGGGATGGGGCCAGGTGGACAGTGCTGCCGTCGGCGAGCACTTGGCTGTCCCTTGCCATCCTTAGGGTGCCCAGTCCAGCCAACACCCTGGCCAGATTAGTGGAAAGGGGCAATGGAGGGCTCTGGATCTTTGTTCGGTGCCCATCAGAGCAGCCAGCTCTCTGTACTTGCTGCTGTGCCAGGTGCCACGCGAGAGCCCAGAGAAGGTAAAAAGGAGGTGGGTGAGAAACTCGCCCAGTCCAAGGCCGACATTTCCAGGGGAATGGATTCCCAGGACAAACAGGATATGTTGTGAGTAATATCTACGAGAAATGGATTTTCATAAACTTTATATCCAAAGTAGTGGATTCTTCTGCACAACATAAATGGTATTATGAAAATGTAAAGTTCATTAACAAGCTGTGTATTTTTTTTATCCACTTGAGTGTAATTTAGAGATTATATTGTGTAATAGGATTTATACCATTATGCTGTTTAATCTTTATGGTGTTGCAAACATGTTAAGCACAGCTGGCAGAACCGAGCGCTTGTCTTCGATGTGAGGGTGCCCCAACGCACAGTGAACAATGCATGTTGATCTGCAGAACTTGGGTTTCTTGTATCAGCTGTAAGCGCTGTACAGCAAGAACCCAACGGACTCAACTGTCTTACTTTGAAGGATGTGGTGGTACTGGTTTGAGCATACTTTGTGTTAGATGTGGAGGGTGTCTGTATCTCTGTCAGCAAGGTGCTGTGCTTGAGGATATGTTTTAAAGAGCAGCCTAGGAAGCGCCGTATTAGTCAGGGAAAAGGTGGTATTTTTCTTGAACTGGAGGAGTTAAAGCTCTTTACTGTCTTGTGGTGTATGAAGCTCTAAACTAAGTGGTTTGGGAATACGTGATTTCTCCTTTGCAGTCTGGAGGTACATGGAAAGTGAAAGTCTGGAAATGTCAGACTGACCAGTGAAAGCAGAGGATGCTGTGACAGACACTGTGATACTTTCAATGAGTATTAAAGCACTAGTCCAGGTCAAGGCATCCCTCCTCAGTGCAAAGTACTTCTAGACATTCCTTTATCCTTTCTTGCTTTCTAAAATATATCATCTTAGTCCTCTCTTTAACCATAAAATATCACACAGAGATAAGCTTCTGCAGGGTCTAATACTGTCTGGGATTCAGAACCTCATCTGCCCCTCCTTCCCCCCAAAAGGCACTTTCCCATAGACCTAATTTTGGGGCACCCTGTCTCCTTTGTTTCTGGCTGGATGGAGGTAGCTGTGTCCCTCTTTTCTGTCCCTTGTCAGAGATTGCCTACATACCCAGGTGCTCTTGTCAGGCATTCCTTGTCCTTAACAAAGTCCTGATGGTATTTACTTTCTGGCAGCAGTTAAAGGAGACAAGGCAATGCTTCATCTATGGGTGTTGTGTTGGGTATGAACCATCTTCTTTGGCAGAAGAGAAAACTTCCGACACTGCTGTCATCCTGCTGTGTCGAGTTCAGCACAGGGTAGAGCCTGTAGTGGCACACCTTTTCCTGAGGACAACTTGGTGCTGGGCTGAGCCCGGTTATCAAACTGCCAGAAATTTCGTGGTGAGGCAGAAGCATGGCTTATGTCCGTGTTTTGTCATTGATGTATTTTTACAACATTTGATCAGGCATTACACCCTCAAAGGCCACAGATTTACACTTATTTAGAGACATAGTGCTGATTTTTCCCCTGTTTAATTCTACACGGAACCATCATGGAATGCTGTTGGGTTCTGAAACACAGATTATTTTAGAGAGAGGGATAAGACATAAGAATTTCTGTGTCAATGACAAGCTGTGTCTTGTTAAACAGAAAAAACAGTTTCTATATTAATCCCCTGTAAATAATGCTGAGCCAGTTATTACTGACTCCCAAGACCCAAGGGCGGGTTGCTGCTCTTCACATGGACAAAAGAAGCATAACCAGACCATTTTGTGAAGCTGAAAAAAATTAGGAAAATTTCGAAGCTGGGGATAACTTTCCTATTCTTCCACCCAGAATGGTTTATAGCTCCTGAGTTTTTGCTTTATTTAAAAAAAACACTGTGCAATATACCAGTCAAAAGCACCAGATGTCAAATGCCCACCTTGCAAAGACCCAAATCAGAGCGATTTTTGTGTGAAAACACGATCCAGACTATTTGTGTTTGTGGTGATGAGACCAGGGCCGTGTTGCCGCCTGTCAGTGTGGGTGTGGGTCCTGCTGCCCTGGCCTCCCTGGCTGTTGTCTGTGGCTCACAGGGTCACCAGACCCCCAGAGCGGCCGCACACACTCCCTGCCTCTGCACGCGCTGGCTCACAGGGTCCCTGTTTTCCTCCGGGCTGCTCAGCCACGGCCTTTCATCGCTCCGAAGGGTCGAGCGGGTCAGGCTGAGCTCCCGCATTGCATCGGGAAACACCACTTGGAGAAAGACATCCAGGAGCAGAGCAGGCGTGTGAGCAGCACAGCTCCAACAAAGGTCCGTCTGTCAGTGGCTGTCACCCCACAAACCTACCTAAAATGTCCTTTCCTTTCTTCCGTCTCCCTGTACAGCTTTTCTTTATTTTTTATACAAAATGTCAGCTTTTTGGCATTTGGGTTATTCCTTAGAATGGATCTGTTCTTTGTGTAAAATAAGCTTTGGGTGTTTATTTAGATGTTCACTGAAACTGTGTGGAGAGCAGTAATTGTGTCGTACTAAAGAATTAATCCATTTAGTCATGGGAAGCCCTACTTAGCCTTTTTTTCTTTTTTTTTTTTTTCCCCAGCATAACAGGCAATTTTAAGGAAATACAACTTTAATTTAGAAATTTTATTTTAATAATTATATTTATAATCTTGTTTTCATCTAGGGGAAAAGAAAATCCTTTTTATCTGCTTATTTTTCAGGAGAATCATCATTTACCATAAAAATGTATTTTTATGCATCTGTTCCTTTTATTCTTCAACTCCTAAATGGACATGCTTCTTGTAACACAGGTGCTTCAAGCTATTTTATGCAGACTACTAATTCATCCTAGGGAATCTTAACATTCTAACATATAATTGTCTACCTATAGCCCTAGACTGGTAAAATAATGTCCACAGCTTGCTGTAGCTCCTGTGTGTTGCCTTTCACTCACATTAAAGTGGCTGTGCTTCGGGGTTTTTTTGTTGTTTTGTTTTGTTTTTTAACCTCCCCAGGCATGTTCTGGATTTCACTGTACCGAGCCGCTGTCTCTGTTAGGAACGCAGCAGGGAGCCATTTGTTTACTGACTGTTCAGACCCCTTCCAGCAAAATTGCAATGCATCTTCATTGGCCATGTGAGTGTCCAAGGGGGGCATTCCAAACCACAGGCAGTGGGTCCAGCTGCCTGGGGAGTGTCCACTGGAGCACTGGCACTCAAAGGGACCAAGGAGAGGGGCTGGAGCAGGGCTATCCCTGGGCACAGACCTTAGGATTCCTGGGGGAACACCATCTGTAGCTGGAGGCAGACACACTGATTCCTGTGGGGCCAAGGCAGAAGGTGTCCCTGAATGTGTCCACTGTCTGTCCCCAGAGGGAAAAACACAAGGCGTCTGGTGCTTGGTCAGGCGGAGACGTTTATATTTTGCGGTTTTGGGAAAGTATTTAAAGTAACAGACAATACAAAAGCAAAGCTCAGGGAGCATTTGGACAACGCTCTCCGGCACATGGTGGGATTCCTGGGGCTGTCCTGTGCAGGGCCAGGAGTGGAACTCAATGATTATTGTGGGTCCCTTCCAACTTGGGATATTCTGTGATTCTGTGATGGTACATTAGAGATTGCAGGAGGTTTTGAGTGCTTGATGCTGAAATTCAATGGCTGGCTTTTCAGTTCTGCCTGTTTTCCCTTTGTATTTGTGAAACGGTACACAAGTAGGGAGGAAATTGTTGAAAATACGCCACCAAATGTGTTTATCAGTAGCAAAAAGGTGACAGAGTCAGCAGTTTGCCTGCAGCATCCTGGTCCCCCAGAAATGGTAAGTGAAAATGCTTTTAAAATTAATCTGTTCAGGCCAGAGCAGAGCAGCATATGGACTGGGAGCTGCCACTGGACGTGCTGGTTCTTATTTTTCCAAACCTCATGTATTGCTGGCACTCAACTCAGTTGTTAGTATCTACCTGTCAAATATAATATCTTCATTATAGTCGTGCAAAAGTAGCACATCTTTTTGATCCATATTTGTGTGTCAGAAGGTGTTAAACGTGGCATATGAACAGACTATCTGGCAAGAATAGAATAGGTAAAAAGGTAAGACATACAGGGTTGTTGGTTACAGAAATACAATTATTTTTGTTTTACCATCAGAGAAGGTTATTATGCATATCAGCATTTCTTGGAGCTGGAACCTGAATTTCAGGTGTTTAGAATTGCATCTGTATTTATGCTATTAAATGCTTTTATTACACAAAACTGAACATTACAAATGCATTCACATAGGATAAATGTCACAATTTGTGGCAGCCTCAAATGCTTTTTAATTGCTGTTGTTAAACGAGGCCTCTAACAGTGAGAGGGTGGTGAAAGGGCTGTATAATATCCTGTGTGTGTGAAGAGGATCATGGAAGAGATTTTGTTATCTGTTCAGTGCAAGAACCCAGGCAGTGTCCACTGAAGCTGGTGTTTGGAACAACGTCCTTTTCAGGCTCCGTGTCATTAAGCCACATAACTTTGTTCCATTAGATTCTTGGTGGGCTCAGAAGACTGTCAAGGAGCCATGAGGGCCATGAAAACCACCAGCCATGGGGCAGGAGTGGTCTGTGGGTCTCTGTGTGGGTGCCACTGGTGCTGCACATCCCAGCCTGGTCCAGCGAGCCACACCAAAGGAGCTGCTGTGGGAGAACAGTGACCCAGCAGCGGGGTGGGCGAGAACTGGTGGCACTGTGGAGGGACTTGGGGCCCCTGGCAGGGGCTGCTCGGGGGCTACGCTGCACCAGCAGGAGGGTCCTGACCTGCCACAGGCCCCGTGCGTGTTGCAGCTGATCCCAGCTCTGGAGCCCCCTGGGAAGAGGCAGAGGTTGGTCCTTCCTTTGGTCACATTTTGTTCGGTCACAATTCCTTTGGTCACATTTCCTGGACAACGCATGGTACCTGTGCTTTGGGTAGGAAAAAGGTAGATGGGTGTCAAAATGTCAAAAAATGTTAGATGTAATGTCAAAAAGCTTGTTCTAATTCAAAAAAAAAGAAGAAGAAGAAAAAGTCTACAGTTACCTTCTAGTTAGTCTTGTCTTTATTTAAAGGTTTAATATGAATGTCGAAATTTAGTTCCCAACACCTGTGTTTGAAGCACCATCACACCTGCCTAGACAATGCTGAGCATGTGGCACCGAAGCACTCAGAGCCTCGTCTGCAGTGTTAGGGTGCTTAGGGCCACCCCTAAAACATCACATTGAGGAACATCTGGCTTCTGCTTAAGACATGCATGGAGGGGTTGCACGCTTTGTCCAGGTGTCAGGATGGGTATTTAATTCTTTTCTGCTGATCTGGTGTGTCCTGTCTTCAGCCAATTTCTCTTAGCGTCCTCACCATCCTCTCTCCTGGTACTCAATACGGGATATGGTGAACATTTCCTGAACATAGCCAGGTTCAGGAAACTGGCAATAATGGGAACTTCTGATCCAAATTCAGAGCTGAAGCATCAACTTTGAAAAGCATGTGCAGAGATCATACCAAAATTTTTCCTTCCTCCTGCTCATTATTTTGTTCCATTCCTTTTTAATAACTTTTTAATCAGCAGTACTTCCTAAAAAAAAAAATAATTTAATTGTTTTAATGAGATTTATTGGTTTTAGGCAGTGCCCTGTGGTTTGCTTAACATAATTACAAAGCAAGGTGCAGCTGCAGCAGAAAATAAGTGAAGTAAAGAAGAAAAGAGTGAGAGAAGAGAGTGCCAAAAATCTCTAGGCAAGGGCTCTCTTTGCCAACACAGCAGACAACCTACATGTTCGTGACATGCCAGCTCCCTCATTCCTTCTTGGTGCCTAGAAAGAAATCCTGACAGGACTGTGATATGCCTTGAACTATGTGCCTTTGACAACTACCTTTGATTCCTTACCTGTGGGGAAAACTACACGTTTTGGGTACCTAAACTTTCAGCCCTTCAAAGGTTTATTTTACCCATTTTAGACATTTGGAAGTTTTCATTTTCAGTGAATGACAACAGGTGAGTGTATTGAAAGCACCAGTTCTGCTGGCCATATCCTTTTTTTTCTGAAGTTGTTGCCCCACTCCAGCTCACCATGTCCCTCACTGACAGAGGGTTTTCTCTGAGGCAGAGGGCAGTGCAAAGGGATGCAGAGCTGTGGTAAACATCCACTGGCACTTCTCTGCCAAGAAAGAGAGTCACTCTGTTAGTTATTTTCCATTTTTTTTTCTCAAAAGACAGCAAACTATAATTGAAAACCAAGTTGCAGCAACTTGTTAAATACTCCAGGACCAGCACCCGTTTTCACCCCGCACTGATGTTTGGGCTGCAGCTGCTGCAGATCAACGGGAGGCCCCAGATGGTGCTGTCTAATCCCCAGGAGAATCCGTGTCCTGGAGGCAGCTCTTATCGCTCCAGACCATTGCAGACATTGTCTGCAAGTCTGCTGTAACAGGGAATAATACAAACATGCAATGCATGAGTTTCACTTCCTTGAGCAACACAAAGACACAGGAAGTGAAGTTAAATGTTACAAGAATAGAATTCACATTACCGAAAGCTGAGTTATTTTTGCTGCCCCAATAGGTAGCTGGTGGTTTGGGGGGCAAGAGGCACACTCCAAATGTCATGCCGGTTGTGTTTTGCCGCTCAGAATTGCGGTACAGAGACCGTTTAAGAACATTTTTGCATTTGTTTTGTCTGTGCTGTTAGCTGCCGTTATCTCACCTGGGTGACACTAAACACGCTGCTGTGCCTGAGGTGTCGGAAATGCGCAGATTTCCCAGTTTTCCCAATAGAAGTATATCCTGGTTTCCCCTGTCCTCCTGTGCACCTGTTTCATTGTCCTGGCAGGTGCAGGATGAACGGGCTCTGCTCCTTTCCAGCTCCGCCCAGCAGACAGAAGAGTTTCTGTCCACTGATAGGGAATATCTCCTGGCAATTCTTTATTAATCACGTTGCTGCTACATAGTACGCATAATTTTGGACCTTCTTGCCTATTTCCATCAGCATATGCCTTTTAAAATCATTCATGTTAGGCATTTGGTGATGTAATTTTATTTTCAAAAAGTGATGAATCAGTTAATTCTGGCAGGTAGTGCAGGTATTTCTGTTGTGTTCATGTATGACTTGATCTTGTCACCTCTAGAGTCCGTTTTGATCTCCACAGAAGTTATGACGATCCCTCAGTGGAGACCAAGGCATAGCACTTAGTGAAAATTAAAAATAAAATTAAAATATATTGAAAAAGGAAAAAATCTAGAAGTTCCTGGAATGGTGTTTATAGAAATAGATTATCATCAGTTTATCAGTGTCTTGTTTTTTACCAAGCTGTAAAACTTGTCCTGATTTCACATTGTATATGATTTATGCCGTGCTGAGTTGTTTCTCTCATACCTGAAAAATTCCAGAGGCATTCAGGTTCCTGATGGCTCTTACTGGCACTATAAAGAACCTTTTATTGCCTAATATATGATCTGCTGCTCTGGGACCAAAAAATAGAACATTTCAGGTTATTCTGCAGAAAATGTCTTAAGTTCCTCTAACATTCCAAATGGAGTCATAATTTGGGGATTTTTCCCTTTATTTAAAAGAGAGTGAGCAAAAGTTACTTGACTTTTCATTCAAGAATAAACTAAAATCCTGTAGCATTTTTTACCATGTGGAAGAAGAGAACAAAAATCTCACACTAAACTATTGATAGTTTTGGTCACTTTAGGTCCAGCTGCACTCAGAAAAGAGCATAGGTGCGGGTTTTTCTCTGTTTTAAATAACAGCATCCTAGCCAATAGTGGCTTGGCAAGGATGTACATGTGCTGAAAGGGTCATTATTCAGACTTACTTTGGTTGAAACTGTTTCATGAGGAACTACATAATTTTATCTCTCTAGTTTAATTTTGGCAAAAGCTGGTGGAGGGTGTAATGTTTCCTAGCAAGAGTGGTACTGGCAAGCTTTGATACATTCTGTTTGTGTCCCTCAGTAATTACTTTTAGCATCATTTAGACCACAAACAGGTTTCGGGGGCACACATTGTCACATCGCAGTAACTGGAGGAGCACAACAGGATCCTCTCTCCAGAGCTTCACCTACAAGATAAAAGATGCTTGAGATTAATATGCAAACATTTGGAAAGCAATGCAAGCAGGAGGCAAACTGTGCCACTTGTGGAAGTTGGATTTCCTGCGTCACAAAACGCCCAGAGACAAGGAATGTGGATTAAAGTGGCTGTGACCACCAGGAGCACAGTCATCACAGAATTTGGCCTTTGTTAGTGTGGAGAGTGAGCCAGGTACAGTGAGGGTTATTCCCACTGTAACCACAGAAAATAAGGTGCAGCAGGAATGAACTTCCTTGTTTGCACTTGAAAGGTTTCGCTGTGTTCTCTTTAATTTTAACAGCATTGATATTCCGTTTGCTTTATGAAACCCTTTATTACAAACAGTTATGAATATGAACATCTCATTTGACTGCTGATGAACAGAGGGGAAAATCTAAATTAAAACTTTAAATACCACTATTTAATTACCCAAATGGCTTTGACTGTGTTAAAGAGTGCCTGGGATTATTCTGTTTTTCAATTTGTTTTAATGCTTCCTCTGTAAAAGCTGATGGATTCCCAGGCCCATTGCTGTCACTGATGAACTATATAAAGATAAATGACATTATGGTAAATTCCACTTAATGACACATTTTTAATTTTCAGAACACAGACATTTTCTGGCTAGTGAATGAAGGCTAATTACCTCAAGATCAGAACAAAATAACTCCTCATTTTGAAAGATAATAGAAAAGAAATGTTGCAGATTAATGATGCTATTTATCTTTAAAAGAAAAAAAACTCTATCTTTATCCTGATAGTGCTGTTCCCTGAGGAACACGGTTATAAAATGAATCTGAAGTCGCAACTTAATAGGTTATTAAAATTATTTGAGTGCGGGCTCCTCTGGTTCAGCCTTTCCATAAATTTAAATTGGAGGTCTGCTGTATTTCTAAAGAAAGCAGCTTGTTTACGAGGCCACGGGGAGCAGACAGGATCCTGACAAAAGACACGCCTCACCCTGTGCTGCAGCTCCTTTTCTAAGCCTGAATGGAACTTATATGTTTCAGAAACAGTTGAGAGAAAAGTTTGAAATGTCTGAATTATGTTACACCAGCGTCTTTTCTTTCCAGCGTGTGTCATGGGAAGAGTAAGTGGGAGTAGAGGGCACAGAGGTAAATGTGAAGCAGGGGCACGGCAGCAAACGGCGTCGGCTGCGAAATGCCGGGATCAGCGGGTTTGTGGCTGAGGGCACAGGTGGCACCATTAGTTCTCGCTGCAAGGCTTGAGCAGTGCAGCCTCACCTTTGAAAAGGATGGGTGGGAAAACATTCCAAGCGTGAGTTTGTGTGCACTCGTTGAGGCTGTGCTGCTCCATCCCTTGTTGTTCCCAGCCAGATCACGGGTAACACTTCTGTCCCTCTCCCTGCTGATGTGACTTCTGTCATGAAAGCACATTCCTGTCAGAAACCCTTCTCCTGCAGAGAACTAAAGTGTATGAAAATGTAATTGAAAAAGGACATTTCCATCCTGGAAAATACCTTTTGTGTCAGTTGTTGCCTAGGTCCTGGAAAGCTGGACTCGGTGCCCTGACAGCCACACTGCTGGAATGCACTGTGCTTGGTGAAGCCTCCTCAAGGTTTTCTGAGTACCGTGGCCATTCCATGATGCGTGGTTTGTGGCTCAGCCCTGGATGAGTTCACTGTGGAGTGGAAAGTGGCTAGTATGTCCTCAGCTGAACAGGTCAGGAAAGAGAGTTCTTGGAGCTTCTGAAGCTGAAAAACAAGAAGGTGGAGGGAGATCCCACTCACTAGGTTCAGATATCATGGGCTGAAGGCATAACTGGGTTTTGGGATTGGATATTGGGTTTTTCATGTGCCTGTTCACAGTGCAGTGTCATTTTCCCTTGGCCATGCTCAGCTGGGTGCTGGTGGTTGCTTGCTGTGACTTCATTCATAGAGGAGCAAGGGTCTGCTCCTGCCACCGGTGCTGCAGGAGCCCACCCAGATGGGTGTGCCCCTCTGTGTTGGCTGCAGCTCAGTGACACAGGGGTCTGTACTCCCGTCTCTTACCCAAGTTGCTCGTCCTCCCCTGCCTTTGGACAACTAAATTTGGTATTTAATTACTGAATTAAATACCAAATTTGATATTTAAGTACAGCCTGGGCTTCAGGGAGCTTCCTTTATTTGCAGCAATTCCAGTGTTTTTTGTGCTCCAAGCCCATCTCAGGGCTCCCCATCCAGCCCTGCCCTCCGTGGTGTGACAGACTGGGGTTTCATAGCACAGGAGGCTGCCAGAGGGGCTGGTGGTCCTGCCACAGAGAGGCACTCCCAGAAGTGGCTGTGCAGCCATTGTGGGGCCAGTTACATCCCTTTGCATCTCTCCCAGAGACTGCCCTGTGCCACTAAACCTGCCTATTCACCACCCAAATCTCACTGAAGGCGTTCTGGAAACCCGTCAGTGGTACTTTCTTGTAAAATAGTAATCCAGAGGGCGTATTTTGTATTATTTGGGTTTGGATACAAATTACATCCAAAAAGATGGATATATAGTCCTTAGAAAAGCCCTACATATAGTCCTATATTTCTTAGAATATATAGTCCTAAGAAAAAAATATCTTAGTGGCAATGTAGAGTTTAGTATTTGTTTAATATTTGTTGAGTATTATTTGTTTCAATATTAGGCATGATGGAACACGTTGGCTTGTGTGTGAGGTTAAACAGAGTTAGAGTTAAAGCCCCAGCAAAGATCACTCACTGACAAAATGCAGCACTTCTGATGTCAACAGTCAGGAGAAACATTTTTAGCACCTCTGGTGTTCCCACTGTTTTTTTCATTGTCCTGACTACTTTGTGCATGCTCCTGCCACTCGTCTCTGACAGGGACATCGTTGCTCTTTGCCTGTGACTTTCCTTTTGGATTGTCCGTCTGCTTTGCAGGCGTTGGTAATACGTGGTCTGGTAGAAAGAGAGACCTATGCCATGATCTGGAGATCATTGTACACAGTTAACATGTGGTGCCAACGTAAAAAAGAAAATACAGAGCAGATGAATTTTGATTAAGATTTAAAATAGTTATTTGCTGAGTTTGTACGAGATCTGGGCAAACCTAGGAGGTTTCATGCTTGTAGTTTAAGATTCCACTGTGGGTATTTGTTGCTGTGGATGAATCAGCAGTTCATACAGCAGTATTTTCTATAAATTATTAATCTATTCAAGAATGTGTAATGTGAGCATATTCTCTGTCCTGAAGGATTACTGGGTTTGTTCACACAAGGGAGTGGTAGCTCACGTACTGAGGCAGTCCCAAATGATTTGGAAGCCAGCTATCCCCCATGGCAGCATCCTGTGTGCTCCGGTGTGTCCTCCAGAAGCTCAGCAGATAATTCAGGAATGGTCACCAGAAAAAAACAATTGCTGTAAGAAAAGGGTTTATTTATAAATGGTTAGGGTTATAAGGCTGGTGGAGGTTTCCTTGGTTTTTGAATTTTGTTTTTGAAAGCTTCACATTTTTCAGAGTAAGTTTCACTTTTTGCAGTTTAAGTTTTCTGAAGCCTAGGATCACAAGGATACTCTTGAGAAGGAGCCTCTTTTAGGTAAATTGTAATATCAAAACTATATGGGTTTTAATTGTGTAATTATTTTAATTGCTACATAAATGCAAATGTTATTTATCACTTAGATTTTAGTAAACAGTGCAGTGCTTTATGATGAAATTTCTAGGCTTAGTTTTTCCTGATTTATTGTCTAGTACACAGAATATCAGAGATGTATATGTAAGTATTTTGCCAACATTTCTGACAGATCCTGACAGCAGAAACTGCAATTTTTATTTTTTAGGTTATATGGGTTTTCTGTTGGACAACTGCTGATATGATGGAGATCTTAATATTCTAAAAAAATAAATTTATTTGAATTATCTTATCCATAGACATAAGCCTTAAAAATAGCTGGCTTCCATGGCTGTTGTGGCTAATATCTAGCATTTATACATAAATTCTTCCAATTGTACTAATGGAATTCCAGTCCCAGGCAGCAGCATTTTACAACACCATAGTAAAATGCAATGTCTGAAACTAGGAAGTGTCTCTAAGAAGTTCTTTCACGTTGAAGCAAAAATGTGCTCAGCAAAAAGAAATGTAAATTTAAGGAAAATCTCCAATTTCCTATTCTATACAAAGCTTTGATTTTTTGCTGATTCAGGCAGTAGGGTTGAAATTGGAGCTTCTTATTTCTTCTGAAATAATCACTTTTTACTTTGTAACAGTCTTTCATTTCTCATAGCACTATCTTCTGAAACAGTCCGTTTTGCATGTATGAATCTGTTTTTCTCTAGATAACACAGAAAGTAAAACTATTAGAAACAGTTTCCCATCTATTACTTTCCAGAGTGCATAGAGAAATACTAATTTTCAGTGGCACCCGTTCAGGGACTTTACTGATGTCTTTTTCCCTCCTTTCAAAAAAAAGAAGAGGAAGAAGGAAAGGCATCCGTAGTCTAAATTGACTATGCCAAATAACATCTTAAATCTCAATAGAACATATAGAAGGCAGATATTTAATGGTAATAAAGCTGTCAGTAAAAGCCTGGTGGCTGAGGAGGATTGCAGAGCCTGTGCTGGAGCGCTCCAGAACCGTCTCAGGAGCACGCTGGGGGATGGTCAGCACCATGTGTGGTTCCTTGGGTCTTGTATAACTCTTCCCTGACACAAGCACAATTTTAACCTTTATTTAAATGTGAAATCATGTGCTATGATGGTACAGTAAGTATATTCTAGGCAAGAAGCCCCCTCTTAATGGGAGCCCTGTAGTTTCATGGCCTGGACCAGCCCCAGTGGCATTTCTCCTCTTATAACTTCATTTTAAAAACTGCAGATTTTATATCTCCTTCTGTTTCTGTTCTGTGTCAGCTGGAGAATTTTTCTTATTTGGCTTGCTTCCGACCCATTCCTGCCTGCTGTAGTGTGGAATCCTCAGGATTTCCCCAACAGGCACCAACAGGTGCAACAACCTGACTGGGATTGGTGGGAGCTGGCAAGGTAAGTGGGATCAGGTAGGGTCAGCAGTGCTGATGCCTCTGCAGGTCAGGCTTTAGTGAGCACTTTATATAGAGAATAATTTTGCCAATTTGGACTTTTTTCCAAATAGCAAAATCAAGACTTTCCTAATGCTGGGAAGTGAGGGCTGCTTTGATGATGTGACCAATTTGCTTTTGATTTCTACAAAGATTTGCTCCCAGGAATGATCTGCCTCACCAAGAGGACTGAGAAGAAGAGGGCTGACCCTGCGTTGCTTTGTACAAAGACAAGCAAGCAGTCATGCTGTAATCCTTCGTTGTATGCTAGTGGGTATATTGCAAATATTTTGACATTTTCATGGGGGCAATATGATCTGCTTGCTTCCCTGGCTTAATTACTGATGATTTTGGGATTAGAAACCACCAGGACTCATTGAAGTTCTATTAATGTTTGGTTTGTGTATGTATTTCCATCTATTGCTTCTCTCTTCTGGTCACTAATACTGTTTCAGTATCTGTTTTTCCTGGAAATAAACCCCCAAATCATCCCTTCTGCTGCTTCACTCTACAAAAGTAGCTTCTGTTTGGCTCATGTTTTTAAATGGAAACATCTTCTGCACACAGGTGCTTCCTGACTTTCCCTTATGATGATCACATCATCACCACAGCTTGGGCAAATACACCTGGGGCACGTTGTTCTCTAGGGGGCACAGCAAGGTTCCCACTCTCCCAGCTGTCCATCATTGTGGCTGCCCCAGAGGCTGGTCCCCTCTGCAGAGGTTAGACACGGGCAGGGGGAGCAAAATGCTCCTGCCCCCAGGGTCTCTGAACGCTCAGAGCCGCTTGAAGGCTCCTCTGTGCTGACCGTCAGTTTCAGACTCAGAGGCTGTGCTGCTTTAGGATAACCCATGGCTACTGCAGGCCTGCATGGAGAAGTTTTGGTTATTCTTTTTGACAGAGATGCTTTGCACATTCCAAAAAGCAGATAGTTTGTAGTAAATACCTCTGGAAACAATCAGTTCTGATGTGCAAGTATTTAGGTTTTCTCCAGCTGATGTTGTTCCTGTGTTTTTGTCACCCCCTCCCTTTACAGTTACCTCGAATGAACCGAGTTAAGATATTTTACAAGACCTTTCTATTGGAAGAAGTCTGTCCTAAAAGTAACTTCTTGAGTGTTCTTGGCACCTGTACCCACCACAAAATTCAATTTAAAAACCCATAGGTAGCAAATGACATATCCACTGCTCCTGTCAATGTCATGGCCTTGCATTGCCATGCTGAAAGGTATCTCCTCAGTTTATTGTTCCCCAGTAGTTGTTTCTTTGGGAGCAGGCCTCTTGTATAGCTATTTGTTGAACTGTGTACCTACTGAATTAGTCAAAGACCTGTCTAAAACCATTTTTTTCTTTCCTCTTTACCCCTCCCCCAAACTTGCTTTTGTTATGTATTGGCTTGCTAATCCTTGTGTTGAGCAGTATCAGACATCACCTTTCTTGGGGGCACTTAGTCCACTCTTCCGCTTTCTTTGTCAAAGGGCTCCCTTAATAGGAGAAGTCAACAGGGAGGACAAAAGGGATTGAAAGTTGTATTTAATCGGGGTCAGAGAGGTGGTGTTCAGAGTGACGGGCCCACAGGCAGGCTGGCCTTTTATGCTTTCCGACACAGATGGTCCCAGAGCATTCAGCTAAGTGAAGAGAAAGCTGCCCAGTGAAAGCTATTGTGGGGCAGCATCGTTACAGTTGAGAAGGGTTGCCAGGGGTAACTGGAGAGTATCACCAGCATCCTGTGATCACTAGTCTGTGCCATTGAAAACCCCAGACCCAGGATCGCTCTGGGTCCCTTGGCATCCTCACGATGCTTCCGTGTAAGCGGCAATATCACATGCTACCTTTTTAAAATTTAATATCATTATTTTTACTTTGAGGCACATAAACTGTAGAATCATTTGCATTTCTTAATTTCAGAGTAGCCACCTTCTGCAAAACATACAGCCACTTGCTTTAGAACATATTGCTTTTCTTCCCCTGGGGAATAGTCAAATAATATTTGAACTTATTAAGATAACAGTGTGTTTACAGAAACTTAATTTTTTAACATTTGTCTGAGTGCATGAACAGCTGAATTAAGAAAAAAAAAGGAGGGGGGGTGGAAAGAAGGGAGCTTGTATAATTCAACATAAATAAAGCCTGCAGGCATGTGCAAAAGCTTTGGAAACTGTGCCCAGAAGAACCCCAAGGGTTTGCCACAGTACCTTCTTTGGTCTAAACAAGTGGCATATCGCAGCAGGTAAGCTATGTTCTTGACAAAATAGTTGAATGCTGCTTTTCTTTTTAAACAGGAACCCTACTGATCTTTTTCTTCAAGCCGTAGGTGCTGGAGATCGTGACTGTACCTTGTGTCGCAGGTGAAATGCCGGTTGAAAGCGCAAATACAAGCAAAAGCCTTGAGCAAAAACATTAGAAAGTCAGCAGCAAAAGTTCACCAGTGCCCAGTAGCCATCCTCAGTACGTTCCAGAAGCAGCAGTGGCCACACAGAGCCCTCCTGGGTGCACACAGCCAGGGGCTCTGCTGGCATGGCTGGAGGTGCAGTCTGGGGCAGCTGGTGCTCTGGGACAGGTCTGGAAGGGGCAGGCACAGAGCCAGCTGTGCCACCCAGTGTCCAGCACAGAGCCAGCTGTGCCACCCAGTGTCCAGCGCAGAGCCAGCTGTGCCATCCAGTGTCCAGCACAGAGCCAGCTGTGCCACCCAGTGTCCAGCACAGAGCCAGCTGTGCCACCCAGAGTCCAGCACAGAGCCAGCTGTGCCACCCAGAGTCCAGCACAGAGCCAGCTGTGCCACCCAGTGTCCAGCACAGAGCCAGCTGTGCCACCCAGAGTCCAGCACAGAGCCAGCTGTGCCATCCAGAGTCCAGTGCAGAGCCAGCTGTGCCATCCAGAGTCCAGTGCAGAGCCAGATGTGCCATCTGGCAGTGACCACACACCCAGGGCATCTCTGCTGTCAGCGGGTGCTGGCTGGGGCTCGCTGCTCTGCCAGAGGGTGACGGGCAGACCTTTGCCTTATCGTTGGCTTTTTGTCACCACTGGTCACCACGGGAGCACTGTCCCCTGCAGGGCCACATGGAAGTATTGCAGTGCTGACATTTGTGGGCCATCAGTTGCACAGGGAGTCCCCAGTGCAGGTTAATGTACAACTCAAAGCAAGGGGGAATTAAATGAGAGTTTCATATGGACTTCATTAAATAACTGGAGATTTGACTAAAAAAGTGGCTATTTTGGGCATTTCAGCACTGCTGGACATTTTTACCAATGCAAATATTGCCTATGATTAAGCAGCTCATATTCTCCGTGTGTTTGTTTGTTCCCAGCTGCAGGTCACTGAGGTGTTACAATCTGAGTGTTCCCATTGGTATCAGTGATGGCACCTGCAGTAGTGGCACCTGGGTTTCCCACACTGCTCCATTTTTGTGTTGTCTCAGGGTGGGGTGTTATGGGTAAAAAACTATATTTATGGAAGAATTGTATATGGGTTTTGTTATGTCACTGTCAGATTGCAAGGAGAAGGAAGGTTTTGCAGAGTTTTGTCAAAGCGAGCAGCCTTGGAAGTCAAAAGTATAATCTTCATTATAATGAAACGTAGAAATAATGAAGGCTGGAGGCAGGTGTGTGTGATTCAAAGAGCGTGTCATCAGAGACAATGCAAAAAAGGAAATGAAGTGTTTTTACAACTCCTGAGATATGTTCTTTTCAAGCAACCAGTGAATTTATCAATCTTTGTATTTCCAAAAGAGGAAGGCTAGTTCTTCATGCCTGTCTCATATTAAGTAGTTGGCCCACTTGTTTTCCAGATTTTCAATGTTGCTGGTGAGTAGTGTAATCAGTTTGATTTAAACTGTGTGTTTACTTGGCTGCATTTACATTGAGTAGATGGCTTTTCACTTTCATACTTTGTTTTCATTTTTTAAAACCATTTGAAGAGTCTTGCTGGGTAACAAGGTACAGATTAGCTTCCCCTTATAATTCCCTTTTGACCTCTGTTAAAAAAATTATAATAACGTGATCACATCTTTCCTACTCTGTCATTGAGCTGTTGATCTTATATAAGCACAGGAGTAAATGAAAGTAAATGGTGAAATAATGCATCTCAAATGTACTGTCTTCACAATTTCTTGAAAAAGAATATGTGATTTTCAGATTTGTGCAGTGCATGTGAAATGCACATCTGAATTCAGTCGTACTGAATTGTCTGAATCACTGACTTTCAGCAAAAGGAGGGGCAGACTTGAGCATCCCAGCAGTTCTTTATTGCTAATACATCAAGGACTTGAAATAAAATTGTTTGAGGTCGTTCTTAGTAGAGGTCCTCACTGCCACTAAGAAATGGAAATATTGTAGGAGTTTCCTGCTTCTGACCTTACCCTGACTTTAGGGGGCGAGTGTCTGGGAAGAAAACTGTGACTCTGTTTTCTAATTGCTGATAAAGATTTGGATTATTTTTCCTACACTACATGCACCTGGCGTCAAGGCCAGACCTGGTAACAGCTCACAGCTGTCAGAACTGGGGGCATATGTACGGTGTCTTTACTGCATGCCGACTGTGTGTTGGACCGTGTTTCACCCCCGTGCCAGCACTGAAATCCTGCTCCTCTCTGATGTGTCTCTGCTGGCTGTGCCATTGGCAGGGCTCCTAGCAGGCATTGTTTCCTTTAGGGTCAAGTGAAGATCAGGCTGGATCTGGTACCCAGCCACCACTACTGAGTAGTCTCTGGTATCACAGTGTCTGATGAACACACACCAGTGGCCCAATATGAACACCATCCCATCTCCCTGCCGAGACAGGACAAGCAGAACAGGACTTGTCTTTGGAGAACCTCTGGGAATGCCATCAGGGCCGCTGCCGTGGTGCCCTGTGTGGGCTGGTCCTGCTCTGCCCATGCACAGGGACCTGATGTTGGTGGGAAGGTTGGCACAGGGTGTCCCCTGCCTCCTCCTGTCAGTCTTCTCTGGAGTTTGGTGTTAAACGCTGCCAGCTTCCTTCAGGAGTGTCTCGCATAACATTAGCCGTGTGTTCCCCCTTCCTAGTTCCTCAAGACTGTAGGAATAGGATGAATCCTCATAAGCTCTGTGGTGGCTCCTGTGCCCTGAACCTGGGTTCCAAGAACAAACTTGATGTTCCGCTGCTTTTCTCATCTCCTTCCTACCCACAGCCCAGTGAAAGATGATGGAAGTTAAGAGGGAGTGACTGCATTGTTAGTTTTTAAAGGAGTGATGAGCTACCACCCTGCTCAGGAAATTTGGTTGATTGCACATTTTGAATGAGACCTTGGTGATTTTTTCCAGCGATAAGACTGGTTGTTTTTTTTCTCAGTGTTGCTTAGTAGAAGCAGGATCCACTTTGCAACCAGCCCTTCAATCAGGGATTCAGGCATTCCTTGCTGTTGTCCAGACAAAGGAGAAAAACCTCAAAGATTTCAGAAATTATTATCTAGATTTGTAATATAGAAAGTATTCAGACAGTTTGTGCAGTAGAATCATAATTCTTCCACAGTGTAGGGGACTTTTACCTGAGTATGAAGTCTAAACTGTTCAGGTTATTGAATCTTTAATAGAAAGAAATGACTGAAATCACAACTTCGAATGTGCATCTTCTTTCTTGGATTAATACAAATGTTTCACATTCACTTCAGCCCAGTCACATGAAGTAGTTGAGCTGAATTAAACAACTGCATATTTTAAAGAATACTGCTGTTTAAAAATCAACATTGAAACACAAAATGCTTTAATCAAGCAAAACATTATAAATTAAATAATACAAATATGAAGTGCATAACAGTTTCCTACTGGAACAGCAAAAAGTTGAGGGTTGCAATATTTAAATTCAGGTAGGAAAAGCTGGCATGTAATACACCTTCCCATGATATTGAATGGCAGGGAAAAGTGGTATTAAATGTCTTAAATGCTATTTTAAAATTAATTATATAAACCTTACCTACTCAGTACTGCTGTTGTCTGATTCATTTTCAGTAAAGGCTTGTTAAACTCTCAGAATTCAAATGCTTAAAATCAAATATATACTTGTGAGTTCTCCTGGTCCCTGTGCTCTCTCCTGTATCTCAGGCGTATCACGGGATGTGAAAACACCTGGGCAGCCCTAACGGGGACTGATGTGGTGCTGATCACACCCCTCCTGGCCTGCTGCCCTGGCAGAAAAGGGCAAGGGGATGCAGTGACCAAGCTCCTCAGGTGTGTGAGAAGCCCATCTCGTCAGAGAACCTACATTTAGTAGATCTAGAAGAAAGCTTTTGTTCACTGCATCAGTGTAATTAAGATAGTTGCTGTTTTTTGGTAGAAGTAAAAAGGGTTTTCCAATTGCTGTGGTATCTGTTTAAGGATAAAAAGAAAGAAAGACCAAAAAAAAAAAAAAAAAAAAAAGAAAAAAGCCCAAACAAACAAGAAACCAAAACCACAGAGACGAGTATTCAAAGTGTAAATAAATGCATCTTTAGCGTTTTACGAGGTGCTTTTGACCCTGGTGTTGAAGTGTCAATTGTGGTTACACTGCATGCACAAAATAGAAAGTAAGAAAGGATGAGAAAAAGATCAAGTATACACTATTTTTAAAATTGTTTTATTTTATTTATTAGTGGTAAAAAAACTATTTTCTTCTCATACACAGGAAATGGAGATGAAATAGGGGTCTTAGATTTATTTTTTCTCTTTGCAGTACTGAAAAATTTTTAAACAAGTAAAAAATTAATTCTTTCACTAAGAATTATTTGCTGATCATGAATAAAGAGCACACTTCCTTTTCCACAGCTTTCATTGGAAAGAGGATTCTCACACTGAGAAGATACCCATCCAGTTGTTTTTTATTCCCAAGAAAAAGATGTCTTTGTGAAACAAAGTAGACAAAAAAATTAGGACTGAAATGGAAAAGACACTGAGCTCTTTCTCATTCTTTGCTGCATTCCAGTCTCCACCCCTCAGAGCCCAACATAAGACCATTCTCCAGACAAGTGACCCTCAGGCACAGGATGTTAGTGCTGTTCGGTCGAGGGTCTGCAGACACTCACGGTGGGTTGGGAGCAGAGTGTCGTCCTTGCCAGGACACACCACAGTCTTCCATGGCAGTGGCTCTCGGTGCGCTCTTACAACCATAAACATGGTGTTGGGAAGATCTTTCCACCTCTTTCTTCTGTGAAAGTGTGTCAGGGATGGACTAAAAGATCTGAAGACCAAAACTGGAACTGAGTGCTAAGGCTGGAGCTTTCTTCTCATTGAGTAACTACATTCTGCACATCCTCAGGTGCATCAGTGCCTTGTTTCCACTCACTATCAGGAGTGCCATGTCACCACATCACTCCCTGTGTCTTCCTTTTTCTTAAAAGCTGAAGTCTGAAGAACATTTAACATGGAGGGGCACCCAGAGAGTGGTCTATGTTCCTCACATTTTCAAGGTTTCCTTGAATAGACTTTCTGACTCATGGCAAACCCGTGAGGTGATGTTAATTTCTGTTACTGGCACTATAGAATGAATATTTTTGAGGAACCTCCTGCTTATGTTTCCTATTCCATATTTGCTATGATCCTCAAGAGGATCAAAATGAAGAAGTCAGGGTGTATACAACAGAATTTCACCCACTTCATGTCTCCTTATTGGCATTCAGAATGAACTGCAGTTCTGCTCTCAGAGTAATGCAGTCTCCTGCATCCCAGTTTTGACCAGGCTCTTTGGGAGTCCTTTTGTTTGGAGCTTGCATGAATCCTCTAAGGAAAAGACAAAAGTGCTGAGAACTGCCACCTTAAGAGCTGTTCTGGGTCTGTCTCCTCCCAGGCACCCAGTAGAGGTCCTCATGTTCCAAGAGCTGTTCATGGAAGCCTAGTCTGACTGTGATGGTATGAAAGAATTGCCAGAGCTGGGATGATTTAGTTTGCCTTTGCCCAGTGGGCCAGTTATCAACATGAAAGAAAGCTGAACCAAAAATCTGGCTCATACCCAAACACTGGCACTTAGCCTGCACTGAAATGTGATGTTTTTTCCTGGGTTTAAGATTTTGGGAATTTCAGGGAAAAAGTTAAGAGTTAAGAGACCCAATTAAGCTTGACAAGTTTCAGATATTCATCTACATCAGTATTATTCCAACTCAGGGATTATTTCCCTATTTCATTGTTATGGCAGCATCGAGAGAGCTGTGCTGTTTCTCCAAAATGCAGCTGATGGTGAATGGTTTTAGGTTTGTGATTCAAGTGAAGCATTGAATTTCCAAGAAGCTTTAAATTTGGATTCCACTGCGGGGAGACTCATCACATTGTTGGCACATCCCTTACACATCTTCTTTTAGTCCCAGGGACTGTGCCGGATCAGATACCACAAGCTTTAGTAGAGAAAGACTTTTTTCTCTCTTTTATGTTTATATTTACATTTCATCCATTTTGTATTGGTGGAAGAAGATGCAGTATGTTGCCAAAATAAACTCCCAAGACACAACTGCTGATTTTCTATACATGGTAAGTGAGGATGAAGCAAGGATGCTCCTCAGGCTCAGGTCTAGGCCATTAGCTGAGTTCCATTTTATCTGACTGTACAAAGGGGTCCGTACCCAGGTTAGACTGCCAGGCTCCAACAGCTGCCCCCAATGACTGGAATAGATACCCCTCTACAAGGACTGATTAAGAGGTGAAGGTTCTCCATGACTGTACAGCCACCACAGCCCCCAGCTCTCTTTGTGACCTGCCCTGGTGAAGGGCTGTGCAGCCGCTGACAAAATCATGATCACCTAAACACAGACATAGTCTCAGTGATGCTGGATCAATTCCTGGCAACCTATTGATCCCATAAAGCATTTCAGAATATCACTTCCACTGGAGCTCAATCTGCAGATCTCTCCTAGTCCTGCATGCCCAGGCCTCAGCCATGCTCCTGCACCCCGTGTCCATCTGTCCGTCCGTCCTGCGGAGGCTGGGCAGGTTCAGGTCGGCAGTAACACGCAGTGTGTTCCCACAGTGAATGTCATGTGTTGTTAGATGAATGACACTGGAAAATCAAAATTATTGTTCCTGTTTTAAAATTATAATTGTATCTCAAAACAGAGGTTTTGATTAATAACTTAGAGCAGTTTAAGGCTTTTTTTTTGGCAGTAACCTGTCCTACAACTTCCGTTTATTTTATTGCTGTACTTCTGATTTTATCCCTGTTCTCGTTTTTTCACATGTAATTCTGAGTTAGTATTTATTATTTTCTCTTCACCAAGGATTGCTGAAATCTAAAAGATATTTCAGACAACTCAATCAAATAGCTAAAAAGGGTTTCTGTTCAAAGTAACCGATTAGTCCTATTTCAACCATGTAGGAAATAGTCAAAAAGTGAGTTCTTGATGCACCCAATGAGAACAATAGATTTGTGTTCAGCTTTTCCTTTACTAAATTAGAAATCAAATACAGACAATGGAATTTCTAAATCATATATTATACCTTATTCTCTGGTGGGAATAAAATGTTCATGTTTGCTCCTTTTCTCTGTTTAACTTTGACTGCTGTGAACACTAGGAAGAATAACCCTGCAGCCTTTCTTTCTTTTTTTCTCTCTTTTTTTTTTTTTTTTTTTTTTTTTAATCTATTCATTTTATACTTTTCAGACAGATTTTTCCCCGGGGTGAAACAAAGGTTAACTGAAATTTCCTCTGTTGTGTACCTGAACGAATCAGCAGTTTGAGAAGGAAATCCCATTGATGGGCAAAGAGAGTGACAGGCTCTATTTAAAGAATTCCCCCGACTGTGTGGTAGACCAACCATGCCATGAATTTAACTGTTCCTGTGGTCCCCATACTTGTACCCACCAAAAAGAGAGAAAAACCTACTTTGTTCTGCAAATGTTGCGCTAAGCTTTGAAAATCATGAGCTGCTGAGTTTTGTGAATTAACATGGCCAGCAGTGGCCGGGGCTGAAGGAAACAGTGCACCAGCATAGACAGAAAACAGACAGGAAATTATGCGTCCTGACATAATGGAAAGGGCACACTGCGTGTTCATGTTTAGCATGTGTCTGTGCATTGCAGCAGTTCAGTGGTACACATATTCCTCAAAAGTATCATTTATGGAATAGTCTTTTGCTTTTTTCACTGCACATTTTTATTCCCACTCAGCACGTGAGGCTCTCTACCCACCCAGAACTGCTGGAAAAATGGAGAGCTGAGGGAGAGGTAGAAAGGCACACACTGGGGGGAAGGTGTGGGATGTGTCCTTGGAGAGGTTGTCTGGTGCAGAAAAGGGGTGCAGAACCGAAATGTGGTACGAGGGACCCGATACCTCATAGCGACAGGACATGCTGACCACTGGGAGGATTTCTGTATTTATTAATGTCTGATCTAACACCAAAAGCACTCGCCCCTGCCTGGTCAGATGCTCCTAATTCAGTGTGTTAAGCTCCATGACCTGTGAGTGTCCCTGAGAGTGGTCAGCCCAGCCCTGCCATGGGCCCCTGCCACCAGACACATTTCTGGGGGATTAGAGCACCATCCCACCCCAACCACCAGGCTTTTCATCTCTGGTGACGAACGTTAACTCTTCTCCCGTATGTCATGGCTGCTGAACTTCACTTAAAGTTACTTTAATGGCTCGTAGGGATTTTTTTACTACTTATGCAGGGCTGCTCAGAAGTATGTGGGTTCTTTTTCCTTTGAACTCTGGTTTGCTTTTGGCCAACTCTGTCTTTGCCTCAGTCAATTGATTACATTTTAGTTAATTTCAAATTGGTTGAGTTTTGTTGTTTGTTGGATTTTGTGAAGCTTTTCAAAAACATCAGATAAAGGTTGCTAAAAATAAAGTGTTTCAGGGATTTCCCTACTGCCAAAAAATAGTGTATTACTGGCACATACATGTATTTTAGGTACCAAGGAGAGAGGCAAAAATTTTCTTGCCATGAGAAAATTTCTCAAATTGAACTTTTGTCAACGACTCCATCAAATGATTTCCCTGCAGGAGTTCTGGGTGTCTTTTAAAGCTGTGATAAAGAGATATTGGCAGATATTCCATTAAACAGCAGGTGTGCTGTTTTTAAGTAAATCACCTTTTTCTCATCAAAGCAAACTTGAGAAATCCCTGGAAGTGTCTAAGGAAAACACACCGAGGTCGATGCCGTTCCCCTCTGAGGGGTTGTTGTGGAGTGCAGAGGGGGCTGTGAGGCTGTGGCCTCTGAGCACTCCCAGCCGAGTACCTGGCGGGAGAGGGCCCTGCTGAGATGCACCTGAAGCTGCTGGAGTGGGAACTTCATGCAGCACAAGGAAGGCCAGCTCCTTGTCCATCACACCCGATCTGTCATAGCCGGGGCACAGGCCAAAACATGTGGTGCCGTGTGGGGGATGTGTATGGTACACGTACGTGTGCACACATACACACCTGAGTATAGAGAGACTCACAGACACATCCACACACACACGTTTGTCTGTGGGTCCTTGGAATGCCTGTTCCTAGAAGGGCAAGATGTACAGTGCATCTGGTCCATAAAAACCCAAATCCCTGTGCCTAATGTAGGGAGGCCACCTTGCTTCCTGTTTTAGGGCAGTGTTTGGCTGTTGCCCCTGCATGCCATCATTCTTTCGTTTTTGGAAGAAGGGGTGCTTGGGCACAGAAAATGTGGAACTCACTATAGGAAGCTATATTACAGTAAGACTTGAATCACTTCAGTTTACATAAAAGAAGGAATTTTCAGAGGTATGTAAGATGTCGCAGTGCGAAATTCTTACAACTCTAGATGATTTTTGGGGGTTTAAGGCTTATAATTTTATAATGTTATTCTGGTAGGAGCCGAAGCTGTGTCCTGACATGTTCGGAGATATGTCTGAAACAGTCCTTGCCACGGAGGTCTTGCACTAGAATGTAATTAGGGTTCTCTATTCTGTAATGTGTTATATTAATTAGCAGTCAAAATCCAATTTTTAAAGCCCAGCTTTGAAATGTATTTGCCCTTCAGGCCACGTATCGTGCTGCCACAGCTCAAAGTGTCCTATTTCACTGGGCTGATCATAAAGTAAAATACATAAAATACATGTCTGCATATATTTTCCAATTAGAAGGAAGGGGGGACACGACCAATTGCCTTGTAGCAAATTTAGTGTTTTATTTTCAAAGTTGGATGACTGTGCTCTGCAGCTTCTCTCTGCTGTTGAAGATGATGACACAAACCCTTGCAGGGCAGGCAGAGCTTGGCACAAGGACATGTTTTCTCCCAACCTCCATGAGTGAAATACTAGTGTGATTTTGGGGGGGGTCACAGCCCAGCGATAACCTGCCTGGCCAGGGCAGCCTGCCTGGCCACCCAAGTCCCTGGTGGAGCTGCAGTGCAGATAAGGAAATCGTGTTAACAGTTTATTGTTTATTCTGAGTTGGTGTTTTATTCCTGTGGAAGCAGATTGTTCCTTTAGGCAATTTCAGGTTTTGACTGCTGGTCCTCCTCTCTGCTCCCCTCCTCTCCCTGTCTGGGATAAAGGAGGGGAGGTTTGAATGCGCACTGAACAGTGCTCCTAAATCTGGCTTCACCCTGCGCGCTGCTCAGAAATTTACATTTTCGTGCTGGTGGAGGGATACATGTGAATCTCAATGATCTTTCAAAATTTTTCTTTAAATAAAAGCAAAGCTGTTGCTCACCATTCATCCCATTATATAGGGGCACAGGACAGCCAAAGCATGATACTTGATACAGGGAAAACCTTGTGCATGGCTTCCATTTTCATATAAATGCTATATATTTTGCATCCTCTTCTCCCCTGATCTGCAGTTTGATAAAACTAATTTTTTAAATTAATAGAAGACGTTTATATGTTGTATTTTTAGTATACAAATTAATAAAATCTTAGTATAGGAATTAATCAGTGTTAAACTTAGTATAAAAATTAATATAATCTTTAAAAGGAGGTAGCTTTTAAAAAAGGAAGACGAGGAAGATTAAAAGCACAGATCTGTCAAAGATGTTCTGGCTTTTATTGAACTCACTGGACCCTTCAAGTAAGTTTTGTATGTGCAACTTTTTCACAGAAAAAGAGGAAAGTCTTGATAGAGATAGTCTAAATAGTTTTTGAGCTGCTTCTTTCTGAGGAGTAAAAATAAAAGTAAAGTAAAAGTAAAAATAAAGCACTCCTAGTCATTCCTTCTGGCAGATATCCACCCTCTGTGCTCATGTCCAAGAAGAGTGAAATGCTCTAACATGGTACTGGCGTGGCCTTGGAGGACATCAGGTGACAGAAGTGGTCGTGCCAGGCTCTGTGAGGACAGAGCTCTCAGCAATGGGTGCCATTGTTTAGTGCCTGTACTCTGGCCAAAACTACCCTCTCTGCCCCGGATCAGGGACCGTGGGGTGGGAGAGCATCGTTCTTGGGCATGCTGGGGGGCTGGTGACCCTTCCCATGGTCCCTGCCACCCTTACCCATTCTGTGATAATTTTGGGAGCAGTCCCAGGGCCAAGCCACCACTGCATCTTTGGGAGGAGCTCCTCCACACCCACAATTCCAGACACAGCCCACATGGGGCTGAGAGTTGAGGATTAAAATAAAGATGATAGGTGCTACAGGCCAGGGGGAGCGTGGCAGAGTGTGGTCCCCAACACACCAGGAGTGCTGGTGCTGGTGGTTGAGCCAAGGGAACAGCAGTGCCAGTGGAGGTGGAGTGGCCAGGAGCCAGCCCAGGGACACTGGGAGTGCCTGTGGGACGCATTAATTCATCCAAATAAGAAAATAAAATCAGAGGAAGAGGAGGTATCTGTCAACTTGAGCAGAGTTTTGTGATTTATTTCATGATCTAGTGCCAAACAAAACACTGTGGTCAGCAAGAAATATCATTGAAATTTTTTCTATGTGTCTCTACAGCAAGATTTCATTGCAGAAGCAAAATTCTTCCTACGTGTTTCGGTCTCAAGAATTTATTATGGGTGAAAACAAAGCCTTATGCAATCTGTTGTGAGTTAAAATTAACATTTAGATCACCAAACAGATTCAGTAAAGGAGGATTTTAATGTAATATTTCATTCAGTTTTAAAGCTTTTGTATGTATTTTCTGAGTTGAGCATTTTTAGTTTTTAGCGTTAGGAGGACTTGAATCATTGTATCGTGGTTTTCCCCTGAGAAGCAGGGGATTTTGACAGTGAAGAAGAGAAACTTGGTTGGTTTGCCCTCAGGAAGGACATGCCTAGTGATTAACAGGAGTTAATTCGCTGGTAATTTTGATCTGTGAACTGTCAGCCATTCTGCATGTGTGCTTCTGTGCAACATGGTACTCTCAGTGCTGATTGCCAGGGCAGAGCTTTGAATTACAAATACCTTTCTCTTTATGAATGAATTTCCTTAACAGGCTTCTGAACAATAAATAATGCACTCTAATATGTCAGTGTTTTTATGACTCAAATATGTCCGTTCTTTACTTTTCATAATCTGGCCCCAAAAGGCTTGATTTCCTCTCAGGAATATCTGTCTTGCTCCTGCCAAAGGCACAGACCCAAACGTGCCCCATCTGTCCTCCTCGTGGGGATAAGGGTAGCATTCCCCAGAGCCCAGGAGGGTTCCACCTCTCACTCTGGGGGTGATTCCTCACCCTGAATGATGCTGGGATGATGGATGCTGGGGTGCTGGAGTCCTGGCAGTGGCAGTCACTGTGTATACACGACTCAGGTTCACACATGGTTCAAATCACTTTATGAACAGGCCAGTTAATGTGTTATCAATACCTTGGAGCTGGGCATTGGCATTAGTGAGTGTTAGAAATAAAAACACTTTAGGGTTTTATTCAGGTGAGAGCAAGTGGTGTGAGCTGTGATTGTTAGATGAAGAGCAGCAGTAAGCAGGTGGTGTGCTCTAAAGGACCTGAGGAACATATTTTGTATCCAGATACTGCGTCACAAGCTTCAGCCAAAATTACTGACTTCTTCAGTAGTGTAGATGGTTAGACATGACATTATAGATTATATAAATTTAATTCATGGTCATCCATATTCTAATGGAAATGAATAGTACAATCAAAATTTGATTATTTTTTGCTGTCTGCAACTCACAACCTTATTGTGATTTGTGTTAGTAACACATGTGGATGCTTCAGATTCAGACTGTGGGATCAGGATGGGACAGTTTGTGTTAAAAAGTCCACAAGCACCCAGGATTAATTTGTGCATGGGTTGCAATGTTTCCTTTAAAAGTATGGGTGAGGTGAGCACCTGCCCTGGCACGAATGCTCCGTTTTTCCACCGTAGAGGTGGAAGGTGCTGTGGCAGCACAGCTGTGTGTGCGCAGCCAGAGCCGTCAGCAGTGTCAACATGCAGAATTTTTAAACAGCTATAGCTGCATCCCTATTCCTTTAGCTTATTGCCCTTTCATTTCCTCCTTGGTTTGTTTCTTTCCACTCCTGGCAGCCCAAAGGCTGCATGTGAGAAGGTTATGGCGTGACAGTCGATAATTCAGTGTGTCCTTCTGATTTATTGCATATTACTGAACCCTGCTTGGACATAGAGTTGCTCAGCTTACAGTCTGGGTGGCTGAGGTTATGCTCAGTCGTGTTGACATGCAGCAGTCAGGATGCAGGCCTGGAGACACAGACTTGGAGAATTTGCAAGGAGGAAAAAGTGCTTTCTGTTCATTAACTTGTTGTTCCATGTGCTCCCCCCATTGCAGCCTCTGGACTTGAGCCAGGCATTCGCACAAGCACAGGCAGGGGTAACTCCAATGGCTGGAGGAGTTAAATCCCCACCTGAATTTACACCCCAGGGGGTAGGACAACAGGGTGGTGCCAGATAAGCTCCTCTCAGTAGCTGGGCATGTGCTGATTTTCAAGTGAGGCAGATTTAGTGACCAGTGGGTTGATAGGTTTCCTTTACCAAAATTGGAACTAGTTTCTCCTCTTTAGTACATCAAAATCTGTTAGCAATTTCAGTAAGTGCAATAATCATGATTTTGAATATATTATAGAAAATAGTCATGTAAATTAAATATAATTAATTTTATTTCTATTTTTCAGGAGAGGCTGATGTGGACTGGTCCATCTCTAATAAAGACTTAGAGGTAACACAGACAATCAAATTCTTCTGTAATTCTTTATACTGATGCTCATTAACAAGCAAAGCAAGATAAATGGGATTCAAAAGCCCTTCAGTGGTGTTTGTGTGGGACCATAAGCAGTGTCCTCCCATGGGAGGAAGGAGTTCCCAAGTTGCAGCCAGCACAGAGACTGGAAGGGACAGGGATGGGGGGAGCTGGAGTGCCTCTGTGGATTTTGCAAGGAGGACACAATCTCTTCCTTTCCAGTCTCTTCAGAGGCCCAGGGATGTTTCGTGGCAGCCTGGTCCCATTGTCAGGGGACACTGGGAGCCAGTGGTGTGTGGTGCTCAGTGCAGGGGTGGGTGTGGAAAGGCTGCAGCCCGGAGTTCAAGGTGCTGGAGCATCCAGGAGGAGTGAGCTTCAGCTGCTGGGTCCAACTCCTGCCCTTTTTTTTTCCAAGGCTCGGCAAAGCTGATGAAATCACGTAACATTAACAAAATCTTTCTGTGAAGAGAAATGGTGTTTTTATACCTCTCCCATTCACTCATCCAAAATTTTCATTTATTTCTTTAAAACTTGTCATGTTTACTAGGCAATGAAGGTTGTAGATAGGATTTTCAATTCTGTCTATCTGCACAGAAAGTATGTGTGAGATCACTGAGAGACAGTTGTTTCCAGTTCTCTTTTTTTTCTTCTTTTTTTTTTTGCTTTATAAATCTTTCTTTACAATTGAAAATTGCAGATTTGGTTCAGACTTGTATAGCATTGTATTTTGTCCAAGTAGTTTCCCTTAATGTGTGCAAGGGAATGTGTAACTTGCATTTGCAATTAATGTTAGTTATGTTTGTATTCTGAAGAAAATTCCAGTTTGTCATGACATAGCACGGTGAGTAAAAGTGTCTTGGCTAACTGAGGGAAAGCAAAACTTCATAACTACAGTTTTAAATGGCAAAAAAGAGTGTCCTGAAGTGGAACTTTGGACAAGAACTTCTTCCAGACAATGCAGCTTTCTCTGTAATGGAATTATCCATTCCAAACCTGTATGTGTAAATTGTGCTTGTGAAACATTAGATATCTGACTGATCACTACCCGCAGTGACCTTCACAGTTCCCAGTTCTAGCAAGCACCAAAGCACAAAATCTCAAGTGGTAAATGCATTTCTCTCCCCGTGTCTTACCAGGCACAGATATCCAACTATGCCAGTGTGAGACACAGCAGCATGAGGTACTACACAGCTGACAAAAACGCCACCAGTAGGAACTGCAACAGACCAGGACATTTGTCCAAGAACTGTCCCACTCCAAAGGTAAGTGAAACACTTAAATCACTTGTAGATGCAGCTGGTTTTCCTAATGCTCCCTTGTACTTGCAACTAGAAGCTTTTCTTCAGTGGTTTATCCTTTCTTGGAAGGGTTGCTCTGAGTTGCAGAATACCTACAACAAGGTCAATTTACTGTATAAAATTATCCCTCTGTTTGGGGAGGTCATTGATTTTATTGTTTTTATAGAAAAAAAAATATGCAGAATCCTATCGTAGAGAATGGTTTGGGTTGGAAGAGGCCTTAAAGCTCATCTCATTCCACCCCCCTGGCATGGGCAGGGACTCCTTCCACTAGACTCTTTGGATATACACTGAGGAAAAAAGGAGTGAAGTGCAATACAAAAACATCTTATTTTCCTATTGTAAAAACTGTTTGAAGATGTAAAATATTTTTCAATTGTATTTCCAACGAGGAGAACCTAAGGAATCAAAAAAACAGGCTTAGTAAATAAATGGAAGCAGATATCTGTATAATGAACCATGATATGAATAATGTTAAAAAATCACAGACAAGACAAAACTGGAGCTAACTTTAAGCAACTCAAATATATGCCAAGTATTCAGAAGGTTTGTCCCAGGGTTAGCAGTTTAAAAGTCAGTTTCTGCACTGTGAAGAAGTGGGGGCAGTCATGTGAGAGCCTGAATTTACCAGCCCCCCCAACAGAATCTGTAGGACCCTCAGTCCCCAGGGCTGGTATCCATGAGGGGACATGGGACTGCATCTCATGACTCTTGGTGGGAAATACACTCACTCACTGGGAGAATTTGATTTACAGAGATATGGACTTGGCCTCAGAATAATTTTCTGCAAATTGTGTTTGTCATTCCAAATGCTCAACTGTGTAAGTCACGAGGCTGTGCTGGGCTGAGGTCAGCTTGCTTCAAGCGCCCACCCAGGCACTCAACAACAGCAAGAAAATCTCATGGATCAAGGTAAAGACAGTGTAGTAAGTGAAATAAAAAACCCAGTGATACAAAACCCTCTAAGGTCATGGAGTTCCAGCATTCCCCCAGCACTGCCAAGCCCACCACTAACACGTCCCCAGACACCACAGTCATCATCTCTGTGTTCACTGAGCACAGATGACTGACACTGGTCATTCAACAAGTCGGGCAAAGTCCAAATCAAGAAGGTCCAGGGAGTCTGCAGAATCACAGCTTTGAGCTTTACTCTGTACATATTGTTCCTCTGCTTGATTCCTTGATGAAACACATCATCTCTGCAAGTCCTAGTAAGCCGTAGGCACTTCCTTGAGGTGGTTTCTTCTTAATTTCTTCTTTTGATTCTTTTTTCTTCAATCTTTTAAAACGTTGTTGCATAGTTCTTTTTTTGTTTCTCCACAGAAAGTTCCCCCTTGTTGCCTGTGTGCAGGAAGAGACCATCTGCAGCATAGCTGCCCAGCACGTTTCTGCCTGAACTGCTGTTTGCCTGGGCACTATTTCAGGGAATGCCTGGAGAGAGCCTATTGGAACAAACACTGCAACCGCTGTGACATGAAGGGCCACTATGCTGATGTGAGTATGGACTGTGTAAACACTTGGTCTTCAGTTTAATTGAAGTGGAGAAAAACATCCTTGTTTCTTTAAAGTGGAAGATGTAGGGAAGTTGAAATCAGGAGACAACAGCATGCTGCAAGCATGCCAGCAAGAGGTAAAGAGTAACTCTGTTGCTGCAAGAGTTCCAGGTCCAATTTTTTTCCCTATGATCAGTTATTAATCAATTATAATATTATTATAGAGGAGGAGTTTGAAGGCTTTGTTTTTTATGTGATCTACTTAAGTAAATCACAGGGAGATTAAACATATTTTTCTCTTTCACCTTGTATGAGATTATTACAATTTTATATGTCTCAGAAATTCAGTCCTATATGTAGCAATCAATATTTTATGCTATTATTTTTCCGCAAATTATACACAAAAGGTGTGGATAAAAGGCAAGCTGTGATAACATCGGCATATATTCACATTTCATTGAGTATCTAAAGATATGGCCTATGTGTTTGTCTTTCAAATACACCTGTGTGATGCTGTTTTTTTTGAAATTCAAAAGTACTTGAATCTCTTTCTAAATGTGTCCTCCCTGCCTTTATTTCTTCTGTTTGGTCAAAGAGTGTGTTACAGGGTCAGCACAGACAGTGGTAGTACGTGGGGTGTGCAGAGGAAACCCCGCACATTTGGAGGTTTGATATTTCTTATGATATTTGAATGTTTGAATAACACTGTGTGGCAGTTTGACCCTGGCTAGATGCCAGGATATCCACCAAGCTGCTTTCTCACCCTTCCTCTGCAAAGTAGCAGAGGAGAGAGAAAAAAAAGCAGTAAGGAATTAATGAGGATAGATAAGGGCAAAGCAGACTCAACGCAGGGAATAAAACTTAAATTTATTACAAACAAGATAAAACTAAGAGAGTGAGAAATAAAACAGTCTTAAAGAAACACCTTCCCCCCCGCCACCCCTGCTTTCTTCCAAGTTCTCCATCCTCCTCCCAGCAGTGCAGTGGGGCGGGGAAGAGGGTTTGCAATCAGTTTGAGGGTTTGCAATCAGTTTGAGTCCACTCCTCAGACAGCAGTTCTTGCCAATCTGCTGTCCTGTGGGTTACTCCTCCATCGGGTGCAGGGGGAGGTCTTTGCACCCCAGTGGCTGCAGGGGGACAACCTGCATCACCATAGTCTTCAGGTCAGCTACAGGGGTCGTGGCTCTGAGTCCTTCCCCTGCTCCTGTGGGGTCCCTCCCCACGGGGGGCAGTCTTTGATGGACCTCTCCCCGTGGGTCCATCCACCCCACGGGCAACAGTTCTCTTCAATCTGCTGCCCCATGGGTCATTCTGGACAAGTCCTACCTGGGAAAACTTGTTTCAGCATGGCTTTTCCTCTCCACGGCTCTCCTGCAGGACTTTGCTCTGTCCTTCCACCAGTTTCAGCATGGTGCTCTTCCACGAGTAGCAGGGGGTGTCTGCAGTCCAATGATCTTCCACAGGCGGCAGGGACCTCGTCCCTCAGTCTTGCCCCTGCTGGAGGGGAGAGGGGGGTGCCTGGGCCCCTCCTCTATCCCCCACTACTCTGACCTTGGAGTCTGCTTGTAATCCCATGTTCTCCTCTGCTCTTCTCCGGGCTGGAATTTCTTCTGCGCAACAAACCTTCTCTTCCTCTGTTCTTAAATATGTTATCACAAAAGTGCATTTTCATTGGCTTAGCCTTGGTCATCACTAAGGAAGTCCCTCCTGGAGCTGCCTGTCACTGGCTTCTTGATAGGATAGGACAGTGAAACTTCTAGTGGCTTTCAACTGAAATCGCCCTTGTAGCCCTCCCCTTGCTACTAAACCTGTGACATATTAGAAATTCAAATCTGATCTTCCTCTTCTAGATGTACTTTTATTTATAGCTAATGTGCACACAGTACCTTTAAAGAACATGAATGGCACCCCTGTTCTGGTAGGCAGAGAGACAAAACTATAATCTCAAGCATCTTTGCCACCTTTTCTGTTTTACATATTTTATGACATGAGTTCTCATAAACTGATCATCTTTCCTGTGAAGAATCATGAGTCCTTTGTCATCCAAAATTTTAAATCCTACCTGAGTTGTGCAAGTTATCAGGAAAATCACAGCATGTATTTTTTTCTGCTCATTAGGTCCACCTTAAATCAGAAAGGTTTGTCCTTGAAACTTTGGGCAGTTCTCTTGCAGTCCTGCACGAGGCCGCCTGTGCAGTGAATGCTGGAGTGTCAGAGCAGCATCTCTCCTGCCCTGTCCTCGAAGAGAGAGATAGCATGGCAGAACAAAGGCAAAGCAATCAAAACCAACAGTAAATCTTTCCTGTGAGGCCAGCAGGTGATCAAGACACAGAGGGAATGCTTGGACAGGACAAGTCTGCTGCTGTTGGTTTAAAGTTGGGTTTTTTTTTTGCATCTGGGATATTCATAGTGGAAGAAACCACTTTCCCACACTGAAACCTTTCTTTGTGGAGAGGATCACCAGGGAAGCTGTCTCTGGAATTGAAGAGAAAGTGAGGATTACCATGAACCTGTGAGTGCAAGCCTGTTACCAAGACAGGGTAATGATGGTCCAAAAGCTGCGGAGGAATGTGAAGGTGAAATGACCCAGCTGGTGAAGGCAGTGAGACACCTCGTGCTTGGTGCCTGACTGGTAACTGAGTGGCAAATGCAAGGACAGTGTGTAGCTGGGGTCAAAGGGAAAGCTGCAGGTCCAGGCCCACCAGCCACGTGCACTGAGCCAGAAGCAGGAACCACAGCAGCATGTTGCAGTGGGTGTATAAATATGATATGCACAGGGGGATTCAAGGCTGCTTTTGTAAAGGAAAAAAATCTCACTTCTTGGGAATCTCTGAAGTTCTTCAAAGGAGCAGGTTGACAAGCACGTGTGTAAACATGATCCAGTTGACATAGTCTACAAATTCCAAAAGACATTTGACAAAGTTCCTAACCAAAAGCTTTTAAGAAAACTAAACAGGCATGGAGTACAAGGATAAAGGTGGGAGATGCTACTGTGACATGAGAAAGGGTGAACAATAGGGCAACAAAATTTGCTGAGAAGGCTGAATTGCTTAGAGAGTCAGTGCTGTGAGCCAGCTGTGAGGAATTGCCCAAGGACTGTAAGAACTGGAGGGAGAACACAGTAAAATGGCAGATGAACTTGAATGGCAAGTAAAATACCAGGGAAAATAATGATATCTTGGCATATGAAATGATGGGTTCTGAGCATTACTATTCAGGACTCAGATTATAGTTATGGCAAGCTGTAATAAGAAAGTGAAATGTTAGGAATCATCAGAAAAGCAAGGGACACCTCAGCACAACTTTGGTCCCTCTTTTCTGCATCCCTCAGCACAGCCACAACTCCTTATCTTGGAGGGGGGGTTACAGAGGGAAGGGTATGTGAAGAGCTTCAGAATCATCTGTGATGGAAGACAGTGATCAGGAATCAGTTGTTCATTGTTTCTTGGAACATGCCTGACAGTCAGTAGGAGCCAGGTTGGGAAAAGACAGGAGGAGGTGACTTTCTGTGCAGTTGACAGTAGACCCATGAGTCTCCGTACTGAGGGATGCAGATCTGCTCTGCTTCCAGAGGAAATGGGAACAGTTCATGGAAGAGAAATCACAGAATCCTACAACACCAGGTTGGAAGGGACCAAGACAGCCTAGCATGCTCTCCAGTCAAATCCTAAAAGTGTCCAATGCTGGGGAGTCCACCTCCTCCCTAGGGAGGTGAATGTTCTCCTTGTGAAAAGTCTTCTCCTGTGTTCAGCTGGAGTCTCCCCAGGAGTAACTTGTAGCCATCACCCCTTGTCTTTCCCATATAACTTCTTGTAAAATGGCAATTCTCATCTACTTGTTATAGAACATATGTAGTCAAATGCTTTGGATGCTGGAAGGAAATTGCAATTTGTCTTTCCCAGCAAGTTCACTCCCTTTTATTGTGACAGAGAGAATGCAGAACAGGGTCCTGTACACAATCTGTCAGAGTGACTCTCCACAGCCACACTTTTATCCAGAAGTGAACATGACATAGCTCAAGGTGCTCCACCTGGTTCAGTTAGACAACATTCAGAGTTATTTAAAATATTTCCAGGGTCATACATTTATGAGATGTTAGATCAGTCTCTTTCCCTGAGACAGCACTGAAAATGGATGGAGTCCTTTTAGCTGGAGTTGTGTTGGAAGCAGCCTGGCCTTGTGTGGTTTCCTTGGGAGGGTCATAAGAGGAGCCATGTGGGCAGGTTCCTTTGCAGTTAGGTGGATGTCATGATACTCGTGGCTGGTGTACCTCACCTGCCAGCGGCAGGGCTGGGAGAAGGACTCCATGGACGGGATGATGTTGCAGGGAGCAGACAGACAGGGCAGTGTCTCCATATGTACCTGGGAAAAACCAGCGTGTGGGTGCTCAGTGAGCCAGCTAGGTTCCCTAGGAGCTGGCAGCCAGCAGTGCCTGCTGCCCTGCAGCCACACTGTGACTGATGGCCTGGTGGTCTCATTTCCAGTGCCCTAAACACCCTGTCAGCAGTCCTTCTTCCAGTGAATCAGACAGATGCATCAATTGGCATCTTCTCCATGTTTCCTGACACTTTTTCTGGTGCAAGCCACCATTGACCTCTTCTCTCCTGGGAAATTATGCCTCTCTTGTTTCCAGAACCTGTGCCACTGCTCACCGTGGGGATGTGGCCACTGCTGCAGTCTGGGATAGGGCTGGAGGAGCAGGGGTGGATCCACAGGTGTGGCTGGTGTCCCTGTGGCCAAGTGGCCTATTCCCACTGGTGGCACCACGGGCCCCGGCCCTCACCTGGGCAGAGAGCGCAGGGTTTGCCTTTCCTCCTTCATTCCCCAGCACCATGCCCCATCCTTCACATGTCTGGCATGTCCATGTCCAGCCAAGGGTGAGTGCAAGCCCACGTTACCAACAGCAGGGTCGATGCCAGCAGCTACTCAGCTCTGCCCACCTGGCACTGGCAGCAGCGGCCGTCTGCGCCAGCAGCGTGGGGAGAGGTCTCGACATCTGCTCGTGCAGGAGTGGTTTTGAAGGGAAGCATTGTGTGTTTTCATGGCAGTTCCCATGTGGAGGTGATGAAAAGTGTGTGTTTTGGCAAATCTTTTGTTTTATTGTGGTGGCTTGCGGCGGGGCAGCTCCAAGCAGCCGCCGCTGCTTTGACAAAGCACCAGAGGATTCTGTTAAAAAGTTGTGTTTAGTAATTGTAGTCGTCGTGTCAGACCATAACTGACTCGGAGCTGAAGGATTTTTGCGAGATGAGTAGCTGTGCCAGCAGGGACCCAAGTCTCCTGGGCCAGCCGCGCTCTCATTAAGATTTGCCGCTAGCCGTGGCGGTGTTCGGCAAGTATGTGACGTGCATGCTGTTATTGTATGCTTGGCTTGTCAGCCTGCAGCTTTCTGACACTCACTTATGTCACTCTTTATTCAGAGACGAAGAAGCTTTTGATAATTTGACAAGACAAGCTCTTAAACGATCTAGGTCATGGCCTTCACTGTCTGTGATTGTGAACATATTTCCTGAAAGCCCTGTCACTCATCACAGCTACATTTTCTCCCGGGGAGCCGCGGGCCCGTCCCGGTCTCCTGTCAGCGCGTGCATTTTGGTTATTCATACGCCAAATACAGTAGCGGGGTTTTTCCTTCCCTTTTGCCGGCGCTCGCATGTTAGCGGGGCTAATCCGCTCCCCCGCGCCGCGCGCCCCGCAGGGCCGCCGTCGAGGGCCCTCTCGGCGCGAGGCAGACGACCGGCCGAGGGGAGCGGAAAGGAGGAAAGGCCGCTTAGTGCCGGTTTTGTGTTTGTTCATTGTTGTGGAAATATGAGAACTGGTGGCAAGGGCTTCGTCTATTGAGCACTCAAGTCCCGGTCTGCTGTCAGGGGCTGTTTGAGATTGAGTGTTTTATTTTCTTTGATGTTCACGTTGGAGAATAGGGAAGTGGGAATTAAACAACAGATGCTTTAAGCTGGTGTTCTGGTAAAACAATAATTAGCACCTGACAAAATTAAGTACGGGTCAAAACACGGAGCACCCGGCCCTGATTCGCCCGGTGTGGCACCTAGCGCTGGGTCAGCCTCGGGTTCGAGCAGTCACCCCTCCACGCTGACTGGACGTGGTCCGTGGCAAGGGTGGCATGGATTTGTGGAAATAATGGCCCAGTGCTCACATGGAAAAGGTGTGGGCAAGTGGGGGGACGTGCCCCTTGCCCGTGCACGCAGCGGCCGTGCCTTGGCACTGGCACTGCCCTCAGGAATAAGCAAGCACCTCTTGTGCTGGTGTGCATGCAGGTAGGGTCAGGCCACTGGGGCAGGAAATAAATGCGATTTTATTTTAATGTACTTCATCACACTGCCGTAGTAACTCCCTAGTGCAAGGGCTTTTCTTTAAAAGAGTGCTGTTCATGGCTAAATTCCTCTAAATAAATAAGGAAGGTCACAGGTTTGGCCACGGTTGTCTTTGGCTATGGTCTCTTCCATAGCAAACTGTCTCTGCTTCATTTGAGGAGCCAGTATTTGGTAGTATTTGTTAGTTATACTTTTTGTCATTCCGCAATGGAAGATGCAGACAATAACCTTGAGCTGATGTGAGGTAACAGGTTAAAAGCATTGCCTCTAAAAAGCCATTGTTTAATAGTCACCCCTCCTCAGCTATTGTACCCGACTTCTTAATGGTGAGCAGTATTACCCCAAGTCACCATCTGAATGAAGGGATATGCTTAGACACCACCTTCGTCTTCCTTGCCTCCCTTTTGTTTTCCCACCCCCTTAAAGGGGGATAAACCCCACCATAAGGATGGTGGGATAAGGATGAACCCCACCACTGGACAGCACCACAGAGGTACCAGGACTGCACCTCTCCCAGAGTTTTAGCAAGAGCTCTGCCAACTGTGGTTCCCACTCTGAGTTACAGATTTTCACTCAAAGTGATCTCATTGTGTCCAGACTGAAAAAAATACCAAACCGAATGATTATTCAAAAACAAAGTAATTTTTATTATTATGAGGATTATTAAATAGCTGTCATGTGAGTAAAGGTCATACCACATAGTGGCATTTTGCCAGTATAGGACAACTCGTTGATTGCGATTTTTCAACCATATTAGCCTGGGCACACTGTGGTAATCAAAAACTATCCAGAACTAATGTATAAATAACTGCCTGCTCCCCCTGAGCCAGACCAGCACAGCTCTCCGGCACAGCTTAAACCCCTTCAGGTCTGAGAGAGATGCTGAGATCTCTGGCACGGTATTTAGCAGGTTAGAGGGTGTTTATGTGTTGCACCTCTGAACGCTGTGTAAGTTAGGGAAGGAGGAAAATCCTTTTGTTTGCACTCAAAAACAGCTTGAGTGTGTTCAAACCATCAGATCCTCAGTGAGGAATGTGATGTCCTTCACACATTTCTTTTATAGAAACATTAATATAAAACTCAAATATTTACACACATTATTTGAGTAAGAGGAGAAATGTTGAACCATAACACAGAACAGATTGTAGATTTTTCTGCAGAAAATTGTGTTACTGGGGAATGAATAATAAATAATATCGTTTCCATCACATCCAGGAAAAACACGCAGGGTGTGCCATAGGGGGACTGGTGAAAACTTGGATTTTATTTTGAGAGATACTGGTTAAAGTTGGAGTCTTTTTAATTAACACACTCCATCAGAATAAAAGAAGGCAAGAATTTAGGCATGAGTGAAAAATTTATTTGAAATGTAAAGAAATGTTAATAGTACTCATTTGCAAGTAGTCATGAGGCTTCAACCGTTTGAAATTGCAGCTGCAGCATATTATGGAGAAGCCATGGAATAACTCATATTTCTTAAAATACTGAAACTAGAGGTTGGCAAACCAAATTGCTAATTGTTTAAATCACTGAGGAGCAGTTCTAATAAGAGAGTAAATGTTCTAAACAGAAGTGAAAGCCCTCCACTGCAGTAACTGTATGCCGAAAGGACAAAAAGTGCCACTATTTCCATGTCTGTCTGTGGCTCGGGGGCCATCAGAAATATTGTACGTTTTTTAAAACCATTAAGAACGCCTGAGAGAGTGACCTCAGTCTCAGTGACCAGCAACACATTCTGATTTTGTTTAAAGATCCATGTTTCCCTCTTTCCTGTCTCTCATGGGTCCCTCAGATCTATTGTGTCACTGCTGTGACTGAAAAACCTGCTCTGAAAATTTGTTTTTACAAAAGACTGCACTTAGGATTTGATGTGAGAGCCTGGCAATTTAAAAAATAAAAATAATAATAAAAAAAGCGCAAGTAAGTCATTGTAAAAATAGAAACATTAAGGCAATCTGTTATGGTTCTTGTTTACAACTCGTCTGACACGCGGTTGCTGAGGATTATTAAGTGTAACAATTATATTTTGATTAGGAAAGAGATACGTACAAAAAAGATAAAATGTTTCTGTTCCTACATGAAAGGAAGGCACCTTGTGATTTAAATTTCAGAACATTATGTAAATTTAAAATGTCAGAAATGTAGAATTTAAATCTGCCCCTGTTTGTTTTGCAGCATTAATGCTTCCTACAGTCACAGACACACTGCTCTCCCAAACTTCTGCCCCTCGGAGAAGAAGGGCAGAGAGAAAACTGTTACTGGCTTTCTGACAATGGCAGGGAGTGTGTTAAAGCAGTGTAAAATTCAATTAAACTGTCTAGCCAGGTTTTTGAAGCTGAAATGCAGACCCTTTCAGTTAAGCTTCTTATTTTCCTGTGACCGACACCAGTGGATACTGTGTTATGCCAAAACCAACAGTCTGTAAAGCACCTTGTTTCATGCTCCTAGCTGATCAATATTTTTATTTTCCAGGCTTGCCCAGAAATATGGAGGCAGTATCACCTAACAGTAAGTAGAAACACCTTTTTTATTTTCTTCTACACCCAACCTATTTACTCCTCTGTGAACTGCTGACCATAAAATATAGACAAGCATCTTCTGTGAGAAGATAATAAACATCTGAAGAGTTTTTGAACTGAAGAAGGCAATGAAACACTGTCTCTATTTTTAAACATCTTTAGAATTCTAATTTTTTTTTAATACTGTAATAATCAAATGAGTGCCTTGCTTCTCTCCTCTCAGTGACCACATTTACACATAGAAAGAGGACTAAATTTTAAGTTGGGATGCATAGCAGGAGTAATAATCAGATATCCCAGATGCTGGTAATTAGTAACTCTGTGTGACAAAACTTTCCTCTTAAATGAGTAAAATAAATCTCAGTTAGAGTGGAGACATTAATTTGAGCAAATAAACTCATAAAATTTTACAGATAATTTACAATTGGTCAGGATATAGCTATGATTGCTTCTTTGGCCTGCATTAGTTGATGTTTAATCTCTGAAACAAGAAAATACAACTTTGTAAACTGTACCAGTATATTACTTCAGATTTTTCCTCATATGTAAAACAGAGATAAAAATAAAACAAAATGCATATAAATTTGGATAATACTGAAACCTGTTGTGATATTTAATCAGTTAAGAAAATATTCCATGGATTGGTCTCACAGGTCTTGAATATATTATTTTCCAAAATTGTCATACATAAAAACACGTTTAAAGGTCAGGGTTTCGTTGTCCCTCTGAAGCTTTGCTGTCGCCGCTCCCCAGATCGGCCGTGCACGTATTTTGCTGTTACAGATAATTAAGCCCCACTCTCTGCTCAGAACAAAGTAGAAAAGTTTCTCCCACTACTTTTCTTTTCGGGTCTTTTGCTTTTTCTCTGGAGCAGTAGATGGGATGTGCTTTATAATTTGTGCCTCCACCTCTTCGTGGCAGTGGAATGCTCTTTTTTCTGCTTTTTTGCTTCTAAATTCAATGAATAGGAGAAATCTGCACTTAAAACCTCACATTTGTGTTTCGTGCATAAAGATTTTAACACAAAGATCTGCACTGGGAATCATCCACCCTTTCTGAGAATTTACTTTTAAACAGAATTGGTAAAGACTTTTTGTTGGTTTTTTTTTTTTTAAAGGCATTTTGAGCAAAAGATGCATTCCCTGAATATTTTTGTTTGCTTTTTTAAAACTGGATGAAGGAAAAAGGTAAATGCTGTCTTTTGTTACAATCCCTGAGGGTGCATGTAAAAACAATTTCTGAAATGTTTATGGTACTTAGAACTTAATAATATGATAAGTATGTTTGGTGCAGTAACATCTTGTGTTTTGTTTTTTACTGAGATAGAAGATTTAATTTCATTTTAATCTCACCTGCCACTGATAATTCTTCCAAAAGTGTGTTGCCATCAACACTCAGAAAATATTTATTTCTGTAAAAAAAAAAAGTGTGGAGTGACTTAAATCTGACCAAGTTGTTATTAGGCCAGATTTTGAAGTATCTTGTGATAGAAAATTTTTTCTGTGGATTTTGTAGTAAGCATTTAGTGTTTACACTTAGTTCAGTATAAAGCTAAAAAATGTGTGTCAGAAAATACTCTTGTTAGAAAATTTAGTGCTTACAAATACAAGTGTATTATTAAAAACATTTGGAAATTTGTGGCGCATTTTAAGCACATTTTTATAATGTGGTTAAATATGGGCACGCAAAGATTAACTGGTATCAGGTTCTGATAAATAATTTTTTTATTTTGCAGTGAACTGCAGATTATCTGCAAAAAATCCACATTTCTGACACGTGGGAAATGCTTTGCACACCTCCATTTTTTGCATGTGAAAAGTCCCTTTGGTTCAAAGTTACATTAGCAGTCAGATTAAACCTGGAATTTAAAAATTTTTGTGGCAAAAGACATGCTTAGTATTTACAATAAGTAAATTGAAAGAAACTCCATTATCTGAATTGTTTAAAAGTGTGAGTCCTGGCTTTCATTACTCCCTTTAAATATTCTCTTTTGCACCCAAAACAGAACAGAAGTAAATAATGTTCTGGCAAGAATCGAAACTTCTGCATTTGAATAGTGTATATTTTATATATATTATATATATTTATAGCATCGTAACAAAAAGCCATGATTTTTCAACTCTCATATCAGCATATTAATATTTCACTTTGAAAGTAGCGTACAATTTTCCTAGCTTAGAATAGATATTTCAGTACAAACAGGGTAACAACTTAAGTTAAAATAGGAGAAGTTTAAAATGAAAGTGCAGTTGTGCTGTTGCAGCACGCAGAGGCTGTCCAGTCCTTGGGGACCATGGGAAGCTTTTCCTGCACTTCAGCTGTGGATACAACCATTAGATTTAAGCTGGTTTTGGTAAATTGGTGGTGAGTGTCCCTCACGCAGGTCCATTTAGTGCAGATCAACCCGGCCATCAGGTTTTGTGATAAAACACCTTTTTTTTTTTTTTTGCATCACTCACAAATGACCATCACAGATTTTGGTCAAATGTTTCACGTTCTATAAAGTATTCTTAGTTAATTACTGTGAATGCTGGTGAAGAACCACATGGCCTTCCACCTCTCTCTTTTGTGAGGCTTTTGGTTATTTTACTCATTTTCCAGTGCTTTCCTAGGAGATGGACTGCCATCTATTGACTCCTCAGAGCCCCTGCATGGTGCATGGGGGAACTCAAACAATGACTCAATAACAAGCCCATTCTGCTCTTGGGGATGGTGGAGGGGTTTGTTGACGTTGGCCTTGGTGACACATGTGGGCACATTACAAATAATTTGTTGTGTGAGCAGAAATGTCTTATTCCAACCAAAACAGACTTCCAGAGCAAGGAATCTTAAAAAGAAGTGGCAAAAAGGTTTATAACTGGAATAATTTAATTTGCCTTTTGATGGAAAAAATATTATCATATGGTATTCAGTGAAGCTTAAATCTAAGGGCTGTGATAATCAGAGCTTTATAAGTGAGTAAAGTTAGTTTCTATAAACTTATTCTTTCAACTGTCTTAACTGAAACTAGTCTGGAAAAAAAACAAAAAAACAAACAAAATCAGCAGAACATTCCAATTCCTACTGTGGTTTAAAATAATATTTAGTAACCTCTTTAAGATGATGATTTAAAACATTTACACATCATTTTCATCGTGACTGCTTTCTGTATTTCTACTGAATCAAAGAAGGGAAATTACATTTGTCAAAACATACTTCAAATTTTTCTTCAAGTAGGTATTCATTTGCAGTAAATTGGTTGGTTTTGATACCCACATATGTTTATCGAAAGGGTTATTGTCAATCAAATAATAGGATAAGGACTTTGGCAGATTCGGGATAAACAGTTTTGATTGTAGCTTACTGCACTGTTAATAATATGTATGGTTTTTGGGGGCATGAGGCATTTGGAGGCCTTGTTGAGCTCTTTGTTCTGGGTTATGAGGAAGTTTAGCTTACAACTTTGCCTTTCTAAATGCCAGCTGCTCCACAAACCCAGAGAAAGACGGGCCATGTTCCACAGACATGCCATCCATCACACCCCCTCTCCACACTGAAGATACAGGGGTGCTGTTTCATCCTCAGAGCACTTGGCTCTTTCTCGTTCCCTTTTCCTTGTCATTTCAGATTTCAGTTATAAATGTAGAAACATTTATTATGTATTGTGACTGGAGGCCAGGTTATAGCCCTCTTACTACAAACAAAAAAGATAAATCCTAAATAAGACTAAAAAAGTCAGTGGAAAAAAACTTGTGAGAAGAAGGCACTCCACGATTTTCATTTGTTTGCTTCAGCTTTGCAGTTTATTCTTTAAAAATTGCATTTCCCCTCCAAGTTTGACCTGCTGCCTGTTGGCCTCGGTACATGCCTGGTGGCAGCTCTGTCTTCAGCAGGTCATGCACTGGAGGGGCAAGGCCGGTCCAGGGCAGGTCCAGGCTGACACATCCTGTGGGGACAGCCCTTACCCCCCTGCTGTTGGTGCCAGATTCCCACCACTCTGGACTGGCCTTCCAGGGAGCTCCATGGGGTGGGTCCTGTCCCGTGGTCACCCTGTAGCTTCACTGGCCGAGCGATCCCATGAGTCTGCTGCAAGCAGTTGCCTCTCACCAGCGAAAAGAAGAGGCTGTTTATTTATTTTCAGTGCTTAGTGAACCTGTTTTGCTGCACTTTGCCGTGAGCCCCCACAGTGCAGCCCAGCCCTCCCCGGCAGTGCTGCGGGGGCACCCCCTGAACGTGCACGGGGCCCCCTCGGCGTGTGCTGGCCTGAGATGGAAATGGATCTCACCACATCTGCATTGTCAGGGCAGCTTGTGCCACACAAGGATGGACATGGCCGGTCTGGCTTAGGAGCAGGATGTGGATACCGCAGGAATGAACTTTGCGAGTGTTAGAATCTTCTTCAGTAAAAAAAAACTGAATAAAGAAATTCTGTCCCTAAAATAGACAGAGCAGGTTTTTTATTTTCCTGATGTGTTTCTCAGTGTTGATGTGTGTGTTAAAACATGAATCCTGCTGGGCCTAGGTGTTTTCTTTCTGTAGGGATTACTCATTTTTAATAACCCCTTCCTGCCTCAGTGCCTCTCCATCCCCCATGCCCTGCCTTCACCCGTCTCATCTGTGTGAAAGCTCCCAGGCCAAGATGGCCACCAACAGAGTTTTAGAACCATCAGAATTTTTAACTAGCAGAAGTTATCATTTAACATTCTTTTTGATAGTTTGTTAATCTTACTTTTAATCCACTTACATAAAGGAAGGTGAACCAGGAACTGACTGGTTTGGCCCCTGGGTGTAATAGACATGAAGGGACAATGTGTCTTTTGTATTTAGATTTTGCACTCAGATTTCTTTGTGTGCATTATTAAAATTCCTTCTGGCCTGCCACTTTTTTCTTGAAATAAAAATATAACTCATGTCCATGAAAGCAAATTTTTTTAAGGTGTGACTTTCAGAAACGGAAGATTTAAATTAATACAACCCTGACTGAAAAATGTATAAGCTTGAGCGAGAAAGCACATTTGGTTTTCAGAGAGGAGTGTTTTTTTAGGTGAGGGAAGGGATGGGTTTAACAGTATTTTGCGCAGGAGGTTAATCCCCTGCTCCCCTGCAGCCGGTGGCTGCAGGACTCTGCTGACCAGGGCAAGACACAAGGCCAGGGACTGTGGGGTCAGTGCACTCCTCTGGAACACTTCTAGCACCTGGCCGATTCCTCTCCAGGTGTTTTAAAGCTATTTCTAGTAAGTCTGGTAAAAACACCACCTCATTTATGAGATAGGCCATGTATTTCTCATATTTTGAAATCCCAGGGCGGCCCCTCATGTGCCAGTGCTTCAGTATCCATTCAGCAGGATATTTTGGAGTGAAGGCAACCCGGAATTCGCAGGGATATGGATTTAGGGTAAAGCTGACTCTGGCTCTTGTGGGGTTTGGGGAGAGACAAATGCATGGAGCACCTGCTCAGATGCAGGATTTCCTGCCCTCAGAGAAGGTGCTCACACCATGAGCCAGAGGAGGAGGTGGGGCAGAGGCCGGCCAGCAACAGCCAGATATTTTGATTTTAAACTATCATTTTGCATTGTCCAAGCTTGGGCCCTTTTGCAAGTGGTTTCCAGTGTCAGAGATGCCCCTGACATGCTGCCCACCCTTGCGCAGCTGTCCTGGAGAAAACCAGCGTGTCAGAGGGGGTCAGCATGCTGGGCACGAGGCTTTTACTGTACAAATGTTTATTTTCCCCTTCTAGTTGCAATGTGCCCCGTGTTACCATTCTGTTTCAAGTCTCACATATTTTTTGAGAACCTTAACGCCAAATCTTTTCCTGTTGCCAAGAAATCATATTTCACAAAAGGCAGTATACCTTCCTGATAGCTTTTTGGGGGTTTTTTTACAGAAAACAAAGAGAGTTTGAGGTCTTGAAATAAATGTTAATTTTATGAGTTCAAAGCATATGCTATAGCTTTTGGTACAAAAGCATGCTAGCTAAGGGTTCTTTCCCAATTTCTATTTGGAAGCTGTGTTTAAAATGTCACAAGGAAAAGAAGTAGATTTAGTAACCTTACATAATTACGTAACATGTCTTACAAGGAACCGAGCAAGCAATTTCAGTGGGATGCAGGACCTTACAGCAGCACAGGCCTCAGCTGCTACTTACCTTTATCGTGTAATAACCATGGTGGGAAATGCCCTGATTTCTCTGACCTTTGTCTGTCCTGTGCTCTTCCCCACTTTCTGCCCAGAAAACAAAATGAAAGGTGCTTTTAAATTGAGTGTTAAAGACCAATTAAAATCTTGACCAAGAATTGCGTTTTGGTATGTTTCTGGAAGCAGTTTGGGAGCGGGGAGGGGGTGGAATAAAAGGCTGAACCAAGTAATTTCCATTTCTCTGATTTTGGGGTTCCAAATGACGTTGTCAGGGTGTTTGTCTTGGAGGGCAGCATCCCTTAGAGAACCCGTACTTCAGTGCGTTGTTGTGGTGTCAGGAGCCGCATTTGCTGCAAAAGCAATGTCTTTTGAGTCTGCCTTTGAAAGGGAAAGGGAGAAGAGCAGGAGATGGAAATCAGTATATTTTAACATTTTAAATCTGGTTGTCTGACCCCTGCATGGCTGGGACACTGTGCAGTATGTGACATTTGGTGACGTGTCCCGCCAGCCCAGCGCGCCCCAAAACCTGCAAGGTTTGGGTTATTTTCGTGATTCACCAAAGCTGCTGGGTGAGGAGTTAATTAATCAGACAGGATAATCGGGGAAAGCTTTGCTGCTAAAATGTCTCCCCTCCACATACTCAACCACAGTTCTTCTAAGGGAAAGGATTAAGATGATCTTTTCTTTAATACTTACCAATTTGGCAAAAAAGTTTCACCTCTCGTTCTTCTAGTTTAAAAAGGTGAATCTACACAAGTATTTAAATAATTTTTAGTATTTCAAGTATTAACCATCTAAATAAGGAAGACAGAATTTTCAAGCTAAAATGATGTTTCCAATGCATTTTAAAAACGCATGAAATTTGAATTTTTCTGTGCCCTCTTTCTGCATTCAATGCCATGTGTGAATACTCAAAGTTCCTATATTCTGAAAATTACTCCTCCAAACTTGCTATGAAGATTACTTTTTAAAGTTTTAGTAGAACTTAGTGGTGGTTTCAAAATTCCACAGGAAACATCATCTGTGATCTAGCAGATGTTTTAAGATGTTAAAAAAAATCACACTTGCACATAGGTAACATAAAAAGGATTTTGGTACGTTTTTGTATTGCAAAATGGAAAATATGTAAAATGTCACTAAATCTGTTTGCACTGTGTGGTTTATCCTGCCAGTGATTCGTGTGTCAGAGCAGCCCAGAGCTCCTGCCAGTGAGACAGTAACTTCCTCAAGTTATGCTTGATCATGTTAATAATCTACGGATTAGGATTCCTTAAAAATATTCAGTGATTTAATTCCGAGAGGGTCTATCATGTCGATGATATTAATACATCTTGTTAGGTCCTGTCATGTGTATGGAAAAGTTACTATCCCCGTGACAGAATTATCCTGATTTTGATTTCAAGTGTTGAAGAATCAAGCATAAAGGGAATTAAAAGGAACAAAGGGCCAACACAAAGTGGTGAGGAGCTCAGAGCCGTGAGCAGGTGCTAGGGGAGAAGCCTCAGAGGTGTGAGTGAGGTGCACGGTGTGTGAGGGCCACAGAAGGAGACATCCCACAGAAATTTTGGCTGCAGGGGAGTCAAGTTGGGTCTCTGCTTTTGACTCATTTTTGATTGTTGAATTTGGGTTAAACTAACATTTGACAAACATAGCCCAGCATTTGGTGGAACTCAGGAACGGGCACAGACAGCACCCCCTGCCTCAACAGCCACCCCCGTGATGGAATTGGCACAGACAGCCCACCTGTGATGGAATGAGCACCCCAATCCATGGTTAGCCTGAAAGGCCCCTTTCCCTGGTCCCTCCTTGGTGCCTCCATGGTGCAGTGTTGGTGAGGAAGAGGTGCTGGTTTTACATCATAGCAGATGAGAAAGTCATAAGGGAAGGATGGTCACTTCCTGGTTCAGCCTTCCCCACAGTAGAGTCAAAAAGCTCCTTGTTTTTTTTTTTTCCTTTTTTCTCTTTCCTCTCCTCAAATTTGCGGTTTCTGCACATTTAGTCACTGCTCACCTTGTAGTTAACAGAAAGTAGTTTTGTGTTGTTTCTTGACTGTGCAGTTAATTCTGTTTCTAAAGAATTTTTATAACTTCCTTTGGCTCTTTAAAGAAGGGGTGGTGAGCACCCATGCAGGAGCACAGACACTGGAAGCTTTCTGTGGACTATGCAATAACCATGAAATCTCTCCTCCTTTAAAATTAATTGCACCATATTTGCATGAGATACCCAGTTTCTGTCTGCACTGTTGATGGCAAATGAGATCCTGCTTAAATTAATTCTGATTTTCTCATGGTGGTATGAAGAGGCAAAGAAAGGAAAAATTATAGCACTGAGATACACAAAAGTTTGCCTGGAGAAAACAGTTTTAGTCAACAGCATATTTAGATCATGTGAGAGAGCAGAAATCTGAAATGCTTTGATCAATTTTTAGATGTTGCAGACTATTCCGGAAGTTCCAAGTCATATTAACGTGAAAACTTTATGGAATTGAAAAGAATGTTAAGAAACAGGTGTGCAAGAAGAATGTGGAGAAGCTTTTGTTCATCAGTGGTTGTATACAGGTTGTCAAGTGTTTCTGCAAGGACATAGTGTAGATGAATGTCACTTGTAGTAAAGCAGGGTACAAATAATTGTGGCAGTGCTGAATATATATGATGGTCCTTAATGGAGAACACGTGAAAAAATTATGAGGAGAGGGATAAACATTAACACGTGCAGTTGGCATCTTGGTAATATAAGGAAAGTTCTTCTGTGAAATTGTCAGTTGGTAAAGGATGCTGCAGTCTGAAGCCCACCAGTTTAAAGGGAAATGTTCAATTATTGTCTATTTAGAACATGCCCCAAAACTCACTTCTGGCAAACTGATGCAGTGCTCGCCTGGCATCTTGTATCCTCCAGGAGCACTACAATTTTTATCCAAGTTTACTTTAATTTTAGCTGTGATTAGAAATCACTTCAAAGTAAATATTTATTAAGAATGTATTTATCAAGAAATATTTCTTAAGAATGCTCCCATAAGAAAGCTATTTCAAATGTTGTAACTTCCTCCTTTTGCGTCCGATTGCGAGGGGCTATCTGCAGACGATGTGGAGGTTAAAGAGAGAGAAAGGAAGCTGTAAATCATCCAGAATGACAGTAAAAATTAAAACCTTGGGGTTTGTTGGGCTCCCTGGAGTATTAGCTAATAAATATAACCATGCTTTAGTTCTGTTCATCTTCTGACTTTACAGGCTTTGCAAATGTTTGTGTTCAGATTAATGTATAAATTTATGTGTAAGTATGCATACGCTTAGCACACGCATATGTCTGCACAGTGCTGTGCCCAGGCACTTATATACACAAACAGATATATATATATATAAATGTTTGGCCGGTCCCCTAATAAACATTCAAATAAAATATACGTGTCCTCGTGCACGAGTCTCCACCTCCTTCTCCTCCTCCTCTTCCTCCTCCTCCTTCTCCAAGGCCTCTCCCCACCTCCCCCACCCCACTTCAAAGCTTGTGGTCCTTTCTCCATCCGTGTACTAAAAGGTTTCTTTGTGAGCCAGGCCATTTGTCCGTCATTGTTTGGGACCCAAACGGTGGTAAAATACCCTGTCACCGATCCGGAGCGCGGTGAATGGCAGCTTCTCTCCGGACAATTGGCGGCGGTGCCGAAAAATATTCCTGAGAGGATTATTTAACCTTTCAATTTAGGGGGCACAAAGCCCGGCTGATTAATGAACTTTCTGATGGGCGCCGATAAGCGGATCTATTTCTTTATTTCCTCCAAAAGTGATTCCTTCTCCTGTCCCATATTACTATAATCTTAAACATAAAATGTGGCAAATAGATTAAAAAACAGCACTAAAGAGTTTATCTGGCTAGCAAACTGAAGGAGCTAAATTAAAATTGGTAATGAAAGCAGTGGCTGAGCCCTGTATATGGTTTTTAAATGCGCCGTGTATTTTGAAGAGACTTATTCTCCAGCCTGCTTGGTAATGACTGCTTTGGGTGCACGGTCCGGGTCCGGCTTCTGTTATCCCCCCAAAAAAATGAGTTGTGTTATCTGGATGACTGCAGACACATATGCATCCCCCTTTCTCACTGCATGGGCAGACAAGGTCGATAGCATTACAAGGTATTTGTGGCAGTGCTTGTTTCAGTTTTCAGAGCTGCCAGTTTTCAGCCAGATTTGAATTACAAAAGAAGAAGCTGGCATGAAAATTGAAAGGGTTTATCGGCTAGTCTGAAGCCTCATAGCACATTGCTTATTTATGCAGTCCATTTGCACCAGGAAATGTAAAAAGGAAATACATTTTAAAAATAAGGTCATAAAAAACCAGATATGTTTAAGATGGCAAATAAAATATAGATACCTATAATATCTTTGCAGAAAACGATTTCACTTAATGTTGCACATTACTTCGGAGGAGCATTTATGTTACTGTCATAAATTTGTGCGTTTGTGTCACCATACAGATAGTCCCCAGGGATTAGGAAGGAAGTGTTTGCTAACTTTAAAATTAAAATAGAAAGGGAGATAGGTTTGTACTTTGAGAGCCACATCAGGAATAGTTGGAGTTTAATGCGCAGTCCTATTTAAATAACGTTTTGCATTTCCTGTAAAATTAGCCATGGACGGCTGGAGAGATGCCACCACCTTTGGAGAAAATTGGGATGCCTTTTAAATCATGAAGATTTTGAGGCATTCAGGGATTGTATTGTTGTTATCCTCACTATCTCACATACATTCATTTTCTCTACGTACTTGAGGATTTTTTGCCCATTTCTCGGAAAATACTTTTTGAATTAATACTTAAAGGTTTTTCAAAAGATTGCATTCATTTATTTTAAATATATAATATTGTACTTTTTGTCTCTTTGTTTAACATTTTCACACAGTCAATTGTAGATGCTATTTGCATGTGTTTAAAATGCATTGTAGAAATGTCTTATTTCTGTAGAAAACCACCACTTCACGGTGCTTATATTGCAGACCGGGTGAGTTAAATTCCTTCTTCTATGAAAGGGTTTCCCATACCATGCAATCAAAAAATAAAATTTTTGCCATCAATTGGTAACATAATGTGTATCATGGCGTTAAAAAAAAAAATAATAAAATCCTAAAGGTTGACTGAGCTCACCTTTATTTTTGATCATTTAGCTGTGTTTTGGTGATGCCCAAAAGGGTAGGAAGAATGTCAGAAGCACGTTCAGGAAAGTGTAATTTGTGGGAAGATGCTCCACAAATGTGACCTCCACAACTCCTGTGGGATGAGCAAGGGCTTTTAGATGGCTGAAAAAAAAAAAGAAGAAATAAAATTTCCTGAAGAAATTATTTTATTTGTAACTGTTTGGAGTTTAGTGAGATTAAAAGTCGAAATACTAAATTTGTACGTTTCTTGTTTATTAGCATGCACCAAGCTCAGTGTGCTTCTGTTATGAATTTTCATAAGGATTTTTACTACGTAGCATGTGTGGCTTAATGATGCAATCACCTGATAGACTGGGAAGACTCCAAAGGAGACGTTCCGGTCTGTTGTGTACATAATACTTGTTTCAAAAATCTGCTTAATTAAGGAATTACCCAATGGAATGCAAGTCTACTGGGTGCATGACACTGTTAAAGAAAATAACAACAACAAAAACCCTGGGTATAATTACAATATTACATGAAACCTTATATTGGCAATTTTGAATATAAGGGAATGATGCTAACCTGCCATTGTTTCAGCTGGCATGCAAGTAGATCATGACAATTTGTAAGGGAAAATAAATGTCTATTTTTCTGTGATAGAGCTGCTCCGACCGTTTCTCTGCCTAACTCCAGCCCACAGCATGTAATGATTCACTCAATGATCATCTTTCAGTGGCTCAAGGAAGTGGTGAAACATCGCTGCTAATGAGCTTTACTCTCACAATTATGCCATGTTGTCTCATTTAGTTGAAAACAGCGTCCTCGGTGGTTTGCAAAGCTTGTGCCTGACTGTGGTGGACACAGTGGTGGAAGGAGAGAAATTTTTCCCTTGCATTCTGAGAGTTGTCCAAACTGTGATGTTGGATGTAGCTAGCAGAAAGCACCTTGGTGCAAGCCTTCATTACGGAGGGTTACACTGGTGGGTGCTGGTGAATAGACAGAGGGATGACCTTGGTTCCACCCAAGTCCGAGTCTCCACGGCAGTTTTCGGGTCTGGTGCCTCTCTGTGAGGTGCGAGAGGTCACCCTGAGCAGCTGAGTTCCATCACACATCGCATTGCCCATGTCCACTCAGCCTGCAGAGGTGTGTGTTAGCCCAGCATGAGCGCTTGGGGTTGCACAAAGGAGTCTGGCCCCTGGTTCTCCCCACCACCGAGGTCCATAGCAGGGGGGAGCAGGGAAACATGCAAAAATAAAGGTCAGATGATTTTCCTTAATTAGTGAGATTTAGCCAGATTGTGGATCCTAAGTAGTAATGAGCTTTGTAAAAGGGAGCCCTGGTCGGATCAAAGTCAGTGCAGATAAGGGGAGCTCAAGGTCACCGAGGGAGCTGCCCAGCAGAGCCATTTGCATAAAAAATTACTGTCAGAAATAGGCCAGAGAGGCAGCCCTGGCATTTTGATCTCTTGGCCTTTGTCATGGAGATTCCTGGTTGAGAAGGGAGGAAGGCCAGTGTCCCAGATAATGATTAACTGTTTTAATGGCATTCATTCATTCATTCTGCACTAACTACTCATGCAGAAAAAAGGGTTATGTAAAATGACATTAGAAGAAAAATCATTTGTAATCGTTGCATCAGGCTGCACTTTGAGGAGACATTAGGAGTAAATCCATGGCGTGGTAGGCTTATGCTTTATCTTCTGATATTTACTGAGTTTACTGGTGCATGAAAAGCTTTCAGCAAGAATAGCAGATGGGATGGACCTTTCATAGGTAATGCTATCTACCAGGTTATTACTTCTATATATTGATAGTGAAGTAATCTCCAAGATATCAACCTACAAATATAGATTATTTAAATGTTTGTAACAAAAAAAAAAAAAATCTAAACCATAAAGAAGCTACGTCAATGGATAGTTTGTTTTTTATCTATGTGGCTGAAGCCTTGGATGTTTTTTTAATCCTTAAATAATAAGAAAACACTGCGTTTATAACATGCAGGGTTTCTTTTTGTTTGGCTTTGGAGAGGAGTAAAGTTATGTAGAGTTGTAATCTGACTTGCAAGTGTTCAGTTTAATTTCTTCCTTAAATGTGACTTTTTCTGTTAACTCAATGAAAGCAAACAGGGCAGGGGAGCTGCCCTGGGAGGGGGGTTGTGTCCTGGGGTGCATGTGAGCCCAAAGGACTCCCCTGGAGGAGGAAAGCCCCTGTGTCTACTGGTGCCCAGTTTTTGGTGGGGGGGTCCTTGATGGGACAAGGCCTCTCCATGGGCTCTGCTGAAGGAGCTTATCTTTTCTGCAAATGTAACCATGTTGAGCACTGGTTGAACATTTCACTAGTTTCAGTTTAGGAACACCAATGATGGCCAAAACTGTCATTCTCTTCATTGGAGGATGTTGCTCCACTGGCAAAGGCGTCAGACTCTTCAGTTTTAGCAGGTGACATCTTGGGATGTAAGGGATTGTGACTCTGGAATAATGCCTGGGTTTTGTAACTGCATGGTATTGTCACATTGCACTTTGCAAAGCTCAGGTAGTGTGATCATGTCATTTTCAGACTGTCATGGTGGTTCATTTTAAGGCCCAGTTGGCAGAAAGCAGAGTAGTGCTGTGGTGGTCCTGATCTGGTGTGTGACAGCTGTGTTGTGCTCATATTCCTGTGGCAGAGCTCCCTGGCAGGCAGGGACTTGCAGAAGGAACCCTCTGGGGCTCTGTGGCAGCATCCTCATGGGGTGTCCAACGGGTATCAGCCTTTAAAACAGATATAATACAGGTGAGAGTCTACACATGTGGAAGGCAGAAGAAGGCACCACTTGCAGGGTTTATTGCTGCTCTTCTGGAGCCCTGTCCAAGGCAGAGATGATTTCTGGGAGTGCTCCTCATTCTGAAAACTAACCAGAATAACGGTGATTGGTCCAGTAAACAAAACCCCCAGGTTTTTCCCCAAGGGATCTACACAAATGTTTGCATTTTGGTTTGTTGGTTCTTGCAGGTTTTTTTCCTTGCCTGTTCTATGTATTAATGATAAGGGAATACCTGAAAAACCAAGCCAGCACAGTGAGTCACTTACACATGGCTGTTAGCTGGAGAACTCTCGCTGTGAGACATGGTTGAGAAATACAGAAATTGCTTTATGAGTAGTGGTTTTTTCCTTTCCCTGTTTCTCCACCTTTTGTCACAAATCACTGTTGGATGTGTCACTCTTCTTAGGCCTTTTTTCAAGTCCCTCCTGGTGCGTGGATGTGAGCTGAGGAACATGACTCTGAAACATGCATTTAAACCCAGGGCTGGGGAGTTCACAATAAAGTGACCTTGCAGGTGTGATCAGATTCATAAAGAACGGCATTGGAAAGTTTCTCTTGTTCCTGCCTATTTTACAAACACTGCTGTCATTCTTCTGGAGGTTCTGCAGAACACGATGGCTCCCACAACAGAAGAGTGCAGCAATAAAGATTTAAAGAAAAAAGCCATTAATGTAATGGTTTTACCAAGAACTACTAATTTCTTTGAAATCTGGGCCATTCTTCCGTGTTCCTTTAGCCCCAGAGAGAAGGAAATGGACAGAATGCAGTAAAAAAGCATCAAACTTGATGCTTTTGGGCCACAATTCCTGCATCCCTTGTAGGTCCAGGTGCCTGCCTTTGCATCATGTCTGTGCTGTGGGGTGTGGGACCTGTCCCACATTCTCTCCATGGGCTGTGGCATCATGCCTCTCCCGCTGTATCTGACCATCCCAGGGGATGGTGGGGCACCTGTGAGAGCAGGAGGGGACAGAGGGACAAGGAGGAGGGGAAGAGATAAATCAGCACCTTATTTTCTTGCATTCAGAGCTGAAATAACATGGCCAGGTGGAAAACAGGCCAGGGATGCCTCTTTGCACCTCATTTGTGATGCTCAGGCTGAATCTCACTCTGCAAAATTAAAGTAACAGGAGCCACTTGCTGCTTCTGCAACTTAATATTCCAACAGCAAACAGGAATATATTGATCTAATATAATAAAATTATATTTATTTAATTTCAATTTATTTTTAATTCAGCATTCAGAATACTTCTGTACCTAATTCTTGCCTATTTCCATCTTCCAGACAAAGCCAGGGCCCATCAAAACAGCCAGGGCCCACTCGGAACGCTCTGTGTCCGTGTACTGCTACAACTGCTCCCGCAAAGGACACTTTGGATACGTAAGTCTTGGCAGTCTCTATCTTGGAATACATTCCTGGGGTGGAAACCTATCCTTGCTACAGTGTGTGGTTTGAGGAAAGAGCTGGAAGAGCTGAGCTGATGCCACACAAGAGGTGTGTGATCACAAGCACTGCTGCCTTTGGTGGAGGCTGATGTATGAAGGGATCTTGCCCATCTAATTTAAAGATAGGAGGGAAAGGAAAAGTTACTATCTGTCCTTGGCAGGTTTATTGATTTGAGACTGCCTGGGAGAGAGAATATTCACTGGAACACAGGCAGTTGCTGTATACAGCTTTTTTTTTTCCTTCCTTTTTTTTCCTTTCTTTCTCCCATTAGTGCCTCACTGCCACGTTCAACATCACATCAGTTTTTTCACCCAACCATTTAATCAGCCCACCCATTGGAATGCTGTTTTGGGAACTTTCCATTTCTGCCTGCTTGTTATGATCCTCATTTGTCTTTTCTTAATGTAATTCAACATTAAATTTGGCATCACCCTTCTGTAAGATGCAGCCTGGTGAGGGAGATGTCATGAGCCTTAAGTGGCTTCAGTAAAAATGGGAGATGTGCTGCATCTTCCAGGGTGTTTTGATGATATTTATCACCTTTTCAGTGCCTGTTGTGACAACTTCAGCTCTGTATCCACAAATACCAACATAAAGCAAATATTTGAGGTTATTCTTTTATGGAGTAAGGGCAGGAGCCACAAGTATTCCAGCAGATGAATGCTATTCATGCACTGAATGGGTTTAGTTTATTGTTTTCTATGTCTTAAAACCAGCAAATTGCCAGCAAATTCCTCTCTTCCCTTCCATCTGCTCTTGTGTGTCAGTGCCTACAACTACCTAATATGTTTTGTGAAAGCCTTGGGCCCTTAGGTTACTTTAATTTGACTAAACTGTCAAAAAATTACACCGGAAGAAGATAGCCATACGTGGATACAAGTAAGGCTGCTGCAAAATTAATTAGTAATTATTAGGGGTACTGTAAATTAATTATTTAATTATTAAGGCTGCCGTAAAAATAATTAGAAATTATGTGGGAGGAGCTGATGGTAATTACTTGGATAGAAAGTGGTAGAATCTGTATAAAATTAACAGGGGAATAAAGTGACTCAAGGACATTTTATGGCTCTCAAAGTTAAGGAAGGAAGGTATTTTTACTGGTGTACAAAGAGCAGAAACGGCCTGAGCAATGACTGACAAAGGGGATGAGCTGATAGCAACACAAGAGGGCAGAAATACCAGATCTTGCCATGTGCACACCATTCCCAGAAACAGAGTCAAAAAAGGGATTCTTCATTAAATTTCAGCCAAGCACGTGCCAAATAGAAGCTGGGAAATACAAAATACATCCAAATTGCGTGTCTGGTGCACTGTGCCTCTGGAAAGGAGAGGGAAGTGGGAAGGAGGACACACAGCAACAGTGTCAGACACACAGCCAGAGTGGCACGGAGGGATAGCAATAGCACACACAGGAAAGCTGCTGGCCCTGAGGTGCAGACACCAGCTGGGCAAAAGCTCCTGGCAACTCCTGGAGATTGTGAGGCACAGAGCTCACTAGCATGGCTTCACACTGTAAGACAGTAGAGTTGGGCCAGATGTTAGGAAGAAATTGTTGGCTGTGAGGGTGGTGAGGTCCTGGCACAGGTTGCCCAGACAGTCTGTGGCTGCTCCATCCCTGGAAATGTTTAAGGCCAGGTTGAATGGGGCTTGGAGCAACTTGATTTAGTGGAATGTGTCCCTGCCCATGGCAAGGGATAGAACTGGATGAGCCAACCCAAACATTTAAGGGATTCTATGTTTCTATGATCTGTGCATTATCCAAGAAGAGAAAGATGGTGAAGCAAAGCAAGGCAGGTAGCAAGCAGTTTGCAAGGAGAATAAAGTACCTGATAGTGTTACATGGTACCTGGAAAAAAAGGCAGAAGCATCCCAGTCAACCTGGCTGGCAAGACATGGCTAAAACTGTGTGTGAAAAAATTCCCATTGCTGATCAAAGTGTTTGGGAAATAGGCTGACACACACGTGATGCCAGAACCAGCCCCTTTCTCACCTCAGCTGACTGTTCAGGGCTCTCTTCCTCTTCCCTACACCCCCATGCACACCATCATGAGTCAGGATTTACTTTTGGCTTGTTCGTGTGAGATCACAGCACATGGTTGGAGTGCCCACCCTGGCTGCTGTCAGGCTGAGGGAAAATGCTGCCTTGGCATTGCTCCTCACCCCCTTTTGGCCTGCCACACCTCTGCAGATGGCTTCACCCCAAATGACCCCGGTGCAGGGCTGTTCTGCCTTACTGTTTTCTCTGAGGGGGCTGGGTGTGTGGGAGCAGTGGGAGGCAGTGGAGCAAGTGTCAGGGTCCTGCCTGGCATGGGACAGCCCTGTCCCTGCGTCCAGCAGCGCTGTCAGCAACTCACCTTGATGTTTACAGCTTGGTGTTTACCTGTCCTCATCTGCTCCTTCTTGTGTGCTCTGTGGGTGCTGCAGACATGTGGTGACTGTAGGAAGAGGATTCCTTCTGTGTGCTCACACAGTGCCAGCGTTTGTGTGTGCACGGGAGGGATTTTGGGCTGGTAATGAAAATGTCCGTGCTGGCCACATCCCCAGCAGGTACAGACCAGCACCTGCAGGACTTGGCCCATTTCTCTTCCAGGACAATTGCCACTTAGCCGCCTCTAGTGACCTGAAATGTGTTTTGCAGGAGTGCTCAGAGAAGCGGATGCAGGGGAGCATGTTCCCCACATCTCCCTTCGTCTACTACTACGATGATGAATGCGACATCAAGAGGAGAGCAAATAGGTTAAAAAGAAAGGTGGCAGGTACAGGCTGTTTTGGGAGATCTCTCCCACCTTTCAGTTCTCTGTTTGCTCCTTTTTAGAAACATTGTGGAATTATTTTCAAGCGTCAGGAAAAGGTGCATGGATTTGAGTAGGTAGTCTGGTGGTAGTAAAAAATTTGTGATTTTATTCATCCATGTCTGTTGGGGAAATTGATTGTGTCAAAGTCACTCAGTGGGTATTGTCAGATTTTAGTTCTGAAAAATCCAGTGACATTAAAAATGCCATAAAATAACAGAATAATGATTTAGTAAAAAATCATAATTTGTTAAGATTATAGCCTGGTGACATGAAAATATCTGTCAGAGATAATTTTTTGACTAATTTCATGCATTCTTAAGGTGCTGTGATGGCTTGGGCACTAGGTTTTAGGGTTTTTAGGTTCTGAACTAATACACTCTGCTTTTCAGACCTGCAGGAAGCTGGCCTTCTGCCGGAACAGTCCGCAATGCCGTGTCAGGAAGAACAGCTGGAGGAGCACAGCCACAAGAAAAAGAGCAAACCTTGGAAAGGACAACACAGGAAACAGAACAGGGATGGCGAGCAGCACAAGAAGATGAAGGTGTCCCAGGCAGGGAAATCCCGAGAGAAGAAGAACAGGAGGGGTGTTGAAATCCTCTGTGACCCAGAGGGAGACTTCCCCCGGGGGTGCAAGCAGCAGGTGCCCAAGGGCAGCAGGGTTCGTTGCAAGTCCATTTTCCAGGCATTCTCAGGCAGAAAGGCTGGGTGTGCACAGGAGCCTCTGGAAGGTGTCAAAAGGAAGAAGAAATGGAAAAAGCAGAAAGATGCTAGTCCTGACAGCAAGGACAATCTATTCCTCATAAAACAGCGGAGGAAGAAGTCCAAACAGAAATGCTGGTGACAGGGAGGTAGGCAGGTAGCACTGGCATTTGCTGGCTCTGACTCTGCCTTCTCTTTATTTCTGTCTCTCTCTTAGCACATGAATTTCAGCCCATCCCTGACCTGGCATGCTGGCCACACACCCAGATCACTCTGTCTCTGTGAGCTGTCACTGTGGCCAGTGGGTCCTGGTGCTCCCACCTAGGGTGGTTCCGGAATAGGCTGTATGCTTCTTTTCTTTGCTTGGGGATTGTGGGGGACATGCTGGATTTGGCAGGGTTTGTTTCTTCACTGGTGAGATGTGGCTCTGCTGTCAGAGCAGGATCTGCTGCCATAGAACATGGCACCTTTGGACTTGCATCAGGAGGGGTCAGGATGGAGAGCAGGAAGGTGTGTGTAAAGCACGTCCCCCCAGCCATCATTCCTCTCCAGGGCGCAGAGGGGAACTTGGCACTTTCCCTCCTTCCTGGAAGGGACAGCCAAGTCGCTGCTTTACACTCTGGGATTGCACAGTTGCCTGCCTCACACTTCCATGTGGTTCCATGAATCCACTGCCCTCGGTGCTTGGCTCTCGGGGCTGCCTCAAGCCCCCTCCCTGTCCTTGCCAGCTGGTCAGCTGGGCAGGAGTGAGCAGCTGGGCATGGAACAGAGTTTACATCTCACACTAAATCTGTCCTTGTCCCCCTTGATATGGAAGCTGTTTCTGGAGAAAAGAGAGAAGAGTATGAATAACGTACTTGATTCCAGTCATATTGTGCTAAAATTTAATAATTTTTTTCGAATACAGTTATTTTTGTACACTGGAATTCAACGTGTTGTTTTAAGGTTTGTAAGAATGAAATGCTTCATCAAAGGACTAACCCAAATAAAACATTACATGAGAAATATGAAAAAAAAGTAGGTTTGTTCATTTCCCTGCATTCCAAGCATAATTGAAAGCAGTGTTGTGTTCTCTTTCCTGAGCTGAAACTATATCACCTCAGGCAAGAGAAAAGAGAAAAAAGGATAGTATTTATATTCTACTATTTTGAAAAGGAAATTACCATACCCTGCTGCTCTGTTACCTGCTCTCTACTGTACCACTCATTTTGTGAGCAGTTGAGGGTAACTAACAGCAGTGTCACTGAGGTGCAAGTCCTCTCCTCATGCTGCAGTTCTTTGTTAAAATTAGAACCTCTTTGTAGTACCTGGAAAGGGAAATGGGCACCCAAGTTAAAATTCAGGACTCATTCTGCCAGTGTTATCCCATGCTGGTACTCCCTAAATTCTTCAGGTTTTTGTTTGGCAAAGTCTCCAGTGAGAACACAAGCATTCTGATGATCCTGTCACCTCATCTCAGAGGTGTTTGGGGGAGAGCTAAACCTGCATAGCACTTGGGAACACAACGCCCAGCTTTGCTTCAGTGTGTACTTGGCAACAAAAATTGATTTTTGCCTAACTTCATTGATTGTTTGATCGAAAAGTTCATGATACTCAAAAAAAAAAATGGTTTTAACCCTCATGAAAAAAAAAATAATTCCATCACTGAAAATGCTTGCACTTACTATGGAAATTACTTTTTTCCTGGGCACTGTGTTTTATGTTCGTTTTTAGTTTTCAGTACTGGGTTCTATTTGAGTAAAAGTTCCACTGGCCTTTAGACAAACCAGTACAAACCTGGCATTCAGGGAGAAGGGCAGTTTTAGGTGAGGTAACAAGATCAACTCCAGCTGTTCTGATGGGTCAGTTTGGTCACCTGTCCAACTGAGTTGTCTTGAGGTGAGTGAATTTCCTGCACATAGAGGTGCATTTCTGTTTCCATGTGCCGTCCCAGAGGGTGGTCAGGTGTGCAGCAAGTCAGAGTTCTTCCAAACTCCTCCCCTGATGAGCAGGTGCCTCGCCAGTGGGGCAGGAGTCAGATCAGCCAGGACTCCTGAGTTCTTTCCCTGATGTTCAGTGGCTTCAGCCAAGAAGATTTGACCTTGAGCAGCTGATACACAGTGTTTCGAACCACACTGTGTGCCTTGGGAAGGTAGTGGCAGGGAGTTTAGGCAAGGTGACCTACACGTGTACTTGGGTGAGACCCACCAAAGCCTGGCTGCAGATTGTGTCTCCTGCCTGTCACTGGCAGCACCAGATGATGTGTTTGTGGTAAAACTGCCTCTGAATGTCCCTCTGAGTCCTGCAGGTACCCAGCCCTGCTCAGCCTTTGCTCTGATAGATGTCTGCTGCTTGGGGTTGCAGAACCTTGAGTAAAAGACAGAGGAAGCAGGTTTTTTGGGGCCATGGGAAGGGAAAAAGGTGATGCAGTGACACTTGGAAGCAGATGGGGACTGGGTGAGGGAATGTCCTTCAGCCCCCTTCATCACAGTCTGGGATTTGTTGCCGCTATGGGAAAAAATAAGATCATGCAGCTGCACATCCAACCTGGAGCATGAACCACAGGTGCATTTGGGTTCCAGCAGGTAACACCATCAGCTCTGGTACTGACTGGTGTCAGGCTTGCAGGACTGCAGTAGAGCACCCACCAGAGCATTTGGGGGAGAACCAGGGAGTCTGGATAATGCCACTAGCTAGGAAAGAGGGACACAGACAAGGCTGGCTTGTTCTACAGACAAGCCCATGGGTAAATCAGGTGCAACAGAAACTGGCACCCAGGGCTCTGTCTGGCTGGGTTGTGTCCAGTGCCAGCTGTCACTGGTAACCAGTCCACCCAGCACTCCCAGTAAGACTTCTTCATCCAGCTGCTGGATCTTACAGAGCTCAGTGCAAGAATAATGCAGCAGAGATATGTTTGCATTCAGTGAGGAATAGAGGACGAGAAAAATGACAAAAAGGGGTGATGGATTTTCCAGCAGCACAAATACCACCACGTCAGGTGCTGTGAAAGGGCAGCTCTGCATTACAATCCTGTGCTGGGCCCGGCGAATGGTCTGCTGAGCTTCCATCGAGCTCTGCTTTATCCTATTAAATCACAATGTACTTCAGCCTGTCACTCCTCCCGCCTGCTCCCCCCCGCCTTAAAGAACTGTCAGCCCTTACTCCAGAGATGCCTGGGACTGGAAAACATGCTCATCCCAGGAGAGGACGGTGTCTCGAGGTCACAGTCGATGTGCACTGGTGAAGCAGCATGAGGAAACCTACATTGCGTGAATAAATAAAGGGCTGCAGCTCAGCCCTGGCACTGCAGAGGAGACAAGATGGATGGATCAGAAGGTCAGAGTCTTGTTGGGTAATGGGGGCAGGTGTCCCAGGAGTGAAGAGGGGAAAAGGGAGTATTGGGTCCATCATTTGTTGCAGCCACTACACAGTGAGGTTGAGGAAGGAAGGAGCACTGTGATTTGAGGTGTCTGTGTCTGTTGCACACCTGTGGGAGGAATTGGATGTGTCCTTGTGACATAGCACAGAGCTGGCTCCTCCTAAAAGCGTTCCCTTCCCTAAAGTCTACCAGAAAATATCAATCTCTGTGTCCAGCTGCTGTAGAATCTGCTGGGAATGTCACCTAACTATGTGTGCCCGTGGCCACGCTGTACCCAGCCCTGGTGGTCCACTGTGATAACACAGCCCCCTGTGCCTCTCACTAACAGACCTTGTTCCGCCCCACGTGTCACTGAGCAGCTCTCCAAGGCCAGTGAGCAAACCTGAGGTTCAGTTACTGACACCTGAGCACCCAGGGCTCCCATGCCGCACCTTCTGGATGGGAACGTGGGTGACAGTGACAGAGCAGGGTCAGCAGCAACCACCCACAGCCCTGCATGGCACAGCAGCCAGTAATTGCACTTTTTTTGCATTGCAAAATGATTATTAGCACCTTGGTTCATTATCAGAGCAAATTTAATTTTTCAGTGTAAAGGAGCCAGTTGTATTTATAAAGGAAACACTGTTGATACAGGCGGAAAAAATTAATTCATGGCAAATGTAAGGAAAATTAATAGTCTTTAACCAGGGCAATATTTGACTGTGTCTAATTGTGCTTTGCAAGGATTGAAAAGTCCTGACAGAGATTCTTACAGAGGTTTTGCACTTCTCCTGATGAAACTGCATTTAAACATTGGGATTTTTTTTAATTAACCTGCTGGTCTGGTCAAATCATAGAAAAACTGTTGTGGAAACCCGGTATTCTCCGGTGTATTTGTCCATTGGTGTGGGCATTGTGTGCATTTGGGAAGGTCTTGTTTAATCCAAACCTGTTCAGGCAGAAAACAAGGAAAAGGAAGAGGAAGAGGAGGAAGAAAAACTGCCAAAGGTGGAACAGCTGCAGGAAGCCCCCAGGCAGCCAACAGAGCATGCAGGCAGAGGTGGCCACAGGATCCCCAGAGGAGGAAGGTTCAGCAGGCACTGAGGGTTTCGGGGTGGGGAAAATCGCACAGAAACACCATGCAGAAATCTCTGGTTCTCCTCAGTTCACTGATGAGAACATGCGGGCACAGGTGACATTTGGAGTGACAGGTTGACTGTGTGTGGGCAGAACAGGTCCAGGGGAAGAGGAACAAGCCTAGCTGAGGCTTTGGTGCCTGCTTGGGTCAGAGCTGCAGGGGGGCTATTCCTGCTGCACCCTTCAGAGGTTTCTACATCCCAGCTGTGCCCCAGCCCCACCATGGCACCAGCCACACTGCAGTTGTCCCAGTCTTCCTCCATGTGACAAAATCCCAGGAGCAGGCACTCCCAGGTGGGGTACAGGCTTGTGAACAATGTCCCTGTCCCACCTGAGCAGAACTTTCTCAAGCAGCTGGTTCCAGCACCAATGCTCCCACTGCTATCAGAGTGGCTGCTTTGGTAAGGCAAACAGGAGGACCCAGATTCATGAAAACACCTGGTATGTCCCCCTGTTTCCTTGAGGGGTGCAGGTGCTGCAAAGGGAACGTCTGCCCCCCCAGTATTCTCCCTGTATGGACAGTCTTAGCCTCTTGCTCAGCTCTCCTCAGGACAGCTTGAAAACCTGCTGTCTCAACTCAGCTGCCAACTTGAAGCCAATTTGCATTGGATAATTATTTTCAATTAAGTGATAACAATCGTGTTCCGAACAGAAATAATCTTGTCCAAAGGCCAAACAGTTTATCCCGTCTCGGAGATGAGGCTGCTGCTTTGTGCAGCGCCCATCGGCGCCGGCACCGTTATCAGCCCCGCGGTGCCGAGGGGTTCGGCTGGTGGCCAGGGAGGCTGCCAGGTCCTTCCTGCCGGGACCCCGGCCACCACCATACCCCACATCCCCACAGACACCTGCCTCTCCACCGCTGCACGTGTCTCTCCACCCACTCACCTGAGGAGCCAAGGGGTTTTACCACCCGAGTGGCTTTATTCTGGCGCCTGGGTGGAAAAAAGCCATTTTTTCATCCACAGACCTCACCAACCAATGTTTCTCCTTCTCCTGCAGCCCCACATACAGCAGGCACGCGCTTTGCATTGCAAGGGACACCCAGGACAGGTGGAACTGACCTCGATCCTCTACCAAGCACCCTGACAGAGGAGACCCCAGGGTGCTTCCCACCAGGCTGGCCCCTCTGCTCAGCATCCTCCCCACCAAGGACACCTGGCCTCTGCAGGAGACACCCGGGTGCCTATGGATGTCCCTGGCTGTGCTGTGACAGTGTCCCTTGCTCTCAGAGTGGCACCACCACCGAGGGTCCCTCATGCATGGCCGGGGTGAGTGTGGGTGGTGAGAGTCCCTGAGGAGCTGTGCCTGCCGAGTGTCTGTCCCTAACCCTGCTGTCACTGGAGAGGACAAGTGGGGCTGCTGCTGCCAAAGTGCAGGCCCCTCCCTGCCCTCTGCCGGGTAAAGGACCACCCCAGACAAGCCACTTGCCAATCTGACAGAAGTCATGTTAGTTTGGTGCTAGATTTGGGATGCTCTGGCCAGCTCCAGCACCGGAAAGAGGAATAATGGCAGAGGCAGTTGCCATCCGCAGCAGGCACCGCTGCAGCTGCACCAGGATCGGGGCAGGCACTGGAGAAGAACGCAGAGCTCTCTGACCACAACTGCAGCCTGTCCTGGATGGTTGCCCCTTGGCCTCCTGCACCTTGTCCCTCCATGCCCAGCACCGGGGGAGGGCTGGCCCGAGTGGCTGCACCTCGGAGCCTGCCGGGAGCCCACACAGGCCAGGGTCAGAGGCAGTCTGGCACACACGGATCTCTGCACCACACTTTGCTGGAAGGAAGTTGGGGTGGGGGATTGTTGGGGTTTTTAATCCACCAAAGCCCAGTCAGTTGGGAAGATTGGACTCCAGAGCTCCTGCAAGTGAAAAATAGCAAATCCAATATCTTTTTAGTGGTGTTTTTATATTCAAATTAGACATAATCTCTATGAATAAAATTACTGTTCCCAAAGGGATCATGCCCAATTTAAATGTATAAAATGTCATTAAAAGGGCGCTGGCTTGCTATTAAAATTTAACTTCAGCAAACCCCCAATGTCATTTGTATTATAGTTTTACAATTAAGCTAGAGATGTTGGAAATAATAGTTTTGATGTACAATCTGGTCCTGTACAGTAGGAGCGCATTGTTCCTCAGAAACTGCAGCTGGACCTATTGCTGGGAACACAGCCACCAGATGCAGCTCCTGGGGAGGGGGCACTGCCTAGGGCCAGCCAGTTGGGAGCAGGACTGTGCCCTCCCCTCCTGCTCACAGAGGGCTCCCACACGAGATGATTGCTGAGGATATGGGTCTGCTGGAAGGACCCCATGCATGGTGCTGGGACCTCCTCCATTTTGGAACCTTTCCAGGCAAAGGATGTGGGTCCCTTTCCCCTTGCACAACTTTGCTCCTGGTTTGTCCCAGCTCTGCCTCACTGGTGCTGTGTGTCGTGGCCTGGCTCCATGGGGAGCTCAGCACTGCTCTCCAGGGCAGATGATCCCCACAGAGCCCATCCCCAGGGGCTGGTGGGGCTCCAGGAGTGTCTGGGAGCAGCAGCAGGAGGAAGGGAGGCAGTGGAAAGACGTTCCTGGGAACTCGATTCTCTGTGCCAGTTCATTATTTGATCTTTAACCCAGTGCCAGTTCAGCTGCTGAGAGCTGTTTTCCACAGGATAGGGGTGGGAGATCAGGAAGATCCCATTTACCTGGGTGTTCTTGTCAGGGTTTGTGAGCTTGCAGACACACCAAGTGCTCCTCAGTCACTGACAGAGGCTGTTCCCACTCTCCCTAACAGATGGAGACCCTGCTAACCTCTCACTGACACGTGCCACATTCCAAAAGCAGACCAAGCCATCCTGGAACAGCCTGTCCTGTCCTGCCCCAAAACCTCATGGTCATGCCCCAAACACTGTTGGTCCTGCTCTCCTTACCCAGGCAGGCTTCAAGCTTTTACCATCAAGACAGTGCAGTGAACATTTTCTAAAAACCAGGAACACAGAGCCCTGGTGAAGGTTGCCAGGAGCTGACCCTTTGGTCACCAAGTCTGGACCTGTGCTGACCATGAGCAGCCAAAACTGGGGCCTCCTCAGCTGGGATCTGCAGGGGAAAAAGGAATCTGAGCATCCTCCACAGACCTTTCCCAGCCAACACTGGCTGTCACCCCAAGTGCATGTGGTCCCCCAGGGAAGGAGTGTTGCCTGGCCCAGTGACCCCCAGACTGGGGTGCTGTGCACCCCAAAGCCAACACAAACACTGACTCCTTGGGAAGGGGCGGCTCAGGAAGAGCCTGTAATAATGTACCAAATGATTACTGTGCATTAAAGGATATAATGCATATTCAAACACACATTTAAATGTCAGAGCAAGGAGGTGAGTGAATACATGTTATAAAATACACGTATTTAACTAATGTGCAATTAATGGGGCAAACCAGTCAAAGCTATCTATTACTTCTGGGAACAGAACACCTTTACAAACATTTTAATTACTGCAGCAATATTCTGAAAATAAAGATCACGTTTGGTCTTTCACACTCTGTCTCCTTTGTCCCTGAAGAACACAAAACTGTTAAAACCCATCACTCCTGTGCATAGGAGGGAAACACTGAGCAAAAGGAACATGGAGAGCCTTGGGAAGGTTGTGATCGAGCAAACAACTGCCTCAGGGGAGAAATAAATAACACTATATATTTCATATATGTCATATATATTATATTTTATATATATTATGCAGAATTTGCAGAAAACAACCCAGGTTCTGGACCTGCTCTGGCAAGGTGGCGCTGCACCCCAAGGGATCTGAAGGGAATGCCATGGGGAGCAGTGCCATGAGGACTCTGCCCAGCAATGGCACAGAGGCACAGAGGGGTTAGCACTGCCAAATCCCACTGTTCTGGCTGGGCTGCTGGCCATCCCCAGGCAGTGAGAGGTCCCAGCCACATGTCCTCAGTGACACCCAGTGTGGCACCACAGTGTCATCCCCTGCCATTCTCCGCTCCTGTCACCCATCTGGCCACATTCCAGGTCCCTCCTGGGGCTGCTGGAGCACAGCCAGCAGACTGTGGAATGGGATGTGCAGCCTGGGTGCCCCACAGCTACAGACGGGTGGCCTTGCCATGTCACCAGGTCCATGAGGGTGAGGGAGTTCCCTGGCACTGCGGTGTTTTCCCTTTAGCTGTTACATGGAGATGCTGGTGGAGGGGACAAGGAAAAGGCTCCTCCCAGGTATGATTGACCTGCACAGGCCAAACTTAGGGGACAAGCTGTGGCCCACATAATTCTCATCTTGATTTCCATGTTGAAGCTATGTAAAAAAATCCTCCTTTGCTTCCCACACCCTCATGTCTTCAGTCCAGACCCTGCCCAGGTCCAGCCCCAGAACCATAACCACCCTAAAGGGCCTGTATCCCACCAGAGGCAGTGGGTGGCACTCCAGGCACTGCTGTGCTTTTTCAGCCATGCTCCTCCTTCCCTCCGTGGGGGGACACCAGCAGGCAGTGACCCTCAGGAGGGCCAGCAGCACCTGAAGCCCAGGTGTGGGGCAAAGCCCATATCTCCCCAGCCTTTTCCTCTCATGAAGAGCTGCCCCAAACCAATGGAGTCCCAAATCTGTCGGTCCACCCCAGAGACCCATGGAGCCCCTTCTGCACATCCCACCCACAGGAGAGAGCTTGGCAGGGAGAACCAGCCAATTAATTAAATACACTTTTTCTTTCATTTTCAAGGAAGTTTCCAAATTTATGCTAATAACTGAGTGCTTCTGAGTCATTAGGTGGCTGACAACACACCAGGTCATATTTTGCATTAAAATACATGAATCCAAAATGAAAGTATTGGCAGATTTGGCATCCGGCAGTCCAGTGGGGAAATGCCCCATCCAGGCATTTCCAACAGTAGATTAAATCTAGAGCAGGTCAGAGTGCAGGCCTGGCTGCTCACCCACCACACTGCTGTGTGGAAAAGGTCCCTTTTAATTCTTAAAAGAAAAGCAGTTTAATCATTGTGAGGAACTATACCTTCAGGGTATCATTTCAAAAATACAGACAGAGATTAGGAGGGATTTGTGAGATTGTGTTTATTCCCAATTTAGGTTCTTTCCATAAATTAATTATAAAAGCAAGCCCAAACCAGTCAGAAGTACACTGGGAAATTCTCAGAGTGTTAGTCATTTCCATGCACTAATATTCATGCCATCTGCCTGCCTTTTTTCTGCATTTATTCTAAATACTCTGTGGTTATCCATGTCCTGCTTTCCTTTGCTGTGCCTCATCCCTCTGCCCCTTGCCCTGCTGCAGGTACTACCCTGAGCACAGTGCTGTGCTTCTACTGAGAGCATTAAAAGGAGAAAGCCATGTTTTCCAGTTGGAAAACTGTCACCACGAAGGTGGGAGCTTTGGTTTATTCCCTTTTATAGGATTTGCTGTTATCCCAGACAATCCCTTGCCCCGCAGGCTGCAAAGGTTGATCTGTCCACTGTGAATTCTCTCCAGGTAGAGCTTTGAGCCTTCTTTTAAATGTGTCTTTTAAAAAACAGAGATTAAAATATCACTCTTTGAACAGCATAATGTCAATTGCTCCCAAATACAGCATCCCAGGTATCCCTTAAGGAGTATTAAAGAAATCAGTGTGGGTGAAATCCCTAATGGGGACAATATGTTTTCCTTTCTACAGGAAACCTCTAAAAATGCTTTAGAAATAAATTTGTGGCAACAGTCCAACAGCCCAATTACACTCCTGCCCTCCAGTGAAGGTGGGATTTCACCCAGCTGATGGACTCCTGAGCATTGCAGAGCCTGAAGTGGCAGGGCTCAGCCAGGCACACAGGGACATGGGCACACAGGGGCATGGACAAAGCAGGGACATGGACAAAGCAGGGACATGAACAAAGCAAGGACATGGGCACAGCAGACACACAGGCACAGCAGGGCACACAGGAATGCTGGTACAGCAGGGACATGGCTGCAGCAAGGTGAAAGGGGATGTGGTCACAGAGGGACATGGGCGTAGCAGGAGCAGCAGCAGAGGGAAATTCTGACCAGGACAGAGTGAAAAGCCATCAGGTGGGCATTGTGATCCCATGTGCAGCTCTGGGTCCCTCTGCCCAAGGGACTGGTGGGAGTGGCACGACACCACCAGCCCTGCCACTGTCATAGAATCATAGAATGGTAGAATCAACAGGGTTGGAAAAGACCTCTGAGATCATCAAGTCCAAACTTTGATCCAGCCATGCCGTGGTTTCCAGACCATGGCACTGATGCCACATCCAGTCTCATCTTAAAAACTTTCAGGGACAATGAATCCACCCCTCCCTGGGTAGCCCATTCCAATGGCTGATTACTGTCTCTGTAAAATATTTCTTCCTAATATCCAACCTAGACTTTCCCTGGCACAACTTGAGACCGAGCCCTCTTGTCCTACTCCTGGTTTCTCGTAAGAAGAGACTGATACTCACCTGGCTCCCCCCTCCTGTCAGGGGTTACAGAGAGTGCTGAGGTCTCCCCTGAGCCTCCTCCTCTCCAGGCTCAACAACCCCAGCTCCCTCAGCCTCTCCTCACAGCACTTGTGCTCCAGTCCCTTCCCCAGCCTCCTTGCTCTTCTCTGCCCCTGCTCCATCCCCTCCATGTCCTTCCTGCCCTGAGGGGCCAGAGCTGGACACAGCACTCCAGGGTGGCCTCACAGCGACAGAATCCCTTCCCTGCTCCTGCTGCCACTGATCCTGAGCCAGGCCAGGATCCCTCGGCCCTCTTGGCCCCCTGGGCACACTCTGGCTCCTGTTCAGCTTCCTGTCCCTCCACACTCCCAGCTCCCTTCCTGCCTGGCTGCTCTCCAGCCACTCTGTCCCCAGCCCTGGGGCTGCCGGGCTTGTTGTGGCCAAAGGGCAGGACGTGGCACTTGGCCTGGTTGAACCTCATCCCCTTGGAATCAGCCCATGGATCCAGCTTGTCCAGGTCCCTCTGCAGAGCCCTCCTGCCTTCCAGCACACCAACACACCCCCACTTGGTGTCAGCTGCAAATTTACTAATGGTGGGCTCAAAACCCTCATTTAAATCATCCATAAAGATGTTAAACAGGACTGGGCCCAGCACTGATCCCTGGGGGACACCACTGGTGACTGGATCCCAACTGGATGCAACACCATTCACCACTACGCTCTGGGCCCTCCAGCCAGTTCCTAACCCTGCACAGAGTGCCCCTGTACATACCATGGGCTGCAGCTTTTCCAGGAGTGGGCTGTGGGAGACGGTGTCCAAGGCTTTGCTGGAGTCCAGATAGACACATCCACAGCCTGCCTCTCATACACCAGGCAGGTCCCCTGATCATAAAAGGAGATCAGGTTGGTCAGATGTGACCTGCCCCTCCTAACCCCGTGCTGGCTGGCTCTGATGCCTTGTCCATCCTGTACGTGTGATTGCACTCAGGATGATCTGCTCTGTAACCTTGCCAGGCACTGAGGTCAGGCTGACAGGTCTGGAGTTTCCCGGGTCCTCCTTCCGGCCCTTTTTGTGGATCAGTGTGACATTTGCCAACTTCCAATCGTCTGTGACCTCCCCAGTGAGCCAGGACTGTTGGTAAATGATGAAGAGTGGCTTGGCGAGCTCTTTCACCAGCTTCCTCATCACCCTTGGGTGGATCTCATCTGGTCCCATAGACTTGTGAGGATCCAAGTGGCTCAGCAGCTCATTAACTGTTTCCTCCTGGGTTACAGAGGGGCTATTCAGCTTCCTGTCCCTGTCTACCAGATCCAGAAGCCAGCTGTCCTCAGGACAACCTGTCTTACTGTTGAAGACTGAGGTAAAGAAGGTAGTAAATACCTCAGCCTTTTCCTCATCTTTGATAACTATATTCCCACCCATGTCCAATAAGGAATGGAGGTGTTCCTTGTTCCTCCTTTTGCTGTTGATGTATCTATAGAAAGAGTTTTTGTTATCTTTAACAGAAGTGGCAAGATCAAGTTCAGATTTTGCCTTTGTCTCTGATTTTCTTTTTACAAGATCCAACTATATTCCTAAACTCTGAGCAGCCAGCCCTTTTTCCCATAATCGGTAAGCTCTCTTTTTCACCCTAATTTCCTTTAAAATCTCACTGTTCAGCCAGATTGGTCATCTTCCCTGCTGGCTTGGCAGAGTGGGACAGCCTGCTCCCGTGCATTCTAGGCTTCCTTCATGAAGCCATCCCTCCTGGACCCCTTTATTTTCAAGGGCCATTTCCCAAGGTACTCTGAATCAGTCTTCTGAATAGGCTGAAATCTGCCCTCCAAGGGTCCAGGGTAGAGGTTTTACTGATTGCCCTCTTTGCACCCCTGAGTATTGAAAACTCTGTTATTTCATGGTCACTGTGCCCCAGACGGCCTCCAAGCACCACATCTCCCACCAACCTCTCTCTGTTGGTGAACAGGACAGTCAGTGAGGGTGCAGCAGTGATGAGGCTGAAGGATCAGGTCCCACACTGCTGGGGACACTGATGTGGTTCTGTGCTGCCTGGTTCTGGCTTAGGGAGGCCCCTTCCAGCCAAACGTTGACGATTTTGTCAAGAATAAATCCAGGCAGGGTCCACACACCACTGCCAAGCCATCATTACTGCCATCCCCAGGATGTGGGGGACAGGGAGTGGTAGAGGGTGAGATGGGGTGGGATGGGATGGTATTATAGTGTAGCTAAATGTCGAAGATTTTCTATTTATCTTATCATGTCATCATATAGTTTTGGAGAGCACAATGAACACCTCTGCCCTCTCTCTCTGGGCAGGGCAGGGAAGGATGAAGAGTCCTGTCAGGAAATACCATGAGAACTTAATGAAATAAACTTGTCAGTGGGACCATAACTCAATCTCTCTGGTTCTGGTGGGGGGTATCAACACTTTTTTTTTTTTTTTTCTGTCATTATCGTATGTTTTGTTCTGTTTTGTCCTCTCTTTTTTAGTAAAACTGTTATTAATCTTGCTACTTCACTCAGACGCCTCGTAATTTCAACAAAAATTCATCATCTAGGGGCAGAGAAACAAACAAAAGAGGAAAGCAGCAGTGAGTGCTCTATTCCTGGCACATATTGTCAGTAAACCAAGACAGATGGGACAGGACAGGATGGGAGGGGACAGGATGGGATGAGATGGCTGGGCAGAGACCCTGCCATTCTACTGTCTTTTTGCAAGGAGCTGCCACCTCTCCACACTCCCATAACCTCCACAAAGCTTCTGGCTCTGATGGGGATGGCTGGTGGGTTGAAGGACATCACAGAGGGAAGGCTGGTGGTTATTTCTGATCTCCTCAGACTCTGGCTGTACCCAAGGTGGGAGCATTCCCAGCTCCTCTGGTGTCCTTCCCCTTCAGCAGCAAGCAGAGGAGGACATGGCACCCTTTCATCTCCCTCATTTACAGATAGGATTTGGAGTTTCCCAGCAATGGGACTGTCAGCAGGTCTGCTTGGAATGAACCAGACAGTGAAAACAGAATTCACAGTTCAGTGTTCCCCGGGTGTCAGGATAACAGGAGGGGATTAGAGCAGGTACAGAAAATATTAAATGTAAATTAAGCATTTATGTATGGATGGGGGGGGTGTATATGAACACCTACATTTGTGTAATAGCTGGAAATCATCCAAATGGGAAATGAGGGATGGTTATCCAAAGCCAGGATGAACCTGCTTTGAGCAGGGTTGCACATGGTGACCTCTGGAGATGCCTCCAGCCTCGAGGACCTTCTGGCTCTGCTGCCAAGAACCCCTGAGAGGTGCAGTGTGGGATCACAGCACCCCAACCTCTCCAGAGGGACCAAGGGGAGCCAGGGGACTCCAGATCTGAAGTCACACAACAAAGGAGGTGGTTTAAAGGTGCTTTTAATTGACAAACACACACTTTTGCCAGCATTGTGCATTTCATTTTGTAAATAAACCCTCTGTTTGAAGGAACTGAACCAGTGCTTGGAGGTTGCCAGAGAGCCTGAGGCAGCAATTCCACCTCATCTGCTGGGACCAGCACTGGGAAGTAGAAAGGAAAAACCCAGCAGGATGAGCCTGGATTTGTCACACTGGAGAGCAGGTACTCCCAACACAAATCTACCTGATCAGTGAGGGAGATAAGGTGTCAGTTCAAAACATAACCCAGTTCAGTAGCATAAAATAAACTTCCAAGCAGTTATTAAAAAATAACATCAATTCTGCTGGTGTAATCTGACAGCACTCTGAAGGTGTGTCACGTTAAAGACAAATCCACCTGGAGTGGCAGAAGGAATCCCACATGGAGAGATATTCTGGGACTTTGAACTCCACTTTCCCTTTGCCCACAGCCTTGTTGACTTTATCCATCTGCCCCTGTGCTTGTTCCCAGCCACAGCACACCTGTGTTACCTGTCGAGCTCATGACTCCCTTGGGTTCCCTGCAGTCACAGGGTGAGTTTCAGGTCAGGACTCCAGACAATTTAAATCTGGGTTAATTAACAAGCAGTGTTTTGAGATCAGTGCCTTGAGAGGCAGCCCCCAGACCACCTGTGGCCTCTGGGATCCTCCAAAGCTGTCAGAGGGAACTGCTCCCAAAACAGAACCTGACATGGATGTGTGTTAAAGAATGTATGTATACACAAGTGTATGCACACATGTGTATGTCACAGAATCACTGAATCATGAAACACTGGGGTTGGAAAAGCCCTCCCAACGCATCGAGTCCCCCCTGTGCCCCATCCCCACCCTGTCCCCAGCCCAGAGCACTGAGTGCCACGGCCAGGCCTGCCTGGGACACCTCCAGGGATGGGCACTCCAAACCTCCCTGGGCAGCCCCTGCCTGTGCCTGACCACCCTTTCCAGGGGGAAATTCCTGCTGATTTCCCCCCTGCCCCTCCCCTGGCACAGCCTGAGGCCGTTCCCTCTCCTCCTGGCCCTGTTCCCTGGGAGCAGAGCCCGACCCCCCCCGGGGCCCCCCTCCTGTCAGGGATTGCAGAGCCAGAAGGTCCCCCCTGAGCCTCCTTTTCTCCAGGCTGAGCCCCCCCAGCTCCCTCAGCCCCTCCTGCTGCTCCAGCCCCTTCCCAGCTCCTTTCCCTTCCCTGCACACGCTCCAGCCCCTCCATGTCCTCTTGTCTGAGGAGCTCAGACCCAAACACAGGACACGAGGGGCCTCAGCAGTGCCAGCACAGGGACAGGCACTGCCCTGGGGCTGTGACACACCATGGCTGGGACAGTCCAGGGGCCACTGACCTCTTGCACAGCTGGGCACACCGGGGTCCAACCACTGTCACCAGCACCCCTAGGGCATTTCCTACTGGATGCTTTCCAGCCCCTCTGCCCCAGCCTGGAGCATTCATGAGGTTGTTGTGACCGAAGTGGCCAAAAGATCCAGCGGCACTTAGTCCTGTTGAACTTCACCCCATAGGGCTCGGCACGTGGATCCAGCCTGTCCAGATCCCTCTGGAGAGCCTTCCTGCACGCCGGCACATCAATACTCCCACCCAACCTGGTGTCATCCATGAATTTGCTGAGGGGGCACTTGATCCCCTCACCCAGATCATCAGCAAAGACACTGAACAGGACTGTGCCCAGTGCTGATCCCTGGGGGACACCATGAATGACCAGACACAAGCTGGAAGTGGCACCGTTCCCACCACTGTCTGGGCTGGGCCATCCACACAGTCAGCTCAGGAAGATGCACTTGTCCAAGCCGTGGGCTGCAGCTTTCCCAGGGGTTCTACACACACGTGTGTAAGCATGAATGCACTTACACGTCTGCACACATATATCCATGTGTGACACTCACATGTGGGAACGCCCATATTGCTGGGTATAAACAGAGGCGTGTGTAGGAATGTTCATACATGTCCACCCACGTAAGAGCATACAGACACATACAGGAATGTCCGCGTGTCCATGTATGAACACACGTGCACACACCAGCCCTGGGGGAAGGAAGGGCGCGGGGGGCGGGGCCTGGGGAGGGGGCGGGGCGGGGCCCGTGTGGGTGGGTGGAGCCGGGGGCGGGGCGGGGCCATGGGCAGAGCCTGCCCCGTCCGTCTGTCTGTCTGTCTGTCTGTTCCGGTCGGTCTGTCGGGCCCGGAGGGGCGCTCGGAGCGGCCATGTCGGTGTTCGTGACGCGGCGGATCCCGGCCGAGGGGCTGCGGGTTCTGTCGCAGGCGAGCGGGTGAGAGCGGGGCCGGGCCCTGCGCCAGTCTCGGTGCCTGTCGGTGGCAGCGCCGGTTCGCTCTCGGGGCCGGGGCCGGTCGGTGTCGGTGCGGGTCCCGGTGCCGATCCCGGTGCCGGGGCTGGTCCGTCTCGGTGCGGGTCCCGGTGCCGGGGGCTGACGGTGTCGGTGCGGGTCCCGGTGCCGATCGGTGTCGGTGCGGGTCCCCGTGCGGGTCCCGGTGCGGGTCCCAGTGCCGGAGGCTGACGGTGTCGGTGCGGGTCCCAGTGCGGGTCCCGGTGCCGGGGGCTGACGGTGTCGGTGCGGGTCCCAGTGCCGGGGGCTGACGGTCCCGGTGCGGGTCCCGGTGCAGGTCGGTGTCGGTGCGGGTTCCGGTGCCGATCGGTGTCGGTGCGGGTCCCCGTGCGGGTCCCGGTGCCGGGGGCTGACGGTCCCGGTGCGGGTCCCCGTGCGGGTCCCGGTGCCGGTGCAGGTTCCGGTGCCGGGGGCTGACGGTGTCGGTGCGGGTCCCAGTGCCGGGGGCTGACGATCCCGGTGCGGGTCCCCGTGGGGTCCCGGTGCCGGGGGCTGACGGCGCGGGTGCCGCCGCAGGTGCCGCGTACAGCAGTGGGACTCGGACGAGCCGGTGCCGCGGGCCGAGCTGCTGTCACGCGTGGCTGGGACGCGCGGGCTCCTCTGCCTGCTCTCCGACCGCATCGACCGCGAGGTGCTGGACGCGGCCGGTGGGTGCGGGTCCCCCCTTCCCTCCGCCTCCTTGCCCCGGGCCGCCGGCACAGGCTCGGCAGCGCTGCTCGTGCCTTGCAGGGCCCAGCCTGAAGGTCATCAGCACCATGTCCGTGGGCTTCGACCACCTCGCTCTGGACGAGATCAAGAAGCGGTAACGCCACCGCCCCCCGCGCTGACCCTCGCACCTCTGACCCCCCGGCTCTGACAACCCTCACCCCGCGATCCCTCCCTCCTGTGCCACTCTGCACCCCTTCCCCAGCAGACCCTCTGCCGGTTCCTGCTGGCAGATGGGCTTCCACAGAGCATGGGGCTGGTGGGGGTGGCCAACTGCAGGCACTCCCCTCCCGGCGCATCATTGCTGGGGTCACCCCACCCCGCCTGGGCTGGAGGAGCCTCTGGGTTCCAGGGCAAGGCAAAGACAACCTGGGGAAAGGGTGTGGCGGGAGGACTGGCAGATGGAGGGATGTCCCCCGGCATCTGGGACAGGTTTAGTGTTGGCAGCCAGCCTGGAGGGGCCAGGGGAGCACCCCGAGGCTGCCCCAGAGCCCCCTCTGTCCGGGCAGGGGTATCCGCGTGGGGTACACCCCTGACGTCCTGACCGACGCCACTGCGGAGCTCTCGGTGGCCCTGCTGCTGTCAGCGTGCCGCCGGCTGCCCGAGGCGGCCGAGCAGGTCAAGAGGTGAGTGCCAGCTGTGGGTGGCCCCAGCTCCAGAGCTGAGCCACATGGGGCTGGGGACACAGGGCCAAGAGCAGCATTTCATCCAGCTCACACCTGGGCTGGGCTCTGAGCAGGCTCTCCCTGACATCTGTTCCTGTCCTATTCTCTCTGCCAGTGGCGGCTGGACAACCTGGAAGCCCCTGTGGATGTGTGGATATGGCCTGTCTGACAGCACGGTGGGCATCATTGGGCTGGGCAGGATAGGTGAGTGCAGCTCAGGGGCCAGGCTTCTGTATCTGCAGCAGTGGCAGGGTGGCTTTGGAGCTTCACCTTTGGCCTAAGCTAGTGGAAGGTGTCCCTGCCTGTGGCAGGAGGCTTGGAATGAGATGGTCTTTGCAGTCCCTTCCAAGCCTGAGACTTCCCAGTCCTGTTCTGGGACTCTGACTCAGCCAAGGTGCTGTCCCTAAGGGTCACCTGTTTAAACGTGACCACAGCAAGGGGAGCTGCCCAGAGCCACCAGCTGGCTCGTCAGGCTTCAGCCTTAAAAGTCTTAAGCATTCAGGTGACTCCACCACCTGCAATCCCTGCAACAACCTGTACCTTGTCCTCCTGGCCTCCGGTTAAACAAATGGTGGCAAAGTCCACGCAGCACTTGGTACCATCCAGCTGTGGACTTTGCCAGCAGGCAGCTGGGCCTGTCCTTGCTCCCCGGTTTGCTCCTGAGGGCAGCTGTGGGTTCAGTGTCCCATGGGCCCTTTTCCACAGCGGGACACCTCCGTTCCCCACCCTGTTGTCCAAACTGGGAGCAGCCAGGCAGGAGTGATCCCACCACAGTGGCCCTTCAGTGGCTCCAGGAGCTGCTCCCTGTGTAGCTTGTGGAGCCATGGTGGCCTGACACCCTTCCCTGTCCCTCCTAGGGCAGGCAGTCGCCCGGCGCCTGAAGCCATTTGGAGTCAAGAAGTTTCTGTACACTGGCAGTGGCCCAAAACCAGAAAGTGCAGCAGAGTTTGGGGCCGAGTTTGGTAAGGACAGCACTGGGTCAGGGTCACAGAGCACCGTGGTGGGGACAGCTCCATGGAGGTGTCACTTGCAAGGCGGGCCAGCAGAGGGAGGGCACCAGCTGGGAGTTGTGGGGGGCTCCTTGGGGTGCCCAGTGTGAGGGGGCAGCGAGGGAGGAAATACCAAGTCCCAGCCAGGCCCCACAAGGTGGTGGGGGGTGACAGGGAGGCACCTGCCTTCACTGGGCTGGGCAAAGACTAGCCATGCAGAGGCTCATCAGACCCCTGCCAGAGCCATGGGCTGCAGCTGTTCTGCCACTGGTGCCCTTCTGTGCATCCATCCACTGGTGATTAGTGTCATTCCCACAAGGAAGCGGGACACAGTGGACAGGGAGGGAAGGTGGCAGCTGCTCCTGGGAGGAGGGGAAGGATGTGGGGACTGTCCCCAGGGGCTGAGCACCAAGGTGTCCTGAGGGCAGAAGGGGTCAGGCTGCAGCTGCCCATGGAGCTTTGCTGAGGGCAGGTGTCAGCTGCAGCGGGACATTCCTGTGTTCTTCCCTCAGTCCCACTGACCAGGCTGGCCGAGGAGTCAGACTTTGTGGTGGTAACCTGTGCCCTGACGCCAGCCACCCAGGGAATGTGCAACAAGGACTTCTTCAGCAGGATGAAGAAGACTTCTGTGTTTGTCAACACAAGCAGGTACTGGCAGCCCAGTCCCCTGCCTGGGAGCATGGCTGTCACCTTGCTGGGCTGTGGATGCAGAGGATCTGCTGTGGGTCCAGACAGCATGTACAGTCTTAATGGCTGCACACACTGGAATTGTTTTGCCAATTGCCTTGTGATCCATCCAAAGCCAAGATAAGTTATTCAGAGAGCACGCAGCTCTTCCCCCACTGCAGGCAGCCAGAGTGGGAACAGCTCACTGTGCTGGGAGGTTCAGACACACCCAGAGCGGGTCTGAGCTCCATCAGGCAGCCCTAGGGGGCTGCTGCCACCGGCTAGGCTGTCCCAAGTGGGCTGTGGCCCTGGGAGCCTGTGGGAGCCTTGGCAGTGATGCCAGCCTCTGTCCTTGCGTTCGCCAGGGGGACCGTGGTGAACCAGGAGGACCTGTACGACGCGCTGTCCCAGGGCCGGATCGCTGCTGCCGGCCTGGATGTCACGACACCGGAGCCACTGCCCACTGACCACCCCCTGCTCTCGCTCAAGAACTGTGGTAAGTGTCCAGCAGGGCAGCCAGAGCCCGGCTCTGCCAGGCTGCCCACACTGGCAAGGATCCCCGGTCCCCGTTACCCCTCCGGTGCCAGGGAAGCGTGGAAGGACAGACAGGTCAGGTATATTTGATTGGGCTGTAGGGAGCTACTGTACAATGTTGGGGTCTGCTGTGGGGTAAGAACTCATCAATGTAATGTCAAACAAGTGTGGGAGCTGTTTTAATTCTCCAGAAAGCCACCCATACCAGCTCAGGTTTAGCACCTTCCTGGTGGGTCTCCCCTCAGTGTGTGGAATTCACGGAGGATCCAATACCAGCACGTGCCTCAATACGAAACCAAATCGCAGCTCAGGCTCTGCCCAGCTCAGGTATTCTGCAAGCTCCTGGGCATGTACTCTGCTAGAAAAGCTGCTGGGATGGCTAAAGTGGGTCGCTGAGTCTGCCCAGAGGAGTCTCAGCCTCGGGAGTGCTGCCAGGCTGGCTAACCTGCCAACCTGTCACAACCCCAGGCAGCCTGTTACCTGGACAGGACCAATCAGGTGGGAAGGGCAGGTGCAGGACTGACACCTGTCTTCTCTGGAGGAGGATGAGGCAGGTGACAAAGGATGGCTAAGAGGGGGCTTGCTTGGCTGTTCTTGTGCAGGATGTCTTCTTTCCAGGGGGGACATTCCTGGAGTAAGGAAATTCTGTTCCAAAAAGAAACCATAGGGACATCCATGAAAGCTTGGAACCACCCATGACCAAGTGTCTGCTTATGAAATACGAATCTGTAGCTGTTTGTTGTTTTGTCTTTCATTTATGTTTTTGATAAAATTCATTTTTTCTTTGTTTTCTTTGGTTCCCAAAGTAGACAGTGTGGGGAGGGATTAGAAGCAGAGACTTTTCTGGAAAAATTTGCAGGACTTGGGAGATTTGAGACCTCTGGAACAAAACCAAGCAGGACAAAATTAACATGTATTAATTAAATATGTAAATTATAAGAGTAATAGTAATTGTTTATTAATGTGTAAATAACACATGCCTATGTATTGTACACCGGTCCCTCCTGTCCCCGCAGTGATCCTGCCACACATCGGGAGCGCCACATACGCCACGAGGAGCACCATGGCAGTCCTGGCAGCCAACAACCTGCTGGCCGGGCTGCGGGGGGAGCCCATGCCCCACGAGCTGAAGCTGTGACAGCCCCTGTGGCGCGGCAGGACGGGCCAGCCTGGCCCCTCATCTCTGCGGCAGCCAGGAGCCATTAAAGAGCAGCAGGGAACGTGTGGTGCTGGTGTCATTTGAGAACAGGGTGCCCTGGGCACGTGGGAGAGCACACTGAGGGGGCTGTGGGTCCCAGCAGGCCGTGGATTGGGGTTTGGGTCTGATTTGGGGAACACTTGCTATGTTGGAACGGCTCTCTGTTCTGCTCGCTGGTGTGGGCTGTACCACGAGGGAGCTGCTGTGGCACCACCTCTCCTCAAAACCTGGTTGCTGGTCACAGTGAGAGGCCAACAGTGCCATACCTGAGCTTGTAGCCAGGCAGGGAAGAGAGGTAACAGCCCTGTCAGCACAGCTGCTGCTGCCAGAGGAGCTGCTGCCGGCCCACACGTTAAATGGTCCTGTGAAATCAGTGCCACAGCACAATCCTCTTCCTGAAGTGCCAAAAGAAAGGCAAAAAACAGGCTCATGCAGCTCACCTGGCACCTCCACCTCTGCCTTTTGTATCCACCAAAAATTGTAGGCATGGCTCCAAAGTGGGTGGCAAACTGGAATTCACTGGGAGGTCCTGCGACCCCCACAGGTTCCAGCGGCAGCTCCCGTCGTTTTTCCCAGATGTGCAGTGACACATTAGTGCAAAGGAGACCTCTTCCTCCTCCTCTTCCGACTCCACCACACTTCCCCTTGGTGGCCAGTCCCACACAGGAGGACCACAAACCCCTTTGGCACTTCCAGGTTGAATGGTGGCACCAGCAACTAACCCACCCCTCCAAGGTGGGTTGGTACAGGTTTCCCATCCCTCTGCCCCAGGACCTGCCACCTGTGCTTTCCCCTCAGGCTTTCTCCCTGGCAGGGGACAGACAGAAAATGGTCACTTTTTGGGGACAGCAGCATAATGGGAAGGAGGGATAGGGAAAGGGAAGGAGGGAAGAAGAGAGGGGCCTGCAATGGGTGCAAGGGAAGTGTCCTGGGGTGGGGGGCAGCAGGTGGTGGGACCCTAAACCTGGTGCAGGGAGGGAGCCAGAACACAGACAAAGCCTGTGATGGGAATTAAAGCTCATGACAAGTGTCCCTCATGCTGGACTCTGCTGGACTTTCTCTGATGTTCTATAAAGCATTCTCCCACGGCAGTAATGGCTGCTGGAAGTTGCTCTGCACCACACCTCAGAGGGGTTCTGACACATTTATCAGTAAGTTTTGATTCACAGTCCCAGCTGATTGCCATGTGATGGTCCACTAGAGTGAGTTTTGAAGGTTTCTAACCTGGGCTGACCAGGGAAGGCTCGTGGCTGTGGCAAGGGAGGGAACCGAGCATCCCAACTGGCTGGGGAGTTTCCAACTGACCCAAAAGAAATTAGGATTTACTTTGGTGTGAAAACCCATGGCATGAGTCCAGCAGGGGAGTTTACTGTCTCCAGAATCTGAGTGTTGACACTGAAGATTCTGCTGGTGGTGATGCCACTGTGATGCTGGGAAGTGCTGACCAAATACCCCAGAGGTTACTGTGACCCCCCATGATGCGAGCAGCAGTGAATGGGAATAACCTGGTGTCCAAGCAGATGTGTCAGATTCCCCAGGTAGGTTAAGAAATAGACACAAGCTGGTAAATCAGCTGTCAGAGTGACTGGAGCACATCTCAGGTGTGCATCTCAGAACTCCTTCGAAACAAGCACCTCCTCCACCTGCATCACCCTCCCACAAGGAATTCAGAGTAGCAGTGACCATGGATCACGAACCTGACGGATGCTGTGTAGATATTAACATTATTTCAGTAAAAACATACTAAGAAGTTCTGATGAAGAACTCCACCAGGGACAAAATTATTACCAAGTACAGGCTTTTATAATCACTTTTAGAACCAGGAGTATTTCTGCACAGGCTGGTGTGCAGAGCAACCAACCAGTGAATCCAGGCAGACACAAAAGCACAAAAATGCAGGGTTTATTTCAGGGTGTTTCAGCGTACTGACACACTGAACCCTCCACACAAGACCCGACTGTGTTTTTGAGTGGAAATCAGGGCAATACGCTCTCCAGGCTGTAAGGTGAGACACTCTTTGCACATGTCCCAGGTATTTATTCATGCCATGCCCAGGAATTTATTGCTTCATTTGGGAAAACTCTGGAAGCAGCTCTGCAGCCATAGGCTCCAGGCCTGTCCACAGGCACAGGGTGTCAATGGACAACAAACTTTAAAGCTGCTGCTTCCAAAAACACTCCAAGTCAAACTTTTTCTCAGAGAAAGAAGACAGAAGTCCTCCTGCACTGTCATTCCACATTAAAATTTTTATAAAAACACTTTAAAAGTCCGGTTGTTTATGTGCTTATATTAGTTCCTAATTACTCACCTTGCTCACACAGATGCTTTATTCTCATGCATTATAAGAAATCAAGAAATTTGGATGTGACGCCAAAAAAAACCCACGCCTTGTTTCTAAAAATGAAAAGAGCAGAGATGCAAGAAACACAAGAAAATATTAAAGTACAAAATACTGCATTTTATTGATGCTTGGGTGAGTGTTTATGCAGCTCAATGCTGTTAGTCCCCAATACTGAAATTATTATCAAACAGAACATGGCATATCCCAATGCTTTAAAAAACTGCATTTTTTTAATGCTTTAAAAAAAAATCAAGAGCCAGAAATACGACCATTAAGTAAACCCTATAGCAAAGTCTTAACATTTTAAAGGAACTAATCCAACCATCCCCTGTATTTCCATGTTCCTGATGCTCAAGTGCAAATGATATGCTGACAGGTCCAGGGAATCCTCTGTCTCCAACCTGATCCAGCTCCTGCACAGCTGAGCAGCATTCATCATCAGCACAAGTGCTCCAAAAGTTTATTTAAAAAGCTAAGGATGCTGACCACCAGGTCGTGTGCACCTGTGACAAAAGGAGCCTGCAGGAAGTATTAAGTTACAATGGCATCAAAGAATAGGAAATTAATATGAGATTTACACATCTCACGTGGCAAATGGCAAATTTCCACTACCCAAAGGGTACAGTGCTATTTTTTAAAATTAAACCTACAATACTTTTAATTTATGTGGAAAAGTACTTTTATGACACTATTTGAAGTGGAAGGCCTGTATTTGACAATGACATTTTACAGAGAGGCATAAATATATGTGAGTCAGCAGTGCCCTGGCAGCCAGCTGTATCCTGGGGGTATCGTGCCCAGCATCCCTGGCCAGGCCAGGGAGGGGATTGTCCTGCTCTGCTCTGACCTGGAGTGGCCTCACCTCAATTTTGGGGCAGTTTGGGGCACCACAATATGAAAACAACGTGAAGCCACTACAGAGTATCCAAAGGAGGCCCTGAGGACGTGGAAGAGTTTGGAGGGGAAGCCTTATGGGGAACAGCTGAGGGCACTTGGTTTGCTCAGCCTGAGGGAGACTGATGTCAGATGTCATTGGGGTCTTCAGCATCCTCCAGAGAGGCAGCACTGATCTATTCACTCTCAGGACTAGTGACAGGACTCAGGAGCTACATCAGGGAAGGGTTAGGCTGGATCTCAGGGAAAGGTTCTTCCCCTGGAGGGTGGCTGGGCACTGAGCAGGCTCCCCAGGGCAGTGGTGACAGCCCCACAAGGCTGTCTGAGTTCAAGAAGTGTTTGTTTGGACAACAGTCTCAGGCACGTGGTGGGATTCTTGGGGTGTCCTGTGCAGGGCCAGGAGCTGGACTCAATGATACTGATGGGTCCCTTCCAGCTCAGGATATTCTATGATTCCATGAGATATGGAAAACAAGGATTGTTCCTGACAGTTCGATCCGAGGAACAATCCACAACTGTAAAGGGAAGTCAGTAAGTGTGCAGAGGAGGAAAGTAAAGGCTGGAGATAAGAGAAGGACAACATGCTCACACAGTAAGGGGGACCAGATGGACTGTCAGCATCTGGAAACAGAGGGAGTCTGTCTTACACGGCTAAAAAAGCCATCACAAATTACCTCCCTCCTTCAAAACAACAAAGACAAGCTCTGTTCAGACTTCTGCCTATATAGAATTGTAACAGGAGATACAAACCGGATAAAATACTGCTAGGAATAGCACAAACAAGAGACAGTACTTCACTTATCACTTAATACGTGTTTCTACGGGAAAAAAACAAAAAGTCAGCCAAACATCCAGATCTTGCTTTATTAAAGATATATGTACACCTGGCAGTCCAAAACTTACTTGTTTGGGATTTAATTTAAGCACCTTGATTACACAGTGTCCTTTACTACAAAACAGCCAAACATACATTCATAATCCTAGAACTATTGTTATAATAAGCGTACTTGAAAGCATTATGTCAGACAGGTGCAGCCAAAGGTGTTTTCCTCTTTTAAAGGTAAGTGGTCTGCACTACTGTCCACACATAATGCAGCAAGTCATGTTACAGTAATTATTTAAATGCTTTCACTGTTACAAAATGCTTTAGAGAGAGAAAAAAAAAAACACACACAAAAAAAAGGAAATTTGCACTTCAGTTTCTGGTGCTCTAAACGTGCTATTTCACAAGACCCCCACGCTGTCACCCCTCTGCCCTGCAAAGGGGGTGCTTGGCTGAGGGGGGTCACATCCCCATGCCCCTGCACGGCTCGACACCCCGCGAGGTAGTACCGGATATCCCCAAAGGCAGAGCCAAGCTCTGTGTGTGTGGCACCACCGCACGCAGTGTCCGCCGGCCCCGCCGCCGCGGCCCGGGGCAGCGCCCTAGAGCAAACTGCTGGGCAGGTTGCTGCTCTGCCACCTGAGGCAGGTGGTCTTGGAGTGTTTGTAGAGGTGGCTGGACTGGCTGAAGCGCTTCCCGCACTTGAGGCAGGCGTAGGGCTTCTCCCCCGTGTGCACGCGGATGTGCTTCTTGCAGTCCGTGAGCGTCAGGAAGGTCTTGCAGCAGATCTTGCAGGCGTACTTGCGTGCCCCCTCCACCACCAGCACGTTGTGCTCCGACAGGGCCTTCTTGCACTTGGACAGCACGTCGGCGGACGCCCTGGTGAGCTGCGGGGGGCCGGGCTGCGAGAGGTGCCCGCTCTCGAAGGACGTGCTCCCGTTCATCAGCAGCTGGGACCCGGACGAGCTCTCCTGCAGCTGCGAGCCCCGCACAGAGGTCACCACGGGCATTTTGGGGGCGATGCGGCGGTAGCCGGGAAAGCCACCGGCTCCGCCTCTCACCGAGCCCATCATGGCCCGGGACAGCGAGTGCAAGCCCAGGCCCGAGCGTGGGAAGTCCATGCCAAACTGCTCCGCTGCCCGGTACCCCGAGGTCTGCACACAGGGCAGACCCATCACATCCTGCATGGGCCTCACGAAGTGGGAGTCTGCGGGCTCGCTGAATGGGTTCTCCACGTGGGAGACAGTGGCGGACGAGTGGCCACCAGCAGGCCCCGACTCCGGGCTCATCAGGTAAGAGGTGTCGCTGTCCATCCTGCAGTCACTGGTGGTGTTGGGAATGTTGTCATCGCTGTTTTGGCTGGCTCCAAAGCCACTGCCTCTGCTTTTATTCAGAAAATTTGAAATGCTGAAAGATGACTTGTGTTCCAGGTTGTTGGACACCTCCATGATGTGGATGTCTCCCACCCTGTCGGTGCTGGACTGCGGGTCAGAGAAGCTGCGGTCACTGCTCTCAGGACTCAGCTCGATCTTCTCTGCACTCACCACTCCTCCTTCCACCTCCACGGACTCACTGCCCTCTGCCTGGGAGGTGACATCACTCACCTCATCCTGGGGCTCTGGGGAGCTCAGGGGCTCAGACTTCACCACCACCCTCATGTGCTCCTTGTCGTTCAGGCTGACCTCCGGATTCTCACACGGGAAGTTGCTCTTTTCAGCAGCAGCCTCCTGGTCAAAGCTGGTCTCCACCTGCGTGGCCTGGGATGCCATGGACATCTGGGAAATATTTGCCCCACCGTTGTCTGACTGGCTGGGCACTTGAGCATCCTCCTGAGCACCGAAAGACTGGTCAAACATGATCGTGTTGTCCTCCTGGTTATCAGCAACCGCGTCGGCCTTGGAGTTGTCCACGATCTTCAGCGAGTCCGGAGAGAAGAAATCCTCGCGCGAGTGGACGGGCTGGCCGCCCTCTGCGGCCACGTCAGCCCCGGGCTCCTCCATGGCGGGCCGGACGCGCGGCCGGGCGCGCTCCTCGGAGGGCGGCTTGCGCTTGTGCAGGCGGCGCATGGGGAAGGCGGCGCGCTGCTCCAGCCCGCCCCGCACGGGGCCGGGCGGCTCCTCGGCGCCCTGCGAGGAGCCCAGCGCCGAGCTGACGATGCTGAGCCCCAGCTGCTGCAGCATGAAGGAGCGCTGCAGGCGCGCGCTCTGCTCCTGCGCGCGCTCGCTCGGCGGCGACAGCGGCAGCGTCCGCGTGGTCAGGTAGTGCTTGCAGGCCTTCACCACGGAGTTGAGGTGCAGGTGGGACGCGGCCAGCAGCACGTCCATCACGTTGCTCTCCCCCAGCATGAGCGTGGAGGTGTACATCATGTCGATGAGCGCGGCGAAGGCCTCGGCCGTCACCACCTCGCTGTCCAGCTGGATCATGTTCATGGTCTGGTCCCCCTCAGCCACCGTGAACAGCGCGCGGAAGTGGGTGCTGCACGCGGCCAGCACAGAGCGGTGGGCTTTGAAGTGCCTGTTCCCCACCACGATGACGCAGTCACACAGCTGGCCGTGGAGTCTCTGGTAATTGAGCTGCTGGAAGACTTGCTCAAAGTGTCCTGGGAAATCCATGATCCTACAAAACAGAAGGAACCATTATAGGGGCCACCAAGTTGATCAGAGGCATGGAGTACATCTCCTGCAAGGAAAGGATGAGTGAACTGGAATTGTTCAGCCTGGAAAAGAAAAGTTTCAGGGTGACCTAACTGGGCCTTCCAGTTGCTGAAGGGGCCTACAAGAGGGATGGGGCAAGACTACTTACAAGGGCCTGGAGTGGCAGGACAAAGGAGAATGGATCAAATTGAAAGAGTAGGCCTAGATTAGATATTAGGAAGAAATTCTTTCCTGTGAGGGTAGTGAGGCCCTGGCACGAGTTGCCCACAGAAGCTGTGACAGCCCCATCCCTGGAAGTATTCAAGGCCTGGTTGGACTGGGCTTGGAGGAACCTGGGATAGGGGGATAGAGATGAGCTTCAAGGTCCCTTTCAACTGAAACCAGTCTGTGATTCCATTGTTGAAGGTCCCAGTCAGGCTGCAGCAAACCTGGGTTTAAAGAGGAAAGATGACAGCTGCAAGACAGACAAACAGTAACTGATCTGAATTTGCCACACCACACGGGTACAAGATCAAAGCTGGCAGTCTGGAGAAGGAGAAGCAAAAGGAGAAGGAAGAAAATCCAGGTTCTGCCACAGAGCTGACCTCAGCACCAGCCATGTCACGGTGCTGCAAACCAAACAACACAGATCATCTCGCCCCCCCTCAGAGCCCATCCAAACTAAAACAACTCACTAGTAAAACATTTAACCCTGCTTTGTAAAATGATCTGATTGCAAATAACCTGCTGCAGCCTTTGATAAACTGCTCACACAATTAAGTGACCTCCCACAGAAACTTCTGGACTTTAATCCTCACCTCACAGGGCTGAGAGGAAAGTGATGGGAAGTTTTTGGTATAACAAAAACTTGAGCAAAAACCAAATTTTTGTTTGGTATAACAAAAATAGGAGCTGCTCAATGAGACAGACAGACTGAGGGGTGGCTTTTTCTTAACTGTCCATTAATAGAACAGAAATCATATCTTAGCAGACTCATCTTAAGACTGAAGAGGTGATTTCTGGCAATACCTCTACTTTTGAAAAACAATTAAGTGTAAGATTTGGGAAGCAGAAAGGCTGCATGTCCAAGGCAAACACACACATTCCTGTCCTCACATTTATTTTCCAACAGCAACACCACAGTACCACTGGACATATGGAAACCACATAGCAGCTGAAATAAAAGGTCACACAGAGAGAATTTTGCTTTTGAGGAGGGATCAAATGCGAGTCTGCCAATTCAGAAAGTCTATTTTCAAGCACACGTGTTTGCTGCTTTTCTAAATAAGAAACAGGAACACAAATAATACATTAATTCATTTATCTTTCACTGCCAATGGGTGTTCAGGAGTAAAAATAAGACAGCATTTTCAAGCAGAGCAAAAGGAATGAAGCTGGACTCCAGGAAGGAATGTGGGTTAAAGGGATGGTCCAAGCACTTCTGCCCAGGCAGCAACACGCATTTGGAACAGAAGAAATGGGGAAGAGTCGTTGTTTTGACCAATCATTTGGGATTTCAAAATTCTGAGGGAATGCTGCTTACAGGCACCAAAAGTGATTGCATCCTGTGTGCATCTGAAACAAGACAAACTGCAGTGTTGTTTCCAATAACATGGATTTGGCTTGCTAACTCTCACTACACAGAAAGGCTGGAGCTCTCGGGCCAGAACAAACACACACAGACTCCAGGGTGACGCAGAGACCTTGTTCCCACAGGAGAGGGAACTGCACAGTTCTACAGCCAAACAAAGGACTATAAGTGAACAGACAACACAACAAACTGTTGAGCTACAAGTAGTTTTACTATAAATACAAATAGTCAGAGCCAAGAAAAGTTTAAGGCCAAGCAGTGAAAAAGATCTACAAAATCCTGACTGGAAAACCACCATCCTGCCTGTCCCTGGACTAGGGCTGTGCCACAGAACTACAGGTACTGGATTCCCCCATTTCTTGTTGAAGTTGTGTCTAGAACTAGATTCTGAAAGAAATCACAGAGTCATGGCTAATTCCTTTATTCTCCTACACGACCCAAAATCCTCTATAAGGCAAGGGACATATGTTGACACAATCACATGGCAGAAGGGCAGTGCAGGTTTTGCCACAAGAATTCAGGTTTTATCAGCACAATTTCTACTACATTTAATGGCCACAATTTCCTCTCTGGGTTTCCACTCCTTGGAAATAGATGACTGGCACAGGTGATTACACTGCAGCCCTGACCCACTGTGGGGAGGTCAAACACACACAGCCAAAACAACAAACAAAAATTAAATGCAACCTTCAGTTCCCCCTAAAGAGGCTTCTAAGAAGTTTGCCAAGTAATCAGTTTTGTGTCACCAAAACCATCAACAAGAGCTGTCTCAGCTCCACCATTCAGAGCAGTACCCGGAGAAATCTCACATACAAATATGCTACAGAAAACTTCAGGCCGAGGCACTTGTCCTTCACTGACCTGGTGAGGAAAGACCAGTTTATGACTTGCACCTGAAGCCCATCAATCTGTACTTAAATGCATTTGAGCTCAGGGTGCCAAGCCCACGGGAATTCCCAGAATCCACAGGACCAATGCACCACAAGTAACCAACTGTTTGAGTCACACCACCCAGAGCTGAACCTCGGTGCCTGAAGGGACAGACCTCGTGAGAAGCTTCCCTGAGGCCTGAAACACAAACACAGACCCAGCCAGGAGCTGCTGTTCCCTCAGTAAACACCCCGTGCTCCCAGGTGTGCTGTGCTGGACTAGCCAGCGAGGAAGGAGCCTCTGTTCTGACACCTTTCCACCCTGTGTCACCCCCAGGAGGGACAAACTGCACTGCCACCCCCAAGGCAGAACAGGGGGGCAGCTCACTGTTCCCCCAGCACCTGGAATGTGCCACAGGTCATCCAGCCCACAGCAACTCCAGCTCAGGAACAGGCAGTGACAGCAGAGCTGGGACAGCAGCCATAAAAATCTTCCCCAAGAAAGAGCAGGTTTTTCCTGGACATTCCTGGTCACCTCTAGAACAGACACCACCTGTGGCACAGGCATCCTCATGCCTCCCAACACTCCTCCCAGCCCCAGGTGCCTCCCTTCAGGAAGCAAGGAAGGGGAAAACCTTGTGTGCTCACTGAATATTCTGAGATGGAAGGGCCCCATAAGGACAGTAGAATCCAACTGGTCCTGCACAGACACACCGACAATCCCATCGTTTGTCCTCGGATAGAGTCAGGACACGGAGATCATTCACCAGTTACCACCCGAAACACTAAGCACGGGGATTAACTAATTTAAAGCCTTCTAAAGCTCCAGAACGTCCAATGGCTGCTGGATAACAAGGGCTGCTCCTGCCCTCCTGAGGGCAGCGCCTTTTTCCCCCCTTCCCTCCCCCTTTTCTTTCCTTTTGTGCCTCACCTGGAACATACAAGTTCTGTGTCCCTCTCAGGGCAGCACCTGCATCCCAGCGCTGCCTCAGCACCGGTAAAAACAGCCGCAGACTCCGTTCTGTGCCGCTCGCGGGACATACAGAGGAGCCCGGAGAGCCCCGGTCCCGCCCCGACGGGGGGGGGGGGGGGGGCACCGGTTCCCACGTCCCCGCCGCCCTCCCTCTGTCCGCCCTCCCGCTCACCTGCGGTGTCCCGCGGCAGGGCCGTGCGGTAGGGCCGTGCGGGAAGGAAGATGGGCCCGGGATGGGAATCGGGATCGGCCCGGCCCGGCCCGGCTCCCGCCGACACGGCCCCGCCCGCCCGAGCGCATCATTTCCGCCCGCCGCGCCGCACGCACCCGGCCAACAGCCAATCCATGGCCTCGTTATTTATAGGCGGCAGCGGCTCCGCCTCCCGACCAATTGGGGGTGAGCTTATTGGCGTTGTCGGAGGGGGTGGCAACGTGGGCGGGGTGAGGATCCGGGAGCGGGGAGCGGGGAGCGGAGCCGGGAGCGGAGCCGGGAGCGGAGCCCGGGGCGGGGAGCCGGGATCGGGGCGGGGAGCCGGGATCGGGGAGCGGAGCGGGGCCGAGAGCGGAGCCCGGAGCGGGGCCGAGAGCGGAGCCCGGAGCGGGGCCGAGAGCGGAGCCCTCTCGGCCCTCACCATGGCCGCCGCCACCTGGCGCTACCGCGGGGACCTCGGTGCGGAGCGGCCCGCGGCGCTCGGTGAGCAGGGCGGGCCGGGGTGCGAGGTGGGTCCCGGCCCTTGCCGGGGCTCACGGGCTCCCTGTCCCGCAGTGCGGTTCGCCAACGGGAGGCTGCGGAGCCCCGAGTCCCTGCGCTTCACCGTGTACCGGAGCCGCGACACGGCGCATCCCCGAAAGAGGCACCGCAGGATCCTGGTAAGGGCCCGCCCCGGGCCGGGCCGGGCTTGCAGATCGCCCTCATCTCGAGGTGCTGTGATAGGAGGAGGGTTAGGCTGTCATGTGGCTGGTGGAGCTGCACGGTGGGGGAGGCAGAGCAGGGACCTGCCACAGGTCATGGAATCTGTTGTGTTCTGTTCACACAGGGATGTCTTCACCAAAGCTGTCTTTGGCTAAATTACATCGTGAGGTCTTTCAGTGGAGAGAGAAACAAGTCAGAAGGTGCTTTCTGCTGCTGCTGTTAAGCTTTACAGCTGCTTCCCTCGAGGAATAAATGACTTCTTAGCCCAGGTCCTTGGGGGAAATACATGCAGCAAAGCAGAGACACCAACATGTTTTCATAATGCACTGGAAGTAGGTTTAGGTGGCTGAGCCACTCCTGTGCTGGCTCTGGATTTCAGCTGGTACATTACAGGAGCTCAGCAGCTCTGGAGCTTTAATAGGTCGTGGGAAACCACATTTTAATGTGAATTATGAAGGCTTGATCACAGTGAGGTGTGTACATGCTGGCTGTGCTGGTACGGTCTGGGTTCAAATTGTGATTCCTGGGAGTGCAGAGCTTGGTGGCACCAGGGGAAGCAAGGCAGAGGCAGGGAAGTTCCCCAGCACCCTGTGTTAAAGGAGTTCTCCCTGGTCTCCCAGGTCTCAGAGACGGAGCGGCTTTGCTACGTGGGGCACAATTTCGGCAGCGGGGTCATGAAGTGCAACTCCCTGTGCAGGTATGGAAGAAGGAGCTGGGAGTAGAGAGGGGCTGGTTCCTTCCTTGGGTCTGGCTCAGAGCTGTGATGGGACTTCCATTTCACCTGATTTAGTTGTCTTAAGACTTCTACATTTACTTAGAGCTGTGAGATGTTGTTTTTGTATGTACACGTGCCTTGGAGGTAACTTGGTTGTCATGACATTCCGACTGTGCAAGGCAGGAAAAGTGGCAGGGGTGGGAAGGCAGCGCAGTTTAAATCATCTCTGGTTCTCACCAACCACTTGACCCTGTTCTCCCCAGGTACTTTGTGGGTGTGCTGGACAAGGACTCTGGGCAGATGGAGGTCTACAATGCCGAGATGTTCAACATGCAGCCCCTGCTCTCAGGTGGGAGGTGCTGGCTGTTGCCCCAGCCCACGCCAGGCCTGTATGTGCCTCCAGCTCTCAGTTGCTCTGTCCTCATTCCTGCCTTGTTCCCTCAGCAGGGAGGAAGGAGGGTGCCTTCACTCCTGCATGCTGTGAGGAGTGGGAGAGGGGAGCACAGCGAGCTCAGAGTGGAGGTTAAGCAGGGAGTGTGAAGGGTGGGAGTCAGAGTGTCCCTGCTCAAGTGCAGCTTTATCTGGGTATACTCTGCTGAGGGAGGACTGGATCCCTGAAAAACAATAAAACAAGTTGTCTTCAGCAGAACTAGTTTTTGTCAGGGGACCCAGCAGGGTAACCTAAAGGATCAGGTCTTTTGGAGCTGCTTTTCACTCTGTGAAGGGGGGCCTGGGTTTGGCCACAGTCCATTGCACTTGTAGGCTTTATAACAAAAGCTCCTTTTTTGTTGTAGGTTCTCATATTTGGTGAGTTCTTTTAAGTGGCCAAGCCCTGTGGAATTGATCCTGGTGTGATGTGTCAAGTCTGTCCGTCACGCTGAGGGCATTGCTCTCCTGGCTGCTGCCATCCAAGCACAATAACTTCTGTTCTTTTATAGATAACTTGATACCTGATGACACGAAGGATTATCAGAAAAAATCCTACAGGGAGAAGGTAAAGTTGAAACCCCATGTCACGTTCTGCTGTGAGTATCCGGCCAGCAGGGGCAGGTGATGCTTCTGTGGGGCTGGGGTGTTTGGTGTCCTGCAGGGTAAGCCTTTGCAGGTGCAGCACTGTTGCTGTGCCCTGGAGGCAGTGCAGTTAGTGCCTGACTTGGCAGTATTTTCGTGGCTACTTTAGGCAGAATCACCATCCCAGGGACTTCCTGCCCCTTGCAGACCAGCACATCCATGCACATTACCCTATGAAGCGTTTGAAGTTCTGTTAGAGGATGTGGCTGTGGAATGAATGATGGGGCTTGTGCTCTCTTGGGCGAGCAGGGTGCTCTAAAGAGTGTCTCTCCTGCACAGGTGGATTTGTGCATCGAGGCCTTTGGCACCAGCAAGCAGAAGCGAGCACTGAGCTCCCGGCGCATGAACGCTGTGGGCAGTGACATCGTGAGCACGGCTGTGACAAAAGCAGCAGCAAACATTATAGATGCAAAGGGAGTTACAGGTGAGAGGATTCTGTCTCGAGGTTTTAGGTCTTTTCCTGTCTGTCCTTGCCAAGTGTGCAGTGACTGAAGAAGCAGCTGGTCTAACAGCTGAGAAAGGCACCCATGGGGGAACTGCTTCCTTCTGCTCCTGCTGGACTTGGTGTGGGAGTTGCCTGAATGAGGGAAAGGCCCTGTGACATGTGTTCATCCTGCCCATTACTGGTAACTTTTGTGGGAGTGCCTGAATATGAGTTCTCTGGGATAAAGGCAGTGTCCTTAGTCTGAACTCAGTGGCATGGCTGTGTAGAATGGCACAGACTTACCTCAGAGACTGCACCCTGGGGACAGGTCACAGCGTGGTGCAGGGTCACCATCTCTGGGGATTTCCAGGCTGTGGCAGGACAGAGCTGGGCCCGTCCTGACTTTGTGCTGTGGACCCCCCTATACTGAGCAGGAGGGCTGACAGGAGCCCTCCAGAGCACTTCTGGGACGCTGAGTGTCATTGGCTTGCTCAAGAGAGGTGTCTATTGACTGTAGAACACACTGGCTTTCATCCCTTTTGTTCCAGGCTGGATCCCAGAGCTGCTTTGTGTCAAGTAGGTGCCCACTAGAACTCAGGGTGCCAAAACTGCTCTGCCCATTGTGCAGCAGCCAGACATCTTAGTGCCCTTCTTTCCTAAATGTTTCTCTAGTCTTGAATGGTTTTTCTAAATTTCAAGGAGCAGAAGGTTCTTGATAGAAGTTTTAAATGTTAAAGGTCCAGCTGTGACTAAACTGGTGTTAACACAAGAGCTACCATTGAGTAGACTTGCGTCTAAAGGGAGGATTTGGGTTGTGTTCCTGTTGTCTGCATTTTGCTTTGCACAATCCAAACACTCCCTTTCTGTTTCCCTCCCAAGCCCTGATGCAGGATGCGGCCCAGGATGATGTGCAAACCATCTCTGCCTTCCTCCCGCCGTGCCACGAGGACGCAGACAGGCCAGAGCACGTGTACAAGTTTGAAGACAGTATCTTTTCTGGGTCACAGGGGTTTCCTATGTCTGTAAGCCTCCATGTGGCCGTCTGGAGTGAGCCCGGCCTTCCCCTCTCACAGTGCAAAAGCTGGGGCCAGTATAATGTTGTGTTGAGGTTTTGGGGCCTGCCCCTTTCCAGCAGGGAGCAGGATTCTGTCCCTGTTGGCAGCAGTTCCACTGGGAATAGTGGTGAAGCTGGCCATGCAGAAGTGCCACAGTCTGTTAGAGGCCTTGGTTCCTGGCTGGGTTCCATTCCCCTGCCCTGCCCACCCCTCCCAGAGTGAGTGTGGACAGAGCTGCTGTTCCTGGAGGAGAGAGCCCAGGCCTGTTCTTTGCCTTAACGCCCTGCCAGTCCTGTCCCCCGCTGAGTACGAGGCGCTGCAGGTGCCAGCGGCTGCCCTGGCCAGCGCCACTGCCGAGGACATCGCCAAGAAGGCAGAGGAGAGGAGGTAAAGCTGCTGCTAAGGGCCATGTCCTGACTGGGGGCAGGAGAGCTGCCCTGGGGCAGAGGGGAATGTGGCTGAGCAACCCCTGCTTTGGGAAACAGGGAGGAGAGTTGTGTGCACAGCAGTGACGTGCTCTCTGTGGAGCTGAACTCCCCCTCTCTCTCCTGCAGCCACTGCTCCTTTGTTTTGGAGGAGCTGAAGTTCCTGCCTGCTGATGAGAAGAGCAGAGACCACAAAGCCCGATGCCTCTGGTTCCTGGACACCCTCATTAAGTTCAGCCACCTGAAAGTCATCAAGAAGAAACGTAAGAGAGTTTTCAGCTCATACAGATGTGCTTTTGGGAATGTCTTCAGCATCCCCAGATGCCTGAGCATGGGGATTTCTCCTGTCCTCAGGGTCCTGCTTTTGAGACAGAATCATACAAAACACTTGGCTGAGATTTTCCAGGCTTGCCAGTCTTCCATAGAACTTGTGTATCTGAATGTCCTTGTCAGTCCTTGGCAGGGCAGACGGAGGAGGGAGTGGCCAGCCTGGCTGTGGTATCGTCCTGTGTTCCTGGGGACACAGGAGTCACCCATAGGACTACTAAGGAGAATGTGGGAATGAGTAGTGTTGGTGGTAATAGGGACTTGTAAATGTGATCTCAGCTTTATTAGGATTTTGTGGCAAAAGAAATACACACTTAAGTGCGTGTGTTTTAGACTGTATAGTGTAGAAGTGGGAGATCCCTTTTACGAAGAAAATAAAAGCTGTAAGGAGCCTCTCAGACCTGAAAATTATGAGACCTAGATGTCAAGGGCCCAAGCTTCTTTTAGGGTCTCTGTGCTCCTGGGAAGAGGCAATAAATGGTGGGATCCTTGGGGTTGGACACAAGTATCCTTGTGGGTCCCTTCCCCAGCGGGATGTTTTGTGATATTCCATTGCAAGTGTCAGGGTGATACATGTGCTGCTGTGATGGGTGGGTGTGTGTTCCTCATCCTTTTGCTAAGCCCCTCTCTGCTCCAGATCCAATGGGTCCCGAATGCCCACACATCATCAGCAGGAAACTCATGAAGAATTTCACCTCCCTGACCTACAACAACGGCAGGTAAGGGGGTGTGAAGTTCTTGAGGCACAGATAGGGCAGAGCTCTGCTTGAGTGTCCACAGACACACCACCAGGAACTCCCCTACACTCCACATCTCACAAGTTCTCTCTTTTTCCACACAGTGTCCAGAATTTGGTCTCTGCCTCCATGAAGGCTAAAATCACTGCCTACATCATTGTCTTGGCTCTGCACATCAACAACTTCCAGACGGACCTCACTGTCCTGCAGAACGACATGAAGCTCCAGGAGAGCAGGTGAGCCATCCTGTGTGTTCACACCTGCTGGGATCCTCCTACAGGGAGACCCAGGGAGAGCCCTGACACTGCTCTGGCATCTGGGCCGCGATTTAGTTTTCCACGGACGTTTGTAGGTTCAGGACCTACATTTCCCTGCAGGTGCTGGCTGCTCCTCGGATCAGGGCAGGACTTGTCTGTCCCTGGCACCGCAGGATTGATTGGAACTGGGGTTTGTGGCTGAAAACTTAAGTTATTATTGGACCTTATCAGAGCCTTTGGTCACTGCTTCGTTTTCAGCTCCCTTGTCAGCCTTCATCACTTCTGGTTTTGCTCTTCATTCTTTGATAGGTAGTAGTAGGTTTCATAGCAATGTTTGCTGTTTGGTTCCATCCATTTTTATTTTTTTTTCTTTCTGTAACTAAGCTTTCTCAGGAATCCATGCTGGTTTTGGCAGTTGGTGCCCAGGTTTAGTTAGTCTGTGCTGCCCTGTAGCTGGGATCATGGGGCCTAGGATGCTGTAGGGAAAAGGGTGGAGGAGGCTGAGACCTGCTGGAAAAATCAGTAGCACTCTGTCCCCAGGAAGGCTCTGCCTGGCAGCCCTGGCACTGTCAGCTGCTGCTTCTGTGGCATTCCTCCACTGCAGAGATGCTCTACCCTCTCCCCTGGGGAGGAGGCCACAGAGCAATGCAGTGTCACAGCACAGGGGGCTCAGCAGCCCCACTGATGCTGCTTCTCCATTGTTTTCCAGGATCCTGGACATCGCCAAGGCCCTGCGGCTGAAGGTGTCCAAGGCCAAAGGGGTGCCGGGGCTGGAGAACGACCAGAACCACAAGCTGGGCACTCTCTCCCTGCCCTTGCCCGTGCAGAAGGCACCGGCAGGACAGAGGAAGCGCAAGAAAATGAACTGAAAAGCCCAGGAGGTCTGAGGGGTGACACAGCCCCTCCCTCAGAATGTTATGGGGATGGCTTTGTCTGCTGGATTTGGGTCCAGCACCAGGATGGAGATGTTTGCTTCATTACAATGCTGCTTTTTTTCTATATGTGTAGAAAAGGCTGTAATAAAACGTTTCCTTTTTTTTCCAGTCTGTCTCTGGGAGGGGAGCATGTATGTTGTGCTGGATCAGGAGGGCACAGGTTGAACTTTCAGGTCCTGCCTGACACTTGTGTGGCTGATGTGACTGATGGTCCCTCACAGGTGTAGGGCAGGAAGCACAGAAAGAGACAAAGAGGGTAACCTACACAAACCTTACGGTTTCCCTAGAGTGTCTGTGTAATCCTGGGTTCAGAAAGTGTAAAGATACTTCACAGTGTTTCTGCTACTTCTCCTATCCTGGCTGCTTGCCTGGGGCAGGGAGAGTTGTGTGAATTTGAAATGATGTCACCTGCAGGGGGGGTGATGGGTGTGAGGCCACAGCTGTGGATTCACAGTCCTTGGGAGAGAAAGTTTGGACTGGTTTCTCTGAATTTTCGCTAGCCTGGGGTGTCAGCCTTGTGGCAGGTGTTTACTTAGGAAGGCTGTAGGAGTCAGGCTTGTGAGAAACGGAGGATTGCCTCCAAGAGTAAAAAGGTGTGTGAAATGGAAGCACAGAATGTCAGGATCAATCCTCTTTGGGGTGGCTTTGCTTCAGACAGTATTTGGTATATCCTCCTGGGATTTAAGGGTATCACATGCACTTTAACAACCCACTATTCATCTTTTCATTGCCAGTGACACAAACTGCTGTGTGTCCTGGAGAGAGGTTAATTACTGCTGCAGGAATTGCAGGCTCCAGGTAATCAATAGGGATGGTTGAGGTTGGAAGGGACCTCTGGAGGGTCATTTTGTCCAGTCGTCCTGTCCCATCAAGCAGAGCCACCCAAAGCCAGGTGCTCAGGCCCATGTCCAGGTGACTGGAGTGTCTCTGGTCACAGGAACTCACAGTGAAGTGGCGTTTCCCAACGTTCAGAGAGCACCTCCTGTAATTTCTGTGTGGCCGTGGCATTTGGCACCTCCCCATCAGGTGTTTATAGATGTGGATAAAGTGCCCCTGAGTCTTCCCTGCTCCAGGATGAGCCATCCCGTTTCCATCTGCTGTTCTGTGCAGGAGTGATGCTCCAGTCCCTTCTGCACCCTCGCTGAACTCACCAGTGTGCCCTTGTCTCTGGAACTGGGGAGTCCAGAGGTGGATCTGCCCCCCAGGTATGGCCTCAGCTGAGCAGAGGAGGAGGATCCCCTGTGTTCTTCAAATTCCTGCTGGCCACTGCCACAGGGGCATTGCTGGCCGGCTGCTGGAGGGACCCGCACAGGACATGGTGTCCATCCCTGGCCCCTTCTGCACAAAAATAGTCACTGACAAAGCAGCTCCAAAGCAAGTGATTCCCAGGTGAAGCATGCCCCAGGGATGGGGGATTTGTCCAGAGCTCAGGCTGGGGCCCAGCCAGGGGCCCAGCAGGTCCTGCCTGGAGTGTGTTTCCTCTAAGAACCTGCTTGCATGTAAATTACCCCAGCAGCTGCTTCGGGGGGAAAGAGGGAGACATTAACAGCTGTTTTCCAAACCACTTTTTATTTATTGAAGTGCCACTCAAGTTGATCTGAAAAGGGTCTGCATCCCTGAGCTATCATAGCTTCCCCACGTGGCTCTGAAGAAACAACAGAGAGGATGGTGAGAACCCCTATCCTCGTCAGAGAATGGTGCAGAAGGCGCTCCAGGGGCTGTAGCAGCCCCATCTACCCTGCTGGTGCTGCTGGAGCCCGCCCAGGCCCCCAGTGAGAGTAAGGCCATGCTGGGGTGATGTCAGCATGCACTGAGTGTCACCTGTGGGAAAGCAGAGCCCTCTGGACATACCTGTGAGTGGGGCTGGGCTGGGGAGCTGAAGCAGCTGTGGAAACACTCCTGGGAGCTCAGCCTCCAAGGAGGAACAGGGCAGAGCAGGGCAGGCATGCAGCTCTCACCACACCATGACTGTTCCAAAACCCAGGTGGGACAGAAATGATTGAAGAACTGAGACTCCTGAACATTCTGCTTTGCTGAGGAAAACTACTTTCTTTGGTTTCACAGCCAACACCTCTAAGGGAATGCAAGTTCCAGGCAATGGGGCAGCAGCCTTCAGAAGGAAAATCAGTGCTGGGACCACGCAGGAACCACTTGAAGGGAGACAGGTTTGGAATCCTGATTGAGGAACCATGGGACTGAGGTGCTCAGAGCACTCTCCACCTAGTACACCTGATTTCCTGCTCCAGGAGGTCTGGAGGACCAGGTGGGTGCATCATGACCACACATCCTGACATCCTTCCAGCAGCACCAATCTCACAGTGTCTTCTCCCACACCAAGTACCCAGATTTGGGACCCAGAGAGGAGTCAAGGTAAAGTTTCTAACCAAACAGAACAATCCACTATGCACCCAGCCCCCATAATGGGAGCAAAACTGCCCTGGGTAGTGGTGTCTCAGCAACCTGGAATGAACTGGCCACGTCCCAGGGCATCTGTCCCTGCACTCAGACACTATGAAGACCCTCCCTGGGCTGCAAGAACTAACCCATCCCCTCACCTGTGTGGGTTTGCTTAGCACACAGGGTTCATACTGTGGGTCAGCAGGTACACGATGCAGGGCAGAGGACAGAGCAGAGCAGAGCCCTCCAGTGCCAGAGGAGCACAGTGGTGGCTCCAGCTCACACCTGCACCTGCAGTGCCCAGGGCCTACCTGTTCCTGAAGGTGAGACGCTGATTGTTTTGCACAACACAATCCTCTGCATTTGATAATGGTTGCAAGGTGGATTTCTCAAATACTCCTTGGAAAATGAGGTTTTCCTGCACAAAGCCTTTGGCTTCACCAGTGAGAGCAATCCCATAGTCCCAAAAGGAATGGATCCTGTTGGTCACTGGCAAAATAAGCTGTAGATGGGATACTGTGAGCAGAAGGACATTCGTAGAATCACAGAATGGTTTGGGTCAGAAGGGACCTTAAAGGCCATCTCATGCCAGCCCTCTACCACAGGCAGGGACACCTTCCACTGTGTTGGATAGGTGATCTCCAAGGTCCCTCCTCACTCAGACCACACCAATTCTGTTATTCCATGAGACACAGAAAGGTGTCTGAGCTCTGCAGGACCGACCATCCTGGCAAGGGTGGCAGCACCAGGAGGCCACACCGGTGGTTGCCAATGCCCCTCTTGGTGATGATGCCCTGCCCACCACAGCCAACACCGGGGCTGCTGTTCCCATGGATGCCACACAGCCCCATTGGGCCCAGCCCCAACCCACACAACCCACCACACAGGTTTCCATTGTGCAGAATATAAACACCAACATCTTTATTCCCACAGGTCTGATGGGCACAGGTGACACCTCTCCTGGGGACACCTTTCCCCTTGCCCGCCATGACAGCACCTGAGCAAAGGCTGCTGCGTGTCCTGCTGCGCCACAGGTTTGGTTTGGTACAGCCGATTTGTGGGGAAAGTGCTGCTGCTGGGGAGCAGCTGCAGCTCCCTGCCTGAGGCTGAGCACAGGGTGAGACCCCCCAGCAGCTCCCCGGGCACACAGCGCAAGGCCAGCACAGTCACACAGTACACTGCAGTGAGGAGCTCCTCCCAGGCCCACAGGAGGTCACTCAGGGAGGGAGGAGGGTTATTTGATGGGGGAGCATGCCCTCCCCTATGCCCCCTCCCCTCCCCTCCGTGCACAGTGATTTTAAGGCAGGCACCATTGGAGCAGGACACAGTGCCTGTGCCATTGGGCAGCACCACGTGGCCCTCAGGGTGAGCTGTGGTCTGATCCAACAACAACAGCCTGAGGAACGGCCTGAAGGATGAAGGTAAGGGACAGGGGGGTGTTCTACCTGGGAGGTGGATCCCACTGGGATGGAATGGGAACAGGAGGGGTACACAGCAGGACAAGGGGGTCAGCTCCATGCAGGTGTCCAGCACTTGGAGTGGGTGTTGTCCACCCCAGGGCAGGGGCAGGAACACCCCTGAGGCCTGGCAGTGGTGGATGTCATTTGTCAGCACGATGACCTGCAGTTAGCAGGGGCAGCACCGGTGGCTGGAGGACGTGCCCAAAGGGAGCAGCTCTTCCCTCTGCAACCCCTGTGCACCCACAACCTCCGTGGCTGCCGAACAGGAGTCAGTGGCACCACAGCCTGGCTCCCCCTAAGCAAGCAGTTAAATATTTACACAGTAGAAGTCTTCAATATTTTCCAGACAAACAAAATCATGCCTTAAATCCACATCTTACAAGTGCTAAGAAACAATTACAAATTGTCTTTGGAAAGCCCACTCCGGCGAGCAGCACGGACCAGAAGGTAATTAAATTACGCTTGTATTTGCCTGTTCCAGGCAAGTGTCACTCGGTGTCTCAGACAAACGTGGAGCCCAGCAGGATGTGACAGTGTCCCTCGGGGAGGGTGCTCCAGGTGAGACCCCTGTGGGTCCCACACAGCAGACCCTGCACTAGATGGTCCTGGGCCCTGCAAGGACCTCCAGCCCTGCCTGTGAGTAGATAGGGTCCGGCGTCCGGAAGACTTCGGGATGTACGGAAAGACAGGGACCACCCACCACCCCCCCTCCGACGCCTGACAGCCAACAGTAGTTTAGGTGATACCGTAAGCAGACGGAAATGACGGGGTAATTAAGCACTATAAAAGGTCATGACACGACCGAATAAACGCCATTCTACCGTCCACCACATTGGTGTCTGTGAGTTAGTGGCCCGAGTGACTAAGGGGTAGTCACCGTGCCCTTCCCGAACCAGGTCGCCGTGCAACAAGTGGCGCCGAAACCCGGGAGATGCCCAAGTTCTCCGTGTAGCCCAGGAGACTGCCCAAGCTCCGGGACGGGATTTCGCCTGAGCTCGGGTGAAGGGTGGCCGGACGGCGGGTCCAGTCTGGCGGGGAGGACGCTCCCGGACCAACAAGGAGGATGGAGTCCCTTGTGAAGGTCGTATCAGAGGTTTATAATCAGTGGGGTATCGATTGCAAATCTAAGGATTTTACTCTTGCTGTTGCAAGGCTTTTGCAAATTGGGGACATTGACCAACCGGTGGATATTCTCCACCCTGATGTATGGGATAAGTGTACTAAAGCATTGGCTGAGGAAACGATGTCCTCAGGCCATGGAACGCGTGGGGAAAGTGATACGAGCCTTGCAAAAGGTGAGATCTGAACAGGAGACCTGGAAAGCGGCTGAAACATCCCTGCGGGAGGTCCCCAAATTGGGAATTGGGGCGGCTACACAAACCCCGCCCCTCCCAACCCGTAATGATTCTGCCGTGCCTAAGCACACACAAGAGGGCGATGATTCCCCTCAGCTTTCTAACCCTGATTCGTCTACGGCAGGGCAGGAGCGGACTAAAACCGTGTGGGGGGAGTTGGCTGAGGAGGCTAGAAAAGTTATGGAAAATGCAGAGTCTGAAAGGTTTAAGGACAAACCGCCACCCTATGGGTCTCAAGATGGCCCCCGGTGGCAAGAAGAAGGGCGGGGTAGAGATAACGCTGGCCGGAGGAGTAGGGCAGTGAAGAAGTTTGTGGACAAGGACGATGGGGGGAGGAGAGAGGCCAGGGGGAGAAGGAGTGGAGGATGCCGGCGGGATGAAAGCCAAAGCATGTGTGGGGAGGGCAGTGCAAGTGATAACGAAGGTACGAGCGGGGAACGGAGTGTGAGTGAAACGGGAAGCTCAAGCGAGGAGGAGGGGGGTGCGAGCGAGGGGGGAGGTGTCGGTTACGGTGGTCGAGTGAAAAAAGGTTCGTGCAGGGGCATTGCCCCGAGCAGAGGGTGGGGCGAGCGAAGGGGGAGGGAGCGGTCGGTTTGCACGGGAGAGAGGCGGAGCGGACAGTCGTACGCCCACAAGGGAGCGGGGAGGGGTCGCAGCCTGTCCAAGAGGCACCGGAGATCGGAAATAGCTGGTCAGTTGAGCTCGGACACTGAGTCAGACACCAGCCGGGGGAAGTCACAAGGTGAGCGGAGAGAGGGAGGCGGGCGGCATGCAGCCGATCCGAGTACGGAGAAAGAGAAAAAGAATGTAGATGTAATTATAGATGAAAATAAAAATAAACCTAAGCCATAGAAAGAACTAACCCCTCTCACAGACTGGAAGGAGATTAGAACTGCATGTGCTGACTGGGCACAGTCAGCTTCATTAGCATTCCCAGTTCAAATCACAGAAGGAGACAGGAGAGCTTATTCACCGATAAACCCGAGAGACATACAATCAGTTAAGGCCATAACAGAGAAAGGGCTCAATTCTGCCATGGTTTCTACCCTTATAGATGGTCTTTTTGGGGGAGACGACCTGCTTCCATTTGACATTAAGCAAACTTGCAGAATGATTTTTGATGGAGCAGGCATGATTGTTTTTAAACAGGAATGGGAGGATAATTGTGCAAAACAACTGGCATTAGTGACCGGGGCAGACCATCCGCTGCATGGCTCTAGCTTACAGCGGTTAATGGGGACTGACCCGACTATGATAACCCCACGTGCACAAGCAGAAGGTATGTGTCCACATGAGATCAGAGTAACCACCCGTGCGGCTAGAGAAGCCATTCACACAGCTTCAGCTGTCATTGCTAAGCCATCCCCGTGGTCTACCATCAGACAGGCTGAGAGCGAAACTTTTACACAGTTTGTAGATTGCCTTCAGGCAGCGGTCGATTCCTCCTCCCTACCCCCAGAAGCAAAGGGTCCGGTGGTTGCCGACTGCTTACGCCAGCAATGCAATTCAGCAGCCAAGGAAATTTTGTGATCGTTACCAGCAGGAGCGAGCATCGCAGACATGATTAAACACGTCACAAGAGAGGAGCATTTGGCCCCTATCCAGGTGGCTGTTCATGCAGCCATAGCTAACGTGATGGCGTGTTTTAAATGCGGCCAGCCAGGTCACGTGGCAGCAAATTGTCCCCAGCTAGGGAGCCCGGCAATCATACACCCCTCTTTTCAAAACTGGCCTAGAGGGCCATGCTTTGCATGTGGGAAAAAAGGGCACTTTTCTAAGGACTGCAGGTTTAAAAATCAGGGAAATGCGAAGGGGAGGGGGCATTCCAACTGCCTCGGCCGCACCCAGCCTCCTCCCACCTGGAACACGAAGCGGCCACATATGAATGTAGCTACGGGGCACGGAACGCCTCTGAATCTGACACCTTCCCAAGAGGCAGCAGCCCCTATGGCTCACCCAGTGGCACAGCCAAACCTATCCGGGTCCCAAAACCCACAGGGTTTACCCCCAAGGGCAGAGGCCCCAGCGTGGCCTTGGCTGTAAAATGTGACTGCCCACCCGTGGTGTGGGGAACCTGTTCCCTCTATGGCATTGCAGATGATACCACTATCAAAGTTCCCTTTTTGGTTGATACCGGGATGGACGTCACTGTCATACCTAAAGCATACTGGCCCTTGCATTGGGAATTAGAAAATGCTCCCACAGTAGGTGGAGTCGGGGGAACCACTCGAGCCCAAAAAAGCGCCCACCCAATAACATTTGTACTTCACACCAAAGAGGAACCTGAAAAAATTATTGCTCTCACTCCTTACATCCTATTTGAGGTCCCAGCCTTGCTGGGAAGAGACGCCCCAGCTCTTCTAAATGCCAGAGTGACAAATTTACCCTAAGGGCCACTGCTGTACACCCGTTTCCTCCTATTAAGCTGACGTAGAAGTCAACTGACCCAGTGTGGGTTGAGCAGTGGCCCCTATCTCAGCCTCGAATGGATGCCCTCCTAAAGTTAGTCGACCGCAAGTTGCAACGAGATCACACAGAGCCCTCCACTAGCCCATGGAACACCCCAATCTTTGTGGTACCTAAACGGTCAGGCGAAGGATTTCGTCCTTGTGGGACGAGGGTACGCTGCAGTTAAGAAAGACGGCGATGTAAAATGGTGTCCGCTTAAATCTATTAGATTGGACTTGCATAATAAAACTAATGAAAACTGTGAGCTTTTACTTGCAGGACTGGGTCATCAGATGCCCTCGTGACTCGTACAGCGCAGTGCCAGGGGAAGACGACACGCTGATCAACACCCCGTCCAACACTGCGGGCTCTGCGCGGACAAAGGCCGGACAGCGTCGAGACAGCTACTGTGAGAGAAAGCAGAGATGTCTTTGTTTGATACTGATCCTGGCACTTTCCAGGGTAGAGCCAATACATGCAGGCCACTCCCATCACCAGCCATTTAAGTGGTCTCTCCTTAGGCCCCAGAGTCGGCAGGTTATCACCTCCCAGGTAACATCAGGTGTACCAAGCTTTACCGTCACTCTGTGTGCGTTAGTCCCACGAAGTCAGTGTTGGAATTACGAGGAGTTCTATATGTGTCCTGCCTCAAATCCTGGGAAAGGGTACTGTAACATGCCTAACGAGTTCTACTGCACTTACTGGGGATGCGAGACCATAGCCCCTACATGGATACCAGGCAGCGGTAGAGATAAATACCTGAAGGTAGAGTGGGGCCCACGCGGGTGCAAGAAGGGCATAACCTGTAAATACCTCTTTTTAAATGTCACGAACCCCCAGGAAGACAGCTGGCTGCTGGGGAAAACATGGGGAGTAAGATACAAAGAAACGGGGAAAGACCTAGGCGGTCTGATCCAAATTAAGAAAGAAATGGCCCCAAACGACCCTTGGCCCGTAAGAACGACCCCTAGACAGACCACTCGCTCTACAACACCCACAATACCACACGTTCTTAGCAGTCCAACTTCCAGTAGCACACACCCCCTTTGGAAACTGATACAGGCTAGTTACCAGGTCCTGAACAAAACCAACCCGAACCTCACAGAACACTGCTGGCTCTGTTATGGAGTACAGCCACCCTATTACCAAGGCGTAGCAGTAAACGACACGCCCATACAGGCCTACAGTGATAATCCAGCCCAATGTCTGTGGGAAATGGACAAACAAACCATCACACTCACAGAAATGGTCGGCAGAGGGACGTGCGTGGGCCAGATCCCTCAACATAAAAGGCAATTATGCGTTAGGGAAGTACACTACACGGCCCGAGCAAAATGGTTGATCCCAGCCAAAAACACTAAGTGGGCCTGTTCCTCTACAGGACTCACCCCTTGCATATCTCTAAAGGTGTTCAACAAATCCTCAGAATACTGTGTCCAAGTGACAATAATCCCCAAGATCTATTACCACCCAGAAAGCTATGTGTACAACTCCATAACTGCCCCAGACCATCACTTGTCAAAGCGGGAGCCCTTCACAGCAATAAACATAGCCCTGCTGATGCTGGAAGGAGGTGCCAGAGCAGGTACAGGAATAGCGTCCCTAGTCCGTCAGAACAAGGAATTCGGCGCTTTAAGGGTAGCAACAGACGAGGACATAGCCCGGATCGAAGAGTCTATCACGGCTCTCGCGAACTCACTTAAGTCACTGTCCGAGGTGGTTCTGCAAAATCGCAGAGAATTAGACATCCTGTTCTTACAGGCAGGCGGACTGTGCGCTGCTCTTAAAGAAGAGTGCTGCGTTTTCGCAGACCACACAGGGTTAGTGAAAGACACCATGGCCAAGCTGCGAGAGAGACTAGAAAGCCGAAAAAAGGACAGGGAATCGCAAGACTGGTTCACGTCCCTGTTCGATCAGGCACCCTGGCTCACCACCTTACTATCCTCTCTTATCGGTCCAATAGCAATACTCCTTTTAGCACTGGTTTTTGGGCCCTGCATTTTTAACAAGCTCATGTCGTTTGTCGAGAATCGCCTGAAATCACTCAACATCATGGTGATCCAACGGCGACAAATGCTGTAAATAGTGCCTTAGTTCAATGCAATTCCACGTAGTTTGCACTAACTTATAACTCTATACCTCAGTGTTAGAGCACATCTCTCTACCTCTCTAGGGTTCCTTTCTGAGCCGCCCATCAAGCCTTAAAACCTTTCGACCTCTATGACCTCTATGACTGTATTTTGCACTTTTTATATTACAACCTGCTTTATGTAGCATGGGGAGGGGGGAAATGTGAGTAGATAGGTCCGGCGTCCGGAAGACTTCGGGATGAATGGAAAGACAGGGACCACCCACCACCCCCCCTCCGACGCCTGACAGCCAACAGTAGTTTAGGTGATACCGTAAGCAGACGGAAATGACGGTGCAATTAAGCACTATAAAAGGTCATAACACCAGATAATAAACGCCATTCTACCGTCCACCACATTGGTGTCTGTGAGTTAGTGGCCCAAGTGACCAAGGGGTAGTCACCGTGCCCTTCCCGAACCAGGTCGCCGCGCAATACCTGCCAGCTCTGCCATGGCCCATAGTCATTCCTACTCATAGGTATGTCTCTCCCTATTCCACCTGATAACTCCTACCTGAGCAAATTCCCACTCAAAGCCAGCCAGTAAAACCCTCCCGTTCCTCCCCAACCCCAGAACTCGTCCCTGCAGTGTTTCAGTGACACACTGAAGAGCGTGCTCAGACCCAGGGCTGGGCTGGCCGGGCCGGGGGATGTCCTGCCCCGTGCAGGTGGATGGAACGGAGCCCCCGAGCCGTCCCAAGCCCCAGCACTGGGGATTCGGGCAGCGCCGCCAGGCTCGGCACAGGCACGGAGCCGAGAGCTGCGGGCGAGGGCAGGGGGAGATGCTGCGAAGAGAAACAGTTCAGCGTGTCCCCAGCCGCAGTCCGTGCTCCCCACCCATCCCTGCCCTGGCACGGGCCAGGACCGGGCACCACGGGGGCGGCACCACCCGGCCATCACTGAGGGGGCGCCTTCCCACGCACGGCCTAGGCCCGAAACACTCCCAAAGACGCCGGAATCACGCCCAAACACCCCAAACCCCCTCCAAAATCCCCCGAAGTACCCCAAAATACTCGAGCAGCAGTGCCGGAGCCCGCTCGGTAGGGGGCGCTAACAGAACAGAGGGGCGGGGCTTGGAGGAGGTGTCTGATGAAGGGGCGGGGCTTGGCGAAAGGGGGAGGTCGAGGGAGGGCCGGGAAGGGGCGGGGCTTGGGGAACGGGGCGGGGCTCAGGATCAACCCTGGGCGTCCGGGGCTGTGAGGGGGCGGGGCCCGCTGAAAAGGCGGGGTCTGGTGAAGGGGCGGGGCTTGGAGAAGAGGCGGGGTCGGGGTGTGTGAGGAGGGCGGTGTCGGGTAGGGGAGGGGTCGAGTAGGGGCGGGGCTTGGCGAAGGGGCGGGGTCGGGTGGGGGCGGGGCCTAGCGAAAGGGAGGGGCCGGGTGAGTGAGGGGGCTGGGCGGGGTTCGGGGCTAAGGGAGGTACGAGGGCACTGGGGTGCCTGGAGGGGTCTGGGGAGCTCCTGGAAAGGGGTTGGAGGCGATAAAAGGGAACTTGGGGGTGTCCTGGGAGAGCCTGGGGGGATTAAGGGGGTTTGGGGAAATCCTATGGGGGTTTAGAGGTTTTAGGTTTGAGGGGTCCTTTGGGGGATACTGGGGCATTTGGAGTCTCTATAGGGGACTATAAAGGGGAGTTTGGAGGATTTGAGGGATTTGGGTGGGTTTAGGGAGAGTTTGGGGGTCTCTAAGGGAGGTCTGTGGAATCCTGGGACGGTTTGGTTGAAGTGGTTATGGGGGGGTCCTGGAGGGTTTTGGGGGCATACTGGGGGGTTCGGTGTCCTTGGTCCAGGTTTTGGAGGGCAGGCAGTGCTGGCCAGGCCTCCCTCCAGGCCTGCTGGGGTGCTCCAGCAGCCACGAGTGTGTCCTATCCAGGCTGAGGACAATGCCAGTTTCTGCAGAACAGTGGCACAGGAGGCACAGAATGAGCTGCCACAGCACCACTGGCACCTGCAGAAGGCAGGACACTGTTACAGAACCACTGAGGCTGGAAAAGCCCTCCCAGCCCATCAAGTCCCCCCTGTGCCCCATCCCCACCTTGTCCCCCAGCCCAGAGCACTGAGTGCCACATCCAGTCCTTCCTCAGACACCTCCAGGGATGGGAACTCCACCACCACCCTGGGCAGCCCCTTCCAATGCCTGAACACCCTTTCCAGGAAGAAATTCCTCCTGACGTCCAACCTGACCCTCCCCAGCACTGCTTAAGACTGTATTATCTCAGCAGCAGTGGCAGATGAACCAGCCCAGGGCAGGCAAGGCTTGGCCAGGCAGGGCCCCCTCGGTGACAGGGACACAAGACCCCACGAACATCCCTGTGAAGGGCAAAGCTGAGCAGGGGCCAGCCCGGGCCGCACACCCCGGGCAGACCCACGGGCCCTGGCTGTCACTCCCCAGGCTCACAGCCCATCAGGGCCTCTCAGGCTTTTCGGGGTCTCTGCCCACTCGGGGCAGTCACGGCTCTGGAGCTTAACCCGGAGCCCTCGGACTGAGGACGGACAAGCAGGGCCATGGGCCACGGCCTGAGGGTCCCGCCGGGGACACGGGACCCTCCAAGCACAGGAGGGCCGAATATCCCCCCGCAGTCCCCCGTTCACGGAGCCGAGGGCAGACCGACAGCCCCAGCGGTGCCACGGCCCTCGGCACACGGTGCCACCGGCGAGCCGTGCCACGGCACCCCCGGCTCGGGCACTGGGACAGCCCGGGAAGAGCCCGGGAGGACACCGAGCCCCTCTGGGCTGCCTAGAGCCCCCGCTCCCGCCACGGCCCCGTTCCCGGTCCCGCTCCCGGCCCCGCTCCCGTTCCTGGCCCCGCTCCCGTTCCCGGCCCCGCTCCCGGCCCCGTTCCCGATCCCGCTCCCGTTCCCGATCCCATTCCCGTTCCTGGCTCCACTCCCGTTCCCGGCCCCGTTCCCGATCCCATTCCCCTTCCCGGCCCCGCTCCCGATCCCATTCCCGTTCCCGATCCCATTCCCGTTCCCGATCCCATTCCCGTTCCCGTTCCCGGCCCCGCTCCCGTTCCCGATCCCATTCCCGTTCCTGGCCCCGCTCCCGTTCCCGTTCCCGCTCCCGTTCCCGTTCCCGCTCCCGTTCCCGATCCCATTCCCGTTCCTGGCCCCGCTCCCGTTCCCGTTCCCGCTCCCGTTCCCGATCCCATTCCCGTTCCTGGCCCCGCTCCCGTTCCCGTTCCCGCTCCCGTTCCCGATCCCATTCCCGTTCCCGATCCCATTCCCGTTCCCGGCCCCGCTCCCGTTCCCGCTCCCGTTCCCGATCCCATTCCCGTTCCCGATCCCATTCCCGTTCCCGTTCCCGGCCCCGCTCCCGTCACGACCCCGCCCACGTTGGGCGTGGCCCAGGGTGGCCTCACGCGATTGGCTGGGACTGAGTCGGAGGCGCGGCCTGAGACTCTCGGTCCGCCCGCCCCTCGTCGTGGCGCGGTGACGTCACACGGCGGCGCGGTGACGTCAGAGAGCGGCGCGGTGCCGCGCCGGGCCGGGCGGGCCGGGCGCTCCGGGCGCGGATCCCGATCCCGACCCCGACTCCGATCCCGATCCCGCCGCTCCCGCTCCCCCCGCCATGGCACCACCACCCGCAGGTGCGTCCCGCTCGCCCGCCCCGGCCACGGCCGCAGCGCACCAGGGGCGGAAAGGTGCGATTCCGAGGCCCGGCCGGGCCGCGGCCGCCGGCCTGACCTTGGGCCGCGGTGCAGGGGCCGAAACGCCGCCGGGGACCGCGGGATGTGCCGTGTGGGCTCCGCGGGCAGGGCGCGGTGCCGGGGGCGGTCGGAGTGCCCGGGGAACGGCCACGGTTCCGGCCTCCCCGGACCCTGTCCCCGCCGTGCGACAGCGGGGCGGGCTGCGCGGGAGCCGCGGCCGAGAGCGGGGACGGGCCTGCCGGGAGCCTGGCGGGAGCTCCTCCCGACTCGGGCCTTCCCCTGGAGACAAAGACGGCGGGCACACCACAGGGAGAGGGCGCGGCTGAAAACGGGTTTCCCTTTCTTCCGCTCCCTGCTTTCTTTTCTGTCTTCTTTCTCTTCCCCGCCCCCGCTCCCTTTCGCTACCCCTCCTCGCTTCCCCCCCCCCCCCCAGCTCCTTTCCTTTCCTCCCTCCCTCCTTTCTTTCTCCTCCTCTTCCCTCCCTCCATTCAGCACCTCCTGCATCAGGCGGGGCTGCTGTCCCCACACTCCCTTCAGATCCTAAATATCTCGTGCTGCTGGCGCTGGGGAGGATCTGAGGCTCTCAGACCACTTCCACTTCAGTGACCTCCCTCAGGCTGAGCTGTGATGGAGGCTGGGATTCAGGCAGAAACTGAATTTCATAACTATTTAATAAAAAGTCCCCTTCTGCTGACAAACAGGGTTCCGTAAGTACCGATCCCTGCCGTCCTCCCCCGGGTTGTCTGGGGGAGCTGTCCCTTCCACGTGACCTTCGGGACCCGGGTCCAGCCCCACTCGAGCTCTGAGACTCCTCAGCAGAGTGTGGGGGTGGATGCAGAGGAGGCTGCAGGGCAAGGAACTGGGACTGCCAGGGAATTTCACCTCAAGAGTCACAGAAATCCCACCTGTGTGGCCCCTGTGCGCCGGCTGTGGCTGGGACACAGGGAGTGGCTGGAGGTACTCAGCTCCTGGCTGGGATAAACCACAGCAGGCTGTGATTTGTGTGCTGTGTTCCGCTGCAGGGAGAGGCAGAGTGGAAGGATCAGTTGTTGTGATGCTGCTGCACGTGTTGGATTTAATTTTGGTGTTTTGTTAGTGTGAGGGTCAACCTTTCACTGTGACAGTTCCTAATTCCAGGGGAATTCCAAGGGAAATCTGGTTTGTAAGCTTAATGGACGTAGTGTAGCACTCCAGGAGTTTGCATCTCAATTTCCTTCCTGATTAGGGTTTTAACTGGAAAGTGCCCAGAAGGGCAGAACTGCAGCCTTTTACTGTCTCTGAGGCTTGAACAGAAAACAGTGCCGCATCCATCAGAGGTGGCATTTGTTGATTTTCCCCGTGAGACTCGGCGGGCCTTTTGCTGAGGGGTGGTGTGCGTGGTGCGCGGCTGTGGCAGAGGCTGCAGGGTCCCCTCAGCCCCGCTCACGTGGTTGTCTCTGGTGCAGGGAGCAGGCTCTGAGGACGCTGCACGGGAGCGCTGGGACGATGGGTGCAGGAGGCGCTGAGCCCGAGGACCCTGCGAGCGGGGAGGCGGCAGCGCCGGGCAAGCACTACGTGTGCGGGTACTGCGCGGCCTTCACCAACATCGCGGTGACCTTCCCCATCCAGAAGGTGCTGTTCCGGCAGCAGCTGTACGGGCTGCGCACCCAGGACGCCGTGCGCCAGCTGCGCCGCGACGGGCTGCGCACGCTGTACCGCGGCATCCTGCCCCCGCTGCTGCAGAAAACCACCACCCTGGCGCTCATGTTCGGCCTCTACGAGGACTTCTCGGCGCTGCTGCTGAGCCACGCGCGCGCCCCCGAGCTGGTGACGCGCAGCGCGGCCGCCGCGCTCGCCGGCACCACCGAGGCCGTGCTCACGCCCTTCGAGCGCGTCCAGACGCTGCTGCAGGACTACAAACACCACGACAAGTTCACAAACACTTACCAGGCCTTCAAGGTGCTAAAAGCCTACGGAATGAGGGAGTACTACCGGGGGCTGGTGCCCATTCTGCTCCGGAACGGGCCCAGTAACGTGCTGTTCTTCGGCCTGCGCGGGCCCATCAAGCAGTGTCTGCCTGAGGCGACCTCACACAGCACCCACCTGATCAACGACTTCATCTGTGGGGGGCTGCTGGGCGCCATGCTGGGCTTCCTGTTCTTCCCAGTGAATGTGGTAAAGACTCGCATGCAGGCTCAGATTGGCGGGGAGTTCCAGTCCTTCTCCAAAGTGCTCGTGAAGATCTGGCTGGAGCGCGACAGGAAACTGATGCGCCTCTTCAGAGGAGCCCACCTGAACTACCACCGCTCTGTGCTGTCCTGGGGGATCATCAACGCCACCTACGAGTTCCTGCTGAAGCTGCTGTGACCCCCGTCCTGCCTGTGGGGCATTGGCACTCTCAGTGTGTCTGGGCACACACCCAGGGAGCAGGGCCTGTGTGTGTGACAGGTAATTCCTCCTGGCCTTCCGTATTTATGGGGTGAATGGTGATGAATTTAAACCTCGGTGCAATTCTGATGAACTTTTTAAAGTATTCCTTTGTTGGCAGGTGAGTTTACCCATAATGGAGCTCCTAGACAAATACAAGGTTTAAAAGCAAACATCAGAAATACTTGTACCAGTCTGATATTCAGTATCACTCCCAAAATTCCTTAACTCTCTGTGATGGGATGTGCTCCACTGCCCGCACTTAGAACATGAGAATCAAGGAAAGGCTGAAGAAATCTGATTCCATTGCCTGATCAACTTCCAAGTCTCAATTCTGGAACTGCTTTTTCAGACCCTTTGGGTCCTCGTTGTGTCAAGCTCAAAGGACACAGCAGATGGGGATGACTGAGGTGCAGAGCTCCCAGCTGCACCTCGGACTGCTGCAGCAGTGGCCGTGTCCTCCAGCCGTGGCACTGACCATGTGACCTCAGCCCGAGCCGGATCTGTGTGTGTGTGTGTGTGTGTACGTGTGCCTTCCTGGGAAAAGGGAAAAGCAGAAGGAATGAAACAGCAAACTCACTAAAGCTTTAAAGTGTCCTTCCTTGCTAAAACAACACGGAGTTTGTTCTGCTTAATCTTACGGTTTGGGAGGTTTCTTTGGGTGTTTTTTTTTTTTTTTGCATTGCTGCTTTTTTTGTTGCCTACAGCTGTGGGGCCAGAGAGAAGATGTCCCAGTCTGTAACACTCATGGAACACTCAGGCTCCTGCAGCTGCTCAAGCACTTCACACACCGCTCTTTGCACTGTGGTGTCTTGTCTTTTCTCAGCTCCTGCTGTGGAATTATGGATCACGTGATTTTTTTACCCAAAACTCGGGGTTCTGCCTGCTGGATGTGTGCTGATGAAAGTTCTGTCAGACTCAGTGGCATAGACAAGGTGAGGTTCCTGGATTACCTGCTTCAGTTGGAGGTCTGTAGGTGTAGCAGAGATGGAAGCCAAAGACGACCTTGGAAGCAGGGAGGAGGGAAAGTGGAGTTTTTGGAGATGTGTTTCAGGACTTCTCTGGGCAAGTATTCAAAAAGACTGACAGAAATAGGAAAACTGCGTGTCTAACAGACGTGGGATTTGAGAGATAAAAGACTTCAGACCTTAGAGACAAGGACAGAAGAGCAAGCATGACCCTGAGCCAGGGGAGAGTCTCAACAAAAAACCATTTGATTCTCCTGGGAGACTTCCTGTTATTAAACTATATGTTTATATATATATAAACCAAAAGACTTTGGATGATGGGGAGCAGCAAAGCTTTCACAAAGTGGTCTGATTTTGGTCTTTTCATAAGTTTTGGAGGGGCTACTGCTTTTCTAAATTAGTTTTCCATTTGCTAAATTGTCTTCCAGTATTGATCCTAATCAGTGTGTTGCCATCATAAATACAGCCCTGAGCTTCACAACCGGCACAAACACGAGTTTCTGTATCCCAGTGGTGATTATCTGCATCTAAATAAAATGTTTACTGGATATTTGTTACTGGCAGAATCTGATTTTTACCAGTGTACTGGGGGTTTTTTTGTAATCACTCCTTGATGGAATAAAAACAAAATCTGCATCCTGTTTCTCTGTGGAAGATGTTCTGTACTTCTGTAATGCCAGGGAGGCTGAAGTGTCGAGGGTGAGAGTTTGGCACTAGCCCAAAGCCAGTCATGGCTTTCATCCCCAGCAAAATAGTGCAGACCCGCTCTGAGGCTGAGTCCAGTTTTGACTTTTCATATGTAATTTTCAGAAAAACTTGATGGAAGAGCACAGAGCTGGGTCTGTGAGACACAAGAACTGCAGCACCTAAGCACTAAGAGGTTTTATCCTTTCAGGTTTAGGGTGTAGGCAAGAACCAGTGAGCATTACATAACACAGCTCATAAAATAATTTTAATTCAGTGAATTATTAAATGTTTATTATGCAAGCAAGAGAAACTGTCCACAAATAGTAAGTTACTGTACGGCTGTAAGTACAATATTTTCAGAGCAGTTCTGATACTTCATATATGGTATTAAAAGGCTACAGTTTTTACTATGAAATCTCAGGTATTTCAAAATATTCTACATGCACAATTTATTTTTGTAGTAAAAACCTTATAATTGAGGATACTTAGTGCTTTAGAAAATGTACCTTTGACTAAGGTCACGAAATGAGAAGTTTCTGTTTCCTGCAGGACAAAAACAGGATGGGTCATTGACTTCTTCCTTTCACTCCAACTTTTTAGAATCTACTTGTAAAGTAGATTTTTTAAAAGCTCCCATTTGGCAAGTGTATTTCTGTTTTCTTGGAGTTTCTATGCATGTCCTAAAGCAACAGACCCATGTTCTTCCGTGTCAGAACCTTCTCCATATCAGTGTTACCCAAATCAAAACCACAACACAAACAAACAAACAAAAAATTCAACCAAGCCCCACCCCTCTCCCCCCAAACCCCCAGAAAACCCTGATGCTTACATTCTAAATCTGGTAGTAGGCATTGAACTGTCCTTACCCCAAGACTCCAAGAGTGCAAACAAACGTGTGTGTATCGCTGTGCTTTCCTTCCTATCCCCATGGTCTGCCTGGCGGTGCCGTTTCCCCCTGCCCTGGAGCCCGTGGCTGTGCACGCCCTGATGGCCCCCATGCACACACCCGAGCGTGGCCACAGGGCCCCAGTGACGGCCTCTCCCCCTCTCCCCACACCACTGGAGACACTGGAAGTGCAGCGCTGCCACAGCCACGGGATGTGACACAGAACCAGCTCCAGCACAGCTCTGGCTCCTCAGACACTGCCGGGTGTGGCCTCCGCACAGATCTGCAGTGCTGACCAGCTCTGCCGTGAGAGCCACCAATTCTTTCACTACAGGCTTTGTTCTTGAGTACAAAGCCAAGCATTTAACAACACACAACACACTGCACAGCCAGACAGAGCTCTGTCCTCAGGAGAAATGCTGTGAAATTTATCGAGTGCTGCAGCACCAGTTTACAGACACCCCCGGTGTGAGCCACCCCCTCACCAGCTGCCAGCACAGTCCATCTCCCTTGGAAACTCCTCTTCACAGTTTTATACACTTCTCAAGGTTAAGCAATCAACCTTGGAAAACACAACTATGATAAACAGTTTTGTTTTGTTTTGTTTTTTTGACTATTTGGAAATAACCCAAAGCTCACGGACACAAAACTTAATTGCTTCAGTAATGTTACTGTAAGAGAACTGAAAATCCTCCCACCACGGCGTGTCTGCGAGGCGTGCCAGCCGTGAAACACTGAGCAGTGAACTTCACAGGCACAGCGTGGTAACCCTGCATGGAAAACTTCCAAGTGTGGTTGAAACGGAGTAATCAATCAAATGACCAAAGTCTAAGACTACCTACTTAGTCCAATTCAAACGTATTACAAATGTCATCAGAAGGACAAAGTAACATTTCTACAGCATACATGTACAGATTTGTTTTATGCATCTGCTGGACACACTACAAAAGCATCAAGGTGACCAAATCCCCTCACCAGGTGAGCTGCCAGTCCCAGAGCCGGGTGGGGCCACTCAGCCCACCACAGGTCGTATCAAGGTGTGGTGACATGTGTCACTTTGGGGTAACAGTTCCTCATACAGAAAGGTGAGTGTCCAATGCTCAGCACAATACTGGTGTAAAACACAGCGTATCATGAGGTAGAATTAAAAAAGTAACACTCAGTGCATATTCACAGGCATAGCGTTACAGTCACTAGGGATCCACAAGTCCGAGGAAGTTCCAGCAGGAAAGAACGAAACCAGCCTTGAAAGCACAGACAGACTCACCCAAAAAAATGCTTTGATTCCGTGGGTGGTCCTTCACCTCCAAAAAAACCACAGTGCAAGTCCGTAAGAACTGTGAGACTCCCTCGAATATCTCTGTAGTCCCTTCCATGACGTGTAAGAAAACACCAAGTAAGGTGAGAAAGCAGCCTGGCAGTGGGAGAGCAACTGCCCAGGGAAAAGCCATGGTGGTCTGGGACAGGACCTGGATTTTCCCCAGACAGCTTGCCCATTACAAACTCCTTGTAGCAACTTCTTTGCATAAAAATCTTGTATCCCACAGCTGTCCCTGGTTTCCTGCACACTTTCCTCCCAGGGCATTAACCATAGCCAAGGGAGCTGACCCTGAGCTGCTCCAACAACCCCAGACCCACATGTTCAGGTGCAGGATTAGGCTCACAGGGCTGGGTGCCAGCCAAAGGGATGATTGCCCTCAGATTACCAAACACCAAATATTGAAGGCTTTCTATTACCAAAGAAATTCTCAACAACAGGAAATTCAGGACTTTTTTCTCTCGTAATGCAGAGGAGCTTTAAGTTCAATAATTTCTCCAGCACCACCAGGGTATGCTACCTGCACAAATCCAAAGGTACAGGAGGATCCTCAGGCTTATGCTTCCAGCTTTCTCACCTCCAGAAATGTTGTTTTTATCCCCAAACGTGTTTTGCAAAAGGCTTTGTAAGAGTCAGCTTTGAATGAGTGTGCTCTGTTGAGCCACTGACAGTGAACCTGAACACCAAAAGCTGACAATCCTTTCAGGTAAAGTTCTAAAGTTCCCTTCTCAACTGAGTGACTGGTCAGTGAAACTTGAGTGAAACACTAAAAAAAAACCTGATCTTGGGACACATAAGCGAAGAGAATGTTATAAACTGATGTGGACTGAAATACCTATGCATTTACAAGGTTGGCTCTAGTAACTCAGGAGCTGAAACCTGGTATTTGTACTTTGGGTGTGATCACAGAATCTGTTGAGTAGGAAGGGACCCAAAAGGATCACCCAGTCCAACTCCTGGCCCTGTCCAGGACACTCCCAACAATCCCACCCTATCCCTGAAAGCATTGTCCAAACACTCCTTGAGCTCTGGCCGCCTTGGGGCCATGACCACTCTCCCAATGCCCAACCATCCTCTCAGGGAAGAACCTCTTCCTAACATCCAACTTAAATCTGACGCAGCTCCAGCCCTTCCCTCGGATCCTGTCATTGCTCACAGAGAGCAGAGATCAGTACTTGTCCCTCAGGAGGATGCTGATGATCCCAACGAGGCCCCCCCTCAATCCCCTCCAGGCTGAATAAAGGAAGTGCCCTCTGCCGTTCCTCATAAGGTTTCCCCTGCAGACCCTTCAGCAGGATGAATGTTACAGTGTTCCACATCTGCAAAAAGCCTAGTGAGATCCAGACTGACAGCATGCATGAGGAAAGGCTCATCTGGTGATACTATGTACCCATCCAAATGAATTCCTTTAACAGCCAGAGTGCAGGCAAGGTGTGGAAAAACAGCCAGGTGGGAAACACCCCAACATCAGCAGAAAGCCACGGCGTTTCGGATGTGGGATGGTGTGGAAAACTCCCTACAACAGAAACCCACGAGTGGAGGAGCCAGAGCTGCGCCATTGCATGAACCACTGGAGTTCTTCCTGGGTCAGTGCTGAGTGAGGGGCTTGAGGGGGGCCTGCCTGCACAGGGGGAGGGCCTGGATGACCTTCAGTGGTCCCTGCCACCCTCAGCCACTCTGTGACTCGTTTTTCTAGCCAATCACAACCAAATTCATATAGAAATGAAAGCAAAATTTCCTTTGCTTTTTTTTTTGTGTGTCAGTAACTGTGTTGCTTATGTAGACAAGCAGGTGATTATCTACAAACCACCAAGCTGCTTCAGAGGCAGAGGAGGACGCGGAGGTGAGGCAGAGTCCAGCTCCTCTCAGACAGGAGGCATCTGGGCCCCCTCTGCACTGTCTCCAACAGCTCATTCCAGTTGCACTGAAGGAAATGATCAAGTATCAGGGTACAAACACAGCAGGACAGCGGCCCAATGGCACAGGACCAGCAACAGCAGAGCTCCGCCGGCTCTGGGACACGGCCACAGGCTCGTAGGTGCAGGAGGAAGATCTGCACAGTGCTGGGGTGGAAAATCCTTCCAGGGCCGTGCTCCAAGAGCACAGTAACCGAGATCCCATCCGGAGTTAGAGATTTCGGAGAGAGCTGAAGTACAAGCCACAGCCACGCAGGCAGAGGCCCCACTGCCGCGCCTAGAACTTGGGCTGGTAGAGGGAGACGCGTCCACTAAGGCACCCCGAGGCGATCTGACAGTGCGTGGGGGAGAACTTGGTGGTGAGCACCACGTCGTTGTGGGAGTACAGGGAGCGGATCTCGCGCAGGGGGCTGGCCTCCCGCGGCAGGCAGTCCACCAGCTCCCGGCACTGCGCGTCGAAGCCCAGCAGGCGGATGCCGAAGCCGTGCGGGGACGAGATCATGCGGCCGTCGGGGCTGAAGCAGAGCTCCTTGATGTACCCCCGGCCCACGTTGGCCTCCTCGATGCAGTGCGTCAGGCGCAGCGAGCAGCGCGGGGACACGGGGCGCACCGGGGCTCCTTCCTGGAATTCATAGACACAAGTCCACTAAAGGGAGAGGCAGAGAAAGGGACACTGAAAGAGAAGTAAAGCACTGCAAACACACATTCCCTCCCCCCAGCCCAGACAGGTTCATGGGACTGATGCTATTGCTGACCTGCCCTTCAGCAAGCACCAGGAGCAGACCAGTGCCTCGGCATCTCCCTCACTCTGAAAGCTGTTCAGCATCAAAGCTGCTCTTTTAATTAAATAGATGTAGTCTTACCAAACTAGTTTTTATGTGTAAGGAGCACAGCCTTTGGCCAGGCACCTGCTCTAAATCAGTAAATATTTAAATTAAATCTACAGTAAAGCCAAACTCATTTAACTGTAACTTAGAGCTGACCATTGCCATTTTGAAATCCATTTCCTTGGACTTCAAAAGGAAAGGAATCTTGAAATGAGGGAGAAAACAGTTTCTGAAGGAATGTTAGAACAGCTCTACAGCCAACTTGTTTTTTGCAGGACAGACAGGGATCTTAATTATATAATCTCAAAAACAGGTCAGTGACTAAGTTTGTATTGCACTGATTCCATTTCAGCCAAAAGACCAATTGTTTCTAGCTCTGTCCAGTGCATCCTACTGAACTACCCACACAAGGAACAACACAGACTAAGGCAGACTCTGCGGCTACGGGAAGTTATAACTCAGGCAATCAGCAGCACCAACAGACCCAATAAAACATTTGCATTTTGGAAAAATCTTGTGCTGTGTAGCAGTTTGGTTGCTACAGAACCAGCATTAACAATTATAACTGCTTTGCTAAGCTTCCACTCAGTCCTCTACCCTTCTGTAAGGAGTTACAATTACAAAGAGTGGCTTTCTTAAAAAAAAAAAACTCAAAACAAATACACAGACACCAAAAAAACCCCAGGCAAACAAAACCAAACCTACCTCAACTTCTATCAGCAATCCAACTAACTAAATTGTTTATTATTGGTCAAGTATTACTGGTCAATTTAGGGGACCAAAGGCTGCAGCTTGCAGCTAAGCTGTGGCCGGTCCTATGACTTCATACTTCAAGTAAAGGCTTGAAGTGGATTCTCGCAGGAAGATCATTAAAAAAAAATTCATAATTTTGGTACAAAATGACAGAATCTGTAAGCATAACTAATTAACCTATTCACATGAACATTTACCCCCAAACACAGAAATTTCAGTACACTTGTCTGATCCATAAAACCCCACATGTTTTCAGGAGGAACACGAGGTACTGGCCGTACCTCCTGGTCATCAGTGTTGCTGGAGCACCGGAGCAGCGTGGCCCAGCCCTTGGGGTGCAGCTGCAGCGACGTGATGCAGTTCCCACGATCTCTTTCTCCAGGAACCTCTGGTGTCAACACCTCCAAGCTATTCCTGGGTGATCCACCTGGAAGGGAGAATCAGCTGTGGGTCTCAGTGAAGTCCATACGCTGACTTTTACCGCTCTCAGCAGTCCTGTGACAGCTAGGACAGACCCCACCACTGTGACAGGGTAATTCAGAGGCGTTACAGGAACACCTACAGCCAAAACAGTGGGCTCAGTCTTCATTTCAAACAACTTTTTATGAAAATTGCATGCCAAGACCTGCACTGAACCACTTCACATTGGGAACCACGTCAGAGTTAACCTTCCACACTTCCACTCTTCATTAGACTGCAGCAAAAGCTGAAGAGTTGGGTTTTTATAGGAACTACTGATTCTCAAACTTCTGTGATGTCCTCTCAAAATTTCTTCCAACATTTGTGCAGCTGCATGCAGCTTGTCTCCCTTGTCTCCCTTGTTCCCCTCGCCCACTCCTTACCATTCAGGTAAGCCTCCTCCTTTCATCACTCTGTTTCAGCATCCCACCATGATGCACATAAAACTTAGCATTATGCTTTTTTAAACTGCAAGGAATTCACAAAGTATTCATCCATCTGTCAAGTTCACACTGACCCTCTGGAAGGGTATCCTAGTTTTCTCCCCTAAAGATCATTCATATGATCACAATTTTGTTAAAAAAAAACCCCAAAAGGATAGGGAGCACCTCTATGAAAGAACAAGAATGTACTGACATAATATAATGATCTTGTTGCCAGAAAAAAACCTGATTAGAACCCCGGCTTTGGTGTGCGATATTTTATCAGTTTAACAGAAGTCACAGCAACACCTTTTTTTTTAAACCATAGAGACAAAAATGCAGTTTTTCACTATCACACTCTGGTCTTTTCTGATACAAGTCGCCAAAGTCCATGATTCATTTTAATTTATCTTTTTTTGGTGATCTTGTCCTACCTTCTCGCTGGGAAGACCGTGACAAGTGTTTCTCAGAAAGTGGACCCGAGTCATTCTGGTGACAGGGTGAACCCACAGCTCGAGGGCCAGAGGAGCCAGACGACGTTATGTCTGCAAACAGCATCACCAGGTGAGCACCACGGGCACGCCCAGCCCGCCTGGGACGCTGCCAAGAGCACCCCACAAAACACCTCTAACACAGGGCTGCCCCAGAGCATTCACCTGAGCTCGACGTGGTCCTCCTGGCTCTTAAAATCGGGTAGCTGCCAACCTCTAAGGACTTGTTTAGGTCAAGGTCATGCAAGATCAGGAGGTAACCAGAGGAGGTGGAGATGAGCATTTTGGAACAGTCTGGCGTCAGCCTCATTCGCATGAGAAAGCGGGTGTGAAAGAACTTTTTGTGGGGACATCCATCCTCTGTGCACCTGGACAGCGACACAAGCACAGGGGCGGCCAAGGTCAGCTCTGACTGCAGGCCCTGATGGTCCAAGGTGTGCCCAGCATCCTTGCTCACCCCAAAACCTCTTTCTGGAGCACTGTCTTTATCCCACTTTTTAATGAAATGGCAGAACTCATGGGTTGATATGACCACAAGGGCAGAACTTTCTCCAGAAGGAGGAACCACATTTTGGCACATCAGCCAAAATTTAGTCCTTTTAGTCACTGGATCACCACTATAGAGAGATAATGCAAGCTCTTGATAAGGGGTATAAACTGCCCCCAGTGTTTCAGAACATATTCCAGCCCCCCTGGAGTCTGCACCTTGTACAGGAGAGCCCTGTCCTGGTGTGCTGTAGGAACGCCACGGCACGAACACAGCGCACACAGCTGGGTACCTGTTGGTGTCCCAGATGATCACGTTTCCATCGAAGCCCGACGTCACCAGCAGCCTCGTGTTGGTGTCGTACTCGATGTTCTTGACCCAGCTGGTGTGGCCATGCAGAGTGCAAACTTTGGTGTTCAGCTTCCTCAAGTCCCAGAGTGCAATCGTCGTGTCGTCGGAGCACGTCGCAAACAGTCGGTTATCCAGAAACCTGGGAACGGCAGGGAAATACAGCAGCTGCTCAAGGCCAGTGCTTTTGGGCAGGAATGTAAGCCATACACAAAAACCCCCAAAACACAGTACATATACAGCAGTATATGTACCAAGAAAGTCTCCAATAAAAGAAGAACTGTCAGGATATGAACCAGTAGTACCTCTGCAGTAGCAAACGAGTAAACACACGGAGGCACAGCAGAAGTTTGGTTTAGTTTGGGGGTTTTTAGGTGTTTTGTATATTAGTGAATCATGTACAAACCACAGTAGAGCCAAAACACCAGTGGAACATATGCTCAGACAGAATCCCAGTGGTAACTCCACCCGTTCCCTCTCCGGACAACACTGAGCTCAGCGGGGATGGAGGGGCAGGAATTAGCACAGCTAGGAAATAAGTTGAAGAAACTGAATCTAGAGGTTACTGAAGCAAATGCAAGGCTTTCCAAAACCACTGAGTGACGGCAAGACCTTGAGTGAGAACACACAGAAGTCGCTTGGTTCACTGAGAAAATCAACAGGCAAAACCACCGAGTTGGCACTACACAACCAAAGCTGAGCACCCTCTGCTCCCGCTGGAACTCAGGCCTGCATTTACTTTTAGAAGGATAGAGCATGCTGGTTTATGTTTGGAATTCATGCCCAAGGAAAGCATTCAATGAAAAAAAGCCCGACCTGAGTTAAATGGGACAAGACAGCCACTCAAAAAACACCCACTAAACATCCTTTATCTCAGCTACACCACACAAAAGCAGCAACAACCCTGAAAAATGAACAATAACCAACTACCGTGGGAAAAATCCCAAACTCTGGTGTAATAAGCACTTTTGGTGTTCATTACAAGGAATTTCTGCAGTGCCACAGTGGCTGGAGTCCTGCTCATTAACCAGAACAAAGTTTCAGGTAATGCTGCAGAAACCAGGTGCAGAACAGAGTTCAGTTCTTCTGTGCCAGACAGACTCACATTTTACTTCAGCTTTCCTGACAGACAACCAGCTGACATAAAACTTCAGTCTTTTTTGTTAAAAGGACAGCCAACTTGTGAAAAACTTCGACTTATCTGAGGAACATGGCATCCCATATCATATTTGTCTCTTTTGATTGGAAATGCTCAGACTGTTCTGCATTTGAATTTTTTTGTTTGGGTTTAGTTTTTGTTGTTGTGTTGTTGGTTGTTCTTCGGGTTTTCTTGGGGTTTTTTTGGGCTTTTCTTTTTTGCTTTAAGAATTGAAGAGTGGCTGCAATATTATTAGAAGGCACATCTCAGAATCTATTCACAGACCCAGAACAGCTAAGGAAACCCTTTTTTTTAGGGTTTTTTTAACCCTTTTAAAGGAAAAACTTTGCATGATGGATTTAGGATCCTGCTATTTTCTGCTCTGTCCTGGGAGGCTGGCAGAGGGCTGAAAGCAGAAAGGCTGAGCTGTGGCAAAACACCCCTCCTGACCTACCTGATGTTGTTTACACAGTCTTCGTGGGCCTCAGAGAGAGTCTTGATGTGCTTTGAGGATATTGGGTCAAAGAGCAGGACTTCGGTCTGTTCGCAGGCAACAGTCAGCACTGACCTAAGGGAACAGAACCTCTGTGTTGGGGAGTTTGCCCTCTGACAGGTGCCTCTTGTGCTGTGGGTTCCCCTGCCCGCATCCCCTGGGTGCTCTCACACAGCAGTAACACCAGTTCAAACGCTCATCTGGAATATCTGTTTGCTCTTCTGCAAATCCAGTGGGTCTTTTTCTACTAAAACCTTGTAAAATGCAGATTTGGCAGCACCAGCGGAGCCCAGGCAGCAGCCTGAGCTGGGCACTCACCAGCAAGAATCGAGGCTGATTGTCCTGGAGAAGGAGGGTCTCTGCTCTGCCCGGGGGAGGCGGGATCACTGCAGGATCACACCTGCCCCAGGAACTCGCCCCAATTATTTAAGCAAAGCCTAGGTGTGCTGCTGATATAAACTGCACAGAACACACCCCGCTAGGAGAGCAATGTCACCTGTCACCAGAGCGGCCCCTGGACCTGGGCAGAGCCCCGGGCACGCCAGGATGTGGGCCCCGGGCACGCTAGGAAGGGGACAGCACCTGGCACGCCGGGATGGGCAGAGCCCCGGGCACGCCGGGATGAGCAGAATCCCGGGCACGCCGGGATGAGCAGAATCCCGGGTACGCCGGGATGGGCAGAGCCCCGGGCACGCCGGGATGGGCAGAGCCCCGGGCACGCCGGGATGGGCAGAGCCCCGGGCACGCCGGGATGGGCAGAGCCCCGGGCACGCCGGGATGGGCAGAGCCCCGGGCACGCCGGGATGGGCAGAGCCCCGGGCACGCCGGGATGGGCAGAGCCCCGGGCACGCCAGGCCGGCGCTCTCACGCACACCTACCCGTCGGGCGAGTACTCGAGGTTGAAGACTGCGCCGTGGGTGCGGGTGCTGAGGGACACGGAGTCGGCGGGCTGGATGGCGCCGTACAGCCCGGTCATGGCGCCGAACGTGTCCCGCGCCGGGTCCACGGCGGCGCCGCGGCCCAGGCAGCGCCCGCGCAGCCAGGCGAACAGCCCGCCGGGCGCGCCGGGCCCCGTGCCCGCGGGCTCGCCGTGCCGGGGGTGCTCGGGGCCCGGCGCCGGGCCCGGGTCCAGCCGCGCTCCCGGGTCCAGCCGCGCTCCCGGCCCCGAGCCCTCACCCGGCTCCGCGCTCATGGCGGCGGCAGCGCGGCCCCGCCCCCTGCCGGCGGCACAGCCAGCTGCGCCTGCGCGGCTCCGCCCCCTACCGGAGACCCTGCGCACGCGCAGATCCCTCCCACAACGCACCTGAAGCCCCGCCCTGCGCGGTTACGTCACGGCAGCTGCTCGGAGCGGGGCGGCGCAGGCGCGGTTGGACCCCCGTGGGCGGAGCCTCGACCCGGGGCTGCCTGGCCGGCGACCTCCGAGCGGGACCTTTGACCGGGACCTTTGACCGGGACCTTTGACCGGGACCCCTGACCGGGACCTTTGACCGGGACCCCTGACCAGGACCCCCGGGCGGGACCTTTGACCGGGACCCCCGAGCGGGACCCCTGACCGGGAGCTCCCCGGCCGGGGGTTCCCTGCAGCCCCGAGCCCCTCAGAATTGGAGTCCAGCTCTGCAGTCCTGTTCGGCGGTGCCTCCGCAGCCGAAGCTGTGAGCGCTGCACAGGGCTGAGCTCAGGCAGACTGATCGCACACGGGTGTTGAGCTGTCGCTGGGCAGTGTCCAGGGCTTCTCAGCCTCCCCCGACAGCGAGGCGGGCACAGCTGGGACCGCTGATCCAGGTTGGGTCAGCTTTTATTGATGTCCCCCAGCTCACACACTGACAGCGATGCCATGGGGTGTGGGACACAGTTTTCCACAGTTACAGCCGTCTGGGGGTGTTGCTGCCCAGGTCCAGGCATCGTGCGGTTGGTGCTGAGCAGCTGCCTCTGCAGTGGTTTTGTGCCCAGTCCCGTTCTCCCAGCGGCGAGAAAACACCAAAACAGCGCAGGCGGGAACCCCCCTGGGCCGGGGGGACCGCGCACAAACCCCGGTACCGCTGCGAGCGGGGCCCCGGCACGGGCCGGCACCGGGCCCTTCGGCAGAGCCGGCACCGGGACACCCTCAGCCCTGCTGAGGCCTGCCCCTCCGCGGCCGCCGCTGCTCCGGCGGGGGGACGGGCAGGCCCACCCCGGACCCGCCCCGGACCCGCCCCGGTCACCGCCCTCTCCGCGATGGCGGCCGGAGGCGGGGCCGGAGCTGGGACGGGCCCGGCGGAGACGGACCCGGCGGGGGAGAGGGACCCGCTGAAGATGATGGACCCGCTGAAGATGATGGACCCGCTGAAGATGATGGACCCGGCGGGGGAGATGGACTCGCTGAAGATGATGGACCCGGCCGGGGAGATGGACCCAGCGGTGGCGGCCGAGGCGCTGCGGCTGCTGCGGATCGAGCCCTCGGCCGCGGGGCCGCGCTCGGGGGCTGCGGAGGGGCCGCTCTCGGTGAGTCCGGCGGGGCCGCGCTCGGTGCCCCGCGGTCCCCGCTGCGGTGCGCGGCCGCCCCGCTGAGCCCGTGTCCCCTCAGAGGAACGCGCTGCGGAAGCGCCGGCGCTGGGAGCGGGTCGTGGCCGCCCGACGCGGGAAGCGGCGGCAGGAGCGGCAGCGCCGGCGGGCCCGGCGGGCCCCGGGGCGCGGGGATGGGACGGGGGCGGCTCTCGGCAGCGGCCCCGCCGGGGCCCCGCAGCCCCAGCACCCCCGCGGGAGGGCCGCGGCCGCCCTGGCCCGGGAGCGGCTGCTGCAGGCGCGGGCGGCGGGGCCGCGGCTCTGCCTGGACCTCGGCGTGGCCGGCGGCATGAGCGAGAAGGTACGGGGGGCTGCCCGGGGGGACTCCTGGGGGTTCCTGGGGGCTCGGGGGTTGTTCGGGGGTCCTGGGGACGCTGCACCCCACATGTGCCCGTCCCTGCCCCGGGCAGGGCACCGAGAGCCCGGCGGGACCCGCCCCCGGCACAGCGCTGGTGTGTCCCCATCCTGCCCGGGTCCCCGGTGCCGGGCACAGCGCCGGTGTGTCCCCATCCTGCCCGGGTCCCCGGTGCCGGGCACAGCGCCGGTGTGTCCCCGGTGCCGGGCACAGCGCCGGTGTGTCCCCATCCTGCCCGGGTCCCCGGTGCCGGGCACAGCGCCGGTGTGTCCCCATCCTGCCCGGGTCCCCGGTGCTGGACACAGGGCTGGTGTGTCCCCGGTGCTGGGCACAGCGCTGGTGTGTCCCCGGTGCCGGGCACAGCGCTGGTGTGTCCCCATCCTGCCCGGGTCCCCGGTCCCTGGCACAGCGCTGGTGTGTCCCCATCCTGCCCGGGTCCCCGGTGCCGGGCACAGCGCTGCTGTGTCCCCGGGCCCGCTCGCTCCCATCCCGCCCCGTCCCCAGGAGAGCGGCCGCCTGGCCTCGCAGATCCGCCGGCTGTACGGGGCGAACCGCCGCGCCACCCGCCCCTTCTGGCTGTGCCTGACCGAGTTCGCGGCCGGGACGCCGATCTACGAGCAGTGCCTGCGCATGAACGACGGCTTCGAACGGTACCTGGTGAGAGCTGAGCCCTGCGCTCTGCAGCACACCCGGCAGCCAGCACAGCAAAAACACCCGCGGTGGGGCCTCCTGAGTCCCTCGAGAATTTGAATCTCATTTAAAATTACATAATTTTTGCTGTTCTCCCTTTGTCAAACCACACCAAGGACTTTTGGTGAGGAGAGAATTTAATGGAGTTTCAGATATGTGTTGTTCACTGCCCATACAGAAACATTTTCCAGTTTAAAAAGGAAAACCCAAAGCCAGTGTTTCTGTAGGCGTTTATACATCCAAACAGTAGTGTCAGTGCCAGGCTATCTCTGTGTCTGGGAGGGGGTTTTGTTCTGACAGATGGACCTTGGGTTGATGGGCTGCTCCTCTCCCTGCCTTGTGTTTTTCAGATGGATACAACTCCAGAGAGTTACCTGGACTTATTTCCTTTGGATGCCATTGTTTATCTCACTCCTGATTCTGAGAATGGTAAATATTTCACATGCTTTAGGCAAGGGCTAAAGGCTGAATTTTAGGAATTTCTTTTTGAGGCGGTTTTGTGCCCCAGGCAAGTGGGTTCCTCTCATTCCCTGTCCCACGATGCACGAGACAGACGTGCTGTTCTGGTGCTAAATCTGCTCCTGTGGGACCCATCTGTCCCTGGGCCCCAGCCCCGGTGAGGGGGCTCTGCCCACCGCTGTCTGCCGGCTCTGCTGGGAGAGCAGCATCCTGCAGGATTCACTGCTGCGTGGGGCTGAGCCCGTGTCCTGTTCCTAGTCCTTGAAGACATCAGTCCGGATAAGGTGTACGTGCTGGGAGGGCTGGTGGACGAGAGCATTCACAAGGTGGGTGCTGCCTGCTCCATTCCCTCACGAGAGCAGAGATATCCCAGTGGTGTTGCTGCCACCACATCCCTTTTCCCTCAAATCCTGCCCAGACCCGGCAGCGAGCTGTGCCAGGCTGCAGCAGTGCAGGTGCCACGAGGCCCAGGGCAGGTTTTGGCTCTGTGGCTGCTCGTGCCACACGTGTGTGAGGACGTGTGGCAGCGTGTCTGCGTGCCCCTGCAGCAGCTGACCCTGCAGAGGGCACGGGAGCAGTCCCTGCAGACAGCCCGACTCCCTATCCGCGAGTACATGGTGAAAGCCCCCAACTCCAGGAACTACCACTCGGAGACACTGGCCATCAACCAGGGTGAGGGGCTGCTCTGGGGCTGTCCCGGGGCTGGGGGGACACGCTGGAGTGTGGTGTGATCCCTGCTGATCCCTGTTCCGAGGTCTGTGTGCTCCCTGGGGGAGCTGTGCATGAGACAGGGGACAGTCTGCCGGGGGGATGCTGGAGGGCTGTTGTTGGTACAGGCCATGGGAGGGTGGGAGTTTGGGGCCTTGTGCCAGGCTCAGCCCAGGCTCACAAAGCCAGGGAGGGTGTTGGTGTCCTGTACCACCTTGGGCTGGCACACTCGGTCACAGCAGAGGATTGCAAGGTGACTGCAGACGGGCTCGTGTCCTGGGCCAGCTCTAGAATGTTCTTGCCCCTGAGGTGGGTGGGAGCTCTGTGTGCCCAGGGGAGCCCTGAGGTGGGGTCTCAGCACCCAGGAGTGATGTTGGGAGCACAGCAGGTGTGGCCCAATACAGAGGGTACCATCAGCCACACAGACAGATGGCACAGGTCAGGCAAAATAGTGACCAAAGGCACCTTGCTGTAGTTGACACCGAGTCCACTTTGCCCAGAGCTCCCTAAAGTCCTGTCCAAAATACCTGTCTGCCCGTAGATGGGCTGCCTATGGCACAGGCTCTTCAGGTGTTAAAGGGGGACACCCTCTCTGGGTTAGCTGTCAGCCCTCCTTGGTGTTTGGTGGGTGTGTAGAGCTGCTGGCACAGATGTCACAGCACATGTGTGACTCAACACCTCTCTGCTCCCAACAGTCTTCGACATCCTGTGCACCTACTACGAGACGCGGAACTGGCCAGTGGCCCTGAAGGCTGGAGTCTCTTCTGGAAAAGGCTACGTGCTACGGGAGGCAGCACCACAGGTGGAAACACCCCAGCACACCGCCACCCATGGAAACTCTTTATTTTGTGGTGAAGAGCTGCACAGGCAGGAGGCACCGGCGTGACTGGGCACAGGGAGCACAGTCACTTGTCAGAGCAACACCTTCTACCTCAGCAGTGCCACGCTGGACAATCCCCATCACCCTGGGCAGGAAACAAGAGCTGGTGGAGCCTGGGATCAAATGAAAACTGAAGTGAATTCAGTTTTGCTTCTTTGCAGCTGTTTGTTTGTGGCTCCTGCGCCTACACTTGTTCTGGGACAGGGAGGAGAACTTTGAGGTGTTTCCTTCATTGTAGTTAAACAGTGAGTAATGTGGAGTTAGGATTGCAAAGCTTATGGGGGGGGGGAAAATCCCTTCCCATGGGACAGGAGAGTGCTGCTCCCACAGGAGAATGTGGGATGGGAGGCAAGGGCACCATGTCCCAGCAACTTAAATCCAGTTGAAGACTTGGTGAGTTGTTGAAGCCTGTAGCTAGTCCTACGCATCTAATCTAAAATAAAACGTTTAGATCCCCATTGTGTCCTTACAGTTACTATATGTGGTACCTTGTCATACATGACACGCACAGGTGTGTCCTGCTGGAGGTACCTGGGCTGGGCTGTGCCCTGCACGGGGCAGGGACACGTCCACAGCCACAGCAGGAAGCATGTTGGTGCAGCTGTGTCCATATGTTACCTCAGCCATCGCTGCCAAAAGAGACCCAAAGCCTCCCGGCCACTGGCAGTGAGCCCTGAGGGTTGTCTGAGGTAACTATGGTTATGTGTTTTCGTTTCTTTTCACAGCAAGAGTGTCTCATACACCTGGGGCTTCTGCCCAGGTCAGGCTGTCAGAGGGGCTGCAGCAACAGCTGTTGGGGGGGCTGTTGTGGTTTAACCCCAGCCAGGCGTTAACCTCTGCTTATCCCCAGGTTAACCCACAACAGGGGCTCAGGGTGTTGTGGTGTCAGTGGGGCTGTGCCCTGGGGGCTCTTGGCAAGCTGGAGCTGGAGGTGACCAGCTGGGGCAGCCCAGTCTGAGGGCACTGCAGTGCTGCCTCTCGGGGGATGCCAAGTGAGATCACCTTCACAGCTCATACCTGGCCAGGGTGAGCTGCACCTGGTGGGAGTGGGGACAGAGCTGGCCCGTGCCCATGGAGGCTGTGGAAGGGTCACTGCACAGCTCTGACAGTGGCATTTCAGTGCTGGGGCTTGGTGGTTCCTTCTGGCAGACCCAGAGCCGTGACTAGCACAGGGTGGGGGGTCAGTCAAGGACTGTCTCATGCATCAGCAAACAGAAAGAGAGTTGCTGCTGACACAGAAATTGCAGTGGAACAGAGGGAGATGGTGCTACCTCCCCAGCCTGGGACAACCCTTCCTGCCCTCACATGGAAAAGTGGTTGAATACAGGATCACTGCATTCCCTTGGCCACAGAAGGTGGGCAAAGCCCCCTGGGGTCCTTCACATTAGGCCAGAGTGGGTTTTGATGTCCCATAGCCTGCCTGGGGAGCCAGGAGTGGGTGAAAGGCAGGCCAAAGGGGTCCTGTCCTTCCCCACAGGTGACAGAAGGTGACTGAGAACACACCCTGAGAGAGGACACCTGCATGGCCTCTGGGAGGTGAGGGACGAGCCTTGAGCATGACACACGTGCCACTGCAGTGCTCCAAGAGCACCCTTGGGCACAGCAACTCCTGGGGAGCCCAGCTCTCCGCGGCACCTCGTGCAAGGGACGTCTTCACATGGCTGAGCTGGGGCTGTGGGGCTAAACATGGCCATGGGGGAGAGCCTGAGGTGGGCAGGGGGCACACAGCTGGGCTCTGTCCCCCCCAGTGCCCTCGTGTGCCCCCACCCAGCCTGTCACAGACACGGGGGCGCCCTGAACTGCTGCAGGAGACAGAAGATGGCAGCTGAGAGGGCCATGTGCTGGCGGGCGAGGAGCTTAGCCCCCAGCTCCGGGCAGCCCTGCCCGTGGAGGTGCTGGTGGACAGCCTGCACCAGCCCCTGGTAGGTGCCCACCACATCCCCCAGCGCAGCCCCCAGCTCCTGCTGCCTCTGCCTGCAGCGCCAGCAGTGTGTCACCTGGAAGCAGGTCACTGCCAGGTGAACCAGGTGGTCAAACGTGGCCCTCAGTGCCCGCTGCACCTCCGTGAGAGGCTGCTCCGTGCTCAGGAGCTCCTGGCAGCTGGACAGCAGGTCCCGGGAGGCCCAGCCCAGGGCACCCTTACTGTCTGCACCCTGCTCTGTGCACTGATCTTGCAGGTGGGTTGCCTGGCTCCCGGAGAGCTTCCCCACAACCTCCTGGAGCTCGGCAGTGTAGGCCAGGAAGCGGGAGAAATCCGCGGGGCTCAGCCACGCCTGGTCCTTCAGCTGCCCGAGTGCCCGGACGTGGGGGTCCCTCCCAGCCACATCCCCAGCCATGGACACCGGGAACCCACCCACAGGGGTCCCGGGAAGGCTGCAGCTGCTGGCTGGAGGGGTGGTGAGGGGCCCCAGGAAGGTGGAGGGGCTGGTTTCACGCTCCCCTTTGTCGGGCTGGTGGAAGCAGCCGATGTAGGGCAGGCGGCAGCCACAGCTGTCGGTGCCACGTGGTGACAGAGAGCTCTGTGCTGGGGAATTGCCCTGGGGCCTCGCCGAGATGGGGCAGGAAGGGGTCTGCTCACCCTCCTCCTGGTTAAAGCAGAGGAAGGAGTGTTTCACAGCCCTGTGATCTCCTGCCTCTTTCCCCAGTGAGCCCAAGGGAACTGGATCTAAGGAGTTAAACAGCTCAGGAGATGGAGCCAGGCAAGAGTCCTTCCCCACCTCGGGAGCCTGTTCCCTGGGAAAAGAAGCCTGTACAGACTGTGGCTGCTGTTGAGCCACGATCCCTGTGTTTCCTCTGGGCTCCCCGTCACCATCACCGAGCCCCGAGCTGCTCACCAGCTCCTGCCCAAAGCCTGCTCCACCTAGGGATGTTGGCATCTCCCTTCCCACAGCACTGGCCCCTGTGCACCCACTGGTTCTCTGAGAGGCTAAAGGCTCAAGTGGGACATCCACCCTCTCTTGTGCCAGGCTGAGTGATGTGAGGTCTGTCCTCACCCCAAATGAGAGCCAGGAGAGGCGGGTGAGAACCCCCGAGGCACCACAATCTGCCAGGAGCTGGGCTGCATCTGGAAACCCCACGTGGCCCTCGTGCACTTTCCGCAGGGCCTCCCCGTTCACCACCTGTGGGCTTCTCACTTGGGACCCGGGCGCGTCCCTGCTGCCCTCGGCACAGCAGCTACCGCCAGCTTTGCTCTTCTGACAGAGAGCCGGGGGCTGCCCCTGCTCCTCAGCCACCTCCTGGGCAGGGGCCACACTGGGGCCAGGAGCCGGTGGAGGCGAGAGTTCATCAGCAGGGCAGGTCCCCTCCTGGCCACAGGATGGGGTCACAGTGCCAGCCTTGTGCTGGGTGACCATCACCTTGTCCCCCTCCTCCAGCGCCCCTTGGGCCAGCAAGCCCTCAGTGGGCAAGCAGCTTCCCTGGCCCGGCACCCTGGGATCCATCTCCAGTGGGGAGCTTTCCTGGGCAGCTTCGCTCTGTCCTCTGGGAAGGATCTCATCTTCCTCACCTTCCCTCAGCAAAGGGGGGTGTTCTGGCAGAAGGCCGCTGTCTTCCTCCCCACCCTGGTCACCAGGACAGCAAACCACCGAAATGGGTGAGACTGCCCCTTCCGTCACCGACTTTGTCTCCATGGTGTCGGGCTCCATCTCCATGGGGTCACAGCAGGAGGTTGTGCCAGCAGTGTCCCTCTGGGCCCGGGTGGCCACAGGAAGCCCCATGTCCGTGTCCTTCCCCAGGTCCTCCAAGGAGGGTTGAGAGGGCGGCCAGGAGCAGCAGCTCTGTGGAGAGCCCGGGAGAGGCAAGGGGAAACTGACCTGGGAAGTGTAATCAGTTTTCAGGAAAGACCTTCTCTTCCTCAGGCTCTTGGTATACGTCAGCTCCTTCTCCCCCCTGTGCTTCTCCCTCACTGTCTGCCCTGTTGATGGGTTCTCCCCCAGGCTGTAGCACCTCAGTCTCTTGGGGATGCAGGAGGAGCTCTCTGTACCCTCCTGGGATGTCATATCGTAGCCTGATGGCAAGAAAAAAAAACCACAGAAATCAGGAAACAGTTCCAGGCGGCAGAATATCCTTATGTCTATGCAGTGGGCCAAAAAACCTCTCAGCACAGCACTTGGAATCAAAGACACAAATGTCCAGCAACAACAGCCAGATCCCAAGGGCCAGGGGAAACCATCTGCCATGATCAAGCACCTCCTTGGTGTGAGAGATGTCAAGGAAAAGGCAGAGTCTGTGCCTGTGGGTACAAGCACCAAAGCCCAGGGTTAGTTATAGGAGGGCTCTGGACAGTCCCCTCCCAGGTGTGCTGGAGTTGCTTCACCTGATGGCAGGTGTGGCTGTAACTCCCCAGTTAAATGTGATGACAGCAGCAGTAACTACAGGAGCACTGCCCACAGGGGTAGAGTTATCACCAAATAGAGACATGGTCAGAAATTGCCAGCTGGATATTCAGATGACAAAAACTTCCAGAGATGACAGGGTTTTTTCTGAACACAATACAGTGACAATGCCCTAATGCAAAAGTCAAAACTGTTTAATGGCACAAATCAAATTCTTAAGAGGTTCCGTTAATACTGGCAGAGCAGAAACAAGAATCCTTTCCTTTGTGAGAAAATACAGTGACTGGGGAGTTGCTCAGCCTCAGGAATCCTTGATCCAGCTTCATAACACGTCCCTGACCTTAATATGACTTTTGATCTTGGGAAACAATGTTTTACAGGTTTTGGCTCTCCTCAGCTCAGAGGAAGAGAGCAGAGATTCCAGAATGCCACACTCATCTGAAAACTGACTTTTCCCGCTCCCCAGTGCTTGGATGTGATAACAAATCCCCCTGCAATGTCACTGTACACCTGCTGAGGGGTGGCTTGTGGAGAACGGGTGTTTGAAGGTCCTTCAAAAATCCTGGGGAAGGTTTTTTGGAGGGCGATTCCCTCAGGAGGACTGATGGGGGAACAGGCAGAACCCCAGCGCAGGTGGGGGGAACGTGACCTGCAGCACCTGGATGTGGGTTTACCTGCCAGCGTGTCCGGAGGGCTGAGCCTGTCGGCGGCGTCGTAGAACTCCTCCTCGGAGCTGGAGTCGCCGAAGCCCGGGGGCGGCTCCAGGACGAGGTGCCCGTGCCCCGCGGTCCAGCCGTGCGGGGCAGGGCGGGCGCTGCCGAAGGGCGATGTGCCGTAGCACAGGCTGTAGTAGCCCGAGGTGTCCATCTCGGACAGCCGCGTCTCCAGCGCGCTCGGCCCCGCGCCCTGCTCGGAGGGGCTGCCCCCGGGCCCCTCGGCCCCCGGCACCTGCAGGAAGCACAGGCAGTCCCCGGCCCCCGCCCCGGGACTCTCCGCGCCGCACACGGGGACGAAGCTGCTGTCCGAGCCGCTCATCTCCTGCACGGTCGGCGTGTAGAAGTGGAACAGCTCCGGCCCGGAGGAGGAACACGCTTCCAGCGCATCTTCCTCGAGCGCGTCCATGGAGTCGCTGGAGCCGCTCGTCTTGAACGCCCGGCTCTCGGAGTTGGCCGAGTCGGAAGCCTCGGACGTGCTGTCCGTGGCACTGTCACCCCCGTTCCCCCCGGCACTGCCAGGCTCCCCCGGCCCCTCTGCGCTGCCCTGTTCCGCAGGGGGGTCCCCGCGACGCTCTGAGGAGGATTCCAGCTCCCAGGAGTCTTCAGAGTCGCTGCAGGCTCGGGATTCGTACCCTAGGATTCAAACACACGTGTCAGCCTCTCTCGTGGGGTGGGGAGGGGGATCAGCCTACGAGGGGAGGTGCAGCCTCACCTCGGGGGTATTTCTACCCCGGAGCAAACTCTAACTGACCCCTTTCCCCAAGACTCGGTCTGCGACCCCCACGGTCCTGCCCCTATCACAGATTCACGGAATCTAAAGGTTGGAAACGCCCTCTAGGATGATCAAGTCCAGCTTAATTCTATGTGGGTGCCACCCCAGAGCACGACGGTACTGCTCCCTCGCGAGGCTGTTTCCCGGAGGGAATAACGCCTCCAGTGCTGGGAGATCCACCCACTTCCTCCCCATCCTTTGGCAAAAAAAAAAGGCTCTTTTTTTAAAACCTTCTTCTGCTGAGACTCGGTGCAGCTGCTGTTTTTTGTCTCCCCACGTAAATATGGAGTTGTTTGCATCCACAAAGAGTCTGTAGTAGCCGATAATGAGGCAGACGAGATCCTTTGCACTGTTTGATTCCAGCAGCAGAGTCAGCACCTGTTTTATTTGTTTTGGAGTTTGGGGTGGGGAGGAAAGAGAGAACGTTAGAATAAACAAATATTTGTACCACAGTCTGCAGGAATATGCTACACAATGGCAAGGCATCCACTCTCTCCCATATCCCACTCAGTCTGTTTTTGCAGGAGGCACAAAAAAGAGAAATCTATTCGGGTTTTTTTTGCTTTTGTGCCTTCGATGGAGGAGAGCAGGAAGAATCACTTTTCTCCAGTAATTTTTCTTTTGTCCTTCCTATGAGCTTTCTCTCCCAACTCTGTCCTAAACCCTTTGTGCTGGTCACACCCTCAGCCCAGTGTAAGATTTTGGGAAGGTGGTGTGAATGACTCCTCCCACACCCTCTGTCCCGCCGTGGCAGAGCCGCTCACCTTCAGGTCCTGCAGGTAGATCTTGACCGCGCTGACTTTCTCGGACTCCTTGCTGAGCTCCACCCTGCTGATGCTGGGGAACTCGGCCAGGCTCGTGATGATGTTGAGCTTGCTGTTGATGATCTGGCTCACCCCGTGTTTGGCACCCACCAGCAGTGCCAAGTGTGACTGCCTGTCCTGCAGCTGTAGGGGCAGAGGTTAAAGAAACCTCTTGTGAAGAGAGTTCTTTTTCACTGTGAGGTTTAAGTCTTTCTAGTGTTCTTTAAAGAGATTTTTAAGCCTCCCCAGATTTTTTGAGTAATTTACAACACACAAAATACAGACAGGACTCATCTGAAGAGCAAGAGTCACAGCTTTCAATTAGAATTTTTATGCATAACTATCAGATAGGCTGGTCTGTTATCCACTTGAATGGGACTGTGCTGAGTTTCCCCAGCAGGGCCCCTGACCAACACGTGCCATGATTTCTCAGGACAGGGAGAAGCAGTGTGACCAGCAGGGCAGCACACCAAAGCCAATTACATAAATGAACAGCTTGTACCATCATGCTGGCGTTGAAGATCTTCCCACCATACATCTTCAGCTCTCCCAGGATCTGCAGGTAGCTCAGGCGCACCTGGGTTGCTGTGAGCTGGTGCTTCATTTGCCAAGAGAAGAAACATCATTTAGAAACAGGTTCTGCAGGCTGGAAGACTTTCATGCAGGACTGTGTGTCTATCTGACCAACACAGTTTGGACAGGCCACAGGGATGTCCAGGACCATCCCACAGGGCCCACTGGGCATCCCCGAGCAAACTGCAGCAGGACACACAACGCAGGGAAGTCAGGGAGTGTGGGCACAGATGAGGGAAAGGCAGGAGAAAAGCCCCAAGCATTGCACAGGGAGGAGACCCACAGAGGAGAAACACTCCCTCTGTGGCCCCAAGAGACACTGCTGCCGTCCTGGGAGGTGCCATGGCTCGGGGGTTACACGCTACCTTCTGCCGAGGGTCCAGCAGCAGCTGGTTCCGCTTCAGGTGGTAGCTGATGGCTTTCTTGATGTCCTTCCCCCTCATGTTTCGAAGCAGGGTGGGAGAGATGAAGTTTTCGATTCCCCAGTCCCTCCTGCCAGAGAGAGGGGAAGGAGCACAGGGTGCCCTGGCCGTTCTGACCCCCAGCACCACAGGACAGGCCAAAGGCACCTCACAGCCTCGTGGGGCTGTAACACACCCGGCAGCCTCGCCGCTCAAATTCTCTGCTGTCTGCACCTGCCCCCAGGTCAGGAGAGGGGCTGGAGAATGTACACTGACATGCAGAATGCCTGTTTTCACATCCTTTTACAGAAATTAGTTCGTAAGTTTTGTCAGCAGGACAGTCCCAACCTCCCCTGATGACCCAGAGGACAGAGATTCTGTCCTTGCACTCACCTTACCTTGATGGCAAGATTATGACATTTCAGATCCCTGGACCCCAAAACATGAGCCACGTGTGCTGCTGGGGAGTTTATTGAGCCCAAGCACTGCATACCCAGGAGGCAGGAGCACTACAGCTGCCCCTTGCCCTCTGCTCCCTGCACACAGCTGGGCACATCTGGCAGCACAGTGAGTCATCACACCTATGTCTGTTGATTTACAACTGGCTCGTCACCAGCTCCTGAAGTGGGGGATTCTCTTTGGCAGATACAACCTGACAGCTCTGACCTGAAGCACAGCACACCAGCTCCTTAGTCTTTTCCCCCCACATTCCATTAAATCACAGGATCTATCCCTTTTACCCAAAGTGGGTAGTTCTGGCATGGTTCTGGCAAATGAAGAGCTGTGCTGGCTGTGCAAAGCTGGTGATTATCCCCCTCTCTCTCGAGCTACTGCAATCAATACTGGCAGGAGCAGCCTGGGTAATCATCACTGCATGAGAGATCTGCAATTTCGGTCCCTGCTCCAGTGACAGATCAGAACCTCCCTCTGCCCTGGGACATGCCCAGGTGTTCACTGTCTGCACTGTTCAAGTAGTTCAGCAGATTAAGGAAAGGGAGACCCATGAGGCAACCCTATGCTAAAATAACCAGCACAACCAAGAGGCTGCAGTCCCTTTGCATCACAGACAGTCTCCTCTCCAGGGCCAAACACCAGGAAAACATAGAGCTGATGCCACTTTTAGGTGGCTCCCTCTTTCTCCAGGCTTAGTCACAACAGAACACAGAAATGTGTGAACTTACTCGATGTATTTCAAGGACACTTTCTGTGCCTGAGCACATGCGTAGATCCTCTCCTGTATGTGCAGAGCAGCCAGACGTAACGCCAGGCTGCACTTCATTTCCACAGCAAACCTTTCCTGGAGCACATCACTGCAGCTCTGGAGCAGAGAGAGCAGAGTCAGCTCAGGAAGAAGCCAGGATGAGACTGCTGACGTGACACCATGCATCCAATTAAGGGTGCCACCAGGCAACCATACCAATTCATTCAAGAATTTAGGGCAAATTAAATGGAAATGCTCTGATTTGAAGTGCTCTGCATTCCACGTCCATACAGCTGAGCGAGTCAGGCACACTGTGGTTTAAAGCAGGAAGGAGAATGGGGTGGGAAGGGGTTCTGAAGCACGGAACGCCCCTGTGTCACCTGTAGGTACAGATATTCAAAGGCCACTGGGTCTTCCTGCAGGAGGTCCAAGGGGTCCTTGGGGAAAAAGCACACTCTGAAGAGGCACCGGTAGTCATGAGATTCTCTTTTCTGTACAACCTGCAACAGACACAGGGCATCACACCACAGTCCCTCCCTCCCTGACTGTGGTGAGCGAACCACAGGAATCGCTTAAAGCTGCTGGCAAGGGGATAGTGCAGATTGTCCTTAGCAAACACAAGGAGACTTTGCTAGGGCTTGTAATTTTATCTCTGATTCTTTACTGGTTTTTGCTTCTCCCTGCAGCAGCTTGGAAGCCCTTTGACAGCAACACTTCATCAAATACCCACTGATCTCACAGGCTTTGGGTCCATGTGATAACAGCAAGAGAAGGGGCAAACTGCTCTGCTTTGGAGCTCAGACACAAGGCACAGCAGTCCTAAACAGACCCCTGAATCATCACTGGAGTGTCAAGACTGCGTTATACATCAGCATATTTTATTCTGGGCATATCCTGCACAGCAGAAATCCTCAGGCACGTGTGCTCAGTGGTCTGACAGTGTCAGCACCAAGGGACTTGAACTCAGTGTTCCTTGTGGGTCCTCTCCAGCTCAGGGTATTCTGTGTATGATTCCATGAACGCCTCTGCAGCACAGTAGGTCATCAGCCTGTGGGAAGTGGACCTACAGTGGTGTACAGACAATGGAGAAGAATGCAGGAAGGCTGCAGAGAGGCCTCCAAGGAAGGAATCCATCTAGGAGTGCCCTGACCACTACAGCTACAGGATATGCCTGAGTCCAGCGATAAGAAACAGCCTGCAGACCCCCACAGACCCCCCTGTCTGTGCCCCTCACCACTTCTTCCCTTGCATTCCCCTTACCATCTATGGCCAAATATACCCCCCTGGCCAATCCGTCCAAACCCCCTTATCACTAAAACTCTGGATTTGATGCTCCAAGCAAAGACCCTCCCCTGTTCCCGGATTCTCTGTATCCCACTGTATAAAAGCTAACTTCTTGTTTTAATAAACGGCCATTTTGTGAGTCACATATCTCGTGTGTGTGCCTCGTCTCCCAATGCAAAATGTGCCCCTGGGTCTATCGCCAGGGGGTCACCCCAACCCCCTAAGCGATATCAGCCGACACACACATCAGCACAGCTGTGACACCTGAGCAGGCACCTCCTCACAAACTGGATGAGCCCAGCATTGCTTGCAGAGCAGCAGAGTTAAACAAGCTCACCTCATGTTGATGGGACACCATCTACTGAGGCAGAATTTAATCAAAGTGGCCCCTGGCTGGGTGGATGCTCTGACTACTTGGAGAACTGTCAATAGGGAGGTGGTGCACAGCTGACTAAAGGCTGTTTTAAGGCTCAGACACTCCTTTGTGGATGGGCCCACGAGACAGGTGGCACAAAGGGTGTGATCCACAACTGCTCTACACGGTCCAAGCAACACCAGGCCACGGGTACTGCTCTGCAGGGTCTCCAGCCAGGGCAAGACACTCCCAAAAGTGCCATGTCTCCAGGGATATGCATGAAGGCCATGGCAGAAGGGGACGGTAAGGCTGGGGACAGGGCTGGGCTCACCCCTCTGGTGACACCCACAGCACTGGGCTCTCTCTGCCCCTCTCTGGCCTCTGTTCTGGGTGTCAGAGCCCCCCTGCAGGACCCGTGGGACACACCTACCTCTGCAATGAGCTCCTCCTCGTGCAGCAGGTGGATATTGGCCAGGTTGTACTGCTCCTCCAGCACCAGGGCGAAGTGGGCGATGCTGCGGATGGACAGCTTCTCCTGCAGTGTCAGCACGATGTCCTGGCAGGGGCACAGGGGTCACACAGAGCTCAGACACAGCAGGATGTCCCTGTGTGACCCCAGCCCGTGGAGCTGCAGAGGAGCACGGGAGGCACGGACAAACAGAGCACAGCACATCCCAGCATGTCAGGAGGGCAATGCAGGGAAGCTGCACCTTGCCATGGTGAGAGTCCAGCAACATGAAAATTCCAAGGTGTCACAGGCATCAAATCCATTTCCTGGAGCTGCCTGCCCTGAGCTGCCTTGCACTCAACAGTTTTATAGTTTTCAGCTGGGTGTTGTTGAGCACTTTTGTCACCCTTGGTCCAAGTGTTTCCTGTTCACTATTCCAGCTTCCTAAAACTCTACAGCACTTTGGACATGGATGCCATAATCCTGGAGGAGCACAAGGCCAGCCTGGACAGGGCTTGGAGCAACCTGGTTTACTGGGTGGTGTCCCTACCCATGGCAGGGGGTTGGAACTGGATGCACTCTAAGGTTCCGTCCAACCCAGACCATTCTGGGATTCTATGATTTGTGGAAAAACTACAAGGAACTGATGGAAAACATTTCTTCCCTCCGATAAACAAGAATTTGAGAGCACAGTTGTAAAAATCTTGCCAAATCTGACTGAAACTGGTGTTTCAGTTTTAATGGAGAATTCTGTCAGAATAGTAAGTGTTAAGAAAATAACAAGGTTTATTTTTAGCAAACAGAAAACAACACATAAGGCTTGACTGAGCACAAACTGAAACAGAAGCCCTTGGACTCAACCAAGCCTCCTGATGTTTGACTCACCTCAGCTTTAAGCCAGGATCTCTCAAGCAGCAGAGGAATTTTTGGAAACACCTAAAACTTGGGAAGATTTTACCCATTTGGGTGTTTCTGGAGAGCTGCACTGAAAAACTGGAAAAACTTGTTCCAGGTCAGAGCTGAGAAACTCAAGTCAAAGATGTAGAACTAATCCATCCTTTAGAAATTAAATCCTTGTGGATGGGCATTCAGACCTCTCTTTACAACTGACCTCCTCATTCCTTACCACCTCCTTGGTTTATTTCACCATTTTCTTTTTCTCTGCCTTGTAAGTAGACCTTTGCTCTATGTGAGAGACCAGGATGGTTTTCTGAGGTTTGGATGAACTAGACAATAAACTCTTCCTTTTTAAGGAAAGTTTTTGCTGCATGATAAATAAAAGTTCTTTGCCTTTCCCCTTAACATTCTCTCAGCCTGGTAACCCCAGAACATGTGTCCATCAGGTGTCTCTCCCACAGTGAGAGAGGTGCCTCAGGACAACACGTATCTTCCAGCCACTGGGCATGGGCAAATCTTGTTGACTCCAACACAAACACTGGGCAGCTCTGAAGACCAGGCTAGAAAAAGTGGAAGTGTGCAATCCCATGTCTAAGCACAGCAGTTAGGGAAAGGGCTGCATCAATGGGTCTGGGGAGCAGCACTGTCCTTTGAGGGGAATGATGGCAGCAAGCAGGAGAGATCCGAGGGAGGATCACTCTTCATTCAGGAGGATCATTCCCCAGATGCTGCTCTGTCACCTGAAGGGTTTAATCACCTTTCACACCTCCACAGGGGAACACTGTCACCAGTGCAGAAATGAGGCTGAAACATGGAAAACCCAGGGTGCCCAGCACCAGCCAGAAATCCCCTTCCAGCCTCTCAGAGCAACCCGAATGATGCAAGGGCCCTGCATGCACCTTTGTTGATGAGCTGGGCTGGAGTGGTGGGAACAGCCAGCCAAGCATTGTTACCTTCACAGTGGTGCTCCTCTCGAACCTGAACGCCTTCGTCTGTCCGTTCTCCAGGTACACCTTGAGAACGTTGGGCATGCACAGGAGGGAGCTCCCCTGCAGGACAAAAGCAGCAGCTGGACCCTCGGGCACCAGCGGCTCTGCCTGGCACGGCAAGTCCTGGCACCCAGGAAAATCCTTCTCTGCCCTGGCAGCACTCTTCCATGGCATCAGCCTTTATTCCTGATTACCCTTCTGGCATGGAACGAGGGAAAGAGAGCACAGCAAATGGCTTTACCGTAACACCCCAGCCCATCCCACTGCTGCACGTGGCCAGGCATGCCCTGTGGGTCCAGCACAGCACAGGAGGATCCAGCAGGCACTGAAAGTGGACACTCATCCTCCCTGCTCATTACTGAAAAGCAGTGGTGCCTGACAGAAAAGGCACCTTCCCAGGCAGCACAGACCCCACACTGACCACCATCCCACCAGCCACAGCCTCACCCTGGGCACTGCCCACCCCTCCACTCTCCCACAACCAAGAGAAGGCTGTGGGACTCAGACAAGCACACAGTGCCACTGTCATTGAGTATCCCCCTCAGATTTGTGACCCTGAGTCCTCCTAAACAGCAGATGATGTCACCAGTATGTCCTGAGGTAGGTCCCAAAACGAGGGGCAGGGCAAGGACACCCACAGCAAGAGCACCTCTGCTGGGTTCTCAGGGAAGGGTCTGGGGACTTGGCCTCTGTCCTCCTGGGGTTGCCTGGAGCTTCACCTTTCAGCCCTCCACCTCACTCTGCAGAGGTCACCTGCACCTTTCCCTCTGTTCCCAGCACTGTTCCTGTTTCTGTTCAGTACTCAGGGGTTTTCCTCCTCTGCCCTTGGACTTCCTATTCAGCATGTCTTTCTCACGTCCTTGGACCAGCATGTTCCTCCAGCCTTAAAGGGTTCATTGACTTGCTGTAACAGTCTCGAGGTTAAGAATGGTGTTTCTAAGATAATCTCTCGTGTTTCATTTTTTGTGCCTATGTTACAAATCTCACGTCCTCGATCCCTCCCAATAGAGAGCCCACACGCCCTGGATGTGCTGCCAGAGCAAAGATAAACCGCTTCTGAATCTCGTTCCTTATTCTCCCCTCCTCATTTTGTGGGGTTCAAGTCTCTACAGTCACTACTGAAAAAGAACAGAGAGAACAGTGTTGGTATTCCCAGTCCCAAGATCCAACTCCTCTGTGCTAAACAGCACGAACGCATCTTTGACAGGCTGTGGGTCCTCCATCAGTTCCAGGAGACTGATGCATTTTTACACCAGCTGCACCTTTCTTCTGGGAGCTCCCATGGCCACAGTTATCACGTACAGGGGGCATTGCACAGCCAGCACACAGCAAAACTTACATTTGTTCAGAGATTCACGCACAAATTATCAGCACTCTTCCACTTATCCAGCCAGAACACCCAGGTAGTGTTTCTCTCCATTTGTGCAGGCTGTCAGAAGCTACTACAAATTCACCCCAAAAGCTTCAGCATCATCAGTACCCATCCTGCCTGGGGTAAGGCTGATTTACCCCGAGTTCCAGCTGCTAATAACACGCTGCCTGGTGCTGACCCGGGGGTCCTGAGGGACCCCTCTCTTCCATATTGCTCAGTGATATGGAAATACATCATCAGTCCACAGAAAGCAGGGGCTGGACAGCACTGAGGCTCATCAACAATTTATGTTCCCAACCCAGAGTTTCAGGTTTCAGCTGCAGAAGGCAGCCGCTGGGATCCTTCCCGTCGCCACAAGGATCACTTAGCCCTGCTCCATTAGGATGACAAGAGCAGTATATTTACTGAAACAGGAGGCTGTGCAGTTTTTCACAGCCATAATACCCATTTTGGCTGCCTTAGTACATCAGCCCACAGAAGAGAGAGCAACCCTAAAGCACTCAGGGCTGCTGTGGTGGATAGTGTTTTTCCAGAAAGAAGTCATAAATATGCAACAAATTTATTTACTCTTCCTTTGTGCTAATACTTTACTACTCCAAACAGGGATCCAACATATCCAGACATATCCAGCCGGTGAAAAGGGAAGCCAGTGGGGCCCCAGCACCCGAATGAACGTCTCCTACCTTTCTGCTCTCAGTAAATGAATGGCAAACCATACATTGATTGTGTCCCCCCTCTGCACTTGCAGAGGTATGATTAGCTCAGCAGATGCTGACACAGGCTTGCAGGCAGGGGGGGCACAAAGTGCAGCCTCCCCTCCAGAAGTGCCTTCTTTGGACCTTTCAAGACCTTTCTCCAGATCCCTTGAGACCCACCTTGCAATCACTAAGTGACTGGAAGGGATCTTAGACCTCCATGGACTGTGACACCAGTGCCCAGCCTCTGCCTGACACAGCTCCATTGAAGCTCCAGGAGATACTGGTGTGAACTCCATACTATAAGAAAAGCAGGGACTGCTGGCAATTCCAGGTCTGCCTGTATTCCACAACCAATCCTGTCCGACACACTGCTCAGTCATCTCTGCCTGGGTCCACCTCCAGAGCATGTCCTCTCCTTCCCCCTTCCATGCCTGGTGAGCCTGATGGCCTGTGTCACATCTCCCAGCCACACAAGGGGTCTAGTCCTGAATTCTGTGTCAGGGAGAGTGGCCACACCACCACATCACACAGGCAGGACACCAGACACTGCCATCAACACCTGTGGGATATGAACACAGCCCTTGGAAGGGCAGGGATGAGCCTGGCAGCAGCACCAGCACATCTGGCAGTGGGGAGAAAGAAAAGGAAGAGGAAAAGGAACAAGTGGGTGCTTCATCATCACTGCAAATAAGCAAGATTTGGTCAGACCTGGACGACTGAATAGGACTAATGAGCAGGGGTGTAAGTGGGGCATTTTGATCACTGAGTTTTTTCATTCTGAAGGGAAAAAAGAGAACAGAGTTAATGACTCCCGACTGAGTCCAGTCTACTCCACTGAGTTAATTAAGTTACACAGAAAGAAAAAGGAAACATTCAGGAGCTGTTCACGCTTTGGAGAAGCTACAAGTGTTCTCACTTCTGCTACAGGCAGATCCACACAGGCTGACCCATATCGACCCAGTTTGTCTCCTACCAGCACTAGGAACTCCATCATGTGTTTTCAGCACCCTCCAGGGAGCTGTGACCTGGCTGACCTTAAAGAGGGTCAGATACAGAGGCAGCTAAGGATGCTCTGAGGAAACCTTCTGCAGGGGTAAGACAACAAGCCCCCACCCTATCAGCTCAAGAACACGTGTCACACCTAACAGCAAAGCCAAGCCAGCAGCACTAAACCCTCTGATCACAGTGTGACCCGTCCTCAGGAGGGGACACCCCAGCAGGCGACAGCCCAGCTGCTCCAGCAGCACACAAACCTGGCACACACATCACTGCCATCCTCAGGATCAGCATTTGTCACGGCCAAAACTCAGTGTGGGTTCACCACAGAGGGATTAGCACTTCAAGAGATGGATTAGCACCTCAAGCACAACTGTCTCCTGCACTGTGAAATGATGGTTTAGGGTGTGATGGTGGGATGGGACAGAAACAGTGCAGGTATTTTATATTAGTCCAAGGGAGCAGCTCAAACACAAACTCCTCCAGAGATGCCAGGGCTTCCCTTTGACTGCCTCAGGAGCTGTTGGAAGCAGGAGCCTGGATCATGCCCAGAACAACCAGCAGAGTCCCAGCCACACAAGCCTAGCCCGGGAACCCCCCCAGAGAGACCCCCTGACCTGCGAGTGCCCGTTCAGCAGCACCTCCTCCGCAAACCGCACTTTGACGGGGTTTGTTTTCAGCCTCGCCCTCTTCTCCTCGGTGAGGAACGATGATTTGGGTCCACCCTGAAACAACAGTGGTGGTGGGTCAGGGCAGCAGCCTCGGGCAGGAGCAGAGCCCCCAGATGGGCAGGGCACACGGTCACCCCTGCCCTGGAGCTGCTGCTACTGTGCTGTCTCAAGGCCACAGAGAGATGTACCTGAGGAGGCTCTCAGCTCCCAGCCTTGCCCCGGGCCCTGTTCACCTGCCTGGGCAGCTGCTGAGCCCAAACCTGGCTGCCCAGCGAGGGGACACACATGCCACACACACTCCCAGTTTGACTCCATGGGAGCCAGCTGCTGTGCTCAGGCATCTCCACACCTCCTGCAATGTGCCAGGGCACCCCAGAATGACTCTGAGTCTGCCAGGAGGCACTGGTCTGCAGTGGGGCTGCACCTAAACCAATACCTGGAGAGAGCCTGGCAGTGATGAACAGACCCGTGACAGCACACCACAACCACGTGAGCAGCACATCCCGGCTCCACTGGGCTTCCCAGAGCCCACTGTCATCCTGCAAACCACTCAGGAAACTGCCCAAGGTCACAGAGCCAGCTTCATTGCACTGCTGTCACACAGCCTTGCTCTCACCATGACAGGGTCCTACGAAGCTCACAGGACACCATGGGAGTTGAGGAACCACCAAGTCCCTGTGTGCAAATGTGCTGCTCTTGTCCAGCACAAAGTTCCCCAAGAGCAGAGGCAGAACCCCTCAGCATCCTCCTGGGTGGCTTCCAGGTGGAGTCAATCCTACACCTGCCAGAGGTGCTGCTGCCTCCTGGACTGCCACAGCCCCATCCTGTCCCGAGGACATGTGGCAGGGAGGGAGGATGGGAGTCAGAAGGAGCCCCTGTGCACATCCAGACCTTCCAGAGCACACCAGGGCGTGCAGAGCACAGTGCCTTGCAACTACCCCGAGGGAGTCACAGCCTCCCAAATCCCCCAAACCCTGCATGAGACGTGGCTGTGTTTGGAGATGTCCTTAAAGTGACTTGAAAATGAAAGAACAGATATGGGCTTGTGCCCCACTTGCTTCTCAGCAATGTCTGAGGGCCTGTGAAGGGCACTCCAAATCCCATGAAGGTTTTCCAAACCCTTTTCTCTCTGAAAAGCCATTGCATTTTGCCTCTTTGGGCAAGCATTCAGGCCTTGCATCACCAACTCCAATTTTTTCCTTGATCTTCAGAGTCAGATCAGGGTTGGGCAGACCAGCAGTCGATGCACTGGGCACAGGAGATGGGATGAGATTATCAGAAAGGGAAGCCCCTGTTCAGTGGGTTTGCTTAAAGTTTTTCTGGTTGCTTTGGCTTTGTGCATGACTGGATGCCTACACCCATGAAGCTTTGGGTGGGAAAAATATGTGAGATTTTCTCTTTCAGGTACCTTTCCTTATGAGCCAAGAAATCACAAGCCTGAGAGCTCCAGTAACTTCTGAAGGAAACATTGCTCTTGTTTTAGGAATAAACCAAAATAAAAAAACTAAAAAACCTTCAACAAATGAGAAACACTCCAGAAATATTTTCAGGTGCTGGGGATGGAAGAAAGGAGGTGGTCTGCATGGAATCCCACTCAGGCCACTTTCACACGTCACAAGAAGCCCACAAACCAGATTTTGTCTTTGCTTTGCAACTCAGCCTTCACACACAGTGAATTCCACGTGGATAACAATACATCCTGCCAGCATCAAGTGCCTTCTGGGGAAATCTCTGCTACAGAGATGGGCAATCAGCACTAAAACTTTGCAGCATGGCTTTGCTTGTGTTCCCAAAGCACAGTCCGTGCCCGGGTCCCAGCCCTTCACTAGGCAGAGCTCAGGGAACAAGGGATGAGTTTTTCCAGCAGTCAGAAGGAAAAGCTCAGGAGCTTCCAAGGAGCAGCAAGGGCAGATGCTGAGCCTGCTGTCCCAGCACCTCCCATTGTGTCCGGGAGGACACAGCAGGACCTGCCTGCATCCCCCGATGGGGGGGCCCTTGGGGTGGGGTGTATCCCAGCTGCCCCACGGCCGTGGCCATGCCAAGGGGTGCCAGGAGAGCCGAGGAAAGGCCACTTACAGACGTGCAGCGCAGGACAGTCAGGAGCAGCTCATCGCCGGCATCCCTGCGACAGACACACAGTCAGCAGCTGTGTCCCCCCGGCCCGCTGTCCCAGCCGGGCACGGGGTGAGGCCACACCTGATGATGCTGGCAGCTCGTTCCACTGACAGGTCCTCCACTGCCCTGGAGTTGATCCGGAGGAGCTGGTCACCCGGCTGCAGCTTCCCCTCGGCAGTGCTGCCTGCAGGAAACCAGCACGCCGTTAGTCAGGAGACCTCCTCCCACCAGGGAATCTCGAGGACACTCAGGGTGGAAAAGTCCCCTGAGTCCAACTGCTAACTCAGCACTGCCAGGTCCACCACCATCAATGTCCACAAGTGCCACATCCACACTAGGGATGTCCAGAGATGCTCACTGTGAGCTCCTCTTCCCTTCCAGCACTTGCTTCCCTCAGCAATTGTCTCTGGATGGCAAAACAAAAGGGGCTGGAAGACACTTGGCACTTATGCCAGTCTGTGTGCCCCTGCTTGTGTCTGTGCCTCCCACCCAGACTTCCCTTTGCCCCATGGAAAACCACTCCTGTGTGCATCTGTGCCCTCGTCACAGCCCACCACACAATCCACCCAAACACAGGCCTTGTAGCCGTGGGCTCCCACAGCAAGGGATTGGTTCTTCGTGCCTCTGTTTTAGTAAAATGTCTATTCTTTCTGATTAGGAGAAAAGAAAAGCACAACAGAAAAAAATTCCTTCCCCACTTCGCACACCCCAAAACTCTGAGATAATTTTGCTATGTTTCACATGGGAAGAGAAGGGGGAGGTGACAGAGGGACATCCTCCAGCCCACATAGATGGCCACAAGAGGAGCCCCAGCTATGCCCCAGGCAGTGGGCACAGTGTCTCTCTCTGCCACACTCACAACAACAGGTAAAACCCAGGTGTTTCTGTGCACCCGTTAAAAAAAAAAGAAAGGTAAATAAGAAAGAGATTCAGTTTTTGACTCAAAACCCTTCTATAGCTGGAGGAGAAGATCTGCATGAGTTCAGCAGTGCCTGGATGTAGCAGTGAAACTCTCCATGTTACAGGGCTGGAAGCCCAGGGTCTGTTCAGCAACAGTTCACCAGGGCCACAGCAGAATAAGATGAAATTCTCTAAGATTAGATGCAATTCTTCCTCTGCATCTCCAAGAAAACACCAGGAAGAATGTTGCTCCCTGCACCACGATGGTCAGCAGCGAGTGAGCACACACAGAGGACCCAGGGGGACCCTGCTCTGGGCTCTGCACCCTCCCAGCTCGGAGATGCCTGAGCACTCTGCGTGCCACAGGCACCCAGGCCTGCAGTGCCCGAGGGTCTCACACCAGACAGGTACCTCAAAACCCACAGGCATCTGTCAGGAGCTCATCCCCGAGGCCACGGCGGGCTCTCAGAGCGGGGAGGAGCGGGGCGCTCACCCGCGGTGACGGAGGCGATGGTCAGGGGCAGGCTGGGGCAGATCTCAAAGCCGTAGTGCTGCAGGACCAGGTCCCTGTACACGGTGACTGTCAGTTTCACCCGGCTGGAGGGGGGCACAGCGCTGTCCCCGGGGCTGTCCATCGCCGACACGCTGCTCCTGAGGGATCAGGATCCACAGTTACACAGGGATACAGCCAGAGACAGCCTGTCCCAGGGGCCTGGATCACACATAGCCCTGCTCTCCACCGCACACGGTGCTGCACAGCAAGGACAGCACTCCCTGGGTCCCCAGCTCTGCCCCCCACAGCCAACAGCAACTCCCCAGGGTCTGGAGAAAGCTGAGGACATCAGAGGGGCTGTAACTACAGCTTCTCAGTCATCCCAGCCCGTGGTCTCATGGAGAGAGAGCTCCACTGCCTCTGTCCACAGGTGACAGCAGCACCTTCCCCCAGCAAGGCAGCGACAGAATGTCCAGCCCTCAGCCTCTGCTGGGATCAGCCTAATGCTGATTCTCAGACCTCAGGGAAGGAAAGCAGCCATGGACCAGGATCTCTGGTCTTGCCCAAAAACATGGGCCCTTGGTAAGAGACTAAGACAAACAGGACCCCACCTCCAAGAAGAGCAAGTTTTGCGTGGAGTAGTGCTGTGTTTCTCCCTCACAAAACCATGACAGAGGAAAGCAGGAACATCTTTCCCTGGAAACCAATGGATTCCTTAAAACCACTGTTGTTTTCATTCTTCTAGGGACTACTGTACTCATATTTCCCAAGAACAACAGAAGCAATAAGTATGATCTGCAGCCTGTGCCAGCCCCTGTTCACTGAGAACAGCCCTGTGCTGTCTCTGAAAGGTGGCCACAGAGATTCCTTTCACAAAACCCACACTTGCCTGGGTGCACTGTCTCGAGAGCGATGAAGCCATTTCGATACCATTTGCTCTATTCTACATGCTTTTCGTGTCTGGATTAGGTTGGTCTCCAAATCTTCCATTTACCTGAAAGTGACAGAAATCACAGGAAAACAGAAAAGACAAACGACCAAGGGAATCTTCTGGACACCAACACCAACACACAAGTCTTTTGTAACACAAAGCCTTGGGAATACCACGAGCTTTAACAGGGGTAACACTTGTCAACACTCACTGTGACTGCCCTGCCCACCCAGCCTCCCCTGCCTGGTGCTTTTGGTTGTCTGTGAGTCACCCGTAGTGAATTACCCTCCCCATGGCAGACAGGGACCCTCTGTATTCCCTTTCCATGGATTTCATGGATCCGGGATCTTCTCTGGGAGATGTAAAAGGCTAGGCTGGCTTTCAGCCCCCAAACCGAACCTGCCAGACCATGAGCCTTCTGTCAAACCAGAAAACTGGTTTGACATCTGCAAATGCAAACTGCAGTGGTAACTGTACACTCCAACCCTGCACCTTCCAAGGCACAGGGAGCCTCTGCAGCCACACACCACTGCTGTTACTCTGAGCTCAGACCCCGGGAAGAACAGTGGGCTGCGAGTGAACCAAACACAAAACAATACAAAATATGTCTGCATCCGCCAGAAGTCACGAGGATTATCAGCTCCCTGTGTTTCTCTGTTATATCCACCTTTCACACTGTGTCTTCTGGTCAGCCTCGGAGATCTGCACGTCCCACGCTCCTCCCTTGTGTCTTCTGCTGGCACTGGAAGTTCTGCACCTCGGGGACATGCTCTGTCACACTGGCACAGCAGGTTGCTGGTCCATGGCAGAGGCTCTGCTGTAGCAGAAATATCAGTACGTTTATTTCTGAGCAGCAAAGATAACTTGGAAGCTCAGAGAAATGAGGCAAAAAACGTTTTGTCTCGACAGAAACTGGACCTGTTCCCTCAGCACTCTCCCAGGGCACAGTGCTCCCCCAGGTCACTTTTTCTAAGAAGGAAGGGAGGGCAGGACCCACATTTGCCAACATTTCTCTGCCTCCCAAGGAGCCACTCTGGCCTGTTTTTCTCCCTGCCTGTGCAGAAAACACGGAGGAAATTCAGCCCTTCAGCAGTTCTTGCTCTGGGCACTCTCTGGGCTCTCTTTCTTACATAACACAATTCAAATTGCTCCTTCAGCCACACTGCTCCTGTATCTGCCCCAAATCAAAAACAGGGACCCTTGTGATCCACTTGTGTTTTCAGAGGTATTTAGAGCTTGTAGAGTGGGAAATCTGGCCCCTTTCCAGAGGGTGACTGGGAAGTGAGCACAGAAGGAGCAGAAGCACAGCAGTTCTGCAGCCTGGAACACACACACAGGCTGTGTCCTGAGCAGACATGGTCCCTGCTCGGTGTGTCCCCTCTCAGTTTCACCATCCATAACACCTGTGCAGCAGTAGCTGCAGTGTCTATTGGCTTGGACCTCAACTCTCTCCTTGGCAGCACAAAATGGCTTTCCCACTCCCCCCAGATACTTGATGATCCCTCTGAGCCACGGGGAAGGTCGTGCCCACAGCAGCTCCTTCTTCCCAGAGCTCCCTGTCTGAATGCCTGGAAGCCTCAGCTGCTGATGGGCTGATTGAGAGAATAATCCTTCTCCACCACTTCCTCACCACCTACATCTGCAGCTCCACCTCCCACCCCTTCCCCCTTCCTTTGCTGCTCTGCACACAGCGCAGACTTCTCTGTCTGGGCTTCACAAAACAGAATTTCCAGAGAAAGCCTCTTAACCTGCAGGACAAGGAGGAAAAGCCTAAAAGACAAATGGGATACTAAGGAAAAAAACCCCACATTGTGCTTTCAGTAAACAGGAATGTTTGAGCCAAACAACAGGTGCCTTAGAAGAGGCAGTTTGGCCAGGTCTTATTTCCACAAAACAGTGCATAACACCAGGAGCAGCTTTGTTTCCCATGGTGTTCTGGCACCACAGCTGGCACCTCTCCCCTTCCAGGATGTCCAGTGGCAGCTCCAGCCCAGGTCCTACTCCCAGGTGCCCTTGTCAGCTATTTCTGAGCCAAGCTCTTGAGTGTGTCACTAAGCAGCTTGGGCTGGGATCCTGATATGCAGATCCTTCAGGTCTGCCACAGGGAGCTGTGACTCTACAGGGGTTTATTTTCATGACCAACTGACCCTTCCAGAGAGCTTGTCTCGGAGGGAACCCAGGCTGGTGGCTCTGGCTTTTCAGGAGCAACACAGACCTGAAGGCCAGGGCCCACCTCAGGGCGTGCAGCCACAGAGCAGCACAAGCAGCAGGTGAGTCAGGACATGCACAGCACAGACCTGGCCAGCAGGAAAAAAAACAAACCCACTTTCAAGGAGAATAGTTAAAATTTTCACAGAAAGTATTAATTCATCAAACTCAAATTTTCTGAAGGCGAAAGTTTTACCGGTACTTTTGACATTGCATCTTCGGTTTAAAGCGTTGGCTACCACCAGAACGTGGCGGCAGCAGGAGCAGCAGTGGGGACCAGCAGGTTTCCTGCACCTGCTGACATAGAACTGTGTGATCAGAAGTGGCCAGAAGCTGCTGAAAAACTGCAGACACTGTCCAACCATAAGTGAAGTCATCTTCACTCATCTGGGCTCCTGGAAGCATCTGTTCAAATGCTTCTTGGGATGGAGGCCCATGAGCAGCGAGTTCAACAACGGCACTGAGAGCAGCCCTGGGAGAAGGACTTGGGGGTGCTGGACATGGCCCAGCCCAGAAACCCCCCGTGCCCTGGGCTGATCCCACAGTGTGGGCAGCAGGGCAGGGGGGATTCTGCTCCTCTAACCCACAGGTGAGACCCCCACCTGCAGAGCTGCCTCCAGCTTTGGGAAACAACAGCAGAAGGACATGGAGCTGTGGAATCAGGCCCAGAGGAGGGTCACAAAGACAACCACAGGGCTGGAACACCTCTTCTACAAGGGAAGGCTGAGAGAGTTTGGGTTGTTGAGCCTGGAGAAGAGAATGTGCCAGGGAAACCTTAGAGCCCCGTCCAGTGTCTCAAGGGGCTCACAAAAAAGATGGGGACAGATTTTTTTAGCATGGCCTGTAGTGATAGAACAAGGGATGATGGTTTTAAACTAAAAGAGGGCAGATTCAGACAAGATATAAGCAAAAAACTTTTCACAGTGAGGGTGGTGAGGCCCTGGCACAGACTGCCCAGAGAAGCTGCGGCTGCCCCTCCCTGGAAGCGTTCAAGGTCAGGTTGGATGGGGCTTAGAGCAACCTGGGATAGTGGAAGGTGTCCTGCCCATAGTTGGATTGGATGACCTTTAAAGGTCCTTTCCAACCTGAACTATGCTGTGGCTCTATGGTTGTACCTCTTGTGTGTCTGGTGACACATCCTCACACTGTGCAGCTGAGAGATGAAGCAGGGCTGGCCCTGCCCAGGCCACCCCAGCTCCGCAGCTGTGGCTGTCCCTGGAGCCACCTGCCAGGCAGGTGCAGGCCCAGGAGAACAGCAGGTTCTCACACAGCCAGGGAGGGGATCACGTAGCAGCCAGGTCAGGGTGGGCAGGTGAGGGTGCAAGGGGTGGTGTCTGCTCCTCCAGCTGAGACTCCTGCCAGGACACCTCCAGAGGGTGAGCACGTCCCTGGCTACCCAGGAAGGCAGAAGAAAATCAAGCTTGTGGCTCTGAGCTGCACCAGAAGACACTTCTGGCACAACCAGGCACCTCTGCAGCAAAGATTTTGAAGGTCAGCCAGGTCCGACAAGGCATGAGGACAGAACAGAAACTCACCTATTTCCCACACAGCACCCTCTAAAGATGTTCTTGGAGACACAGCTAGGGAGAGACCTGAGCACACACAAATGTATAATGTTGGCTGTGCACATACAAACAACATAATCCACACAAAAAGAAAATTAGGAAAAGAAAATGCCAATCCCCCGCTATGGCTGTCCCATCTCACAAGCCTGCTGTGTTTTCTGAGGAGAGGAGCTGCACTCACGTGGCTGCCACACACAGGCTGCTGCTGAGCCAGGGTCACAGGCCCGGCTGGGGCTCGTCCTGCTGCCCACGGCGGGTCTGGAGCAGGGTCCTCCCCACGGCCACGAGCATCCCTGTGTGCCACGGGGTCAGTCCCCCTGCCCCTCACAGCAGCACACAGGAAGCACCCCCACGGCACCGGGTGACACTGTGTGACACTGTGTGACACTGTGTGACACTGCCAGACGTCACTAATGGGATTGAGATCTGTGCAGCCCGGTTTATCCCCCAGGCTCTCATGTCAGCTGCTGTCTGATCACCCCCAAGGCCTCAGGAGGAACCACTTCAGCATCGAAGGGTGTGCGAGCAGCTCCTCTCACCTTCCCTGGTCAGGGGCACAGAACCTGTGCTGTGCCAGAAGCCTGTGATGTTCAGCACTTCAAAGTAATATCAGGCAAGGAGTAACCACCAGCACCACACCTCAGAAAAAAAAAAAAACAAACAAACAAAAAAAGCACTGTTGCTTTTTAATACTGTAGGAAACACAGGTTTTCACCTCCTGTCAGGAAAAAAAAAAATAAAATTGAAGAAAAGAGAGCAAACAAGAAAACAAACAAAAAAGCCCCCCACCAATAAGAAACCTTTCCGGCTGCTCTAAGCGAAAAATAACCTGCAGGAGAACTTAGCATTTGCCAACCCAGAGAAGGTAGGAGAGGTTCTGTTCTGTACTTGCACATCCCTCAGCTGGCAATGGCAAGGTTTTACACAGACACAGTCTGGCTCCAAAAGAGCAAAGTTAGTTTTGAAATATGAAATTCTGGGCAGAGCATGAGAAGACTTCAGGCGCCAAATAAAAATGGTTTCAGCAGAGGCCATATATCCTTGACAGGCTCGGGGCATGAGGGGAGAGGCAAGAATAGCTCTGTGCATGGTGCATTACACACAAACCAAAGGAAATGATAAACAGAACGTTCAAGGTGGAAAGGAGGAAAATCAATACTTCCCTCCTGAATAGCTTTCACTCCTAAAAATAGACTCCTGTGGAAGTGCACGAAGACTTTCCTCCCTTCAGCTCTGTCTCCCAGGACAAGAACTTCCAGGAGAGAAGGAATGTTTCCCTCTGCTTTCCTGACTTGCAACTCCTTTTCATAGTGAATAAAAAAGCTGCCTGCAAGCCCGTGGCCGGATCCTCCTCCCCAGCCCCTGTTTGCACAACACCACAGAACCAAGCAGCTCACCCTCTGAGAAACACTTCCATGCCACTGGCAAATTGCACGGCAGGGCAAAAAAAGAAAAAAAAAGATTCTGTGCAGACCTTCACACATTGTCCCTGATCTCTGTGCCCTGGTGCAGGTCTGGAATCAACCAATGTGCCCGTGGAGTTCAGCACTCTGGAGTATTGCCAGTGCCTTCCTGGGACTGTTTGCGCAGCAGAAAATGCCAGGTCAGGGCTGGCACCACAACAGGTTCCTCCACACCTGTCCATACAGGTGATCTCTATGTGTGCCTTGGATTTTACTGAGCACAAGGGCTGGGAAACAACTTCAGCTTGGCCTTTTGGCAAATGTCAACAAAAGAAGAATAAAACAAAAAGGAAAATATATGCACTTAAAAGATACTGGTTCAAGAATGTCATGCCACATACAGAGACATTTCACAAGAGCTCCAGAGGTTTTCTCCAGCCTTAGAAACACCTGGCTTTCCACAAGGAAAGAGCCCAGGCACTGAACAGCATCAAGGCACTGTTTGCCAGCACATTGCTCAGCAAAAATTCAGAGGGCAATTTACTAAACCTTAGAGGAGTGAAACTCAGGATCAGTAAAACCCAGGACAGCACCACATGTGTAGATGTGCCTTCTGCCTGCTCCTGACAGCTGAGTCAGGGAGGCAAAGAGGCCAGGGGGCTGGGCACAGTTTGGTTTGCTATGTCCTGCAGTCTCTCACATGTGTCTTTGCCTTGGCCTTTCCACCCTGTCTGGTCCCAGAGGCTTCTCATCAGTCCTGCCAGAGCTGCACGGACCAATTCACAGACAGGGGAATGGGATAAGGGTGGGGTGCCTCTCTAGGCAATGTCAGCTGGAATTTATGCAGGGAAAATCAAATGCTGCCAGCAGACATCCAGAATTCTTTTCTTTTCCGGCTTAGATTTTTCTCAGGTTGTATAACAGCTCTCTGAACATCTGCCTCTCTGCCTTGCTATGGAGAACCCTGTATGGGAGTGGGAACAGCACCACAGAAAGGGATAAAGTGAAGGAAATCATGGAATTGTAGAATCAGCTGGGTTGGAAAGGACCTCTGAGATCATCAAGTCCAACCCTTGATCCACTATCACCACAGTTACCAGACTATGGCACTGATGCCACATCCAGTCTGTTCTTAAACACCTCCAGGGACAGAGAATCCACCCCCTCCCTGGGCAGCCCATTCCAGTGCCTGATTATGGTTCACTGAGAACTTCCTATCCAACATTAGTGCCATTTCCACCTCTAATTCTGCAGATTCTCTGGGCCAGTGAGCCTGCCCTTCTGGAACAAGGCCTCCATGACTAATGGGGTTCCTAATATTTGCCATCTTACAGTCTCTTTAGACCACTCAGCCTCATCTCACACATCCCACTAGCAAGTTAAGTCTCCCCCAAATCTGGCTGGAAGCAGATACTTCAAGTATTTTCCCACAGCTGTGGCAAACCCCGCTGCAACAAGGAGACACAGACAGGCTGTGAGAGTGTCAGAAGAACGCTCGGGAGGTGGAGATCGGCGAGCACACCCATAGCAGGGTACCCGGGAGGGAGCCGGCAGGTGTTTGCAGTGACTGGAGAGCCACACGAGCACACACAGATGGGGCAAACCCTGGCGCTTTGGGAAGCGGCACAGATCTCTCCTGCCCCCGAGGTGAGGCGCAGCCCTGACCTGCCCGCTGTCCTTCGGAGCTCCCCGCTGCCCCGCGGGGATGGAGGTGCTCACAGTGGTCCCCTTGACACCCGCACCTCAAAGCGGCTCTGCCTGCTGCCTGCTTCGCTCGGGCGATATGTCCCACACAGCATTTTCGCCATTACGGTTATTAAACCAAAATCACTGGCTGTGAATCCCACAGCTGAGAGCTTTGGGGCGTTTTGCTCGCTTCTTTTGTTGCTGGGGGGAGCGGGATAGGCGCGTATGGCTTCCTCGCACCAAAAAGGATAGTCGCCCACGCGTTTGGTGCAAAATCGGGCAGAAACCGCTAAAGCATCACCCCAACGCGAAGAGAGGCGCACGGACCCCGCGGCCCCGCGCCAGAGACACCCGGTGGGAGCGGGACCGGCGGCGGCAGCGGCGGCCGCACCTCCCGCAGCCCGGACCGACGGCGCGGACCGGCGGCACCCGGCGGGACACGACCCTCTGGAGGAGCCCCGCGACCACCCCGCTCCTCGGAGGGCGGGGGGACCCCACGCTGCCCCCATCCCCAGCGATCCCGTTACCTGCTGCCGGGAGCGGAGCGCGGCCACCACCGGGGCAGCGGGCGAATCTCATCGGCAACGGCCCCGGGACCCCGCCCTGGGACCCGCCCCGCACCCCGCCCCCGGGACCCCGCACCCCCGGCGGTGCCGCCCCCGGAGACCCGCACCCGCAGCTTCCCGGATCGGCTGGATCGTGCGGATCGTGCGGCTGGATCGGCACCGGGGGTCGGTCCGGGTGCTGCCCCACGGGCACACACCACCTCGCTGGACAGACAGACTGCCCCTCGGGACAGCGCTGGGAGTGGGGCTGGAGGAGGGGCAGGACAGCCAGCCCTGACTCAGCGCCGGGCACTGCCGGGCGAGAATTCCAATAGGATGCTGATCCTGTGCCCCGGCCCTTTCACCGCCTCTCCCCTCAGTCTCCCCACTTTTGCCCTCACCAAACCCCATCATTTCCCCGCTTTCGATTCTTCCCCCAGGCGTCCTGCAACAACCCTTGTGCCGTCCCGAAATGCTCTTTCCTGCGCCCCGCAGTGTGTCCCGTGTTGATGGTCCCAAGAGTGAGCAGGCGTTGACCCCTTTTCGACGGGTTTCACACCTGGACTGCGGGGCTGAGTCTCTCCTGCGACAGCCCTGGAAGGGATATACCTTCCTCTGAGTCCCTAATTTGTGCTCCCAATCGCCTCTGTTCCCCTGGGCTCCCCCGGGGCCGGGGCAGTGCCTGGGACAGGCTGGTGGGAGCGGCCAGGGCGGGTGTTTTTTGGGTTTCCCACTGTGTCCCCCCGGGTGTGCAGAGCCGAGTCCACCACGAAACAGCGCAGGGGGCTCGATGGTGCCAAGGACACCGACAGCGGGATCCTCCCCGGCACGGCGTGACCGGCACTGGGGACACTGGAACCCACATCCTCCGCGTCAGCTCCCCCTCCTCCTCCAGCGCCTGCCCTTGCTCTGAAGGTGCCCTGCCCGGTGTCCGACCTTCCCCTCGGCCGCCGCAGCGCTGCTTTTAGCGAAGGGCTGGGCAGGACACACGGGCTCGCCCACGGAAAAGCATCGATCCGCTCTGGTCTGTGCCTCCCCAGCTTCGCCCCTCTGGTACCTCGCAGCATTTCTGCACTGCGGGTTCTCCACTGCCTGGGCTGCTCTCAGTGCCCCTTTCCCAGGACTGCTCCTCTCCCCAGAAGAGCTCAACCACAGAAAAGAGGGTTATTTTTCGTCACTTCTGATGTAGAAGCTATGCTTGTCTGGCACTGTTCAGTACTACCCTGTACACTGAAACTGACAAAATAATGAGGTTGGGACCTGATATCTGAAATTAATATAACATTAAACAGTGCCTAGAAAAAGGTTTTGCATCAGTTGCTGACTCATGCATCTTCCCTGGGCAACTTGCATCGCATCTCCCCTCCCCCGTTGCCCCTGGGTGATGTTTTCAAAGCACTCCACACAGGAAGCAGAAGCTTAATTAAAAAAGAAATAAAGCTCTAGCTCTCTTTCTTGGGGATGAGGAGTGGTAGCTGCTAATGAGACACATCAGAGCTCCATGCTGACCTACAAAACGTGAGATTTGGACCTGTGTGGGGTGGACCCAAGCAAGTGGTTTTCTTATCTTTGATTATTCTCACTTCCAGAAGCCTGGGAAACAATTCTCCAGAAAGCTACGGGACATTTTGTCTCTGGACAGCATTTGCCATTGCTCACGTTTGGATCACGTCACAGCTGACTTGTGAAGGCCTTCTGTCCTAGGAAACATTTTGGAACTACCTGGAAGCTTGCAGTTTGTGGGTACTTGCATGCCAAGCCTTGTCTGTGGAGGATGAAACCTCTGAGAGCTCGTCCCAGTCGTGAGCTGAGCCTGTGAATCCCCCTCCATCCATGTCCTGTGATCTAGATAATGGCCCTGGGATGGCTGGGACTAAGGACCCAGGAACGCTTTGAAGAGATAGGGTTAAGATCTCATGAAGGATGAAACCCCTTCACATTTCACAGCAGATAAACTAAACTTGGAGGATCAGTCAGCCCCTCTCTGAGCTCATGCAGGTTGCCAGGGCTGCCCAAAATGTCCAAGTGCCTCTGTGCTGCAGGGCTTTGGTTGCAGGATCTGTGCAGGAACAGCTCCAGTTCCCAGGCACTCTGCCTGCCCTTCCACAGGCTTAAGACCTTCACCCTCCTCCACTCTGCTTTGTGCTCTAATCCTACCTCTTAAATTGCCACAGACAAATGGTTCTGGTCCCCTTCACCACAAAGGTCAGCACACTGAACCTGTTGAAGACCAGAGATGTTCAACACCCGGTGCAGGGGCAGAGGTGCTGTGGTTATAGGTCAGTGTTTTTGTGGGCTCACATGTCCTGTCTCTCCCTGTCCTGGGTCACAGCTAAACAGGTGGCAAGTCTGAAATATTTGCCTTGAGGCCCTAATGTTGCTTCCCAGCATATTTTTTCACTTCCAGCTTAAGCTTTTGGGGCTGGTTTCTCCCCCTGAACATCTGCAGCAGTGCAGGGAGCTGACACAGAGGATGCAGCTCCACGAGCAGAAGGGCCACATTTGGCTTCTCCTAAGTGAAGAGGAAACAGCAGGAAGAGCAACTTCTCCTTGGAGTGCCAGGAATGCCAGAGTGCTCCTCACCCTTGCGGGCCACAGCCACCAAAGCCCAGCCCTTGGGACTGGCTGCAGGGTGATGAAGTGACCTGGGGTGCTGGGGACATCCCTGGGATGGTGATGAGAACTGATGGGTGAATCCAAACTACCTGGCTTCATGAGCTGGCTGGGGAAGATTCCAGTGTGGCTGGTCCAGTAACAGTCCCTTTCAGTTCCAGCCCTCTCAGAGATGAGAGATCACAGCCCAGGAACAGCTCACCTGCACACACCAGCAGAGCCCTGAGCTGCAGGGGAACCACAGCAACATCCCAGAGCCACGAGACCCTGCCCAGCACCTCCCAGTCCCACAGGGATGGGGGATGTCCATCCTCTCCTGGGCACCCCACAGATGCGAGGTCACAGCCAGGGGTACGGGACACACTGAAGGGCACAGGGAAAGAGTGTTTTGGGATGGCACAAGGCTCACTGCAGGATGCCTGGGGAAGCGACTGAATGTGGGGAAACATGGGCATTGACAGGGTTTGGGGAGAGCAAATGTGGGGACACTGAGGGGAGAGGCAGTGGAAGGGCCAGGACACAGGGTCAGCACTCTTGTTGGGATGCTTGTCTGGCAGTGCCCAGCTGTCTGTCCTGCCCCTCTTCCAGCCCCACTTCCAGCTCTGTGCATTTCTATGGTGGTTCCAGGCCAAAAATGGGAGCAGAAACTGTTTGAGCTGATTCTGAGGGAATGCTCAGGGTGTCTGTGCTGCTGTGTGTGTCAAGACACACACAAATGTGTACCTGGGTGCTTGTACTGGGTTGCATGGCCAGGTTTTGGTCCCAGGGACTAAAGGGGTGGCTTCTGTGAGGAGCTGCTGGAAGCTTCCCCCGTGTCCAGTGGGGCCAGCGCTGTGAACCTGGGCTGGAACAGCAGGCCAGGCCCCACAGGCAGCGCTGCCAGGGATATCCTGCTGGGAAATGTCTGTGGGGCATCCTCCTTCATTAGGGATACCTGCCCCGCAGCTCAGGAACCAGCCTAGGCTGGGCTCAGGTGCTCTGGGTTAGACACCTCTACCTGCCCCAGCAGCTGTGCCAGTGCTGGGCTGTGTGTGTGCTGCTCTGCACCACACAGGGCTGGGGGAGCTGGGCACAGAGCTGCCAGGGCTGGGCAGCCACACAGGGCTGGGGGAGCTGGGCACAGAGCTGCCAGGGCTGGGCAGCCACACAGGGGTTGGGGGAGCTGGGCACAGAGCTGCCAGGGCTGGGCAGCCACAGCCCTGGGCACCAGAGCCCAGCAGGGAATGCCTCAGGGGCTGTGCTGTGCCCTGTGAGCAACAGCCCTGCCGGGGAGCCAGGAGGAGCCAGCTGGCCAGGAACGCCCTCCTGGTCCCCTGTGAGGGGCCCAGACCTCGGCACAGCTCGGTGGGGTCTGGGGGACTGCAGGAGGACAGGCTGGAGCTCCTGGGTCAGGCTCGGAGAAAGCCTTTGTGTGCACAGAGCCGAGTGCTGCCGTCGGTGGTGGATCAGTACTGATCCCTGCAAAGGGCTGCAAACACCAGCGTGGCAGGTGCCACCAGGGCTCCAGCAGCACCTGCCTGGCCTCTCCCCAGTGCTTCTGTGGAGCTTTCCCAGCGCCTCCGGAATGCCTTGGCTGTGCACCCGTGAGAAACATCCTGATCCACTTCCAGGAGTGGAGGCTCCTGGCGCTCCTCCAGACCTCACCAGTGCATGCAGAGGGGGCCAGGCCAGGCTGGTGCTGCCTTTCCCAGGGGGGAGGCATTCTGCCTGTCCAGCTGGTGGATGAGCCATCTCCACCATGTGGGAGCAGTCCTTGAGAAATGCCACAGGGCCACTCCACAGAACGCTTTTATTGAGGAGAATCAATCCACTGTGGTGAGTTCCTTTCCCTTAGGAACCTGCCTGAGGTCTCAGAAAGGGTGATTAGGGCAGTTATAATGTCTGAGTGCTGCACCAGCTGTGTCTCACCCCAGTGCCAGACCTTTGTGGAGCAGGAGAACCTGTGGGGACACAAGTCCAAGTTTCCATCAGTGTGTCCAGCTCAGGTGCCCGGGCAGCCCTGCCCACCAGCCCCTCTCCTCTGCACTCCCACCCTGCACACAGCCTTGCCTCTGGCACCTGCAGGCTCCGTCCCGTGGACAGTGAGCTCGTTTGCACCCAAATCTTGCAGTTTTCCAGAAAGATTCCACCCACCCACAGCACTGGCAAGAAAAAGCCAGAAGCAAAGTTTCACAGTGGTTTTGCTCTTTGGGGTGAGGGGGCAGCCAGCCCGTGCCTGCCCTTGGTCCCTGCAATGCACCTTGGACCTGAACTGGAGGTTGGTATGGACACCAAAGCAAGTCTTTATTCTCTGCCACCCTGTCAATCTTTTCTCAGGCAGAAAAAGCTGAAACTGTTTTTGAACAATGACAGGGGATAAGGAGCTGCCAAAGGCATTACACCCAGAAGATGCAGTCACCACCACGCTGGGGAATTCAGCCCACTCACCTGGGTGTCCTGAGGCCTGCCAGGGAAAACAGCAGGGGTGATGTGACCCCGTGGCCAAAACAGCTGTGGGTGAATGTTCCAGCAGTGGTGATCTCACACGGGGCTGTTTGGCTGCTTCCACCCCCAGCACTAGCCACAGCATTCATGTACCAAGGCAATCCCTTTTCCCATCCTCAGCCCTTCTCCCAGTCTTTGTACTTCCTTTGTCCATCCCTCCCAAAGGAACAAGTAGACTTAGAACTACTTTTTTCCGATTGCTTTGCAAGGTGTCCCTTGAGGAGACCTCTGCACTTTTTTTCAGCTTTCCATGCTGTTACCTGCCACACACAGGTGTTTCCCACGCAATGTCGTGCCAAGTTCTGCTCAGACACCTCGAAGAAGTGCCTGGCCAGTGGCTCATGATCTGACCAAAGCTCCAGGGAATGGAAAGCAAAATGCTCCTGTAATTATGGCACTGAATGGAACTAAAGACCTGCTATGAGCTGTCCAAGCTTTGCACTTTGGAGGTTTGGGGGAATTCTGGAAAACTGATACAAACATTTCAAGGACAGATCAGGACATTGTCAAAACCCTAAGCCAAAGCCTTCTGTCCCTCAACAATCACTCCATACTTGAAGTCTCCACCTCTCCAGTGGGAACATCTCCCACAGGCAATGTTTCTCACCCCCCATCTCAAACAGGGACAAGGACAACAGGGTGGCTCCAATTGTTGTGGCAACAACTTCCCAGTCAGTGTCACGGCAGATCCCTCACCTGTGCTGCTCCCTAACCTGTTGTCTCCCCCCTGCTCCCATCCCTTCTCAACACTGGGTTGTGTTTGGCTAGGCCTTGCCCAGACATGGCCACGTTCCTTCATCTCCTCCCGAGCAATGCCTGGGGAAACAGCCTTGCTGCTGCTGCTGGATCGCTGGAGGAACAACGACTGTGGAATGTAGGAAGAAACTTCTTGTTTCTCTGCCAGGATGGAATCAGGACCTGCCAATCTGTTCCTGCCTGCCAAGGCCGGAGAGAGCCGCTCTGCAGAATGAAATGAATGACTAATGAGGTTTCCTGGACCTGGCAGAGGCAGGAGTTTGTGTCAGCAGGGGATTCGGGCAGCTGTGCTTGTTTTCCCCCGGGACTCACTGGAAAGTTCTCAGGAGGGCAGCCCCACACCTTCTAAGAGCAGGACAGGTTCCCTTTGTTTGCAGCAGGGACGGGGATTGAACGTCCTGTGACTGTGCTGGGTGTGGGAGGTTTGGGAACCCTCCTCCTTGGCCACCCGGGGCCAAGTCAGGGAGGGCCCCGAGCCAGGAGCGCTCAATTAGCCCTGTAATCACCAGCACAATGAGAGCAGCTGCTCTGTAATTGCCTCTGCCTCAGGCCACGGGCAGCTTAGCTGGGAGAAATCCCCTTTTTTGTTATTATCTGGAGGGCTGTGAAGCCTAGGTGTGTTGTGGGGTGATGGTGGTGGGAGCCACCACCAGAGCAGGCTCTGCCTGCCCCCCTCGCCCCTCTCCAGGCACCCGCAGTGTCCACCTCAGGCAGCATTCCAGGTGCTCTGAGCACTGCAAGATGTGGAGTGTGTAAAAATTCCCTTTAGAGACGATGGTTTCTAACGTTTGATCTCTGTAAATTTCAAGCCTCCAGTAAGGAGATTTAATCCATGGATCAGAGAGCAACCTACGAGCTCTGAGTGATGTCCAGGTGTTGGAAACACAGATGCCTGATCGGTGGAATTGCCTTGTTAGGGGTTCAGGGCTGGACACATCTCAGTGATCTCAGCCCTGGGGGAGGGTATCACATCTTGGGAGCAAGGATTTCCACTGACAGTGGGCACAGGGAATGGAGAGTTTATGGGCCACATCTGGCAAAACCCCAAAGATGAGGAGGAAACTAATAAAGACAGCTCAGCAACTGGGCTGAATCAGCTCTCACTGGGTACAAGGTGACTCCAGCAGGGGCAGATCGTGACCCACAACACCAAACCCTCCCACCCGATCCAAAAAGAGAAGGACTGAGCACAGGAAGTGATAGAACCATTAGCCAATACAGTACTAATTAACAAGAGAACTATATAACTTGTAGCCAGTGAACATTTAAGCCTTTGCTTCCTAAAATGTGTAAATAGTAACACAATAGTAAAAACAGTCACTGAGGTGTATTTGTGGAACACACCGAGCACTCAGGGCTTGCTCAGTGCTGAAATAAGCACTCAGTGTCTCTCTCGAGTGTGTAACTGCTGGTTTGTTGCACAGGAAGTAACAAAACCCGTTTTTGTGGGCAGCAGAGGGGCTGGTGTGTGCAGTTTCCTGGGGAAGCTGCTGGCCTAGACCAGCTCCGACCCCTGAAAAAGGGCACAGTCAAGGTCAGCATTTGGCCACCTGATGATGAGGGGTCTGGAGCATCTCCCCGGTGAGCAGAGACGGTGGGAGCTGGGCCTGGTTAGTCTGGAGAAGGCTGAGAGGGCATCCCATCGATCCACACCAATATCCCCAAGGGCTGTCAGAGGATGATCCCACCCTGTTTTTGGTGGTGCCCAGTGACAGGATGAGGAGCAATAGCCATAAACTCAAACACAAGTTCCCCCTCGCCATGAGGCAGGACTTCTTTCCATGGAGGTGACAGAGCCTGGAACAACTGCTCAGGGAGAGTGTGGAGTTCCCTGTCTGGGGACACCCCAGACCCACCAGGACACGATTCTGTGTCACCTGCTCCAGCCTCTCCCGAGGCTTCAAGGTGACAAAGGTCAGCCACCGAAGCAGCTCGTTTCCCAAGGAAACGGTTCCGTCGTCCGGGTTTCCCAGGCTCGAGGGCTCCGGGATTCCCCTGGGATCGGGACCCCCGGGACCGGGATCCCCCGGGATTGGGACACGCCGGGGTCGGCACGCCCCAGGACCCCTCGGGACCGGGACCCCCCGGAATTGGGACCCTCGGGACCGGGACCCCCTCGGGACCAGGATCCCCCGGAATTGGGACCCTTGGGACCGGGATCCCCCGGAATTGGGACCCTTGGGACCGGGATCCCCCGGAATTGGGACCCTCGGGACCCCCCGGAATTGGGACCCTCGGGACCCCCCGGAATTGGGACCCTCGGGACCCCCCGGAATTGGGACCCTCGGGACCCCCCGGAATTGGGCCCCTCGGGACCCCCCGGAATTGGGATCCTCGGGACCCCCCGGAATTGGGACCCTCGGGACCGGGATCCCCCAGGCCGGGCCCGCCCCTGCCTGCTCCCCGTGTGGCGGAAGTGACGTCACCGCTGTCCCTGCGCGCGCGGCCGGCGCTGCTCACGCGTTTCCGCGGCCGGGCCGGGATCGGGGCCGGGATCGGGGCCGGGATCGGGGCCGGGATCGGGGCCGGGATCGGGGCCGGGATGTTCCGCATCGAGGGGCTCGGGCCCAAGATGGACCCCGAGGAGCTGCGGCGGAAGATGCGCCGGGACGTGCTCTCCTCTGTCCGCAACTTCCTCATCTACGTCGCGCTGCTGCGGATCAGTGAGTGAGCGGGACGGGACCGGCATGTCCCGGTCCGGGATGTCCCCGCGTGTCCCAGTCCGGGGTGTCCCCGCGCCCCCTCTGGCATGTCCCGGTCCGGGATGTCCCCGCGTTCCCGGATGTCCCGGTCCGGGGTGTCCCCGCGTGTCCCGGTCCGAGGTGTCCCCGCGCCCCCTCCTGAGCCGGGCCGTGTCCCGTGTGTTTCCCTCCCCAGCGCCGTTCATCCTGAAGAAGCTGGACAGTATCTGACCCCGCGGACCCTGCCCCGCAGCTGCTCCCCCCGGGCCAGAGGCGGTGCCGGCGGGACCCGGACAGCCCGGCGTTCTCAGGATGTCCCGTTCGGCCCAGCCCGAGGAGGGGCAGGTGCGTGCTGTCCGTGCGGGTGAAAGCCGGGCACGGAGGGGGCCCTGCCGCGATCCAGCAGCGCCTCGTGCCGAGCGTTCCCCGAGCAGCGCGAACGAAGCCCGTCCCTGTCCCCGTCCCCGTCCAGCGGGACGTGCCCCGTGCTGGCAGGGACCCCGCTCCGGGACCGGCTGTGCGGGGCCTGCCCCCCTCACCCCGCCCGTGTCACACCCCGTCCCCGCCGAGCCCAGCGCGGAGCAGTTTGTTTGAAATAAACGGGAGAGCAGTTGTGTCACAGTTGTGTCGCAGGGCCCTGGTCACGCTGGGTTTGCAGTAACCATCGGGCATTGAAACACCACGGGGAGGGGTGTGGGATTGTATCCCTGGCTGTGCCTGGAGCTCACTCACTCCTCCTTTGATCCGCCCTGTGTGGAGGGAGGGTAGAGGGTGTCCAGGTGGGGATGTTTTGAATCCAAGAGGGAAGGGCAGCTTGGCCTGTGGCAGCTCCCCCTGCCACCAGACCCTCTGGGGTCTGTCCCTCGGGTCACAGTCCCGACTGCCTGTCCCCAGTGGGTGTTGCAAGGGCAGTTTAGGCTTGGACACAGCATCCATTTGAGAGTGTAACCAAGTCACTTGGACACTTCCTGCCTGGAGCCTCATGTGCCCACTGCACCCAGGGGAGTTGCCACCTGTGAGTGGCTCTGGATTCCAGTGGGTTTGAAATCAGGGGTGTTTTTGAGCTCAGGTTGTGCTGTAGGTACCTAATCTGGGGTGACCTGATGGCTGCTGAACCCAGGAGGAAGAGGCTTTTCCCCCTCCTGGGTCTTAGTAGTGGAATTTTCTGTCTGCTCTGGCCCAGGGACCTCCATCCCACAGTCCAGGTCCATGTCCTGGTGCTGGGGACAGTCCTGACTGTCACACTCTGGTAGACTTGCTGTGAGCCCATTCCAGGCTGGCCCCAGGGAAAAGATGCAGAACAAAGGTGTCCCCACATACAGCATGTGACCATGTCCACATGGGATCTCCAGGCCCTCTGAGAGCAGCTGCTGCCATGCCTTGGAATGTTCTGAAATGATCTTACCAACACAATTCCTGTGCTCCCAGCACTAACCAGGCATCTCTTCACTAATTCTTCCTACCTTCACCTCAAGTTTGGGTGTCCTGCTCTTACAGGGCATTGGGTTTGCTGATGAGGGGCGCTTTCCAGGGTGGGCTCTGTCATTCCCAGGGGTTCTGTGTCACATTGTCCCCCTCAGCAGCTCTGTGATTGCTCCACTCCTCTGCTGGGGTGCTCAACACTTGGAGCTCCAAGGGGAGGGTTAGGGTTTTCCCAAAACTTTAGGGAACAAGGAATGGACAGGGGGAAGGAGACCCTTGTCCTGCCATTACTGTGTGGTGTCCTGAGGGAGACAAGGCTGGGCTGCGCAGCCTCTGCACCTGGAAAGACATGGAAAGCTCCAGGAGACACCGGAGCAGTGCCTGGACACGGGCCCAGGTGTGCCCAGGTGAGCGGGAAGGCCAGTGGCCCTGGTTTGTATCAGAAATGGTGTGTCACAGCCCCAGGGCAGTGCCTGTCCCTGTGCTGGCACTGCTGAGGCCCCTCGTGTCCTGTGTTTGGGTCTGGGCTCCTCAGACAAGAACACTGAGGGGCTGGAGCGTGTGCAGGGGAGGGAAAGGAGCTGGGAAGGGGCTGGAGCAGCAGGAGGGGCTGACGGAGCTCAGCCTGGAGAAAAGGAGGCTCAGGGGGGACCTTCTGGCTCTGCAATCCCTGACAGGAGGGGGGAGCCAGGGGGGGTCGGGCTCTGCTCCCAGGGAACAGGGACAGGAGGAGAGGGAACGGCCTCAGGCTGTGCCAGGGGAGGGGCACGTGGGACATCAGCAGGAATTCCCCCCTGGAAAGGGTGGTGAGGCCTTGGCAGGGGCTGCCCAGGGAGGTTTGGAGTGCCCATCCCTGGAGGTGTCCCAGGCAGGCCTGGCCGTGGCACTCAGAGCTCTGGGCTGGGGACAGGGTGGGGATGGGGCACAGGGGGACTCAATCGTGGGGTTTTCCACCCCAAATGACTCTGGGGAGGGCATAGGGGAAGGAGCCCCCACCCCACCTGAGGCCCCCAGCACAGCTGTGGTGTCACTGCGGCAACTGGGATTTACTAGGATTGGACTCTGGGCCCTACAGAATTACCATGGAGTCCTGGATCAGTCACAGCCCTGGAGAGGGCACTGGGCCATACTGGAAGGTCTGGGCTCTATTGGGAGCAATAGTGGAAGAAATTATTGCAAAAATGGGGAAAAATGCATGAAAAAACAAGGAAAAGGGGGGGAAATGGGGCACAAAGGGGTAAGAAGTGGGAAGAAAACCAAGGAAATTGGGGAAAAGGCAGAGTAATGTGGTGAATTGGGGTAGAAAACAGCAGTGTTTTCTGCTCGCCCACGACCATCCCAGTATGGATCCAGTGCTTCCCATATAGCACCAGTGCTCCCAGTAAGATTCCAGTCTGAGCCACAGCTTCTCAAGTAGACCAGTATGGCCCCTACACTCCCACTGTGGACCCAGCACTCCCAGTACAACACCAGCACGACCTACATTTATACCAAGTTCCTGATATGATCCCCAGCATTCCCAGTACGGAGCCAACCTCGGGCTGCGGTTCTCCCAGTATGATCCCAGTATGGCCCACAAGGCCTCAAGAACACTTCCAGTTTCCAGTATGTCCCCAGACATGGGTCCTGGGGCTCCAGGTACAGCTCCAGCGTACTCCCAGTACAGATCCCAGGGCCCTCCAGCACAGACTGCCCTCACGGTGTTCCCAGTGTGGTCCCCAGCACTGCCAGTACAGCCCCACAAACCCTTTTTCCTTTGCCCCATCCCAACACCTCCTTGGGCACCTCAAACCCTCTGAATTCCCCCCAAAAACAACACTGCCATCCTGCCATTGTCTTTATTGGTGGGTGGGCGTGGGGGGCTCACAGGATCAGCCCCCCCCCAGTGAATTCCATTCGCTGCCGAGAGAAGGGAGAGAGGAAAGGGGTGAGTGAGGGGACCCCAGGACCCCTTTCCCTGGGGGATCCCAGGACCCCTGCTGTCCCATGGGGACCCCCAGCCCCCCACCCCGGGGGACCCGTGCCCACCTGCGGGGGGGTGACGAAAGCCAGCCAGTCCGAGGGGCGGGTGGGCAGCAGCCCCATGGCCTGGCACTTGTAGAGGGCCAGTGCCAGCCCCAGCCCGTTGCCCACCAGGAACACCAGCCCCTGCAGTGCCCGCCGGCTCGAGCTCTCCAGGGCCTTCAGGGCTGGGGGGACAGAGGGGGTCAGGGGCTGCTGACCTGGATGGGGGGTTATCGGGGGCTATGAGGGGTGGGCGGGACTGACATGGGGGTGACTGTGAGGGGGCTGGGGAGGACACTCAGGGGGCCATGGGGACACCCAGGGGGCAGGAGGGCTGTAGGAGACCCCTTGGGGGCTGGGGAGGACATCCAAGAGGCTGTGGGTGTCTGTGTGGACAGCCAGGGACAGACCTATGGGGGACACCCGGGGGGCTCTGGGGTTTGGGGACACCTCTGATTGTCAGTGTGAATCCCCAGGGGTCTATAGTGACTGGGTGGACTCCCAGGGATGTCTGTGCGGTGGCTTTGGGGACCCCCAGGGACCAGAGGTGTCTGTGTGTGCCCCCCATGGCCCCATGGCGTCCATGGGTGTCTGTGGGTGTCCGTGTGTCCTCCCAGGGCCCGTGGCCCCCCCATGGGGGCTGTACTCACTGGCAGACAGGGACATGAGGGCCTGGAGCGGGCGCCAGCCCATCATGCAGACCATCATGGCCGGGAAGATGGAGATGGTGTTCCCAGCCATGTACATGATGAACAGGTTCATGGGGATCTGCTTCAGCGGCGCCAGCGCCACGTCCCAGCAGCGCTGCAACGACAGGGGGGAGGACCCACGGTGACACCCCCTCGGCGTGCAGGGGGACACAGGGGACCAAACCCATGAGGTGTGGGGAGACCCAGGGCAGGGACCATCCCACAGGGGGGACATGACATTTGGGGCACCGAGAGAACCATCCCCATGGAGGGCCGGAATGTGGGGGACACAGAGACCCCCTCCCACGGGGGAGCCAGGATATGGGGGGAGCTGAGCCAGGGACCTCCCCCCTGGGAAATCTGAGGCGGGGGGGACCGGGATGAGGGGGGCACCCGGCCAGAGACCACCCCCCATGGGTCAGGGAGCGCGTGGGGACAGAGAGGGGCACCCCTGGGGAGGGCGGGATTGGGGTCCACCGGAGCCGGGCCCCCCCGTCCCACCTTCTCCATCAGGATCTTGTCGCTCTCGTGGACGCCGCCCTCCCCCAGCTGCCGGTCGGCGAATCCGAGTGGGCCGCGGCCCTCGGCGGCGCCGCGGGGCCTGCGGGCACAGGGCGGGCTGAGCAGGGATGCCGGCCCCCCGGCCCCCCCCGCGCCCCCCGGCCCTCACCGTCCCCCCCCGAGCCCCCCGTCCCTCACCGGCCGCCCGGAGCCCCCCCGTCCCTCACCGGCCCCCCGGCCTTCCCCGAGCCCCCCCGTCCCTCACCGGCCCCCCGGCCTTCCCCGAGCCCCCCCGTCCCTCACCGGCCCCCCGGCCTTCCCCGAGCCCCCCCGTCCCTCACCGGCCCCCCGGCCTTCCCCGAGCCCCCCCGTCCCTCACCGGCCCCCCGGCCTCCCCCGCGCCCCCCGTCCCTCACCGGCCCCCCGGCCTCCCCCGCGCCCCCCGTCCCTCACCGGCCCCCCGGCCTCCCCCGCGCCCCCCGTCCCTCACCGGCCTCCCGGGGCCGCCCCCAGGTCCAGGGACCACTTGAAGCGGCGCCCCCTCACCGCCGCCGCCATGGCCAGTCACGTGTGCGGACACGTGAGCGTCACGTGCGCGGCCGCGCGGGGCACCTCGGGGGGGGGAGGTGGTTACCCTGCTTGCGTGTTTATTGCCACAGTCCTACCGCGGCTTCTTCGGATTTACTGCGTTTGCGTCGTGGTTTTTTTGTTTTTTTGGGGTTTTTTTGGTGGGCTTTTCCCGTTGGTTTATTTTTTTACTATTTTTTTCTAAGAGGAGCTTTGGCATTCCCTCATTGCAACGCCGTTTGACATCATTTCCCACTCCCCATCCCCTTACCGCCACCGTATCTCCCCCCACTGGATCCCCCACTGTCATCCTTATTACGCCCCAAACCCCGCCGTTATTACACCCCCAAATCCCCCCATTCCACCCTCTTATCATCCCCATTCCCCCCCAAAATCCCACGTTTCGCCCCCCCCCCCCGCCCCGCGGCACATGGTATCTCCCAGGCACGTGACGCCTCCCTACCGCTCCATTGGCCGCGGCGCCACCAGCCCCGCCCAGGAAGGTCCGATCCGTCCCTCAGCGGCGCCGCCATGCTGAGAAGGTCAGGCCTGGCAGCGAGCACAGCCCACACAGGCTCTGCCGTGGGGGTGTCCCGGTCTGAGCGGTACCGGCACCGGCACCAACACTGCTGCTCCGTGTCCCGGTCTGAGCGGTACCGGCACCAGCACCGGCACCGCTGCTCCGTGTCCCGGTCTGAGCGGTACCGGCACTGCTGCTCCGTGTCCCGGTCTGAGCGGTACCGGTACCGGCACTGCTGCTCCGTGTCCCGGCACAACACGTGTCCCGGCCATGTCCCCGTGCGAGCCCTGCTTTGGGGGCTGTGTCACGACAGGCGTTCCCCGGCATGTCCCCACTTTGGGGGGCTCAGGACATGTGTCCTGGCCACGTCCCTGTCTGCCCCCCACCCCTGGGGGCCCCTGTGGCGCGGGATGAACTCAAGAGGCACAGGGCATACAAAAAGGTCCTTTACTGAGTGGGGGGTCCGGGCCAGCCCCGGTCAGGATTTGGAGTACCGGCGGTGCAGGGAATCGCGGTAGAACTGGAAGATGGTGTCTGCGGCACGCTGGGCCATGACCAGGCACTGCTGCATCTGCAGGGGAAACGGGGTGGCATGGGGGCCAGGCTCCCCTGAGGGGCTCCCACAGCCCCAGACCCTGGGGATCCCTCACCTCCTCCACGGAGCAGCTGCCCTTGGTGGTGACCATCAGCACCTTCCTCTCGCTGCTGTCGATGGCGAAGGTGAGCACGGCGCGGGCCTCCTGCGGGACCAGGGCGTCAGGGGAGCTGGGGGGCACTCGCAGTGCCAGGCACAACCCTGCTGGACTCACCTGCTCCTGCCGCGCCGTGGGGTCGAGGGTGATGGTGCCATCGGGGCCGAGGGCGCAGGTGACGCCGCAGAAGAGGGAGGAGAGGGGCAGCCCTGCATCCAGCAGCCCCATGCAGGCAGCGTTCAGGCAGCACGACAGCAGCTGGGGTCACAGTCAAGGGACAGTGCACAGCTCCGGCCCCCGGCCCCAAACCCACTGTGTGAGCTGTTCCCCAACACCCTCCCGGCCAAGGATACCCACAGTGGGAGCTGTCCCCCCATACCCTCCTGCCAAAGGATACCCACCCACAGTGGGAGCTGTCCCCCCAAAGGATACCCACCCACAGTGGGAGCTGTCCCCCCAAAGGATACCCCACTGTGTGAGCTGTTCCCCAACACCCTCCCGGCCAAGGATACCCACAGTGGGAGCTGTCCCCCCATACCCTCCTGCCAAAGGATACCCACCCACAGTGGGAGCTGTCCCCCCAAAGGATACCCACCCACAGTGGGAGCTGTCCCCCCAAAGGATACCCCACAGTGTGAGCTCTCCCCCCAAAGGACACCCACAGTATGAGCTGTCCCCCATACCCTACCCCCAAAGGATACCCCACAGTGTGAGCTGTCCCCCATACCCTCCCCCTAAAGGATACCCCACAGTGTGAGCTGTCCCCCCAAAGGATACCCACCCACGTGTGAGCTGTCCCCCCAAAGGATACCCACAGTGGGAGCTGTCCCCCATACCCTCCCCCCAAAGGATACCCACAGTGGGAGCTGTCCCCCCAAAGGATACCCACAGTGGGAGCTGTCCCCCCAAAGGATACCCACAGTGTGAGCTGTCCCCCCAAAGGACACCCACAGTGGGAGCTGTCCCCCCAAAGGATACCCACAGTGTGAGCTGTCCCCCCAAAGGACACCCACAGTGGGAGCTGTCCCCCCAAAGGATACCCACCCACAGTGTGAGCTGTCCCCCATACCCTCCTGCCAAAGGATACCCACAGTGTGAGCTGTCCCCCATACCCTCCCCCCAAAGGATACCCACAGTGTGAGCTGTCCCCCATACCCTCCTGCCAAAGGATACCCACAGTGTGAGCTGTCCCCCACACCCTCCCCCCAAAGGATACCCACAGTGTGAGCTGTCCCCCATACCCTCCCCCAAAGGATACCCACCCACAGTGTGAGCTGTCCCCCATACCCTCTCCCCAAAGGATACCGACCCAGCATCGCTGAGCACCTGCAGCACCAGCGTGACGGCCGTGCGCGGGTGCAGCACCCCCAGCACCACGGCCTCGCACGTCTGGCGCAGCTGCTGCTCCCGGCTGCGCTCCAGCACCCCTGCCAACGACAGCACACGCCCTCAGACAGCCTGCTGCCTCCAGAGCAGGGGTCAAACCCGCGATCAGAGAGCGGCCAAGAGCTCTGGGCGATGTCCAGGTAACGGAAACACAAATTCCTGTTTGGTGGAACTGCCTTGTTAAGGTTTAGGGCTGGATGTGTCTCAGTGACCTCAGCCCTGAGGGAGGGTATCCAACCTTGGGAGGAAGAAATTCCCCTGACAGTGGACAGAGGGAACACAGAATTTATGGCCCACACGGACATCTGGCAGAACCCCTGAGATAAGAAAGGAACTAAGAAACACAATTCAGCACCTGGGCTGAATCTGCACCCACTGGATTCAGGGTGATTCCAGCAAGGGCAGGCTGTGACCACCAACCCCAGAAACTCCCCCAACCCCAAAGGAGCATGGGACCAACTAGCATGAGAAGTGAGAGTCCTTAACCAACAGAATAGTAATTACAAGAGAACTATGTAACCTGTAGCTGATGAACACTAACGCCTTTGTTTGCCAAAATGCATATATATACAGCATATAAACAGTAGCAAGTCCTAGAGTTCGCCGTGCTGCATTTGGGGATTTGCTGCCCAGCAAACTGTGAATAAAGAGCTATAAATAACTCCAACACCTCGGCTCCCTGTTTTGGGGTAGGGCCGGGGGTCTCACCTGGCAGCCCCACCTTGGGGCGCAGCAGCACCTCCAGCGCCGCCCGGTCCGGCAGCTCCTTGCTGAGCTTCGCCTCGGCGGGGCCGTAGAGCCCGGCCAGGACCGAGGTGTCACCTGCGGACAGCGAGGGGATGGAAGGGAAGGGATGAGGAGGGATGGGATGGGATGGGATGGGATGGGATGGGATGGGATGGGATGGGATGGGGAGCCCCCAGCGGGAGCCAGGAAGGGTTGGGGAGCCCCTGCGGGAAGAGCTGGAAAGGGGAAAAAGAGACCCCGGGAATGTGGCCCCACAGACCCTCCAGGAAGGAGAGCCCCGGGAGGGGCAGCCCCAGGCGCTCGGCCCCACAGACCCTGCAGGAAGGCGGCCGAGCCGTCGGGCCGCGAGAGCAGCCCCTGCTCGCAGGAGAAGGGCCGCAGGCGGCACTGCCCGCCGGGCTCCGCCGCCATCTCCATCATCTCCCCTTCCTCTTCTCTTCCTCCGCCGCTTCCGCTTCCGGGCCGCGGGACAGCGGCCAATCAGCGCCTCCTGTCGCGACTGGGCCCCGCCCTCACGGTATCGCGAGGGCTGCGGGTCCGCCTGGCGCGGGAACGAGCGCAGGGCCCGGGTGTGTGTCCCCGCTCCCAGCGGAGCCGTCCCGGGCCCGGGGATGCTGGGGAAGGAACACCCAGCCCTGGCAGAGCGGGCCGGAGCAGCGCCCCAGCCGGGGCGGGCCGCGGGGCAGGCACGGCGGGTGCCGCTCCGCTCCTCACCCGGGGAATCCTGCGAGGAAATCCTCCTGCCTGGTCCCACAGACCGACCGACAGTCCCCCCGGCAGCCCCGGCTGTCCCGCGCTGGACACTGGGCTGGAGGAGGGACTGGGGAGACCCTCCCGGCCCGAGTGGCTGCGGGGCAGGACGGGCTGACACGGGGACATCGCTGAGCCCACAGAACGTGGGAATCTGCCCGTGGCATCACCCGGTACCCTCCACTTCTACTGGAACGTGTGGCACCCCCTGGGCAGTGACAAGGTGATTCCCGGGGATACGGAGCCCACCAGCAGCAGCAGGATCTTCCCCCCCATCCCTGGGGGTCTGGATGGGGCTGAAGGACGGTCCCAAACCTCCCTCTCCCTCCTGCAGCTGCTCAGGCTGTGCCTGCCTTTTTCCCTGTCCCAATCCACATCCCACGTGTAGGCAGCTGCCCAGGCAATCCTCAAACCCCCCACCCAGGCAGAGGCTGCTTCATCCTGGGGGGGAGCTGAGGACATCAGACGGTTTCTCTGCCCTCCTGGGGGCTCCTGCACCATTCCCAGGTCCCTGCTTGGAAAGGACTGATGACTTCCCATCATGGAAATGAAGATACATTAGCAATGGATTAACTGAAGGGATCTGAAAGGGGATGGGAAGCTCAGCTGGCAAAACGAGACACAAGAATCTTTCTGCCCATGAGAGCTTTGGCATCACCATGGCTCCACTCAGGATTTGCCTGGGAGGTGGTGTTGGGGCACTGGCGGTGTGGGAGCCTCGAACAACAGGAAAAGGGCCTCGGGAGAGGGGGGAGGAAGCAGCACTCGGAGACTGTGTCAAGGAAATTTATTTCCTTCTCTTTTTCCTCCTCCTGGGCTGCGAGGAACTGTGGCGGTGAGGGCCCCTCCTCTTTCGGGGGTGCCGGTGCTGTCGGCGATTGTGGCCCCTGTCCTGGACGGGAGTGGAGGGACCTGGAGCCTCCCCGGGCTCCTGGGCCGTGTCCTGGGGCTGTTCCTGCTCTGCAGGGACGGGCACAGATGGGGGCTGGCCAGGACTGCCAGGGGGAGCCTCTGGTGTGCTGAGCTGTTCCTCCAGGCCCAACCCCGCGGGGTCACAGGCCTGGCTGGGCCTGGGGGTGTCCCCCGGGCTGTGGGTGGGGGTGTCTCTCGGGCTGTGGGTGGGGGTGTCTCTCGGGCTGGGCCTGGGGGTCCCCCTCGGGCTGTGGATAGGAGTCCCCCCTGGGCTGGCAGTCGGTGTTCCCAAAGGCGAGGAGGAGCAGCTGGAGCTGGACGCAGAGCTCCCGGCCCGGTCCCTGGCAGGTGGGGAGCGCTGCAGCCGCCAGGCCTCGCCGCACTGGCTCAGGGTGGCGTGGACCAGCCCGTGCACCAGCGGGGCCGTGTATTCCCCCAGGTAGCTCTGCAGCATCTGCGCCAGCGCGTCCCTGTCGGGGCCGTAGATGCAGAGCGCGGACAGGGCGATGCTCTCCACCTCGCGGGCCTCCCACCAGCGCGGGCCGTGGATCGCCTCCAGGCTGTGCCGCAGCCACGGCCGCACCGGGTCCAGCAGGTGCTCCTGCCCGTGCAGCAGCTCGGCCCAGAGCTCGGGCGGGAGCGGCCCGGGGGGCTCGGCCGGGGCCGGGGCGCTCCGGGGGCAGCGGGGCCGGGGGCAGGTCTCGACCAGGCGGAACTGAGCCCTACGCGCCCCCGGCGAGCGGCCCGGCGGGCTGAGGATGCACTGCAGGAAATCGGCGTCGCCGAGCACGGAGAAGCGGGCGGCGATGACGGGGCTGCGGCAGCGGGGGCAGGCGGGGTCGGCGGCCGCGGCCCGCAGGAGGCAGCCCAGGCAGAACGCGTGTCCGCAGGGCACGGCCAGGCTGTCGCAGCACACGCGCTGGCACACCGGGCAGTCCCACTCGGTCTGCGTGGCCCGGCTCGCCCACTGCGCCGGGTCGGGCAGCGCCCGGGACGGGGCGATGCCCATCGCGGGCACCGCGCCGGTCCCGAGGGGCTGTTCCGACCCTGACGATTCTGTGGCGCTTGCGAAAGGTATCGGGCACTGCACGGTGGAACGGGACCGTGGTCAGAGGCTGCCCCGGGGCTGTCCCGAGGCCGCTCTGGGACACCCTCCCCACTCCTCGAGCCCAGCGCACACCCCGTGCACAGGCACCCCGTGAGGAGTTTCCCCACCGCCTCACCTTCTCTGCTGCAAACACCCGCAGTGCCCAGCTGCACAAACCAGGCAGGGCTAAGCAAACACAGGGAATGGCCCCGGAGGGGGCACTGAGCTGCCAGCGGAGCCCCCGAGGCACCACCAGACCCGGGAGAAGCCTCGCTCGACCCTCCAGATCTCGCAACCTCACTCGGGAGTCCAGGCTCAAGTCACAGTGTCCCGGGCTCTGCAGGGCCCAGACACATCGGGGAAAGGGTGACATCACAACACCCCCCACACTGGGGTCACGGGCCGCTTGGGGTGTCACCTTCTGCCAGCAGCTGATGTCACAATGGGACATCCCCCTCCCACCCCAGGCACATGGAATCGGGAGGAAAAAAAAGGCAATACTGTTTCTTGTGTTTAACTTCGACATTTCTGTGCTGCTCTCCATCACCTGCATCCGTGTCCACGTTCCTGTCCCTGCTCTCCCGGGAGGCAGAGCGTGGTGGGAGCTGCCAGCAATGACATCAGCACATCCCCGGCACCAAACCCAGCCCAGCCACAGCCGGACACTGGGTGCGGGGTGGGCTCCAGCAGCAGCCACGGGGGCTCCCCAGGGGCTGCCACGCCTGTTCAAATCAACAACCACAGACATTTTGACTTTGCAGCAATGAGCTGTAACAGAATTTCAGAACTAGGACGGAAATTTCGCTCTTCAAAATTAAACAACAGGAGTAGATGGAAAGACTGCACCTGTCCCTTAGGAGAGGACAAATCCAGACTCTTTAATAGCATTGACCCAAGGTCTGGGTGGATAAACATGTGTCTTCTCTTATTAAACTCTGTCTGTGAGCTATACAGAAATGCAGACATGTACCACACAGTCAAAGTCATTTGGTTACACTTTTTTTCTCACTCCTGAGGTATCACTATCCCCAGCACTGTACCAAACACAAAATCAGGCTTTGCCCCAGCACAAGTGCAACTTCAGGAGAAAAACTGCATTTCACACACTTTAAACTTCTTATAGAGTACAGCTTATGCTTGATTGTTGCATTTCCCCCTCCATAAGTTACGAAAATATCTTTCAACGAGGAATCCAAAATAAGCTATGGTACAACATATAAACTTACTTATAAAGACATAAAAATCTGAGTCAGAGTACTAAACAGCATTAATACAGCAAGATTTTTCTTTACATCATCACTATGGGACATCAAACTTTTTCTGTGCACATTTCAGCCTCTTATTTCATGAACGTACAAACTTCCAAACAGCAGGTTCTTTTGAAGGTATGAATTTGAACAAAACCTTCAAATGCTGACAACTTATGGCATGTGTACTCAGGAAACTGAGTGTACAACTGCAAAGTAAATTAAAATAAGAAAAATAAAAATAACTTAAGACTTAACACTGCTGATCTTCAGCCTCTTTCAGGCAGACTTCAGTCATTTATTACTCTCTTTCTATAGATGATTTTGTGGCTCAGGAGAGGCAGGAAATTGCCTGTGATTTAGTGTTCAGCTCAGGGCTGATCCTGCACAGTGAGGAGGAAGCTGAGGAGAGCTGTCTCGATGCTGACACAGCGTGTTTAGACCCGGCTCCCAGCCCCCCTCTGTGGCTCAGGCAGCACTCTGGGGCTGGCCCCGCTCTCTTCAGCCAAGGCCTTCGCAGCACCTCGGCCAGGAAAGGCAGTGAGGGGTGTCTGGGGCTCAGTCACTGTCGAATTCCTCTATGGTCAGCTCCTCCTCCTCCATGATGGCCTGGGCTGCCACGGGCTGGGGCTGGCTGCCAGGCAGGTCACTGCCACTGCACTGGCTGGAGGGCAGCAGGAGCCCCTCGGGATCACTGGGGTCACTCTCGCCTGTCACGCTGTTCCCCGGCTCCGCATCGGCACCGTCACCCTCCCCGCAGAACAGCTCTGGGGTCCCGGGGTCCTTGTCACTGAGAGCTTCCAGCTTTAACCTGTGAAATCATCAGTGCAGCACTGCATGACCACGGACAGACAGCTGCTGCCTCACGGGAGTTCACACGGGAAGGACTGTCTGCCTTCAGGTAAAACCTCACTCCCACTGAGACTGCTGCACTGAGCTGTTTTAAGGGCTGTTTAGTAACACAATTTAAATTATGCTCAATTAGGATTCATGAAGGAAGCAAATACCTATATTTCTACCTTTGCAGCGGACTGAGCAAATGGGGAAAGATAACAAGTGTTTTCAGCAGGGAGTTACCCCTCAGATCAGACTTTCAGTGACACACAACTTATTAACGTAGATACAACCAGTAATCAGTATCCAAAGGTACGGTGCAGCGACACTTAATGGCATAAAGAAGTTACAATTAATTTGACAAGTTACATTGTCACTCAGATGAAGGGGATTACAAAGAAATATGCTGCTTAGGGGCACTCTCCTTCCTTAATTTTAATACAATTGTCAGGGAACAGGGTGGTTCCTGGAAATAAAGCTTGGAAACTCATAGTTAAACTCAGCAGCATCACCAGTGACAAGTAGGAGATGCTTTGTCAGGTGCCTGAACAAACTCTGTCCTGGGAGGAGATGACAGAGTTTGTCTCACTCCAGGTGTGATCTGGATTCTTTACCAGAAACAGACCAATTAAAACTCTTAAATTTCAGAGATGCCAAAGCCAAACAAACCTAACTGAGGCTCTACCATAGTAAATGATGTCCATGATTGAGTGGGCTCATGAGAGTCACAACACATCTTGTGCCACATCACCTCCTGAGCCCTACACAATCTGCAAGGAGGGCACATTAAAAAAATAAACTCACTAAAATATTTTCTACAGGGATACAATTGCTTCAAAGGAAGTTGGAACAATTCCCCGTTGTACTTTCCGTCTTGCACCTCCAGTGTGCAGGTGAACACGGAACGTTCAACCAAACTTCCGGATTATTGATTTGTGACATGATAAACAACAGGCAAGATGCACTGAACTCTTTGCATCAATTCACTTTTATTCTCACACAAATGTTTTTGATAGTAAAGGAAGCATTTTGTTCAGATCTAGGACAGATCTAATATTTGATACAACAGAAAAGAAAGTTAAACAAGGATTAAAAGCAGGACTTCAGTAAATCACAGACAATTTACTGTGAAAGGGTTCCCTATGAAAGGGTTCTTCTCCTTAATATAGTAAAGTAATGAAGCCTGACTTTCTTTAAGTATAGACAAGATTTAATCTTACCTCCCAAAATGCCTTTTCAGTGGCAGCCTCCCCACATCTTGGATAAAAGCAATCTGAGCTAAGAACAAAGAACCACCAGTATCATAGTAGGCAGATCATAATTAACATACAATTAAACATACTGGAAAACAAACAATTAATGTGCTAGTCAAGTATTCCTGCATATATCTGAAATATTTTAGATACCAAAACACTGTACATGCATTTTTGTAACTTTTTTCCTAATCTGTTACAGTTTACCACAATACTGACAGACTGCCTACACACAAGACCCTAAAAACCCCCTGACATTCATCCATTTCTATTTATGACACAGTTGTTATTCCACAGCCAACAAAATTAATTCATCCTGATGGCAAGGCCTTAGTTGAGACATGAAGCTTTTTATTAGAAACAATTAACACAGCACAACTGACCTAGCTGACTGAACAGTAATTTTTGAATTATGTGAATTATAAGTAATTTTTTCTGCATGGCTATTGGATTACCTCAGATTTTACTTTTTTTATGCACTATAAACTTGAATTTTGTTTATCTGGGAAAGGCTTTTTAAAGCCCTTTAAGTCTGGTACTGGAAAGGTATCAGTAAGCAACAAAGATCCAGTTATTTTTGCCCACTGGGTTTCCAAAGGTCTTTTAATCAATTCCTCCCGTAGATTTAAAATAAGCCCTAAGCCTAGAGAGCAACTTAATTAGTAAAGTTTGATAATCCTACCAGAACATCTTTCATTTTGGCTTTTACTAGAAGCACCTTTGGGCATCACCTCTATACATTTACCATAAGAATTTTTTCTTACTGAGGCAAAAGCATAGACAGTATCGACATTTTGGCTTACAAAATTTTTCATTGTGTTTCAATTGCCAAAAAAGAGTTTAAGATCGAGTTACACCCATCTTACCTTGGTTTCTCATTGGGTTTGCTAACATAGCAAGATAAGGCAGCAGCTCTGTCTGAAGGCACTCGGGGGGTAAACAGAAGCTTGAGAACAGAGATTTGGCAGCAAGGCAATTTTCCTGATACTGTAAAAGTTGGAGAGGGGGGAGAAGAAACACAAGTTAAAAAACCCGGTGGAGCACGATTATTGTAGATATCCTGTACCATAAAACACAGACCTTCCTCCTGCCTGCTAGATGACTACACACAAGCTACTGAGAAACAAGAAAATATAAGCAGCTGGAGTTAACATAGGCCAATCATAAAAATGGTAAAATCCTTTAGTTTTGCCTTTTGCTGTGTATATATATTTCTGGAAAGTATCTATCCTTTGATTACAGAATTTCCTGCCCATCTAGGCCAATACTTTTTGACAGATAAAGCAAGAGAAGCATGAGTTCAAATGTAAAAAAATCACCCAGACCTTTGGTATATCCTGAACAAGCTACTTCTCATGAACACAAACTGTAACAGCAGCAATTTGTGAAACTTACACAACAGTTCAATGTGTAAAAAGCTCACATTCAGTTCTAGGAATACTTTTTAGTATTTGAATGCTGACTGTTAATGTAGGACAGAGACTCTCCCTGCAGCATGTCAACTTGGACACAGCAATCAGGCTTTGGTTTATTTCCACATTAAAGGAGTGGTACAAATTGCTCTTCAAGCAACTGCTTTTTAGAAGCAGATTATATCAAAATAGGATATTTGACAAGTTTAGCACTGTGAGCAAATCTCATCTGTACTACTCAATAGTCATACCTTAGGAAAACAAAACAAAACAAAATTAAGCATTTACCTTTTTATTGATAAAAAACCACTGGGGTTTATGCAAGGGTCGGAATCCCATCCCTCCCTGCTGGTGGGCAAAGGCCCTGGATGTGTTGGAATGGATCACCCCTCTTGTAGCCACAGAGGCACTGTAGTTTTCCATCACAAGGCGTGTCTAAGAGAGAAATCGGGCACTGTGTGACCTCGAGGTGCCTCATTGGAACTGAAACACCCTCAGGAACTGCAGTGACACAACCTGTCCAGAATCTGAAAGTTTACATTACAGTGGAACTTCTGTTCAAAGCAGCTGAACAAAAGAGCTGCTTCAATTCCTTCAGGGGAAAGGCTTGTGGACGCCCACACATTTTTAGCATGAGTATTTTCTACTTAAAAATACTTTGTAGAACATTCCACAAACACTACAACCCACTATAATAAAATCCTAACAGAAGCTGGACAAAAAAGTTGTATTTCAGCATTCATTAACAACTCACTGTCACCCACATGAGCCCGCAGCAAACATTCACAAACGCAGTGAGATGTCAAAAAGCTCAATGTCAAAAAGCTCCATGTCAAAAAGCTCAATGTCAAAGTGCTTAAAAACAAGTTGGTACCTATAGAAAGATGGGACTTACACTCCAGTTACTGCAAAGGACATCAGCAGCACTCAGATATTCACTGGCTCTCACCACGTCGTCTATATCAGGAAAAAAGTCCACATAGTTCTGGTGGAGGTACAAATTAAACATGACTCCTGACATATGTGATTTTTCCACAATATCCTGTTAGGAAGAAGAAAAGTTCAGGTTTTACAGGTAGGTAAGGAAAAGCACCTAGTTAAAGTTATGGCACATGCAGATGTTCAGGGAGCTGGAACACAAGGTCTTTGCAGACACAAAGGGGGCTGGTTTGCCCCAGGGGAGAGGGACAGTGCTCCCTTCCAGGTGAATTACTGTGTAACCTGGACTGAACACACACACATTTGGATTAAACCACGTGATTGAGAATTTGCTCTGGCGTGTTTCCAGCCCAGCTGAACTCAGGGAGTAACGGCAGGAGTACCTCAGGCTGAATGAGCAACGTGTCTCGACGGAATTCTGACAGGTGAGCAGGAAGCTGAGGGAATTCTGCCTCTGACACTGGTTCTCCTACATGAGAAACATTGTTAGCAACTGTCAGCTCTACAGCACCCAAATCACAACATTTCCAGCTCCCAAAAGATCCTGAAACAGGCACAAATCCTTAACTATACAGTCAGTGTTACAGAGTCATCAACACACAATTGGTTACATTAAGCTCCACGGAACAAATGTAATTTGCCCTCACCCCGCTACTTCCATTCATTTGATTTTGGAACTAATATTGTGAATTACTACCAACTAGGGATCCCCAATTTAGCTGATTTCATACCATTGTTATTGACCAAACACTCCCACCAGACACCACCCTCAGCCTTACTTTAGCAAATCTAGCTATTAGCAGCTGACATGCTTTGCCCATTCAAAGGGAGAATAAGTCAAACTTCTCGTACTTTTGCAATAAATTATTTTCCCTAGAGCATGGAAAAGAAAGATGGATGCATCTTTGCCACCAATGGCTTGTATCTCCTGGTCTTCTGAGGTATCACATTTACTTTTCTTTCTTTCTTTCGATACTGCTGCTTCTTCACATTTTATTGTGGAGCTCCTTTTCTTCCTTGACCAAAACTCCTTCTCCAGTGAGCAGTCTATCAATTAAAGCAAAAATAAAATCAAGAGGAGGCATATGGATGCACAGAAGTTTTCCATTATACTGGTACTGCCAATGCTCTATATGAACCAGTAATAATAATAAAAAGAACAGAAAAGGTTACATAAATACAGGCATAAAGGGAAACGCATGTATTAGGAAGACAACCCAGTCACCCAAATTAGCATAATTCACTGGCTTCATTCCACTTCTGTCCCTTAAGCCACAGCTGAGGTACCAACTACTTTTTCTGAACAACAAACAACTGTCTTTAAAAAACGCATTCAGACTCATTCCGTCTAGTTCTGATGTTCCCCACTTGCCTTTGTTTAGAATTTCACCTTTATAAAGTACAAATGTATGTAAATTATATTGCAGTCACATCCTCTTCACTTATTAATTTGTCTTATATTTGCATTGTCTGTACAATATCCTCACTAAAATATCAGGTGGCAAAGAAAACCTTTCATTTAGGTGATTTTTCCAACAGCCTGCCAATGTTTTACAACCCACACAACGTTTTGAGCTTGTAGAAGTAAACCCCTTATTCTAGTGTATTTTCACCCACAATTTGATTTGGTGGCTAGTGAATGCTCCTTAGTGAGCTCAGAGAAATTATCTTTTAAATATTTGTTTTTCTTTTCTCCCACAATTACCATGGATCCTTTTTACCCATTATTAGTGGCACAAAGTGAATGTATCAATTGTATTTACATATATACACATGAAAAAATAAAATATATATATATATATATAAATGAATTCCACGTGCTCGGGAGATCAACAAGGAGGTGGAGTGTCTCTCAGATTTGCAATCATTCACCAAACAAATACCTGGACAACTAAAAATACTCTGTTCAAACACCTTCTCAATGTCAGAGAAAATGTGAGAAGAGAATGCTCTGTGTGGTGTGACTTCAGCAGACAATTCCAATATTTCACATACAAGAAGCTCTGAAGTCATATGCCTTTGATTTCTCCCAAGTCCTAACCCCCATGGTTTTACATTTCCAAGGTAACTTATTAAAAATTACACCAACTGGTTATTTTGAGACTATTTAGATTTTCTGGAGTATGTGGAAGCTGCTTAGTGTGCAGTACTGAGATACTGCAAATTTCTCTCAGGTAGCACCAAACTACTAACTAGTAATTAATATTAATGGTGATATTGCCATACTAAGAGGAAATCAGTATTTTTCTGATTAACACAGACCAATCCACACTTAGGATACCTGAAGGCAATATCAGAATAACTTAAGATGTAGAAACTGTGCTCTCTGCCTCATGTAACTTAAGAAACAATGCTCAATTGATTTCAATATACCCTCAACTTCCAAGAACAACACTCCTTCTTACAAAACGGACTTGAATCTACACTTAATCTTGTATTCCATGAGCATATTTTCTATTTCAAAAGTGGATAGGAAAAAAATGTGTGAAAGAATCAGGGTAATTGCTACCTCTAGTACACATAGCAGAAGACAATTGTTGAGTCCACTCCCTTATTTCTAGGTTGAATGTAAAGGCTGGCACCATTTCACAGTTCTTAGAATAAACTACACATGCCAGAGCACTGCTTTTAGAAATGTAGCTCCCATACATCAATTTCATAACAATGACTGACTCATGAAATGCTTACAAAATGAGAAGGATAAGAAATGTAAGAAGGAGGCAATGAAAATACCACTCTCAAATTAAGGTTGTCATAAAAACTTTAAACAGCAAATACAAACAGCAAAGATATCAAGAAGAAAAGAGGGTCTTTCACCAAATTAGGTCATCACATGCATTGCAGCCACTGTGTAGCCCCAGCCAGCCACTGAGCCCCAGTGACTCACTCACTCCCTCACACGCCCTGGGTCTGTTCCTGCTCCAGAAAAGTGTGCCAGAAATGTTGTGCACAGCTCACCCAGCCGTGCTGCAACACCAAACAGAGCATGTTCTCAGCAGAAACAGTCAAAGTACCGTTAACTTAACCGAAACAAACTTTTACCTTTCCTTGAGGAAAACTGAAGGCTGTTTATTGCACTTCTTATGTCACCTGAACAACCTCTGCAAAGCAGCTCCAGAGAAGCTCTGTCAAGGGCATGGTTTTTCTCTCTGTTCTACAAGGAAAAGCAACATTAAAAACAACAAAAAAGGCAGGAAAAGGGGAAATTGAACATGGCTGCAGATCTACACCACAGACACATAAGCATCCACTGTGTGGTCAAACCATGTAATGCTGCTCACTTCAAAACAATTAATCCATTTTTACACAGCCATATTAAAGAGAAGAAGGCACATAACTCTTTGCAAGCCATCATTCAACAGGATACTTAATTGTAATCAAAACATTTCAGGAATAACACAGGGTTTAAGTTCAAGACCTCTTCTGGCCTTGCCAGATACAACGAACCAATAGAATGAATTCTATTCCTGTTATTTGTTTCATATATTTATGTACTGTTATAAATTTTCAGAAGTAACTTTGTAGACTCAGACCAAGGATCCAGTGAAACTAATCTGAAAAACAAGGTATCTTTCCAGCTTGTCACTTGTTTTCTGTTGGAGTGAACAGTGAGGGTTTTTTTTGGGGGTGTGGGACTCTATAAAAGATAAAAGAAATACAGTAACAAAAATAACATATTTCAGATATAAAAGCGTGAAATCTTTTGGTCCTAGCACTGCACAGAAGTCAGCAGCTCTGACAACTTACCATCCCAGCTTCTGCTGCAGAGATTCGATTGAGAACTTTCATCATATTCGTTGGTGCAACAGGCTTGAAACTGTTCAATGTCATTAAAAAAAAAAAAAATCAATTAATTTCTGACTTCTCACTTATTTTAACCATGTTTTAATGAGACAAAAGATCTTACCTAATAGTGGATATACAAAGCTCCTCCAGAATTTCTCTTGGAAACAGTAGCCTCTGGTTGTTGTCTCCACTGAAGTTGTCAGAGATTATAAATACCAGGGGGCACCTGCTTGTACGAACAAATCTCCTGAAGTGAAAAACAAGCAAGTGTTGTGAGGACCAAACCCCATTTGCTGCCAGTGGCCCAAGATAATTAAAAACTTATTTTGTGCCAACCTGAGAATGTCGTGCAGACTGCTGGGGTCCCGGTAGAACTGGTTAGGAATGTCCTGCCCAAAACAAAGAGCTGCTGACACTCCATTCAGAGCAAATGTTCCCTCCCACAGACATCAAATTGTCACAGCACACCACATTGCTGCACATCTGTAATTCCTGGCTACCTTCCCTGCAACCAACCTGAATGCAGCTAATGCAGGAAAGAGCCAGAGAGGAGGGAAAGAATCCAAACCCAAAGCACAGCATGTCTTCATTACAAAAAACACTTATCTAAAAATAAATGCTTGCTTTCTGTCTCTGCTTCCTAAGAAACAGCCCTGGGTGATCACATTGCCTGCCAGACAGAGATTTACCCGGAGGACAAGCACTCCAGGCAGCTCTGCTGGGGAAGAGGGCACAATATACCGCATGAGGTGTGGCAGACTTACACAAGAAGGTGACTTTATGAAGACAAGTCCACAACACTCCTTAAATCTACAGCACCCAACTAGAATTTTCGCCTTTTTTGTCTTGTAAGTTTACAGACAACTTGACTATCAATTTCTAAAATTCCTCCCAGAAAAAGGAAAAAAAGGGTCAGAAAGAAATTGTTATTGAAATACATTCCTGAGCAAATACAAATAAAGTCTTGTCCTGTACCTGCCCAAAACCCCTTAGTCCACACCTCTGACCTAAACAACACGCCATGAAGGCCAGGGACTGAGTGCAAAATCGCAAATGTTTCTGATTGTGTTCATCCTCATCTGTCTCCTACACTATCCTGCATCCTTAAGGAACAGGAATAATGGGATTTTTTCCCACTCTTCCTTTTTACACACATAGATAATTCTAGACAGATAATCAAACAAGGGAACAACTTTCAGTGTTGTGTTGATCTCCTTCTTGATCCTCTGTTACTTATTGCTGAACCCAAGCCAGACTCCAATTCCTGACTTTTGGTTAAATGGTTCACCAACAAGTAGAATGTGATTCTCAACTGCTGTAGAGACTCAAAGAATAATAAAGACCTCATCTGCCCTAAAGCTGATGAACTTTGGGAAACACCAGTCCACCATCATGAGTATGTCAGTATTACAACATCAGCTACTGTTTCCAACCCAGTATTTCACAAGTTTTTACTTACTTCAATAAGAATAAGCTTTTTATCACTTCCTGAGGACTCCCCAAGCATCTGAAGCTTGTTATACTTATTTGCTCTTAATAGAAAATCTTGAAAGAGAGCTGCTTGGGCCTGGCTCGGGACTGTATGAAAACTGGAGTCTGAAAGAGAAAACTAATTAAAAATATGTATTCTATATTACACCCAGTGGAATAAAACACCCACAAGAACTAATACCCACCCACGCTATTTTCTGACAGCACTGCTGAAGAAGCCCTTTGGCAAACAAATACAGGAGAATTTTTAAAGGGTATAATTTAAGTGAGGACCCCAATAAAGACATTTACCTGTTTTTATTTAATTGGTTCAAGTGATATCTAGGCTATTACAGAGCTGTCTGTACTGATCTGAATTGTCAGTTATTTTGGAGTAAACACTGTAAAAAACCTAAATCCCTTTCCAGATAAAAGCAACAGAAAGATTTTTATTATACCCTAGGGAATGGATTTACAGAGACGTGGATCTGATTTCATAAGTGACAGAGACAAAATAAGCAAAAATATGGCATATATGAAAACCACAAAAGTAACTGGAACAGAAAAGAAAAGGGAAAAAACACAGAATACTTACCATGGCCAAACATGTTTCTTAACTCTTCCTTTGTAAAGTCTAAAGACAGGGGATTGGTCCATTCTTGCACCTGAAGGCCAAGATCTTTGGCCAGGATTTGCAGAGTTGCAGTTTTCCCACAGCCAGGGGGACCAGTCAGCAGCAAAACAGAGCCACCCTGACACAGAAGGACAGAAATAATTCCAAATGTGACCGATAAATAATGACAGTTGGCTGGAGACGAATATAATTCAATTTCTTCTATCATTTCTCTGGCAATGATTCTCTTTCCCAATGAAACCCAAGTCACATGTTTTGTGTTGGTGATTTACTTGCTGAGTATTCAGGCAGAGAGAGCCAGGCCAGGATCTGAGAGCCCTGTTCTGTTCTGAAAGCCCCCGGTTAGTTGGTCTAGCCTGGCAATTTATGCCTCTGTACCAGAGCAGCTCCTATCCATCCAGACCAAAAATGTCCTGGTACCCCAACCCACTGCAACTGGACACTTGCCAAGAGACCTAAAAATTACCCTGAGGTTTCAAGCACATTGAAGAGTTTTGATTTATGACTGGATGCCAGAAAATAATATTTCTGACCAAAATCAGAATCCACCTCTTACCAGCACAGGCCCAGAGCAAAAGTACAAGCTCTAATCTGTGTTCTTATCAGATTTCTTACAATGATACACAATCACCACCTCTCTCACTTTCTTTGAACTTGGAATTGTATCCAGCTCATTTGTACGGTTTGATACCTCTGGCTGCTCATTTTAGCATGTTTACCTGCTTTGGCTGCCTCTGAAATATGTGCTCTTTTAACCAGGTCTCAACTTCTTCAATTTTCTTTTTTTGCACAGCAAGGTCATTCTGAAACAAGGTTAAAATATGTGAAATTCATATACTGACCCCTTAGTTTCAAAAGATGAGATTCAAAGATAAAATACATGCTGACTGAAATACTGACAGACATGCTGGTGTGTGTTCCAGTTACATTTATGCTCTGCAGAGGCAAGTGCCACAGTTAAGGATGATCATCTCAATCTGTTTCCTCCAACAACCTGTTTTCCATTGTCTGAAGTTGGGAAATAAGGAGTTGTTAATTATTCTCGAAGTAAAAACACTGCAACCTTGCCTATTGGTGTCATTATGCTTCATAGCTACTGCTGGAGCCAGTGCTTTTTGCTCCTTCTTCTCTAATACTGCACAGGTTTTTGTAACCTTTGCAAATCCCAGGCAGGGGGGTTTCCCCAGTGCTTGGAGCAGATGGATGTGGCTGGAACCCAGACGTGGACTGACAGGAAACAACATCTCATCAGCAGCTTTACCTCCTCAGGAGGCCTGAGGGAAATGTGTCTCCTATACACAAAGAGCTCCTGGCAGTGAACAAACCAGACCAGCACCTTTTTGCTGTAGCAAAATATGATATTGTGGGAGCCTGACCAATACGAATCATGGACAGAAGCACAGCATGTTACCACAATGTTACTACTACGCTAGCTCTCAGAGCAAGCCCCACCTGAGTCTCAGGTTTGTATCTCTCCACCCAGGGCAGCTCATCCTGGGCCTGGCTCCAGCTCTGCCTGGACGTGTTACAAGGCAGATCCCCCACAGAGGGCTTTGCCCTTTTCCTGGGGGGAGCCCTGGCTTTGCTGTTTTCTGGCACGGAACTCAGGTCCTTCTGCTGCCGCCTCCGGCCTCTCCCAGAGCTGCCTCCCGGGGCCTTCACAGGAACACCGGAGCTTCCACAGAAGTCATCGAAGGGATGCGCCAGCCACTCTGCCACCTGGAGAACATAAACACACTGTGGGGTTGAAGCAGCACCTCCTCCCCTCATCTGGGCACACCAGTCCCTACAAAACGGCAGCTTTTTATCCAGTGTACCCTTGTCCATCCCTGAAGTGTCCAAGGCCAGCTTGGACAGGGCTTGGAGCAACCTGGGATAGTGGAAGGTGTCCTGGCCCATGGCAGGGGATGGGCTTTAAGGCTTTTCAAACCAAACCATTCTGGGATTCTGAGATTCTCCAGTATCAAAATAAAGCCTCCCCTCACATGTTGTGCCAAGAGTATTTTGCAGCAAATTGTCAAGTCAGAACAAGTAGAAAATTCCATAAACATACCAAACTGAAGAAATAAAATTAAATCAGGGATAAGAATGAAGCAGCAGCATCAGCTTACTCAGACTATGTTTACATTAAGGTCATGTTCATGTTCTCAGTATGTGGCTCTTTTTTTCCCCTCTTCTTCTCTAACACTTACAGTGCAGGCATTTGTGATTCAAAGCTGGAAACACATGGCAGAGAACAGTTATTGAGGCAGCACAATAAAATCAGGGATTGTTTCCTGTTTGCTGCACGGGGCAGCTTGGGCTGAGCTGTGACTGTGCCAGAGCCTGAGGCAGCAATAAGGAACCATTCAGCACTGAATTTGGGGTTTGAGGAGCTCCCAGCTGGAACAGGGGTGCAAACTTACACTCCAGAGCACTTCTCAAAGGCCCCAAATACTATTACTGGTAGCCCCTCAGTGCAGGGCTGAGACAGGCTGGATGGCAACAGAGCCCCCAGAGTCCCCAAAAAGGGCTGGGAAAACACACTTTACACATCTCATCAACCAACACAGCAAGAGCCAGGGGTGCCAGCATGCTCTGCCTGGAATGGGGTAAAACAACTCCAACAAGGCCCTGTTTGCAAGGTCCCAGTGGGGAATGAGGAAGGGGGGTCGGGCTGTTTCTGGGTTGAACAGAGCTGAAACCAGCCTGGCTCATCAACCCCAAGGGGAAACATCCTGAGAGGGAGGGGAAGATGTGGCAGAGCTGGGACAATCCCTGGGCAAAGGAACAAACAAATGACACCACTGAGAACTCCTCCAGAGCTGCGGAGCTGGCACAGCCTGGACACACCTGACTGACCGTCCAGCACTGTACACTAGAAAAGCCCAATCCCAAATTTTAAGGGCAGAATATTGTGACATATCCCTTCCTGTGGGTGTGCAGATTCCTCCCTGCAGCGGGGACACACTTCAGGGTCATTCCTCCAGGCCGAGCCAAAGAGATCTGGTCATTGGTCTGGGTGAGTGACATCATCTCTACTTAATAACTGGCTTTGCATTAATACAACTGCTGAAATATTCAGAGTCACAGAATCATTAAGGATGGAGAAGAGCTCCAAGATCAATGAGTCCAACCTTTGCTTCATGCTCACGTTTCAACTCTTTATATATGTCACCCCTCAGCACCCCGGAGGCCGCGTCTGCCGGGGCTCCAGAGGGCCGTGATCAGCACAAAGCCGTCTGGGGAGGAATCTGCACATTTACCCGCGGCGCCGCGAGCGAGGGGGTCCCTTCCCCACACACAGACCCCAACGTTATTCTGGGTGCAAAATAACCCCTGGCAAAGCAGCAGCGCCCACGCAGAGCCCGGGCAGGAACAGCCCGAGCGAGCGCCCCGCCCGGGACCCACCTCCGCCCGCCGTGCCGGGGAGCGGCCGGACATGCTGGGCGGGGGCACAGGGGGCACCGCGGAGCCCCTGCCCCCGCCGAGCCCTCGGAGCCTGGGGGGTCTCTCGGTGTCCCGGGGGGGTCTCTCGGTGTCCCGAGGGGTCTCTCGGTGTCCCGGAGGGTCTCTCGGTGTCCCGAGGGGTCTCTCGGTGTCCCGGAGGGTCTCTCGGTGTCCTGGGGGTCTCTCGGTGTCCTGGGGGTCTCTCGGTGTCCTGGGGGTCTCTCGGTGTCCCGGGGGAGTCTCTCGGTGTCCCCGTCCCGTCCCCCGGTCCCGGTGCCCTCACCCGTGGGCCCCCAGGGGTCCTTCTCCTCCGGCCGTCGCCGGGCTGCCCGCGCCGTGCCGGCCCAGCGCGGTGACGCCATCGGTGCGCGCCGGGGGCGGCGGAGGCCCCCCCGCACGTGTCTCCAGGGCGACCGCACCGCCATGAGGCGGCCGAACGTGCTGATCACCGGTGGGACGGGGCGCGGGGCTCGGACGGGGCTGGGCTGGGGCGTGGGACTGCGGCTCCAGCACAGCTTGGGGTCACTGGGGTCTGGGCGCCCATCCTGGGGTGGTTTGGGGTCTGGGGTCCAGCCTGCGGTAATTTGGGGTGTAGGGTCCCAACTCGGCTTGGTTTGGGGTCTGGGGTCCCAGTCGGGGTGATTTTGGATGTGGTTCCTGACGTGGGAGGATTTGGGGTGTCACACCTGTCCGAGAACTCGGGACGCTCCCCTCCCCCTCCCCTCCCATCCCATCCTATGGTTTTCTTTATCCCCCCCCGGTGTGGGTGACCTTCCTGCTCACGGTGGGGGTTCTCTCCCTGGTTTCCCGTTTTCCTCTCCAGCGTTGCCCTCCCTGGTTCTCTTTGGGGTGCAGCTTTTGGCCCTTTTCCCTCACACCCGACGTCCCCGGGCCAAAGGCCCCAGTTCCCCCGCTGGGAGGTTGTTGGGGGTCCTGCACCTCCTCCCTCACCCTGTCTTGTGGTTTTGGTCTCCAGGCACTCCAGGCGTTGGGAAAACCACCCTGGGAAAGGAGCTGGCATCCAGAGCAGGGCTGAGCTATGTCAACGTGGGGGACCTGGCCAAGGAAGGTGCTGGGAGACAGAGGAGTCACCAGAGCATGGAGGATTCTTTGTGCTGTGCAACTCTCTGCTTGTGGTGGGAGAGCTGGGGTGGTGCTGCCTGGAGAAGGGAAGGCTCTGGGAACACCCCAGAGCCCCTTCCAGGGCCCAGAGGGGCTCCAGAAATGCTGGAGGAGGACGTGGACAAGGGATGGAATGAAGGATAATGAAAAATAGCTTTCCACTGCCAGAGGGCAGGGTTAGAATTGTTCCCTGTGAGGGTGGGCAGGCCCTGGCACAGGTTGCCCAGAGAAGCTGTGGCTGCCCCATCCCTGGGAGTGTCCAGGGCCAGGTTGGACGGGGCTTGGAGCAACCTGGGCTGGAGGGAGGTGTCCCTGCCCATGGCAGGGGACTGGAATGAGATGAGCTTTGGGACTCCTCCCAGCACAAACCATTCTGGGCTTCTATATATGAAATCAAAAGGCAGTGAATTTTCTCTAGCAGGAGTTTCTGCAGCAGGGCCCTTGGTGTTCAGTAATAAATAACAACCTTACCCTTGCACAGATGTGTAACCCCAGTGTTCCCTCCCCTGAGCTGTGCCTTTTGTTTGCAATGGGACCCTCCTGGGCAGGGATGGCTCTGCCCCAACCTGCCCTGCTGTCCCCCTGGTCAGGATGGCTCTGCCCCAACCTGCCCTGCTGTCCCCTGTGGGCAGGGGTGGCTCTGTCCCAACCTGCCCTGCTGTCCCCCTGGTCAGGATGGCTCTGTCCCAACCTGCCCTGCCGTTTGTGCCGCAGGGGAGCTGTACGAGGGCTTTGACGAGGAGTACGACTGCCCCATCCTGGACGAGGACAGGGTGAGTCCCGGCCCTGAACCCCTCTCCCCTGGCCCTCCTGCAGCCCAGGGGAACCTGCTGTGTGCCTTTCCCGCAGGTGATCGACGAGCTGGAGGACAGGATGGGCGAGGGAGGGGTGGTGGTGGATTACCACGGCTGCGACTTCTTCCCTGAGCGCTGGTTCCACATCGTGTTCGTGCTGCGCACAGAGAACTCCTTCCTGTACGACAGGCTGCAGAGCAGGTGTGTGGGGGCACGCCAGGGCAAAGGGGGGCTGTGCCAGGCTGTGAATCACGGGTTCTCCAACACTTCTGCACACCTCACGCTCCCCCTTGGTGCTCTTGTGTTCCAGGGGCTACACGGGGAAAAAGCTGCAAGACAACATTCAGTGTGAGATTTTCCAGACTCTGTACGAGGAAGCTGTGTCGTCATACAAAAAGGAAATTGTGCACCAGTTACCCAGCAACACTCCAGAGGACCTGGAGAGAAACTTGGATCAGATCATGCAATGGATTGAGCAATGGATGAAGGACAACAACTGACTCGGGGTGAAACAGTGACTTTTGGGTCTCTTCCTGGGAGGGTTCAATAAATGGCATTCGTAATTTTTGTATAAGTTACCGTGAATTTTACTGTAATTGGATGTGGTTGGGGAGTACGAGAAGGTTTAGAACAGCCAAATTTGTGAGGGTTTGGAACAGCCTCTGAAGCTCCCTGGGAGACACACACAGGAGAACCCACACAAGTGAATGGAAGGATGAAAATGGCACTGTATTTCTCGGTAGAGGAGCTGTGTTCAATAATCGAGAACTCTTTCGACCTCACAATTAAAACCCAACCGTGAACTCCCCCAGGAGAAATGTAACATCCTGATAACTGGTGGCACTTTGGATTTCTAGAGGTGCAACAGTATCCTGAGAAGGGGTTAATCTAAAGCTGAGCTGTGAGACTGGAAACTGCTGCAGCCCGCTGTGTCCTTGGGTGTGAGGCTGATGCCCAGCAGGGCGGTGGTTCAGGTTCAGCAGGGCAGTGACATGGTGAGTTATTTTAAAATGATTCACAGAACTCTGGGAATTCCTTCGTGGGTAAGGACACGTGGGCTGTATCAGCACTGATGTGAAATGCTGAACAATGAAGAGCAATAAGCTTTCTTTTCTCTTTTTCTCTCTGTACTCCCCATCACCCATCCCAGTAGTGGAACACTCACATCACTGCAGGTTTACCCAGGAAATACATCCCTGGGCAGACCCAGGACGTGGCTTCAATGAAAACACTGGCAGCCATCTGTTCTAATTGCTTGTACAGCCTGGGTCCCAGCAGGGCAGGGCAGATAAAACCTTCCTTCACTGAAAAGCCTGCTTGGAAAGGTTCTTAAGGAAGTGTTTGCTAATAAACTCTTAATATACATGATATAAAATGATGTAAACCCACTTTCTTTAAGATTTCTGTTGTAAATAGTATTATTGCTAGGTATTTAAGATTATTGCAGATTGGGTATAGGGTTTTTGAGTGGGACTCACAGAGGAATACTGCATCAGCAACTTGGTATTATAAACTAAAATGACGATAAATCTGGAGTTTTCTGGCAGAACCTGACAGAGAAAAAGCACTGAGGAAACACAGGCAGAGTGCTTTGATCTTGGACGGCAGTAGGGAGCAGGTGGAAAGGAAAACCCCAATTCTTGGAGTGGCCGCATCAGGTCACCTCAGGTCGGGTTTGCGAGAGCTGCCTGACCGCCTGTGGGAGCTGCGGTGGGGTGGAAGCTGCAGGGGGAACAGGGACCCCTCCTAAAGGCGAGGAGAAGCAGCCCCACCTTCCGCTGCCGCTCCGTCCATCCCGCCCCGGGGCGGGACCGGCATCGCCCCGTCCCTGCGCTCCGGTGGGTGCGGGGGGCGATCCGGGGGTGCTCCGGGAGGGGAACGGGGCCGGGGGGCTCGGGGGGGCTCAGCGGGGCGCTGCCCCAGCCCCGGGTCCCCCCGAGGGGTGGGAGCGATGGTTTGGGCAGCCCCGGCCCGCCGGGGGAGCGGCCGCGCACCGACGGCTCGGTGTTTCACACTCCAGCGCTGCGCTGCTGCTTTACAGAAACGCTGTTCCTTTCCTTCTAGATAAAACAGTCCCTTTCGAGAGGCGCCGTTGGCATTGGCCGTGGTGAAGCGCCCTCGGTCAGGAAAGGGGAAAAAAAAAAAAAAGGAACAAGAAACAAACGCGAAACCAGGAGGAGAAGATGGAGGAAGGAGAAGAGGATGACATGACATGTGGAGACTTGGGAAACGGCCTCGGGAGAAGACCTGGAGGTGTTTATGAAGGGGAAAACTTACAAAATCCCTATTCCATTAGATCCAGGAAAGGATCTCGAAAGGGTTGTAATTCCCTTTTGTCAGCAAAGGGAACGGAAGAAAGTGATGCTGCAGCTTTTCCTGGTCTAAAAGGAAATACTTGTTATGATGGATCACTCAGAAAACCTGCTGCAAGTTCCACGAGACAGAACAGCTGTGGTAAGAGTAATTGGGAAGTTAATTATTCACCGGGGAAAAACCTGTGTTAGAAGAGCTGAGCCGTTCAGCTGCTTCGCAAATTGTCATCAAGTTTAATGAACCATTTGCCAAAATCCACGAAGGATTCCAGTAAATGCCTGCGCATCCTGTGCCTGCTGGGAACCTCCACCTTCCTCCCAGGACTTTACAGCATAATTGCTTTTCAGTGATCAAGGCTCTGGCCCTTCTTAGTGTGAAACGCCCGGTTTTAAAGTGCTAGTTTTTGCTTTTTAAAGTGACATTTAGCAAAGAGCGTCCTGTGGTGGGTGTATCTCTACATGCATACACAAAATTGAATGGCATTGCTTGGATTCCTGCTTTGTTTAAGTAACTTTAAGTCTTCTCATGTATCTTATTTAGAGCTTGTGGCTAAATATTCAAAAATCTCACTTGCAATTTAGATGAAATTTGTGAATTGGCTTCCTTTTGGGTTAAAAAGTTCTTTTCAGAACTTTTGTATTGGCATTTATCTTTTTCTTTGTGAAGGCAAGGCTGCTGTAAATACCATCAGGTGTAGACAGTGCTGTTCATTACACTTCAGCTGCTTTCCTTTACATTTTTAGTGGTTTGACTGGGTTATTTCTGCATCACTTGCTTATTTCTCTCCTTCAGAATAATTCCCCACTATCTACATGCCACAATAAGCTGAGCTGTCTTAAAACTGCCCCTGCTTCTAAATAGTGCCAGCCACTGTTGTATTGACTGTGGCTGTTGAAAAGTTACAATCTTAAAGTAATCTAAAAATTTTAATTATTTTTTAAATCAAGATGGATTTTTTCTATTTTTTTTCAAAGGAAAGTATAAAATATTTGTCCTTATTTTCTGTCTTTACCACTGACTTTTCTCCCCTATTTCACTTCTTTAACTGTGAGCACTGTGTTTGAAATTAGTATTTATGTATTTCTTAAATCTGTTTATTAGCTCCAGAAGAAAAAAAAAAAAAAACAACAAACCAAAAAGATGAAATTCAGCTCTGCATTTCATTTGTTTCCAGGTTAAAGCCAATTCTCATTTTTTTCCTTTAGATACTGTAGTATCTCATCATTCAGTATGTCCTTATTAATCCTACAGAATCCAATACTGAAATGTCCAATGAGGAACTAAAGCAACGACTTCAGGAAGCTCTAGAGGTTGGTAACAGTGCCAAGGGTGCTGCTCTCCAAACCTGCATTTTCTTTTAATGTAGCTAGAGGATTTGGCATGGCCAGAGCAAGGATCTTGGCATAGATCCAGCCTCTTGAAATTAGAGTGGTAGTTGGAAGCTTCATTAAATTCTACGGCAGGAAATCACGGTGTGAGGTGCTGTTTGTACTCTGGGGGTTTGTTGGGTGTATTTGGGTTTTTCTGAGGGGTGGGGAAAGTACTTTGAAAGAACTAGAGAACACTGAAAGTAATATACTTCTTCATCAGGTGTTATTTTTTTATTAAGCTTTGGGGCCTGAAAATCTGCAATGTAAACAGTCTTTGGCTTTTTAGTCTGCATTTTTGTTGAGAGGTAGTTACCTCCTACATTTGGGGTTACTGTGGTTAAATGTGTTGGTGTGTTGGCATCACAGCCAGCTGACCTCAGCTGTGAAAATACACAGTTCATCTGCTCTGTGTTCTCTAACCTCAGGGTTAGAGAAAGCCCCTGAAAAGAAGTCAAGGAGGTAAAACAGGGCAAATTCACGTTGCTGCTACAGTTGAATCTTAGCAGGATTACCTTGGCCTGTACTCAGTGTCCCTGTTCTGTTTTGCTTCAGGAAGCTGAAATTTTGAAAGTTGAGCTTGAAGCATGTCAAAGGCAGCTTGAAGGAAAAGATGAAGCCCTGAGAATCCTGCAGAGCATGGTAGGAGCCGTTCAGAAATCGTTTGGTACTTAGTGGTGATGGGAGGGAAATGAGAAAACCTTCCTGCTGCTCCTCATCAAAACCTCTCGAACCATGAGGTCTTCCCAGCACTGCAGTTTAAAACACTGAGTCTGAAGGTGTCTGCAGACGTGGCTTCTACAATGTTCTGCTTTTTCTCCACAGATCTAATGTGGTTACTGAGGAAAGCTTCACTGTTGTAGCAATTCTCACAATTTTACCTCTGAGGATCCTTCAGGATTTATCTATTTAACATAAAAATAAGGCCCTCCTCTGAGTCCTTGATGTGATAGATTTTGCCAGTGCCTGAAATCCTTCTGCAGATCCCAGGTGTTTTCAGTTGCTCCCCTATCCTTTGTCCTAGAGGGCAGTGTGGGTTAGATGTCAGGTCATTCTTTTGCTTGCAGCAGTCTGCAATAGTTCTGCTGTTCGCTGTCATAATGAACTCTGGTGAAATCAGTTCCTGCTTTTCTGCCTCCTTGCATAACCATTTATCCCTGAGCAGTTTCTACCCTCAGACATTTGCAGCCAGTTACACCTGGATCAACGGCTTAGCTGTGTTGTAACCAAGCCTTCTAAGATGGGATTTTCTGGACAAGCCCTGAAGAAGAACACGGTCTCCTGTTAAATTGTGCTGCATTTTTCAATAGGAGAGATTCTGGGACTGAAACACAAGTTTGTTGTGCAACTTGGTGACTTGAAATCAGAGCCCACTGGGGCTTACAAGCAAGTTGTAACGTTTGTCGTTCTGCACACTCCTGTTTAATGAACAGTGTGGACTTCTCTGTGTGTAAGAGTGAACATCAGTCTAAAGCCAAATTAAGTGAACTTAATGACAGTATTTAACTGGATTGTGGGTTTTTTCTCTCTCTTTTTTTAGGCAGTATTTAATAAAGCCACTAGTCACACAAAAGCAATGCTTCAAAAAACTGAGGAAGAAAAGAGGACTTTAGAGAAGGTAAGGGTGTGTATCCTTTGCACATGGAAGCCCATGGCTATTAATAAGGGATTAACAGACTGTTCATTTAAATCAGTGCAAACTGGCCATTAATTCCAGAGCTTTTAGGAAAGTGTTCTTATTCCTTTTTAGTAGAATGGGAAAACAAAAATCACTGTTTTGATCTGGACCTTCTTATTCCTTAGAGTGTACAAATAATACATAAAAATTACCAGAGTTCTTCTTGTACTTTCAGTTGGTGTTTGTTGTGGGTCTCAGTCATTCACAGTGAGTTGCCCAGTTCCTCAGGGATTGAGCTGAAAATTCCCAAGAAGTTTAGGAAATGTGTGCCAAGTTTTCATAGGGAAGGTGAGGAGGAGGAAGGTGGCATTGAGCTACTGTATTAAACTGAGTTTTGTGCTTTGATCCTCCTCCTGCGTGGCCTTCCCACAGATCAGGAGGGTGACAGGGAAATGTGACAGTGTGGGTTTGTTTTTGTTACAACCCACTGGAAGCTTTAACACAGTCCTGCTGTCGCACAGTCTGGGATCCATAGGTCAGTGATGCAGAAACTTCAGTGTCTGGCACCAGTTTTGTTATTAACACCCTCACAGATTGTCATCCTCACTGGTCAGTTAGATCTCTCTTCTTCCTTTCTTTGGGAAGCCTGTAATGTGCTGCTGCAGCTTTGTTTCTTTCCACAGGAAATAAACATTTTGCAATGGGAAATTGAATTTGATCAGGATAGATTTAAAAACATAGAAGACACGTGGACAGAGAAATATGACAGGTATTTTACTTGCACTGCTTATCTTTGAGTCTTTTTGTTTTCATTTTTAATTTCATTGAATGATATGTGTCATCTTTTTTTTTGTATTCCAAACTTGTTTCATCAGGTTTTTGGGGGGTTTTGTGTTTTCCTACTTCTCTGCCAAATTTTGGAAGATTTTATTTTTGTGCTAGTCAAGTTTGTACTTTTCAGTTAAAACTACTGGAATTGGTGTCTTGATTATTTAGCTTGTCTGTAGACTGGCTTTGCTAGGCTGAGCTTTCGTTTTCATCCCATTACATCAGCCACCTGGAGGCAGATTATCCTTATTTACCTTCAGTGTAAATGAGCATAGAAAACAATGGGGTGTGCCTGCATGTGGAAATATCATTTCCTGGTTAATCATTGCTTTATTTTCTTGCACTGTAGATTGGAGCATAAGTACAGGTAAAATGGAAGGATTTTGAGAGAGGCTGATCAACTGGTTCTTTGTTTAATTTAAAGTCACTCTGGCAAGAATGTGCCAGAGGCACTAAACTAATAAAGTGTAACAGACTCTGAAAAATGTGACCAGCAGACTCACCTATGTAAAAGTAGAAATTATATCTCCGAAGTCTCACCATCAGAGCTGTTATTGTCATTGTTCTCTTATCCTTATTGCTGATTTTATTATTATTCAGCATAAATTTTTATTTAAAATACTTCAAATTAGAATCCAGAAATAAGCCAAAAGCTTGCAAACTTTTCTTTTGTTGACTTACTTACACTTGTCTAGGGATGCATCTTGAAAAAGCCTTTGGCTTTCCTGACTGAGGAGGTTGGAAGTGTAGCTGCACAGTTTGGAACAACAAAACTGGTGCTGACTGTCGAAAAATAGAGACTTAACTTCAGAAAACTGAAAGCCAGGGGCTCAGCCTGCTTTCCAAAATGGTTTTCTTATATCTGAGACAGCAAGATGAGAACAGTGTGTATTTCCCTTTTTTTTTTCAGGTGAAATGATTCAGACTATTTAGTTTTGAACAAGGCCATTCATTTACTGACAGCTGAGGAGGTGCTCCAAAGAAATTGTACTGCTTTGACATTTAGGTCTTCAGATGCCACTGCTCTGTTCAAGAGGGAAATGCTAAAATACTTCACAGAAAAATGCATTATCAGTGCATATTGTATCTGCTCAGGTTGCAAGCCCTGAAGGCACAGCTTTTCTTGAAAACAGGGTACAAACTGCAGGAAGTTTGTAGAGCTGAGCTGTCACATGTCCAGTATCAGTTTAACTCTTTCAGGGAGGTTGGAAACTTCCAGCAAGTGTTTCAGAGGTTCATAATTACTGCTTTCTTTGAGTTTCCAAGGAGAAGAGGCCCCTGAACCTCTCTCTTCTTAAACTCAGAAGCTGTTGGCATTGCCTACTTAACACATGAATTATTTTGTTTTAGCATTCATTTGAACAGACCTGGATTAAATTGGCTGTGTGAGGGTGTGGTTTCATGGACAAGGTGGGCCTGTTTGAACAGCCTGTGGCATCTGAGAAACCTCAGGGTGACTGTGGAGATTCCTGGTTTTGCTCCCTCACCTGCACAACGAGGGCTGAGCAGGTTACACAGTCTGGAATACATAACCTGATGTATTAGCCCAGCCCAGGAGGACTGTCAGGGTGCTTTTTGGCCCCTGGCTACCAGATTTGCTTCTAACAACATACTACAGATTGTTGGTACAGATATTCTTACAGGAAAATATTACCATTTTTTCCGAGAAAAATGCTACAAGTGAGAAAACCACCGGTACAGTTTTCCGTAGATAAAAACTTGTCAAACCAAATACTCAACTCCTTTTACTTTTTATTTTTTTCTTCCATCTTTTCAGTAATCCTAATTTTATTTTGCAGAAATATTAGATACGATGTTTTAATGGGGTTGGTCTTTGAAATTATTTGAGTGCCTGTTTTAAAGTTTGGTTTTCTTTACAAGGTAACTAAGCCTTTTTTTCTAACTTCTGCAGGATATACTGTGAGAATGCAGCTTTTAAGGAAGCACTGAAACTGAGGACAGAAGAAATTAAAACACTTAAAGCTGAAAATGCAAGTAAGGCACCAACAGCTCTTCTTCTTGATGAGTTTCTCAGGATTTAATGATTTAGCTATGAAGGAAGCTTCTTGTGGGGAGAAGTGTGTTTTGAGTGGCACCTGATGTCAGTGGACATGCAGAATCCCTCTTTAAACTGGACAGGAGGTAATAGCAGCCACTGGGTCAGAGGCCTCCAGTCCCTTTCCCTTCTTTTTGCCTCCCAAAAAGCTTTAAAATAGCTGATTTATATAATTATTTCCCCGGTGTTCTAACAGAGCAGCTGCCTGACTTGTGAGTGTGCACTGAGATGAGCCCTCAGACCTGAGGCCCAGTAATACATGAAATGATGTCTGGGTGGGTCAGTATTTCTGGGAAAACACAGAGGGTAAAACAACTGGAATATGATTTTGTACATTGTCTCATCATGTTCCAAGACTGATGCTTGAACTATAGAATGCCTTCCTTTGGCTGCAGTTAAACTCGGAAATTAAGAAATCAGAGCAGCAGATTTCTCTAATCTCTTTATTTGATTTATTTTGCAGTCCTGAATCAGCAGTGCTTGGAATTCCTTGCAATGCTCAATGTGAAACAACAGAAAGTTGTTCAGGAGAACATGTCGTTGAATAAAAGAGACATCACTGATTTTACGGGTCTTGAGGTAAGTATGGCTTATGTGTTTTTCAAATTAGGTGGTTCAGAGGTATGTTTGTATTCAAAACACATAGAGAAAATTTGCTTACTTGTTATGTATCTCTTTATTTGGAACCATTTCTAGCTAATTAGTACTAAATTAGCTAAACCGCATGCCTGCTCATCAGTTTTCTGCTTTGTGGTCTGCCTTGTGAAGGAAGAGGAGACAGAAGGAGCATCAAGCAGTTTTTCACAAGCCATGATGCTTCTTTTTCTTCCTGACACTTAAACCCAGTTCCTCATGCCTTACTTAGCACAAAAGTATTGGATTGAGGCTGCGGGGAGCAGCACACCCAGGCTCTCAGGTTTTGTCTGGGAAACACCAGGAGCCAGAAGCCATCCCCCAGATCTCCTGCCCCTTGCTGCCCCTTGCTCTCACCCTCCCTGTGCGGTGTTTTTGGTGGTGCAATGGGACGTCTGTGTGGTGGGTTTGGTGGTGGTTTGGGTGTTGTTTTCAGTGGTGGTTTTGGTGGTAGGTTTGTCGATTTTGGTGGTGGTTTGGGTGGTGGTTTTGGTGGTAGGTTTGTCAGTTTTGGTGGTGGTTTGGGTGGTGGGTTTGGGTGGTGGTTTGGGTGGTGTTTTCTGTGGCAGTTTGGGTGGTGTTTTCGGTGGCGGTTTTGGTGTTGTTTTCAGTGGTGGTTTTGGTGGTAGGTTTGGCAGTTTCGGTGGTGGTTTGGGTGTTGTTTTTGGGGGTGGTTTTGGTGGTAGGTTTGTTGGTTTTGGTGGCAGTTTGGGTGTTGTTTTCGGTGGCGGTTTGGGTGGGGTGTTTAACGGGTGGCTCGTTTTGGGTTTTCAGCTGGCAGTTCTCGGGGCCTGCACCTGCAGCACGTCCGGGGGGCAGCCGTGCCCCTGTGCCAAGGTGGCAGCTCTCACCAGGAAGCAGCTCCTTCATCTCAAGGAAGAGGTAACAATGCCTAGAGTGGGGGGGAATAGGGGTTGGGGTGCTCAAAACCCAGCAAACTCAGAAATGCTCAGCCACCACTGACACAAACTCGGGTGTTTAAAAGCCAGAAGGGAAATCACAGACAGTGTAAAGTTTGCTTGTGGTGCTTGTGATGCCCTAACTTCTGCTGGCAGAAAAATTGTAACTATTTCTATTCGGCTTTACTAGTAAGAAAAAAACAACAACAAAAACATCTTTTGCATTCTTTTTCCTTCCTCCCATATTTTTTATAAAAGAAAAACACTCCCTAAGTGTATGCACTCCATAAATGTACACACTGTGCGTGTGGACTGCCACTGACCTTCCTCCTTTCTTCCTGGCAGTGCATGCCACCCCTCCCTTGGGTTGGCATCAGCACCCACAGCTATGTCAGGAGGCTTATCTTGCTGGAAAATATATGTTTACCTCGGGCTTAAATCAATAATGTGACTTTCAAGCTCTTAAATTTTTTTTTTAAATTTAGTGAAAATCTGTGAATTTGGAATTTTTGTTTTGTCGTTGAGTCTGGAAATGTGGAAGCCTGTTGTTTTGGTCCTGATGAAGAAGTTCCAGTTGACTTACTGGTTTTGAAAATAAGGACTGTCCTGTCCCTTTTGTACCAGAATTATTATCCTTGACATAGGTTTCATTGTCTTTGCTCCCTTTGCTCCTGGCCCAGCAGGCACAGGACATTATTGCCCCCCCTCAATCTCCTTTGCATGTGCAGAGATGAACAGAGATAAACACTGAGAGATGATTGTCTGTGTAGATGGCCAGTGGTTTGTGCATATGTAGAGAAAAGACTTAATACACATGTCAAAATATGTCAGGAAAACCCTTCATTTGGTTCCTACTACTTCCTTTTTATTTACAAGTTGTCTGTGTCTTGATACATGCTTTAAATCTGCTTTTGCCTTCAAGTTGCTTAAAGTACTTTAAATTTCCCCTGGGTTAAAACCAGATTGAAAATCTGAAGAAGAGTAAGGATGAAGCGTTTCTCGTGGCAGATGCCTTCAGAATTGCCTTTGAGCAGCAGCTGATGCAGAGGAAGGACCAGGCCCTCAGACTTGCAGAAGGGATAAAGATGAAGAAGGAAACTAAATTTGCAAACTGGAGGCGTCTGAGGGGCGCTGGTACGTGGGCCAGCCAAGGGTCTGGGAGGGTTGGGTGGAAAAGGAGGGAGGACGGGGCTTGAGAACCTTCTTACCCTGTGAGATGTGTGGCTGCAGCTCATCTGCTGGTGGGGGTTTATGAAGAGTCAAGAAAAAACAAAGCTGTGAATACTCACTATGGTATTAGATGGTGTGTTGTGTCACCGAGGAATTTCTGCTGTGAGTTTTATGTGTAAAATGCAGAGTGTGCAGGTCCTGTAGGACACTGGAGCTCCCAGTCCAGGCCTTTACTGCACCCTTTTTAAAAATATATGTGTATAATCTCCACTATCTAACTGAAAACATGATGGAATAAATAAGCTGCTAAAAATAGCTCCTAGCCTATTATTGCTAGGATGGCAATAATATCTGGCTGTTAAAGATGCTTGTTATAACAACAGCAGAGAAAAGCCAGGTGGAAGGAGATGGGACTGGATGAACTTTAAGGTTTCTGGTTGGTTTTTTTTTTTGGTTAGGGTATTTTTGCTGGTGGTGGTTTGATTTGTTATTTTTTTTTTTTTTGTTTTTAAAAAACAATTTAGCTTTTTATTTAGCTTTTGATTATTATTCTTATACTTAGTATGTTATAGAGTTACAAAATCCTCTGTAAAAGAGGAAGAATTTGAATCTGTAAAACAGGATGAACTCTAATAAACCTTCTATTCTTTAAAAAAAGGGATAAAAAGAACTATTTAAGTTCTTAGGTCCTGGTCAAAACCATTGCAGAATTTAGGAATGGGACATAAGGATGTATCTGTGTTGGTAATTGACCTGCAGCTGCCAGGATTAGAAGTTTGATGGTTTTGCCAGAATCTTTGAGCACTCTTGGGATGTGGTACTGCAAAAACAAACACCCTGATTTCCCTTATAGCAAAAATATCACTTTCAATTTCTGTAATCTGGTGCATATGTGCTATAACTTTAATGTATTGTAATGTTTTTAGAAATCTTACAAATGGCCTGTGTCAGAGAATCTTTGTTTTTTTTCACGCTACTTACTGTTTAAAAACTTAATTACCATGAATTCCGCAGTTCATGCACTTTGGTTTTCTTTAGAGCGCCTCAAGTTCCAAGCCAACGAGAACAATCTGGGTCAGGAGCTGTCCAGCCTGCTCTCCTCGGGCGGGGACTGCAGGAGGGTCGAGGAGCTGGACAGCCCCCAGGAGATCCTGAAGATGCTGATAGATCTGGTCAGTATTTTGTTCAAACGTGTTTTGAACATGCACAGTGCACAAACAGCGCCTTGTTTATTACACACAGCTGAGGAAGGTCCCTCTCTCCTCTCTCTGTTAAACACCCGCAGGTGAACGACAAGGAGGAGGCGCTGGCCCACCAGAGGAAGGTCAGCTACATGCTGGCCCGTGCCCTGGAGGCGAAGGAGGGTGTTTTGGGACGGGGAGAAGGGACGGGACCGTCGTGTCCCGCTCACAGCTGTGGCCACAGCCCCTCTCCCCAGAACAGCATCCCCTCGGTGCCCAGCTCGGACACTCACGGAAATCCTGCAAAACCCCTGCGCAAGGCGCTGTCCTGGCCCTTGGGCAGCGCAGGGCGGGCAGGGCGGCCCCTCTGTAGCCACTTGTGGGACCAGGAGGGTTTGTAAAAGAGAAACACTTTGTGGAAGTGCCACAGGCCGCCCCATGATTGCGTCAGTGTGAGGGTGTGATGGCCGGGAGGGCCCGGGGACCATCGCTGTGCTGAGAGGGGCAGGGTTGGCCAATGCAGGGGTGATTTAAAACTGGGTGGTGAGTTTATGGGCTGCCTGAGCCCTCCCCTGCCCTTCTCTGGCCCCACACTACCTGGTGACAGCACGAGAGAGGTGTCACTGTGTGGGGGGGATGTGGTGTCACTGGGGAGGGATGGCTGTGGTGTCACTGGGGAGGGATGGCTGTGGTGTCACTGGGGAGGGATGGAATGTGGTGTCACTGGGGAGGGATGGAATGTGGTGTCACTGGGGAGGGATGGCTGTGGTGTCACTGGGGAGGGATGGCTGTGGTGTCACTGGGGAGGGATGGTTGTGGTGTCACTGTGTGTGGGGGGGTTGTGGTGTCACTGGGGAGGGATGGCTGTGGTGTCACTGGGGAGGGATGGTTGTGGTGTCACTGGGGAGGGATGGATGTGGTGTCACTGTGTGTGGGGGGGTTGTGGTGTCACTGTGAGTGGGGAGGTTGTGATGTCACCATGGAGTGGGGATATGGTGTCATGAGAACCAGCAGGGCTGACAGAGCAAGAGGGACATTTTTGAGAGCTCTCTAAACACACAGAGCCAGGTTTAGAGAGGAGGTGTTGTTTATTCTGTGGCGGGTGGACAGTGGACGTTTCCACAAATCCAGCACACTGACTGTCTAAAGCTGTCACTGTTTATACACTTCAGCAAACAAAGGTGTTAATGTCCATTGGCTGCAAGATACATAGTTGTGTTGTTAATTACAGAAGGACATGATCAGTTAGATTGGAAAAGACCTCTGAGATCACTGAGTCCAACCTGTGACCCAGCACCACCTTGTCAACACACCATGGCACTGAGTCCACACCAGGCCTCTCCTTAAACACCTCCAGGGATGGTGACTCCACCACCTCTCTGGGCAGCCCATTCCTTTATATTTTATATTCCATTGGTTAATGACTCTCTCACTTCCGCACGGAGGGGCTGTGTGACGTCACATCCGCGGGCGGCAGGCGCGCGAGCCGGCTCTGCCCCCTGCGCTGTCAATCACACCGCCGGCCACGCCCCTCTCGGCCCCGCCCCCTCAGTCACACCGCCGGCCCCGCCCACACCGCCGGCCCCGCCCACACCGCCGGCCCCGCCCACAGGCCACGCCCATTTCCGAGTGAGGGAAATACAAACATGTTGAAGAAAGCCGAGACAAAGGATTGTTCTGGTTTTAAAAAAAAAAAAAAAAAAAAAATCCGAATGCAACCACCTTGATTTTGAAATTAAACTATCTGTTATGATTTCTTCAGCCCGGTTCTGAGATCCTGGTTCCCAGATTCAGTTTCCGAAGGGCAGTTAAGAAAGGGGGAGGTGATTTTGTCACGCTTAGGTGCTAAGTTACTTTGCACTCCGTCTCAGTTGGTGCCTTCTCAGACAGGTGTGTACGCTACTTATGTACTGAGATAGTGCTTACTGGCCTAAAAGAGAGAGACGGTTTTACAGAAATCTTTCTCTCAGGCTCTTCATCTTATGTCCTCACCACCTCAGCATAATGTTTCCTGTGGGTTCTGATTATTTAGGGTCACACAACTGCACACGTTGGCCCTTTATTATATTTATTTTTGGTATTGTCTGGAAGAGGTGCACAGACTGCAGCAGAAGATTTCAGTGTGTTCCTGTAGCTTCTCATGGACGTGACAGACATCCTTAAGGCAGCTGGTGATGTCAGGGGCACAGCTGGCAGAAGGGTGAAGGCTGCCAGCAGACTGAGGGGCAGCAGACATATGCTTTGAACTCAGGTGGCCCCAGAGGCTCACAGCTGGCTCCCAAAACTGGGCCTTGTCAGTTCTCTACATTTTCTTGTTTAAAAAATACTGCATGGTCAAGACATTTCTAGGTAATGAGTGAAATTTATTTTGTCACTGAACCCATATACTTCAGGAAAGCAGTTATATTTCTTTCTGACATACGTGAGACTGGAGGAGTTACAGCACCACAGACCATTCCCTGCCGCCATTCTCCTCCAGTAATGTGTAAGAAGCTTTTCAGACCATCTGTCAGATTACAAAATATTCTCTAAACCCTTATTTGTTTATATTTAGTTCTACCCTGTAGCACTTCTTGTGTTCCTAAACCTTTTCCTTCAGTTTGCTAGTGGCAAACCATTTCATATTATTAAGTCATAGGCCTGCAGCAAAGTATTAAATTATGCATATGTTTACTTACATTCTTTGTTTACATTGCATGTGGAGATCAGAGAGTGAATAGAAGTTCTTAAGATGATTCACTCAACTTCCCTTGGGTGTACTGGCTGTAATGGTTCACAGTGAGCAGATCTCTCCACCCAGCATAATGAAACTCACAGTCTCCAGGGCAACAAGTAAATTTTCTGTGTTGGTTGAGAAAGGTTTTCTGAAAGCAAGACTTTTCAGTCTCTTTATCCAATATTTAAATGACTGTACTAAGATCTGATCAAGCCAAACTGGTATCAAAGCACAAGGCTGAATTAAGATAACCATTGATGTTGTTATGGAGGAGAGGATTTTTCTTCACTGGAGGATAAGAATCACTGCACCTGAAGTGATAGACTGGTTAAAAGAAACGATCCTGTTAGGAAAACACAAGTTAAATTAGATCACAGCACTCTTGCTGCAATAGTAAAGCCACAGAAAACCATCAGTATTTAGCAGTTATATCAATAATTAATTCTTGGAAGTTGTGAGCTGGAAGTCATTTGATCCTAAGATCAGGAGTCCATTATTATCTCTATGTTTTCTTCTAAAAAGGTAACTTCATATGAGAGATATCTCTGGAAACCCAAGAGGGCAAATGCTGTATGTGTTCAGCTAAGATAAAACACAGAATCTGAGGTTTATGTTTAACCTCTTTGATGTCTTTAACATTCCTGTGTACTACTTTAAAATGTGCAGTCAGGCAAGGTATAATTTTTTTTCTCTGCTTCTCCTGGAATTTCAAGGATATCTCTCCACAGCCAATTGCTTTACAGCCTTCAACATATGGTATTCTTAACACATAGATTGAAATTATTTCAGGAACCACTTGCAGATAAGTCTCCCTTTATATACTGACAGAGTGGGAGAGTGACTCCAGCCCTCAGCAGCAGAAGGCTGAGTGAGCTGGGCTTGTTCAGCCTCAAGAAGAGGTGACTGAGAGGGGAACCTCATCAATATGTATTAATATCTGAAGGGTGGGTGCCAAGAGGATGGAGCCAGGCTCTTCTCAAGTGCCGAGAATTAGGACAAGAGGCAACAGGCAGAAAGATGCACAGGAAGTTCTAACTGAATATCTTTTCTGTGTGAGTGACCACACACTGAACAGATTGCCCAGAAAGGTGTGGGGTCTCCCTCACTGGGGATATTCCAGAACCCTCTGGGCACAATCCTGTGCCCTGTGCTGTGGGATGGCCCTGCTGGAGCAGGGAGGTTGGACCAGATGCCAGCAAAGAGCCATACTCACACGTAGTGTTTGTTTTTGTGGATCTAAAGGGGAGGTCAGCTTTTAACGTGAGCTCATGCTGTTCTTGAACAGCCCAGCCTCGCAGTGGAATTGAGAAAGAGAATCTGTGCACAAGCTCTAATATGCTTAGACCTCACAGGACAGAAAAAATACTAGTTATGAGATCATACTAATTGCTAGGTAATTGGCACAGTAATTAGTATATCAACTGTGCTAGTTAATGGCAATACCGTTTCCTCCAGAATGCAATCTTCATGTCTTTTTTTTTTTTTTTTTGTCATTGGCATCTTGTGATCAATTAAAAGATAATTTGTAAATACAGTTTGTTAATTGTGAGCAGTGTAGGCTCCACTTGTTAGACTGAGTTTTGTCCTCTTCTCAGTGTTTCAAGTACTCCTTAAATAGAGCAACTGCTCCAAATAATTGTCATTGGTGTCCAGTTTGGCGCCAAAACACAGTTGATGTGGTGCTTATAACAAATCTTTTTGAAAGTATTCAGCAATTACTTTCAGGATTTTTTACTTTTAGAACTTTTCTTAAGTCTGCTTTTAAAAGGTGTTTAATATTAAAACTCCTGAAATATTGCCTGAATGAGTGTTACAAAAATACCTCTTTTTTTTTTTTTTTTGTAATATTTTGTTCGGTGAAAGTCACAGTTATATTTTTACACTAAGCTTTTCATTTTAATGGCGAATAAATTTCATTATTGAATCACAAGCGGGTAGCTACTTGGCTCACGTTTAATGTCAAATAAAGCAAGCCTCCAATATTGGTGTATATCAGGTGCATATTCACTTGACAAGAACAATTCAGTGATTTATTGTAAATGGGAAGAATTATGATAATGTGCTATGCATTTGGACAGCCACAGGAAACATTATTTGTCAGAGAATAGCTTTCCTATCAAGAAATGAATAAATTTCAGGAAAATATGGAGAAAGAGACAGGTGGATTTCTGCCCATGATGAGATTCTGGTTCATTTTCTTCAGGCTAGAACAATGCATTCACTCTGTCACTGGAAGTGGCTGTCATGTATAGAAGTAAAAGCAAGAGCAGCAAGATGCTGACAACCCACACATCTTTAACAAAGTGCAGTTAAATTAAATAGTTCTGTACAGCACTTTTGCATCAGTAGGAAACTTGAACCATATTGTGCACTAAAAACAAAAGTAAAAACACTAAGGCTGCTGTAGTGCAGCTTTTGCTTAAGCCTCCAGCTTTCCCGATCAGAAAAAATTATATTCCTTTTCTAGTATTTGCAAAGTAATGTATATTTTCTATCTATCTATCTATCTATCTATCTATCTATCTATCTATCTATCTATCTATCTATCTATCTATCTATCTATCTATCATCACCTCAGATCTTCTCAAAGAGAACTTTCACAAACATTGGTTTTATCTGGATACAGGACACATACTTAAGCCTAACCAAAGTGGTACATTGATTTCAGACTCAACCTTTCCTTGATTACTGCAGATAGACCTAATCAGAAAGTCCTTCTGGAGTATGGGTAGGGTAGATGTAATCCTCAAACAGAGGACCCTCTTCTGGATCTCGCTGTGTCAGAGATAGTTTCTATTGTCTTCCTACCAGTCTGTTCCAATTATTTTGGAAAGAAGAGATTTCTAGCTGGTTTTGATACTTTAAAAACCATCTCAATCAGACCTGCTCTGAGTAAGTTTGCATTTCACAGGGGCAAATAAGTATCCAAATGTCAAAAAACTAAGCCAAATCCTTCTCCTCAGGATGATTCTCACAGTACATTCCCAAATTCCCTGCCTAGCGCTCCTTGTCCAGTGGGGACAGGAGGTCCCCGTGGTCCAAGGATAACAGCAGCTCCTTGGAGGAAGGGAAATTCGGTCGCAATTTCCCTGGTTAGCAAGGATCTGAATGCAAATTTCTCTCCATCATTGAAAATGCTCTCAAAAATGCTAATGAAAGTGCTGGGAGAGACCCTCCCAATTTTTCCACTCAGTGTTTTTCCACTTTGTACGAACAATTAAATGTTCATGGGGTTTAGGTGAAGGAGAGAGTGAATTTGCCAAGATGTGGTTGAGGTGCTTGTTTGGAAAGCCATATTTGAATCCCTATTCTAATGAACATTTAATTATCCTTCTGATAGCAGACAAGCCGTGGAAGCACTTCCATTCAGTCCTCCCCCAGTCCTTATGATGGGCTCATCAGGGAGCCTGGGCATCTTCAGACCCAGAACACAACAAGTAGCAACACTCATGAAACGAAACACTGAGAAACTAATTAAGGTTTCAAAACCTTTCATGGTCCCGATTTTAACAGCCAGTAGCCTGCCTGCCATTCCTAGAGAGCTACAGAGTTGCTTCAGTGCTCGCAACCACTGGAATTTGTCCGGGTGGGTTCTGAACGTCTCCAGAGAGGGAGAATCCACGATCTCCCTGGGCAGCCTGTTCCAGTGCTCTGCCATCCTCACTGGGAAGAGGTTCTTCCTCATACTGAGGTGGAAGTTCTTGTGTTTTAGTTTATGGCCATTGCTCCTTGTCCTGCCACGGGACACCACTGAGAAGAGTTTGTCACCATCCCCTTGGCACCTGCCTTTGAGGTATTTGTACATATTGCTGAGATTCCCTCTCATGCTGCTCTTCTCCAGACTAAACAGGCCCAGCTCCCGCAGTCTCTCCTCATCAGAGAGGTGCTCCAGACTCCAGATAATCTTTGTGGCCCTCTACTGGATCCTCTCCTTGTCTTTCTTGTGCTGAGGAGCCCAGAACTGGACACAGCGCTCCAGATACGGCCTCACTAGGGCCAAGCAGAAGGGCAGGATCCCCTCCCTCGGCCCGCAGATGACCTGCTGACCTGCTCCCGGACACCCCGGACACCCCCGGACACCCCGGACACCCCGGACACCCCCGGACACCCCGGACACCCCGGACACCCCCCGGACACCCCCGGACACCCCGGACACCCCCGGACACCCCCGGACACCCCCGGACACCCCGGACACCCCGGACACCCCGGACACCCCCCGGACACCCCCGGACACTCCGGACACTCCGGACACCCCGGACACCCCCGGACACCCCGGACACCCCGGACACCCCCGGACACTCCGGACACCCCGGACACCCCCGGACACCCCCGGACACCCCGGACACCCCCCGGACACCCCCGGACACCCCGGACACCCCCGGACACCCCCGGACACCCCGGACACCCCCGGACACTCCGGACACCCCCGGACACCCCCGGACACCCCGGACACCCCCGGACACTCCGGACACCCCCCGACACCTCTGCCCTCCGGGCCGCCCGGGCTCGCTGCTGGCTCGGTCCTTACAGCCCGTGCGGAGCCCGGAGCCGGCCCGGCCCGCGGGCAGGAACCGCGCTGTGCCCGCTGAGGGACCGGCGAGGAGCGGGGCCGGACCGAGGCTGCTGCGGGGCGGAGCGGGGCGGTGCGGGGCGGAACGGCCTGGAGAGGGGCGGTGCAGGGGCGGGGCGGAGAGAGGCGGGGCGGGGCGGGGCGGGGCGGAGGCGGAGCAGGGCGGTGCGGGGACAGAGAGGAGCGGAGCGGGGCGGAGCGGGGGCGGAGCGGGGACCATTCGGGGGCGGAGCGGGGACCATTCGGGGGCGGAGCGGGGACCATTCGGGGGCGGAGCGGGGACCATTCGGGGGCGGAGCGGGGACCATTCGGGGGCGGAGCGGGGACCATTCGGGGGCGGAGCGGGGCCGTGCGTGGAGGAGCGGGGGCGGAGCGGGGGCGGAGCGGGGCGGAGCGGGGCGGAGCCGAGGGGGTGCCGAGGAGGTGCCGAGGAGGTGCGGGGCCGTGCGTGGCGGAGCGGGCCGATGATCTCATCGGCGGGCGCCGCGGCGGGAGCAGGAGCGTAGGCAGGTAGGAGGGCAGGCAGGCGGGCAGGCAGGTATGCGGGCAGGTAACGCGGGGGAGGGACGGCGCTCGGGTTATCGGCGGGGACACCGCCTGTCCCTCGATCCCGGCCGGGGCCGCGGCTCCAAGTGTGCCCTCCTTGCCTTGTCCCCTTCCCCGGCTCCATCCCCTGCCCGGGCCGGGCCCCGCAGAGCAGAGCCGGCTGTGCCGGCCCCGCAGCTCTCCCCGCCCCGCAGCGGGGTCAGGATGCAGGACAGGGGCGATGTGCAGCCACAAGTACCTGCCGCCTTTTGTCGCACAGCTTGAATCAGTGCCCGTCTGCTGGGCCTCTGGTTTCCTGAAAGAGCTTTAAACATCGACCCTCTCAAAGCTCATTGAGCTCTTCTACTCGTTGGCCTTTTTAACACTCGAAACATGTGGGTGAAACTCGTACTTTAATAAATGGTGTTGTATAATTCATCCTAGGATTTCGGCTCAGTTGTGTGTTAGGTCCTTTACTCAGTTTAATACTTAGTTTTGCAGAGGTCAGGTTGAAGGGCTGAGGTGGTTTGCCATTGTCAGCATTGGGAGGAGAAGAGTCTTTTCCTCATTTCAGCCTTAAGAAAATAGTTCTTGGACATGGTAGGTGGTATTCATACACCGACTGCTGCACTGAGCTAAAAACAGCCCTGTTTTGGGACAGATTTTGTTTGGATGCTTCCTGTGTACCAATATCATCTGACAGGCGTGGTCCATCTCCTGAAGGCCAGTTGCACATGCCCCTTTCTTTGTGTATTTTGAGTGGAAATAAAATCCCAGATAATTTTGCTCCTCTTTAATGCTGTTCAACATCTCCACAGAATCAGAGATATTGGAGGGGACTGCTGCAGACCATTGGTCCTATGCTCTAGCTCAGGCATGGTTGGGTATACCATATTATCACATCCACATTTAAATAATTCTGTAAAGTAAAAAAAGGAAATTTCTATCCTTATATAAGTGTTTAGGATCTTTTTTGTAAACAGTAATGCAGATTTGTGGGCAGGGACTTGCAAAACAAGTTTTGGTCTCTGTTTAATTGTTTTAGGTATTCGATCACTGCTGTAATACAAATAATTACCAGTGGACTAAAGAGAAGTTAAGGGCAATATCAAGATGCTCTTCTTACCCTCTTTACCAATAGTAAGTTAATTCTTCTCTTTCAATCTTCTAGTTTTTGTTACAAAATTAGTATTTGGGGAACAGAAGGGGACTTCGACTTTTTTGGTGTTTCCCCTCCTTTTTCAGTTGAAGGAAGGAGTTTTCTATCTTGTAATTTCAGCTCATCAGAATTAACTTCCTGCTGTAACTTGTAGTTGGTAAAGGTCTTCCATTATGCTCATTATTTCTATAGCTTTCTTACTTAAGATTTCTGGAATGGTACCAACTGTTGTATCAAGGGACATTAATAATTGACTTAATTTCCACATCAAAGCTCATCACAAAATGTGGTGGTTTTCTTGTGACGCAGAGTGAGGTCTGCAAGCTCTCTTTGGATTGTTTTAGTAGTAGCAAATGTTTCTGTTAGCTTGTTTAAACCTTACTTTCATCTGCAGAGGAACTGGTTCTTGCCTTAAAAAGGTTTTAGATGTCTTAGCTATGTGTTATGTGTGGGGGGGAAAAAAAGTTTGTAATTACCAAAAATAATGGATACGTAATACTTGATATTTAAAGAGCAAAGTTACTGTTGATGCTGATGTTCAGAACTGACTTCTTGGTAAGATCTTAGTGTCTTACATTGTGTGAAAAGTTTCTAAACCTTGGATTTGGGAGAAGCTGCCGTGAAAGCAGTTTAAAGGGAATTAGTTATAAACTGCTTACAATTATGAAAGACAAGATTTATCCAAAAGGCTCTTTTTTTTTTTTTAAATTTCTTTTTACATTTCTTTAAATGCTAAGTAGGGAGCATTATAGGCTATAATTCTAACAGCTGCATGCTGAAAGGAATTGAATTAGCTTTTATGTACAGATGAAGCAAATGCTTAGCTGAAGGTGAGGAGAGGCCAAACATGGCTCTGTTTTGCTGGAATGAAAAGCTGTTGTTTAAATGTGCATCTTCTGGCTATTGGCCAGGGGAATGTAGGGAAAGTCTGTGGTGCAGGGGTTCTTCTATGCCTTTTGAGGAACGCAGTGAGTGCATATATAAACAAGCTGGTCTCTGTGCTTCAGAGCTCCCTGTTTACAGATCAAGATATCGCCTTAAATCGCCGGTCGGGTGCATGTGCCGGGCTCGTGTGCTGGAGTGACTGTGAGGGGAAAGAGCTGTCTCTGCTGGCTGTTGTTTGAAGTGGATGGCTCTGGCAGAAAGAGCCTGCTGGGAGAAATATCTTCAAACAGACTTAGCATAAATTGGTAGGTTCATCTGACCATCCTTGGTTTTCTAGGGAACTGGATCTGCACACGTTTCTGTTGAGTTGCTTTAATCGGTTTTTATTTCAGGGAATGCGTTCATGTACTGTCCGAAAAACAGAAAAGATAAGATGGGAATGGGCACTGTCTTGAGGATTACTGCCTGCTACTTGTGTCAGCATTTGTGTTTGAATAAGTTTGTGCAATTCTGGTTTTGCACAATGAAAAGTAGTACGGTTTTTAAGGCATTAACCAGTTAAAGTCTTCAAATTATTTGGAACTACTTTAAAGTAGTTCCCTGCTTAAGAGAATTTTCTGGGGCTTGACAGATGTCAAATACAGAGTTGTAACTGGTCGGTTTGGTTGGAGATCAGCTCTCTTGATCTTCTCTCATACTGCCCTCTCTTTCATTAATTTCTGGTTTTTAAGGTTTTGGAAATGCATGAAAGGAAACAGCTCTGAAATAAGAGGTGTTTTGTGTATGTGTTATGTTTGGCATGACAAGCTGTAGGACTGTCTTGACTGTTGCACTCTGCTTGTGCCTTTCTCATCTGTGTAAGACGTGGCAGTGCCACACATAACAGTCTGTTACTAACCATGCATCTGCTCTGTTTTTCAAGGTGTTTTGTAGGGGGTTTTGGTGGTTTTCTTTTAATTTTTTTTTTTTTTAAAGTTTGTAAGCCTTTCATTTGCTTCCATTTAGCAGTGCCTCTGCCGAACCTTCCAACAAGTTCAGATGGTTTTTTGATTTTTCTCATCTGGATTATTACTGTTGGAGTGAAGTTAGGCTGGAGTAATTAGCTGTTAGCAATTAAAAGTATCAGCTTCCTAGAATAATGAAATATTAGTGTCAAGTTTAATTGATTATTCTAGTTTTTAATGGGCTATTTGCAAGTTTAACTAGACTACTTCATGTAACAGTTGTTCACCATTTTCTTGTTCACCATTTGAAATGGCATCCTGGGTAGTTCAGATGCCCCTGAATTTTTTTCATCCATCTTCCCTAGTAGGATGGAATTAGTTTCCAAGTTCTTCCCTTCCCCTTTCTCTTTATTACATTTTCCTTTTAAGTGTAGCAATCAATACTATGAGTTACTGTGTATTTCTTATCACAAAAAACCTTTATTTTTGCTATAGGTATTTTTGGAAAGTTTAATCTCATCTGCTTTGCAAACATATTTTATTTTGCCTGGAAGCTTTTTGCTGGTGTTTGCTTTCAGAGACCCATGGTTCTAATTCAGGTTGCTGCTTTTTGTATTAAGTGGAAAAACAATGTTCTACAACTGTCATTCCAGGAAGGACCATTTCTCCCATTTCCTGTTCTTTGTGCCTTTTGTGCAACTCTGTTGTGCACAGGTGATCAAGACTGACTCTGTTCATGTTGGCTACCATCTGCTGTTTTGGTTGTTTATTCTTTTGTGAACATCTGTCTTCTAAAATATTAAAACACATATAATCAAACAATTAGCTTGCCCTATAATTTTATGACTTACAAAGTACATTTGATAAGGAAGGATCATTGAGTGTGAGGTCTATTTTTAAAGTATACTAGTAATTTTTTTTACATCTCTGTGTGTTGAAGAAGTATGACACAAAACAGTATTTGTAAAATGATCATCTGAAGGTTGTTGTAGAATTACAAGTTCTAATTATTTTTTGTGCTTAGAGTCCAGTTAGTGAACTGCCTTTTCTAAAGGTGAAATGCATTACTTTCACAAAAATGAAAACCAGATACTCATGTTGTGGGCATAACATAGCAAAGAATATCGCATAAGACAATATATATAAAAAAAAAAGGTGTTAGAAATAATGGATCTTTTCTGTGGTGACAGTTCCTTGATATATGCATAAGAGAGCGAAGAACTTATCAAATCCAAGGAATATCACTAGGAACAGCACCTTTATGAAGCAGTAGGAAAAGATGCACTGTTTGCATATACAAAGCTTGAATTCAGGCAGAGAACTTTCAAGGTGTACAGCAAGGGTATGGTTTTAGAAGTTGATGTAGTATGTTTCCTGTATTATATGAACACCATGACTACAGTTCACAGAATGAATAGATGTTCCGTTGGCAGAGTGTGTTAGATAGTTAGGCCACAATATAAAACAAGTGATACAAGAGTGCTTTGACATTTATGTGTCAGAATGCATATACTGATGGCTTTTGGTTGTCTGGAAAGCACTACAGAGGTATTTTAACCACTTTAGTAACGACGCAATAGACATCACTGTGCAAAAAATACATGAAGTATTATTATATAGGCAAGACTTTCCATTTCTGTGTAGTTAGCATAGGCAGTTCTTTTTGTTTAAAACAAAATCATAGAATAATTTTTAACAGCAGCATGCTTTGCGTAGAAGACAGAGCTTTTTACTAATTCAATATCAGTAGGAATCAATATGAAATTATCAAAAAACAGTACAAAATTACAAAGACATTAAAATGAGTGAGTCCCCAATACCATCAGCATATCAGATTCTTTGGTCCACAGTCTCTCGAATCTCATGGATTTCACATTTTGATATTAACAGCTTTGAAGAGAGTTTATATTTATAGATTTTTAAAAAATAATACTTCAGTTTTTTTGTTTGTTTGTTTGCTTGTTTCTTAATTTGGGTAGAGCTTACTTGCATGGCACTATTTGTCATCTTTTAATCTGCCATGTTAATTAATGTTATATAAATCCTCTCAGAGATGCATTTTACCATGGTAGCCGAGAACTTGGTGTCAGTTAGTGTAATTATCTCAATACTTTTGAGGTAAGAAATTGATCCCATCTTCCAAATGCAAAACACAAAACCGAGAACATAAACACTTATGAATAGAATAGCACAAATGTGTATTGTTATTGTAGTACTCGCATTTTATGAAATGTATCAGTATTATATTGTATCTAGGTTTCAAATTAAAAATATGTTTGTTCAAAAATGTTTGTTCAAAACAAGGATTCTTGAATGTCAGCTCAGTGTTGGGTCCCCCCCCCCCCAAGTCACTTTATTTCTTTTCTCTGTCACCAATATTAGCTGACCTGCCAGAAGCCATGAGGTTTTGTCTTCCAGATAACAGTCCACAGGTCAGTCCACAGCACTGCAAACAGATGTCATAGATGCATTGCTCATGTTGCCTGAATTCACTGAGCTGTTTCAGTAAAACAGAACCTTCTGATATGAACTTGTTGCCCTAGTATGTTTGCAAAAGTACAGGAGGATTGATAAAAAAGGGAAAGGAATATTTTTCTCACCTTGTCTTCGAAGACAACCCTGTTAAGAGCTGTTCCTACTGCTAGAAAGCCATCAAGGAAGGGAGATTGCTGTGTTTGTGTGCTTTCTGTGAAGGGAACAGTATAGATAATTTATTGTCCTGAGTCATTCACTTACTGATTGTAGCTTGAGAGCATGTCCTGCATTCCTACAAAAGAGATAGCAATTCCTAGGGGAGTCTGAGTTCTCCTCTGTGCTGACTTGGAGAGTTACACAAAAATTGACTTTGGGCACTGGAGTCTGTGATGAGTTGAGAAACTGAAATGATGTCACAAGGGAGGTCTGTTCACTTAAGGCACTTAGAAGAGGCTTGGCTGGCTATCCTGGAGTGTCACTGAAATGCCAGGGAGAGAACTGCATGTCTTAACAGCTCCTTTGTCCTCTGATTTCTATTTCTGGTTTAAAAAGTAGGCAGAAAGGACTTAAGTGGGCTAAGACTGCATGACTTTTGTGCAATGGTCATAGCAAAACAAAGAATGCACGATGTGATGAACTTCTGCTTCTTTTTGCAACAGATGTTGATGCATTTTCATATTTTCATGCTTTTATAGGTATTTACATATTTTCCAGTGAGAAGACCTTTTGTTTTGCTGTAAAGCACTATTATCCGGAGTGCTGTGAATTTCCAGCTATTAAGGTGTATTATATACCTTAAGTATTTCTTGTTGTTTTTAAAAATCTTCATGAGCAATCTCAAAGGAATACTTGGAATGCACTCTAGTAAATTGGCTTCTTTTTGTTTAGTAGAAGTGCTGATATGAGGGTGGTTGTAATGTGGAAAGTGCATTAATCTGTGGAGATGCATTGTATATATGAAATTATTACTCTAAAACTTTAAAACATATGAGGGAAATTATACTTACTCTCATTATTTAAAATCACAGTAGAAATATATCACTATCTCTTGATACGTTTGAAATAAATACAACTTCAAAACAGTGCAGTAATAAATAAAGTTAGATGTTTCATAACCATGTATTTTTTGTAACGGGTTAGTGAAGAGAGTCAACAGCATTTGACTATAGTAAGGGTTGTTTCTGTCTGTTTATAAAAGCTGTCTAGAAATATTTTTACTAGAGTTCTTATCTGAAAAATACAGCCAAGTGGTTCTTGACAAATCTTGAAGCAACTAGCTTGGTGCCATCCTAGACCAGTGCCACTCTGTGGAGTAAGAATCACCCTTTGGCTGTACTTTTTCTAATAAAGGCAACTGGACTTTAAATAGCTTTTAGAATTAGTGCATTTCAGAAATGGTTGTGAGATGATTTTGTTTGTTTGTTTGTTTGTTTTTCAGAATGTGAGAAGTGGAAAAACTACAACTTCAATACTCTAATATTTTTCAGAATTGTTTTTGGCACTGGGAAGCTGAATATTCTTCTCTTTCTGGAGTCATCATATGTAAGAATTGCCTAAGGCTTTGTAAAACCGTTGCTCAGTAGGCTGGAACATGGATCCACAGCTAGACCCCATGAAGGATGACTTGCCCTTAATGGCAAACACCAGCTACATGCTTGTAAAGCACTATGTATTGGACTTGGATGTGGATTTTAAAAGTGAAGTTATTGAAGGCAGCATAGTTTTATTCTTTGAGACTGGGAGCCGGTACCAGAAGAGCAGCAGCCCTGGCAAAGAATGCTGCCAGTCAGAGTTGGATGAGTGCTGTGAAATGAGGGCATCTGAACCCTGCCACGTCCCTGAGACAAGTGTGAGTGCCTGCTCATCCAAAATGGAATATAGTGGTTGTGCTGTCGGTGGTAAAGGTGAAGAAGCAATCGGGTTACCATCTCCTGGTGAAAATGGTAACCATAGCAACCATGAACAGGCTTCTGGGATTTCTGGTTCAAAGGACGGCTGTGACAGAGAGAATCTCGGGAACAAGGATTTTGTGCTGGTGTTGGACTGCTGTGATTTATCTGTGCTGAAGGTTGAAGAGGTGGATGTTGCTGCTGTGTCAGGCATTGAAAAATTTGCAAGGTGTGCCAAGCTAGCCAATGTTTCAGAGGAGCTGGGGAATGTCAGGAATCAGATCGTACATGAACTCGTGAGTTTGCCTGCAAATCGCTGGGAGGAACAGCTATCCTGTTTTACTGCTTGCAGCCAGGCTCCCGGCTGTGGAGAGCTTCTGTTTGCCACCCGCCCTTGGAGCTTGGAGGTGAGGAAAGCAGGGATTCAGACTCCGGCAGGCTTCCCTCACGCCATAAGGATACGGTACAAAACCAACCCAGAGGGAAGATCTGTTTCATGGACTACAGATCAGAGTGGCAAGTATGTACCTGTTTGCTGAGAGCTTGGTGTGCAATAACTTTAAATAGCTGCAAGAGTGCAGTAGAATCATGTGATTGTGAGCAGCTGTGAAGATATGAGTGTCCAGAGTTTTCATTTCATCCTTGGTTTGAATCCTTTTGCTGTCCTCTAGGAGAACAGACAAACTCTCTGCTCACGAAACTCCAATGGACTCGAGGACCTCAGGCCTGTCCAAGTGATTGTGTCTTTTCACTCTGAGCAGGAATAAATAATTGGTGTGTCTGTCAATAAGGGTGTGCAGGGAATAGGGAATGCTCATTTAGGGGAAGAGAAGGTGTGAATGACAGGTTATTTGTGCTGTAACACTTTGTGATCTTCTTCCTTCCTGGCTTACCCAGCTGATTGTACAGCATGAAGATCAATATACATAACAAATAGCAGACTTCCTTCACAGCTAGTCCTTTGTCAATACTGTAGTCAGCTTAGAAGGGCAGTCCTTTCTGGTTTACTCTCATAATCAACTTTTGAAATTTCCTTCATCTTTTGTGTTAAGTACATTGATAGTAGCAAATGAACTGCAAACTGAAACAAGAGGAAGAACTGGCATTTTATCAAGTGTTTGTGAAAATATATGGTACAGTACAGAAATCTTTAATATAAGCTCTTTATAGGAGGGAATAGCAAATAGTTTCAAGTTGATTTATTTTCTGGCTTGTGTAGGGTGTTCCAAAAGCTGATGTCTGTCAGAAAATGAATTTTCACAGCAGACTTTCTCGCTACTTTTTTAAAATAAAATTTCGTGTGACGAGCCTGTAAATACAGTGGTAAAACTCATTGTACGAAATGCTGTCAGTATTCTCTGCCCTTTCTAAAATTAAATCCCAGTTATAATGTATAAAGTATTATTACATTATATTTTCATGAGAGAATTCCTTAAATTGTTCAAAATTATGCTTGTGGTGCCTTTTTAGGCAGATGTGAAATCCTTTGCCAGAGGAGTCTATACTGTGGTTCTAACCCTGAAGAAAGCAAATAACAAAGTACAAACATTGTGTTGACCACTCCAGTGTTTCCTCTAATTTAACACTAGTACAATGTTTTGAAATTTAGCCTATGCACAGTTTTATCAAGACTTCAATTTTATTTGTTTTAAACAATGATGTATCATAATACACAGAAAATAATCAGTTGAAACAAATCTTTTGGGAGATGAGTTTAGGCGAGTTAAGTGTGTACAATCTTGCTATCACAGCAGGGCACACTTCTATTTTTAGTAGAGGAATTGAACACATGGAGTTTCAGCATATCCCTGTTTGGGCTCTTGGGGCCAAACAAAAAAGTCAGCCACAGAGGTGACTTGTGTCAGTGAAAAGAGAGAAGGAGGGGAAGCTGTAAAGCCGTGGCCAGGAGGCCTACCAAAATACATTTGATAAAAGAGACGCTCTTGACCTCTCTGAACGTGGATGCTGGCTCCTTCCAGCACTGGTGTGATGGCACAGCTGTGTGTTCAGCTGCCTGGTAAGGCATGTTAGGTGGTTAACCTGGCTGAAAGTAAGGAGGGGGGGCAGAGGATGAAAGAGAATAAGTTTTGTTTGGAATGTACTACTGAGGTTGTTTGGAAGGTAGCATTGTCTACTACAAATTAGCAAATGTGTCATGGAAATAGGAGTTTATTTTTCAGTGGCATGAGTTAGCATCGTCCTGTGCTCTTGCATGCTGGAAATGCAGGAAGGGAATAAAGAGCTTGTTTTTGCTTCATGGACAAGGTTTGGTGAATAAGATGCTGCTCCAGAACCCTGGCAAGTCACAGACCAAATGCTAAGAGGCTGCTCTTAGCTGCGAGGAATTCTCTACTGTTATTTTGTGTAATTTTGTTCCCAGTGATGAATATTTATATTTGAGTAAGCAGTATGAAGTTTGTTGGATTACTCATGTCATGTGAAGTGATTCCTAAGCAACAACCAATGGTACCATGAATAGAATGCAGAAGTAAAATAATAATAATAATTTTAAACGTGAAAGGCAAACCTTGAGTATGAAATGAAAAGATTTGATATTCCTGATAATGTGAATGGCATCAAACAAATATTTCTATAAAATTTGAATTAGGTCCTCTGAATTAGTTGTCCTAACTAAAAGGAAGACCATGAAAAAACATGGGTAATTATTGACTGGTGTTTTGTGCAAGAGAAAAATGAAAACAGGAGTACCTGCTCTGTTGGAATCCCGTGGCAATCGCTGGCACCTGGCAGATATGTAAATTGATAAGGCAGAATAAAAACTTGGTGTGATTTAGATGCCAGGAAATCCTGCGTGCTTCATGGAAATGACGATGTAATTTTAAAGAAAGAAAGAGCTGCAAACAGCAGTGGTTTTACAGGGATTGGCCTTGGAGTTGCAAGAGGTCCTTGCATCCTTTAATGGAGACAACTCTTCAAGAAGTGGGAAATGTATTTTTTCAGCTACAGGAAGGGGTGGAGTTGCTGTGTTGGGTGTTTTCCTCAAGAAAGCCTCAAACAGTCATTAACCAAAGCAGTTTGACAGGGCTGAGCCTTCGAATGTGTTTCAGGTGTTTGATGGCAGGTGTCTCAAGGCCTGCAGGTTCCTGTTCAGAGAACAGAACAGCAAGTGAATATTTATTGTTAGCTTTAAGGCAGTGGTTTGATTTGTTGTTCTAATTGATAGGCGTGTATGGGAGACAGAGATCTGCCAAGATTGCACTGGTTTTGTTATGGCATGAGAATATGTGGACTGCTGATGAGTTAGGATTGCATGAATCAGATTTTCCTCCAAGAGATTCCTGAGCAACAGACAGTCCCAAGTCTGCTCTTGGAGCAAAACCAAACAATACCACAACTGGTACTTGATTTTTCCAGTAGCCTGGGTGGCTGTTCACTGGGAATTACCTGCCCTAAGGTTGTCCAGATGAGTGACTGGAGATATGTTTTGCAGGCACTTGTTTTTCCAGTGTAATTCCAACTAAATAGACAGTCTGAGTTCTCTGCTTATCTTTCTTTTGCTGTATGCAATTTCCTTATCTATTCCAACCTATCTTGGCAAAGATTATGGATGGCCTAAATATCACATAAATAGATGATCTGAATGTTACAAGATCTTTCAAAGTGAGAGACCAGAGATGGAGAGGGTGGATAACAGAAAAGAAGAAAGGAACTGTGAAGTTTCTTGTTAGCAGGGGTAGAGATAAATCAGAAAAAAAAAAAGGGGGGGGCAAATATTCTATCAATTGACAAAAGCAGTGTAAAACTTGGCATTCTTTGATGTACCTAATTTTTCTGGATCAAGTGAAGAATCTGATCTGTATCAGGATAAAATTTATATTTCTGGTCCTTTTACATGCTGGAACTGTGCTACCTGACCCAGATCAAAGCAAATTGTCTGTTGCAATGGGTGTCCTAAAATAACAACACACTGTTACCAATATTGTAAAAAGAAATTACTACTGTATCTGAAGTATATCTAATTAAAAGCTGATATAATTGTTGTTTTGATATGTAGAACTTGTCTTTCATAGCTGTTTCTTTATCAGACTAATATAATATAGTCTGAAGGTAAAAAGTGCTCTCTGAGAGCCAGGTAGCATTGATGGTCTTGGTAATATCTGTTCTGTGTAATGTTTATACTATATGTGGCACAGCTTTACAACATTTAGTTTAGCAGTGTTCCACCAGCCAGTTTTCTCAGTCATTGTGGAATTTACCTCTAAAATTTCTGCAGAATATGAAAATCCCCTGTGTTTCTCTTAAGACTGGGTTGTTCTCAGGGCACCCAGCAAAACAGCCTTCAAAATGCCTGCAAATCATTGGTAAAATATGTAATAGCAGCAGTCACTGACCCCACCTCTCCCTCCTATGAACTCTACTCAGATCTCTTTTTATAAGCCTGTGTATTTTGGTAAAGTTTTCATGAATGAGGAACCATCTTTTCATCTTCACCCCTCCCAACACACGTGTGTTTTAGGGTAAGTCAGTCCAGTATCTCTTGGCTGGCCTTCCTAGGAGGGAGCAGGTCCTCCTGGGAGGTGAAAAAGCAAGCTCTTCCCTTTCCTTGTGAACTCACTTCCATGCCCTGCTTATTTTTGTGGGAGAAACCCTATTCTTTTGCACATGTCAGAGTTGGTTACAGATTCCATTTTAGGAGTTTAATTCCAAATAAATTAATTAAAAACTTATACAGAGAAGTGGTCTGTTGTGCATTTTGTTTTACTGGTTAAAGAATGACCACTTGACTTTCTCTCCGCTGCAGTTGTCTGAGCTTCACTTGATATCTGTGTCCTACTCTGTTCACTCTGATACATGACAGGGGGAGCCAGATTATTTTCTTTTTCTGCTTGTGTGCATTAACAATATGTCTACTTAAACTGCAGTTCCCATCCCTGTTTTACTGGAAGATCAGCTGGCCTGCATTAGTTAAACCACAGTAACTTGACTATGCCAAGGACAGCTCTGGGTCCAAAAGCACAGACTGACTTATGGCAAAAGAGCAAAAATATCTTCAGAATCTTTGTCATCTGTGACTGCCAGTTCTTTCCCTCTCTATGGTTTAGCATAAAGGAAGGAATAATTTGAATGGAGGAGCAGTTTGTGGTTGGAATTCTGAAAGACAGGTGAGCATTGCCTTACTTTAAGTGTAAAAATGCCAGGATTTATTGAGGCTTGGACTAAGGAAAGCTCAAAAACTAGATCTACTGCTGAATTTGTGTGAGCCTCCAGGTTGTTAATCCAGGAGCTGGGAATAATGATAATGAAAGCACTATTGTAATTACAACAGGGAGGTGTCACAGTTTTGAAGCCCTGTAATGGCATCTTCAGAGGATACTCAGAAGCCTTCTTTGGCCTTATGGGTTCAGCTGAAAGCTCTGTATGGGGCTGGAAGACTCGTGCAAAAGCAGTGGAGGGGAAAGATTAGAGTTAGTATTTTCTAGTTTATATAAAGTTATTGTAGTAATCTTGCTTTTCTTGTCTTAAACGACTTAGATTGTAATTTGATTGGTTCATATCATACAGGTTTGAAATCTACAAAGCTGAGGTTAAAACAAACACCTCAGTGCAACAGTAGTTTTGATTTTTGATAGAGAACTTAATTCAGTCTTTCTCGTTGTAAATCCAACTTCAATCCCTTTCTCTTCTGTCTAGGCCATGTGTTTATACGATGGGATCACCAATAAACAACAGAGCCCTTTTCCCATGCCAAGAGCCACCCATTGCCTTGTCGACATGGCAAGCCTCTGTCCGAACAGCTGCAGGCTTCGTTGTGTTAATGAGTGGGGAAAACTCAGCAGAACCAGTCCAGCTTCGAGAAGGTGAAATTTATTCTTTATAGCAAATTATTTTCTATGCTTTTATAATTTGAAATAAAGCTTAGCAAATGCGTGATTTTTGAAAGAATGAAGTTCCTAACCTTAAAAGCACTTCCAGGTCTCTTTGTAACCTCCATGTCACTCTTTGGAAAAGCTTCCTGCTCAAGGCCTTAGGATAACTTAGTAAGAATTGAAAGTATCAACAGTTCACTGTGTTGCTTTTTACTTTTTTTCCCCTCTCTGTGCTTCCAAAGCTAGATTTCACTTTTCATAAACCGGCTTTGTTTTAATCACTCTGTGGGTGAATGTTTTGTGGATTAAGTACCTTATCAGGCTCTAAACAACTTCAGGCCTTGGTAGATAATTGTCTTTCCACTCCAGTTCTCCAGTCAGAGTGTAGTTCAGCATGCCAGTGATTGCAAGCAGTCATTGTGTCATATCTGTTTCCTGAAATAAACTGAATACATGAGGAATATCAGATCAGTGCCCTGAAAATCTGATCTCTGTGTGGTTTGGGTTTTTTTGCATTGATAGAACATACCTTTTGCAATAGTAAGCAGACAAGAATTTCTGTGTTGGTTAAACTTTATTTTCTAAATTGTCTGCACAGAGAAGGAAGTTCTTAAGGGAGATCTGCAGCTAATAAAGTATGTCCTGCTCCCATTAGTTTTGATGTATCCTGTCAAACTGGTTCTGTATTTTCTAGTTCTGATGAAAAGTAGCATATAGGAAAGGGTTAGAAATAATTCTGGGGGAAAGATTCTTCTGTTCCCCGTTATATAGGCAAGTTTATTCTTGGGGGGAAAAAAGAATGGTTTTTCCCAAATCTCCTTAAATTGAGAACCATCAGTTAATCTGTTTGCATGGAATTGTCTGGTTGTGTTTGGCCACGTGTGAAGCCTCTTTCAAGGCTTGTCTCTGCTGTTGAAATGTGGAAAGCTGCCATGATGAGCTTCTCAGCTCACATGGGGACTAATACCTTCCTGTCTCAGCATCAAGAAAGCAAGAGGACTTGACTTTGGACTAGGATAAGGGCTTTGCCATCAGTGCTTAATTAGTTTAATTAGAGACCCTCATTATGTTGGTGCTTAAATACAGATGGGAGATGTTTGGAATTGTAAATATTAACAAAACAGATATGGGGGGAAAAGGGGAAGAAGGGAAAGAAGTAGTATTGAGAGGACTATTTTAAAACCCAAACATTCTTAATGAATGTAGGAATACAAATTCATTAGTTTAATTAGTAGAACTTTTAAGAGCAAAAAAGTTCAAAATGGTCTGTTGTGTTAAATAACCTGTCCCATGTAGATCTTGCTGTTAGGCAATTATGGAAGGCATATGAAATGTATCCAACTTAAAATTTTGTCTTTACACAACGAAAAAGCCTTTCAGTGTGACTTCAAGTAAAGTAAGTTTGCCATACTATTTATATACAGTGTGCTATTGCTGTGCTGCATGATTATGAAATGATACATAACTGGCAGAATAGTAAAATAAATCTTTTAAAATGCAGTTTATTGGAAAGAATTAGCATTTTGGCCAACAGTTGTGAATTAATCTGTTCTGAAGGTATTACAAGTTAGCTGAATATTTGTTCCTTTACAAGTTATATTTATAACCAGTATGCAGTGTGTGTGTAATGTGAGCCATTTAACATGGGATTTGTTTTTCAGCGGGTTTCACTTTTACTGCCCTTCAGCATGTCGCTGTAACACCCAGAAGGTGCAAATACATTTAGCCACAAACACCTTTCTGTTTGTTTGGCTCACGCTGAAGAAGCAGATATTGAGCCAGTGAGTGACTGCCTTGCTTTTTGCGTGCTGACTCTACCATAACGTAATCCTTGATCTTGTTTTGGCATCTGCCTTTACAGTGGGAAGGTGTTCACTGTTACTGAGGGGAAATAAGGGGCTACAGAAGCCACTGCTATGTAGGGCTCTCTCTCCTTTTCCCAGAGGTGGCTGAGCTTCATGGCTTTAGTACATTGTGACCATTATCTGTGTTTTGTGGTGTTTGTGTTAGTGCAAGCTATTTCAGGGAAAATATACTGGTGAGTACAAATATTCACAATGGTTTTGCATCTGGCATCAACAGATACTAACTCAGGCATTTCTTTCACTCATAATGAACTCTACAGGACTCGAACAATTTTAGTGATTTCAAAGATAGCTAAATGCATTAAAAATTCTAGGAAGGAATTACATCAGTCAGCATTATTATTTCAAGTAGAAGAAATAAACGACCTTTAAATTGTTCTTTTGTGAAATTATAAATAGATTAAAATTTCCTGCTCTTGTTAAACATTTACATGGAAAGTTTTTCAGTTTTGACTCAGAACAGGTGATTGTTGCTGTATATATGGTTTTTACAGTTATGGTATGATAGATTTGCTTTGCAGAACTGAAAAAAAAAAATATTTTCAGAATTTCCTGTGGAAAAAAGAACAAAGTATTTTGGAAGTATTATAATTGCCTAAAATAATTATGTGTAGGATTCAAGTTATTTTAAAATAACAACATTACAAATAGCAGCGCCGGGTTGATCTTCCTCTATTTTTCCCATGGACTAACCCCAGCCCCATATCCCGTTCTTCCCAAGATGTTCTTGCTTAGTCTGAGGATGTTTTTACGGTACAAAATGCTGCGTTTGGTAAAGAAAGCTGTGCTGTTTTCTGCTGTCCTAGAGGTGGTGCTGTGTCCAAGGCAGACACTGAAAAGCACGGGGCAGCCGCGGGGAGGGAGAAGGAGCCGAGCGGAGCTTGTGATCCCGATCTGTGTCCTGGGATAAATCCTATGACACAGATGAAGGAAAATGAAATAAAGCCCAATGACCTGAAGGAAGTGTAAGGAAGGAAGTGAAGTTATGGGAGAGAAGGTCAGGCTGGAGACAGTCTTACCAGTAGTGAGAGGAGGAGACAAAATATAGATAAGTTAGTTAGTTAGGCTCCCTCTGAAACAGTGCTCCATGGTGCTGTCAGTAGAGAAGTGTTGCCAGCATAGAGACCATTTCAGTCACTGATCAGCAAATGCACTGTTTTCCAACCTGAATGATTCTGTGGTTCTGTAGAGAGAACTCACTTGCCGTGCCTGTGTGTGTGATTCCTGCCGATCAAGGCAGAACAACTGTAGGATGAGTTATCCTACACAGTTCTACACTCTGAACGCAGAAGGCACCACCTAAAATCCCTGCAGGAAATGGACTGAGCTCTGGTTAGGTATGTAGAGACAGTGGAAATCTTATTCTGGGAGGATCCATAGTTCACATGATTTCTATAATGCTTGTGAAATAGAAGGGGTTTTGGTACCTTTGCTCTTTTGCATGGTTTGCTCTAAACAGCATATGTTCATTGCTAATGTGTGTTAATTTCTGAATGCTGTACGTGCTGTTCTCTCTGGGCTGCTAAACTGATTGCCATTCATTTTGACATTCTGTTCATCTACTTGTGGTTTTTTTTTTTAGAAAGCCTTTATGGTCTTGCTTGCTCTAGCATGTCTTACTAAATTTGTTTCTCACTGTAACACTCTAATATCTGTTTGCCTAGCACAGGCCAACACCCTTTGCTTTTATACAATTTCCTCATGTTTGTGGGAGCCTTCTCCTTTACACCTCGTGCCATTTGGAACAGTTTTCTGTGATTGCTTTTTGACTTCCGTGCTTTTTCCATAACACCGATGAAATCACACGATGGTTTTTCCGTTGCAGTTCCTCAGATTTTCACTCTTCCCCTGCTGTTATTTAATTCTTAAGGTTTTGCAATTAGCACAGCTGCATGGAGCATTTTGCAATGCTCTGTATGTGACAGATGCAACATGAAGTGCAGTCCCTCTGAGCATTGCCTTGTACACATGTAAGTCAGTGGTAAAGCTGCTACTGGCCCCAGTGTGTGCAGGCTTGGGCCTCCAGCACAGAGTTTCTATCAATGAAACTCTGTGCATCAGGGGTTTGGTATTGGGAAATAATGTATTGTTGCAGTCCTGGGTGCCTTTTTTCTCTCAAGGTGGCACTTGCTTCTCTTGGCTCATTTGTAGCTTTGTTAAGTTAATAATTAAAAAAAAAAAAAAAAAAAAAAAGGTGGAGTGAAATTTGGCAAACAATTATCCTCCTTGTTCTTAATGTGTTTGGAGCAAATAAATTCAGTCTGCTTACGCACTGACAGGAGGTTAGGAAAATTAGAGGAGTAATATACGTTCACCTGACAATACAAAAGGTTTTTGATGTTGGACGTTGCCAGAAGTGGAATGGGGGAGGGAGTATAAGTGCATATAAAGAGACAAAGGCTTTATCTGCCTCTCAGAAGACTTCACAAACAGTATTGTTTTTTCATACAAAATAGCAGGTGGAAAATTTATTGAGGCTGAACAATAAAGAAGAATTTTTTGCTTGTCCTTCCTTGGGACAGCTTGACCCTCTGTGGTCATTAAGGTAGGAAATCAAGAGATGCTTTGCAGCAGTTGTTTATTTCCTTTCCTTCATGCCTTGGTGATCTCCACTCAGTTGTGGATTTTTCCTTTTTAAATTTTTGATAGTGTTCCATAGCCCTAGTCGGAATAGTATTGCAAAAGGACAAGTATTAATGTTCTCTTAAAAATAAATGAAGTTTGTGTGTTTCCACAGTTGCCCCAGCTACAGTTATTTGCACATGATTCATCAGGTTGTAACTCATGCTAGGCTCTTTCCAAGAGAATTAATCTATCAGTATGGTGTAGTAGCTGTATTATAAATGAATGTGTGGATGTGACTTTTAAGCTATATCCTTTTTAAAGGGGCAAACTGAAAGTCTAAGCAGTTACATTAATGGAAAGTATGCTGTCCTAAAATGCCCTCCAGTTTATCAAAATCTGTTTGTACGTACAATCATCCTACACCACACTCCTTGTCTTCCCACACTGTGTTCCCATAATGACAAGAGCATCTTTTCACAAGACTCTCATCTTGTTTTAGCACATCCTGCCTTTCATGACCAAACTGTTGACTTATGTTATATCCTGTCTGAGTCCAAGCTTTGATTTCTTACTGCCTGGTTGACACATCACGTGTCTCAGGTTGCCAGGTCCAGTTCACAAGCATTAGCTTTATTTGTTATAATTTGGCTATCACTTTGGTACAGCCCAGAACACAAAGAAAGGTTTTGTTCTGTGTGACATAATACAAACAAGACAAACCCGTAAGATGGTAGATACAAGGCTGAAAGAATTAAATTTTAATATTTTGTGTATGTTTGTATTTAAATGTGTTATTAGGTTTCATGTCTGATGTAATTCTTGGGCAGTAACAATACAATCATGTTAAGCTGCATTAATAACATCCCACTTATGGATGATTTATTTGCAGATACAGACATCAGCAGATAGAGCAAAGTTGGAGGTGCAAGTGAACAGTACTGAATTCATGGTGGTTACCTATGACTGTTCTTCTGTGTCTTGGGGCAATTATTTTTCTTTCCTCAAAAATACCAAGATTAAAGGTGGGAGAGGTTTGGCCCAAAATCTCAAGTGTGTAAAAATGTCAAGTACCTGTAAGGTGTGCTGTGAAACTGATGAGTCTGTACAAATGTTCTTTTTACTTACAGGTGTCTTGAGCTGGTACTACTATGTGTCTATGCCAATGCCAGCATCCACCTTCACTATTGCTGTGGGGTGCTGGCAGGAAGCTAAACAGCAGTCCCTCACAGCTGCTACTCAAACAAACACTGAGTTTTCGTTACCATCTTTACAAGATGATTTCAGGTTGGTGTGTATAATACTGTTGAAAAATGAGATATATGAGTAGAATTTCTGTTTACTCTCTGGAATATGAAAATGAGTCATATTAGTACATGAATCAAAATAGAACTTCTTTAATCTGAACAGAAAAAGCTTGACAGGAAGGTAATTCCAAAGGCATTATTTCAGGGGTATGGGTGTGGTTCTTTTTATGTGAAAACAAGCTGCTTAGTGAGCAATAGGGTTCATAAATCCCGCTGTCCTCAGGATTTGTATCCTACATCCTGCTGCAGCAATGCCAGTTGTTTCTTACAATGTCTGGCTCTAAGATCTTTCATGTAACCCAACTCAGTCCGTTCTGGACATCTAGAATATTTCTGCTAGAATATTTCCTGCTCACAGTTCCCCTCCCCTCCTCACATGGAGCTCCTTTAGACCCTCTTGTGTCTTCCTTGAGCTGGGAGGACAGAATGAGACATGATGGTCCGGTTGGGTACTGCCTGACAAGCTCTGAGCAGAGGGGATGGCTGTGTCCGTCCCTCTGCCAGCAGTGCCCCTGGAGCTGCAGCCCAGGATCTGATTTTCCTTGCAGTGACTCATGTTCAGCTGATTGTCCACCAGGAACGCCTGTGCCGTCCCAGCTCCCCAGGCACGCTGGGCCCAGCCTGTGCTGGGCTGTTCGGCTGTGCCACCACAGGTGCTGGACTTTTTTACTCATCACACTGTTCTTGCCAGCCCTGCCTGTCTGGTTCTCTGCAGGACAGCTCTCCCCTCTGATGTGTCCACTGAGCCACCCAGCTTGTTGTCCTCAGCAAACCTGGAGACAGCGCTTTCAGTCCCCCCAGCCGGGATATTTGTGAAGCTGTCGCGCTGTGTGAGGTCAAACATGATTTCCTGAGGAGCTCCACTTGTGACAGGCTGCCTGCCTGAGTGAAAACCACTGGTCACCACTGTCTGAGTGCAGCCTGTGAGTCAGCTTTGCTCCCATCCTGCCCACCACCAGCCAGTCTGTGTCTTGCCAGTTTGTCCAGCAGAAGTTCTGTGGGAAACTCTAATCAGTGTTTTGCAGAAGTCCAGGCAAACAACTGGCAGTGCCCTCTCCCCTTGTCAACAGAAGGTGATTAGATTGGTCAGGTCATAAGTGTTTGAAACTTTACCAGGAAAAACCCCTGGCCTTTCAGACAGCTGTTTTGGGCCAATGCTGCATTAACATTAAGGCAGTGGAAGTCCTTATGGTTTTGGTAAAGCTAGTGACAGTTTGGAACTTAAGAATGGAATAGGTATATTTTTTTGTTATTTAAAATGAAAGGGTTCTGATGGCTTGCATCTTGGCTAATTTTGGTTAAAAAATTTCTTACTCATCTTGAAAATAGAAGTTATATCCAGTTGATCTTTATTTGGGGTTAGCATGACAGAGATTGTCACTTATTTTAATCTCTGTGACCAGGTTACCAAACTAACATCATGCACAGGAGCAGACATTTCTAGAAAGGCTGTGAAATGGATAGAGAAGCAAATGTTAAGCCTGTGCCTCAGATGGGATAATGAAGATAAACTCTGGGCATCAGGAAAAGGAAGGAGTTCTGAAAGAAGCGGTTGAAACGTGTAGTGTAATTTGTATCCAGGTGCCAATGAGTTTCACTTGAGGAGACTGTATCAAAGTAAATGTTAAATGGAACTATGGTGTTTCTACTTTATTTCCTCGTGGTCATTAAGTACTTGGCAATTTTTACAAGAGAGGAGGTGCTAGCTTTCATATTCCTGCCTAATCTCAACCCTGATAATAAAATACAAAGTGACATTGTTTTAGAGCAGAATTGTACTGGATTAGACCATGCTAATAAAAAAAAAAATGTACTGATGAATGTGATTTCTTTACATATGTAATCACTGAAAGAATTTAGAGTCCATGTCTTTGACAAGAAAGACTTATGTAAGGTGCTAAAGTGTTGACACTTGAACAAAATCTTGTCCTTTTCTAATGGTATAATTTTGTTTTTTGTGTCAGCACTTAGCTGCAGCGTGATCTTCCAAGTATAAATGCTTTGGGCAATGTTGGGTGCTTTGCCTGTCCAGGCACAGTACAACCAGATTCTTTAAACTGAAATTTCAAACCAAAGAGAAGCTCTCCACTGTACAGAAGACAGGCTAACAGGTGAAAACATGAAGTTGATTTCTGTTTAGATATGAGTCTATTTGGGCAGATAGCTTATTGTGGAGGTATATGACTCAGTGTTTAGGAAGGATGTGATTTACCCCTCCTTTCTTCCAGCTACAGCTCTGAATATCCTGCAAAAGTAATATTGAGTCTGAATGTCTATGGTGATAAGCCTGAGTTGTTATCTACTGTTGTTCTTTACTTAAGAAGAAAAAATAATCATTAAAAGTGAGAGAATTTGGGAACAACAACAGAAAAAATCCCTCATGGAATTTCATTGTAATTGCACCTCATATGTTTGTGTTAATGTATGTTAATGTGTATGGAATTTTATTTTCATAGTCAATTTTGAATAGGAACTTTCTGAATAAATATTTTTATTGTTACTAGGGTTTTTTTACATGTATTTTGAGCATTTATTCTTTTGATGCGTATCTGTTACAAAAACAAGATGTGACTGCTGGCTTTTCAGTTATGAGTAATGCTTATCAGTAATGAGTGCTTTCACAGTGCTGCACATGTGTGAGCAGTGTGAGAATGCAAGAGAGCTGGTTTTATGGGAATTAACTCTGCCATTCTGCTGTCTGAAGAATATCCCTGCCTTAGCAGGCTCGGCCGTGCGCACCTCTGACACCCCACTGACCCGCTGTTTTGTTTTGCTGTTGTCAGGTGGCACGAGGGAACGTGTGGCCATGTGGAGTATCCCTGCCGTTTCCACAGCCCTGCTGCAGGCGTGCAGGCTGTCATTCCTCACAGAATCTTCTCCCCCCGGTGCCTCGTGGAGCGCTGCGAGGAGCGATTGCTGCCGCTGGTCCCGCAGTGCCTCTCGGCTGCTTACACCACCCTGGGCACCCACCCCTTCTCCAGGCTCGATGTTCTGATAGTCCCTTCCAACTTCTCCAGCCTGGGGATGGCTAGGTAAAGAAACTGCTTACTGTCTCACCTCCTGTGTTTCGTTAGACTTGTTTTTATCAGCTATTTAGCCGAGTCAAATTGCTGTCAGTATAAAGTGGCTGTGCTGTTTTTCTTAAGTCAGACTTAAAACTTTGTCCTGACTTCATGTGAGTAGGTTTGTTTGCATCCTGTGTGATCTTTATTTTAGTTTTAATGGGACTTAGGAAAGGAAAATACAAGCTTATTAGACATGTGGGTCTGAGTTTCCTCATGTGCCAACTGAAGTTGTTTCATTGGTTTTGTGGATTTCAGGGCTTGATGCCACACTCATTTTGTCTTGTTTTGTTTTGGCATTGATTTTACTGTTATGTTTTGATAGAACAAGGGCATGTTAAAATCTAGATCTAGAGTTTCTTTATAAGCCTTTTGTGATTTATGAGTTTCTACTCAAACACTGATCTTCAGAAGCTACGTAAGGCAAATTGTAAGGATTATATTATCAACTTTTCATGGAATTGTGAAGAATAAAAGTTTAAACATTTTTGGTTTTGCAGTATAATTTCCAGTCATGTGAGGACAATAGAATTTTAGCTCTATTAGTTGTAAGACAGTGTGTAGCAATTCAAATTCCCCATTCACTTTTTATTTTTCTTAATAATAAAAAGTATTTAAGTTGGTAACGAGAAACTGTTTGTTAATAGCAGAGAACAAAACACTGATTTTATTCACTGTCTGCCTAGTGCCAACTGTAGAGTGGATTCATTTAGTCAGATGTACAAAACATCCAAGGGAAGAATTAAAGGTAAAGCTCTGTTAGAAGAATAATGACTGAAAGGAAAGCTGTATTCCCAGTTTGTGTAGTTTGTATTTTGGAGCTTCTGAGGCACTTGTCAAATAGGTTTGATATCTGAAGCAGCTGTAATAAAATGCATTCATTGTGACTTCAGGTATGCAGGTAAACCAGAATTATAGAACCACAGAATGGTTTGGGCTGGAAGAGACAAAGATCATCCTGTTCCACCCCCTCAGCCCCATGGGCACAGACACTTAGACTGGGTTGCTCAGAGCCCCATCCAGCCTGGTCTTGAACTCATGCAGGGATGAGGCATTCACAGCTTTTGGGTAAAAAGTAGAAAATTGTGCTGGCACAGAACAATATTGTATAGTTTTTAGTATAAGTTTACTTGCCTTTTTTTTTTTTTATGAAGATCTAGAAAATTTAAAACAGTCAGTCACCCTCCTCTGTCATACAAGCCTCGTTGCTTTGTAGATACTTTTTATTCGTTACTGGTTTTACTGGTTAGGGTTAGGGTTAGTTGCAAGCTTTGAGTTTTCAGTGATACTTCTTCACTGAAAGCATTAAGTTGCTTTGGGCACCTACCACAGATTATATTCTCTGGTGCTTTGCACAGGGGTTTGATTTGGAGTGAAGTGTGATGTTCTTGAAGCCATATAAACTTCGCAGAGCTGCTCAGCAATTTTCTCTGACTTCAAAGGCATGGTGCTAAAGGGTTGACACCAGTCCTTTTGGATCATTGCTGTAATTAACAAACAGGCCATTTTACTTCACTCCTGACAAGAGTAGTGATCTGTGGAACCATGAAGGGCAAGACACAAATAGTACAAAATGAATGAGAAAGGGGAGAGCAATGTCTGGCCAAAATCACAGCAAACAGTAGGAGAAATCTTCAAGATTTGGTTGTTGATATGCTGCTGCTCTTTGGGAAATTGTCAGTGCTTTTCCTGCATGTATCTTTCCCACAATTTATAGGGAAAAGTTGCCTGCAGGTTTCTGTTGCAAAACCATCTGTGATTATCTGAGTCCAGACTGCATATTCAAAATCCTATAATTGTGCTTTCTTTATGAAGAAGATGAGAAAAACCCATTCCCTTTCATTCCCCTGTACTTCTAACCAGTGTCAGTTCCAAGTGATACATATCACTGAATACAAGGAAAGGATGAAAGGATGGGTGTGCATACTTCCTGATGCTTTTCATTCAACAGTTCCTCAAGCCAAACACATTCAAATTTTTCAAAATTTAAATAATTTAAGAAATAATTTGACCCATTTAATTATCAAGCTGTATTTGGGCAGGAGATTATTAAGTGACTCATAATAGCTCGTTTGTTCTTGTTTTGTGTGATTTTTCCAACAGAGGCTTTTATGTATATAGCAAGCTACTTAAATGCTTAATTCCTTTGCATACAATGAAAATTGCCTAAATTACTTCAGTTAACAATAAGCTATGTGCAGAACCGTGTCCAAACCCACATAAAGAAAAAAAAGTTGGTTATTACCTTGGGTTAAAAAGGGTGCTTTTAAATAGAATTTATTTTTTTATCTTCTAATCTATCTGTAGCAGTATAAACATAACACAGTATGCCAGCACAGAGGAGGTACTGTTATGAGAATTCTAATTGTACTTCTTCCTACCAGTGAAGGAAGCCATAAATTTTAGCCATTATCTGAAGTATCAGGGCTTGACAGCATTTGGCATTTTTCTTTGTCTGTTCCTCATTAGATGATACTTACTGTTGTTTTCGTATCCCAAAATACTTCCCTTTATTTGGGAGGGATGTTCCCCAACGTTTTAGATTGGTGTGAAATTTATGATAGTTCTTGCACAGAGTGACCTAATTAAGCATTTTAAGCTGTCTATTTTAGTGGTAGCTACTGTGGGTCAGCTGCATTTCTCTTGGAGTCTGACAGATGCTTTATGGGGAAAACTGTCTTTGAAAGCATGTTCATTTCACTTGTGTTTTCTGTACACATTTCCCTGCCTTTTTAATTGGCTATGGACTTCTATATGGAAACGGGATCTTGCCTGTGTTTAATAATTGCAGTCATCCCATCTTGCTTCCTGCTGCTCTTTGAAGCTGGAGGAGTTAGTTCTGCACTCTCGGAATGGTTTCAGTTCAAGTGATTCCGTGTACCTTCTCCTAAATTCATGCTAATAAAAGAAGGATGTGGTCTGAGTGTCTGTGTTGGTGATATTACATTGAACTGTACATAAATTAAATCAATAAAGCACTGCAGACCATATTTAAACAGTTTAAAAGCCAGAGATTCAATGCTTTCTATGTAATGTTGAGAATCTCTTGAACACCTAGAAGTACTTAATTATCTGATTTTTCACTAGCAGAAGGGAGTGAATTTGAGGAAAAGGAGTAGGGAACTGTGTCAGACTGCAAGGCCTAAGAGCTCCTAATCAGATTTTTCAGGGAAGATATTCCTTACAGCACACTACACTGAAAGGTGCACATCATTCATGTGCTTGGAGAAGTAAGAGGTTAAAATCAGTGGACTGAAAGTAGCACTGTGTTTTCATGCTGTTGATGGTACTCCCTCAGGAACTGTGAACACCACTGGCATTGAAATGTAAGAGGTATTTCATTATTACAAATGCTCTCATGTGAAATAGCAGTTCCTGTGAACAAAGCTGGATTACTAATTTCAGATTAAAAATGGAATCTATATATTGGTTATTTGTTCTCTTCAAATCAGTTAATTCCCAGTCTAGTTTTATTGATCACATTTGAAAACCTACTGTTTCCAAGTCTCTTCCCACCGACCCACAACTCAGTTTTCTTTCCTTTTGTCAGAGCCTGAAGAGGCTCTGAATTCCTTGTCCTTTTTCATTTCCTGAGGAAAAACATTCTTTTGAATACAGAAGCTCTAACTTCTGGTGCCGCCTGAGCCTGTGCTTGAGACCTTGACTTCACAAACAGTGTTTAACTGCACAAGTCCTTTCACAGTCACACCAATCTCCTGTGTTTCTGTGGTGTTAGAAACTGCTTATAAGCTTTCTACTTCTTCAGAGCAGATATGCTGATGCTTGTTGTACCCCCCTGGGGGTTGTCAGCCTTTGTTTGCATTCAGCAGAAGGACTCTTTTTGAGACAATGGTCTTCAGAGTCGTTTGTTCGGCACACATTGTTTAAATAACGTAAGATCACTGTTATTTCTGTTTGAATTAATGCATTTCAGATGTACTAGTTCTGTAGTAAGTTGTAGCTTAGGAGGAGTTCTTAGCCAAGCACTGTGTATAAATGACTGGACTAGGCACATCACGTGCTGCTGGGGTCTAGAAGGATGTGATGAGGAAAGAATCCCGTGCTCTGAGTTTTTCCTTGAACACTTATATCGACTGTGCTTTAGGTGGACTCCTGGCATTACCTCGTTTATCTGTTCTTGAGGACAATTATGCCCAGCAGAGCTAGGAAGTTAATGGAACCAACAAATATCTGATCAAGATACTGACACTGTCAAAACAGGATCCTAATGTTAGGTTGCTGGAAATCTATTTAGGCTCTAAAATCAGTGGCCTCATTTTCAGCTATGCTGGACACCCTTGAAACCCAGATGGTGTTTGATGTCAGAAACATGGAGGATGCTTGGAATATTTGTAAATCAGGTCAACTAGCTAAGCAGGGGTGTAGCAACCCAGCTTTAAATTTGTATTTATAAACATCTTACTCACTCTTCTGCTCTCATGTAAAGAAGTGGTCTTTGATATTTTATAGGAAAGAATATCCCTTTCTTCCAAACATGGTGTATCAGCAGAACTCATGAGTCTTTCCAGTCCATGTCACTAAGGTGGTTAACTTTTTAAATTGGAAAGGGGGGAGGCTCAAGTGGCCTCTTTGATCTGTGCCTCTGCAACCAGAATTTGTCTGTTCTGGTGTCTGCAGTGTTACAATGACTGTGTAAGTGCATAGGGAATCAATACTGGAGAACATTCAGGTGTCAAACCTAAATGTAAAACCTTTAGTACTGTTCAGTCTTGCAGAACTGTGTTTGACTATTTCACTTACCAGTAGGAGTCTTTTGTGAGTCTGTACATTAGCAAACACTTTTTTTGCACATTATCTGACCCTTAGCTGAAGCCTGAAGTGTAATTTGCTACCACTGCAATCACAGTCCTTCATCCAGCTGTCATTTTACTATCAGAACAGGTTTTGGAGTACTTCAGGCATAATTTATTTCCTTATTAATGTGCTGAGGGTCTATTAACATTATGCTTTGTAGAATAAACCTCATAAGATGTCCCATTACTTTAAAGCAAGACTTTATATTGATACATGAAGCAATTGCTTCTGGTTTCTCTCCCTCTCTCTTGGCTTTACAACAAAAAATGTAATTTCTTCTTAGAGTAACTGGAAAGTTAGTAGGGCTTTTTTTGATGCTACTATAGAATAGTAGCTGTGTTTTTAAATTCTAGGATTAAAATTACTGAAGAGGCTGCTAGCATCATTGTAGTTAAGGGTGCCTAAGCATTTCCAATGTAAATTTGTATTCAGTGGTGTCTGTAAAGATTTTTCTCAGCTTAAAGCTGGCATGAAGTGTTTTGGCTTAGGAAAAGCGTGTGCATTGTACACACGTATGTGAGAGGCCAGCATGTTTCTGTGCTTATTATATTTGTTATATATTACACAGATTATATATATGTGTGTATGCCTAACATATATATCCATGCCTGCCCTTTATATGTGTGCATATGTGTGTGTGTGTGTAGGTAGTACCCTTGAATTTGTGTTGTTGCCTGAGTTGCATGGCATTTATAAAGTAAAAGTATTCTTTTCCCTTAAAAAGTGACCTGTGTATAGAGAGCTAGAATATGGAGAGATGAAAACATGAATTAATTGTCGCTGGTCAGTGAATATTAATTAATTGAACACTGGTTTTGAGATTTTGAAACTGGATTTCAGAATTCCTCCTCTCTGTGTCCTACTTTATCTCTAACCCTCAACTTTTTTCTCCTACCAATAGAGATGTATAAGGATATTGAAAAAGATTTTTTTCTTGCAGATTAGTAGTAAAATAGTCCATCTGCTGTTTAATATTCACAGTCAGCAGTGTTAAACTGTTTCTTTTAAGTTTCTGAATCTTATGAATAGTATAGTGCTTATAAATGCTTAAATAATAAGAAAGAAGGTACTTAGTGTTGCAGCCAGTTGTTTTGAAGCCCTAAGATTAATTTTTAAGGGGCCAAAAGACAGAGAGTGTTCAAAGCAGCCAGAAACATCTGTCATGTGACTCTCCCTGATGGCCACACCAAACATGTGAAGCTTTCTGAGTCTCTGACAGTGATAGTCACTAGTCTGTGATTTACCAGCACCACCTGGAAAGACTTGAACCAGGTAATAGATTTTAGATTTTAAATATAGACTGCAAGACCAATGATACTCAAAACAAAAGGATGTGCAGGGAAAGCATGAAATCCATACATAATAGTTTTGCCAGGTACTAATGTCAGTCTTTTTGGCTTCAGTCTTTGTTTAAAATTTAAACAAAACCCCACTAAAACTATGCAAACAAACTGATGGCTTTATTTTCCTATTGTGTTCTTGTTTGTTTGTTTGTTTTGTTGCCAAAGAGACAGGGAAAAAGAAAGATAGTCCTAAAGATAAGGGTTTGAGATAGGAAGCAATCTGTCAGAAAGCTTGTAGACCAGCAGATAATTAACATAACACAGTAGGAGCAGTGCTGATGGGGAAACTCATGTTCCTCTGAATGGAAGGAGTCTGCTTTAAGGATCCCTAACCCTTTTCACATATGAGTAGTACTGTGAGTCCTTGCTGGTGACTCCGAGAAGACCAAGAGACTTCATGATCCTAAAAACAGTGATGTTGCTGAGCAAACACTCTGTGCAACCCAGTCCTTATGAGCAAAGTGATACAGTCCCCTAAGCTCCATCTTGCTTTTGGCCAGGGAATTTTTTTATTAGAAAGAGAAAGTTGGGTAGGCAGTCTTGGTTTGCCTCTGCTGCACTTGCCCACCCCTGGCCTATGGCAGTAATTCTGTCTACACTTGCAACACTACAGTGTACTCAATTTTGGGCTGCCTATTTATGACAGAGACACTGACAAACTGGATTGAGTCCATCAGGCATCTGCTAAGACTGTTGGCAGGTAGGAGAGTATGTTTTATGGGAAGAGATTGATAGAGCTAGGTTTGCTTAGCCTGGGAGAAGACAAAACTAGCTGAGACTAATCACTGTCTCCTACTGCCTGAAGGAGTGGTTGCAGCAAAGGCACGGCCATGGTCCTGTCAGAGATGCACAGGGAAAGTATCTGAAGCAACATTCACAAGCTGTAGTGATGAATTTCAGACTAGATGTAAGGAAGAGAGTTTTCACAGTTGTTGTGGCTAAGCACTGCAACTGGTGGTCCGGGGCTCGTGGAACCTCCATCTCGGGAGGTGGTGAAAAGACATCCCTTCAAACTTGACTTTCTTCTGAGATTCCAAGCCTTTCAGTGCTTTTACCTGTGCTACCACCTACCTTGGCTTTTATGTTCAGCTACAAATGACACCTCTCCCAACCATATTACCTGTGGGACTCACTCATGTTGTCGTGGCACTTTGAGAGCCTTTCAACAATTGAAGTATTTAGTTTTCAGAAAACCAAGGGAATTAGCAGGAATGTGTTCTTATTTTGCAGATAACTAATTGGTGCCTGTAGATGTTATAGGAGATCTTTGAAGAAATACACATTTCCTAATCCCCTTTTCCTCTCCCATCCCAGGCCGAGGTTAAGTAAAGAACTGAACCCATGTCTTTTAGACCCAAACCCAATGTTCTAACATTGCAGCAGCCTTTCCAACCTTTTCTTGCTTGTAATAGTAGGTACTAGCTGTCTGCTAAAGTTGAAAGGCATACTCCAAACTTCTGGGCTGCTAGTACTAAGAAAAATCTGTCTTTATTTGAAATAATGTATCGTGTTTCCTTCTTCATTTAATCTCCATTTTTAAAAACAGTGCAAGGATCTTCATTATTACCTTTAATCCTGGAAAATGCAAATTTCACATGTAGAAGTTTTGGTACATTGAAAATTATGAAAACTGTTGAAATTGACAGTAAGGAATGGGATTTTTAGTGACAAAAGGTCAAATATCCCGACAGAGGTTTGTAATATTACTCTTATTGCCTGTGGTGTCATCTTATATGGAATGTTTTTGTAGTATGGCAATAGGCTGATTTTATCCACTTGTTTAGAAGTTGTTTCAGAATGTGGTCAAGCCTTTGGAAACATCTTATTTAGTGCCCACAAGGCCCACCTACAACATGACTGATTCACAAAAACACTGTGTATATGTGCCATTGTGAAGGGCAGTGGGGACTGGTTTGGTTTTTCCCTCTAGCCAGTTTTTGTCATCTACTGTGGGCTTTACTGGTTGATTTGACTGAATGAGGAGATGTATTTCTTATTGTCTTTTTCCACTGAGAAGTCATTTTACATTCAGTAAAATTACAACAGGGGATGTTTTGTTAGTGGCTGGGTGTAAATGTGGCTATCATGACTATTTTTCTAAGTCTTTTTATCTGTCTCATGATGTAAGCTGAGCTCTGACTTGGCTGTCTGTATTGATTTATAAAAAAAAAAGGCTTTAATTTCTTCCCTTGTACATCACCCAGCCTCTTACAAAAACCCACGCAACAAGCAAGCAAACAAACCCCTCCTTCCCCCTCTCCCTCCTCCAGTTCTACAATGAGTGTTCATGTGCAGCTCTAGGAAAAAAACAAAAGAAGCCATGAGCCAAAGATCAGTTATCTATTTTAGAACATGTAATTATTTGGCAATAGTGTGTAAGTAATCCAAATGACTAGCATTTTATAGCTGTTTGTTGCTAAACAATTGCAAGTTCTGTTCCTTCCCCATACTTATGGCTCATGCTTTATGATTTAATCTATTTTACATTTGTGCTGTTGTATTTTTGACTCAGTTTTCCAGATAATGTGTCCAAAGAAGCAAGTTACTTTTGCCCATGCAATTACAACTTCAGCAACCAGGTACTATATGCAGATGATGATTTTTCCTGTTTTTAATGTACTACAGTGAGTGTTATGATCCCTGTGGTGCTGGTGTAAACCATGAGTAATTCCATTAAGTTCTAGGTAGACCTGTCCTGTGTGCATGAGATCATCACTTTCTCTATGGAACTTAAACTTTTACAGCTAAATCCTAAAAAATTTAGAGGTAGGTACTCTTGCAAATATTTGGGCTTTTTAGCTGTTAATTAAGATGAGGTGTTACGTGCTGTTCCTAATTTTTATGAGATGCACTGTGATATGGTGTAAAATAGGATTTATTGTGCGAATCATTATTTGCATGATGGTTTACAGCTCTGTACATAAAAAGCAGATTCTGATGATGGCTTTCTCACCTAATGTATTTAAAACTTTTGGCACATTGGATAGGAATTCACTCTTATCTGTGATTTAGATAAACATTGTCTTTGTTGTGGGACTGGTCAATTGTACTCTAAGTCACTCTCTGTAAGTGCAGGAGTTAAACATCTTTTCCCTGAGCCCTTTTTGCCTATCAAATAAAAATAGGAAATAGAGATGAAATTTTCTGTTGCATATATCAGTTGCAGGCACCTTTGGAGGGCTGTGGTGAGACATTTCCACTGCAAGGCTGGTCATCTGTAGCAATCCTACTTACATAAGGAAGAAAAAGATGGGGGGGAAGGAAAGGATGGAGACCATCCACTCACTGTTTTTCCTTATTGTGATTTCAGTGTGTGCTGTGCTGTGTTCTGAGTGCATTTTATTTTGTGATTTGACAGAGGCCAAATTGCCGAGTCTCCCTTGCTTTCAGCTGCAGGGGTTTATAAAATACAGGTACTACAGGTGAGATAGTGGGGAGAAAGGCACAGCCACAGCTGTGAAATGATCAGAGAGAGGATTGGCTGGGGAGTGATAACACAGAATCATTTAGGTTGGAAAGGCCCCTTAAGGTCACGAAGACCGACCATAAACCTTATCCTGCCAAGTTCTCCATTAAACCATGTCCCTTGACTGACACATCTACACATCTTTTAAGTAACTCCATGGGTGGTGACTCAGCCACTGTCCTGGGCAGCCTGTTCTGTTGTGAACTGACTCTTCCAGTGAAGAGCCCTAATATCAAATCTAAACCCCCCCTGGAACAACTAACCCTGGAACCACTTGGGGCCGTTTTCTCTTATCCTATTGCTGTTACTTGTGAGAGGAGACTGATAGAAATGAGCCATGGCATAGGAACCTGTGAGGGAACGAGCTAGAACATTTAGCTAGTGAACACATTCCAGGTACAACCATATCAGTAGGTGAGTTTTGCGTGACTTAGTGAAAAACAGCAAATTTCTTTCTACATTCTCAAATTGTGTCTTTGAAGCCACTGAGGGATAAACTTTATGAATTAATAAAGTTGCTGCAGTACCACTTTGTAAATATTATTTCAGTTGTTATTTTAATTTTGTGTAATGACTGAAAAACACAGTAAAGGAGTGGGTCTTCCAAAAGTACCCAGTCTGGGCAGGGTCCACATAGCGCTGTCAAACAATTCCCATGGAGTGCTTTTCTGTTTGGTCTGTAGCAATACTCATTTCCTGAAACTTTATAAACCTTCAAGCATGCTTTTCCATTGTGTAAGTCCATGATTTTTGGAGACTTCAAGGGGGATTATTACCTTCTGACCTTTACTAGGAAATGTTAGAAGGGCTTGTTTGAGTGGATTTCCTATGAACTGATGCTTAAAGAGCCCAACTTTTCATATAGTTCCTTTTCCTTCTCTAAAGTAAAACTCAAAATAGAAGCTGTGATATGAGGAAATTCAAGTCTAACGTGATTATGAAGCAAGTGGAAGGGCCACAGAACTATTACAAACAGAAGGAAAAGTCAATTTAAATTTATATTTCCTCTAGTCTGTGAGTCAAACCTTTTCTGCTGTTTTTGGTATTTTTACAGAAGTGGGATTGTCATGTAATTTAAAGTGAGCAACACACAGGGTCTTTTAGATCTTTTGAAATACACTAATAGTAAACTATTGACTCTGGGACAAAGATTTGAGGGATTTTTTTTTTTAGCTTCTAGAAAGCTTCAGAGGGAAGACAAATTAAAATAAAAAATAATGTTAACTCAAAAGAATCCAGACAGAACAGAACAATTTAGAACAACTACCAAGTGTTGAAGATCAAGTGTTTCTCTGCAATTTATAATTTTTCTTGTAAGCATGTATTTCTTGCACATTTCTCCACAAGCCTTTCCAGATATATACCTTGACTTTTCCGTAGTACCACGCTTTATTCATATTTACACATTCTCTGAGAGGGCAAAAAACCCCACAACTTATCACAGTCTTCTTCTATAATTAGTGGAATCACTTATTGGTTCTTTAAGAATAATTCCTGTTCCCTGACCACCAACAGAAGTTGTAAGATCGCTGTTTCAGTGTCACTGATTGTTTCTCGCTAAGTGCTAAGTGGTCAGACAGGAGTTAAAGGAGTTAAAGCCTTCACCACCAGGCTCCCTCGCAGTGGGGGTTTGGATCTTGTGGTTTTCCAGTGGTTTAGGGCTAGTTTCTGTTCCCGAAAATATCCAGTTTTGCCAGGAAATTCTTACAGAAACAAAATCCGGTGGTAAAACTCTAACGTTATATAAAGTCAGGAGGCAAGAATGCCTCTCTCGATGCAGTTGGAGTTTTGTTTGTGTTTGGGGTTTTTTTAACTTTGAGACTTTCTGCAAGTACTTTTTTATATGCCCATTAGCTCTGACCAAGGTAACTTTATCTTCCTAGACCTCAGTTTAGCTCTAGGTCTTATTTATCCTTGTCCTCCTTGAAAACCTATCTTAAGGTGTCTTTTTTAATGGCATTGGTGCTTGGGATTTTTTACCCACCTTATTTCAGCTGCTGCAAGTCTGGTTTTTTCACTCTCTATACAATTGTATGGTTAAGTTTCTTTTCCTCATGTGTTGTGATTTACCTCTAGCTTTGATCGTGACCATTCAGTTGAGTCTGTTGCTTAATGACTTGGATCCTATACTTCCTGTATTTGCTGTTCCTCCTATTTCTTTGCTGTCATAACATTCTGTCATTTGGGAGACTTCATTCCCGAGGGACAGCTTTATTGAATTTGGAGTCTTCAGCGGCTTATTTGACCTCAGAGTGATCCTTTTCACTTTCACATTTTGCTAATCCCTTTCTCCTTATGCTCAGTCCCAACATCTGCTGGCATGGGCCTTCTCAAGGGTGTAGATCAAATTTCAGTTACTTCTGATGAGACGCAATAGCCAAGACTTTTATTGCCTCATGATCCATTGCTGGTTTTCTAAGCAAAGCTCTGCTGTTTCCTTGCCATGTCAGGTGCGAGGTTTCTCTCTAATTTCAGCAGCAATGGGCTTCAGGCTGTCCTGGTGCCTGGGTTTGCACTGTCATCTCCGGGGATTCCAGCGTGTGTCAAAAGGCACCGTTTTAATCTCTCGCGTGTTCTGTGCTTTTGGAAAAGTTAACCCAGTGTGTTTGGCTGGTGCTTCTGTTCTGACATTTCAGTGCTGATTAGTTAAATTTGCTGCTGAACCCACTGCAGAGCTGTGATTATGATCTTCAATAAGCTGCTGCTGCTGTTTGGCTAAGAATACAGAACTCATTTTTCAACACTACCACCGTCAGATGCTGGCAGCTTTGGGCCTATCTTGCCAAGGAACATAATTTCCTCTTTCCCCTCTGGCTCCTTTCCACTGTGTGTTACTTCCAGCTACTTTACATCACTGTAGTACCATACAGTGTTTATTTCTTTAAAATTCAATAGCCTTCTGGTTCTTTGGTTTGGGCAAGAACGTTTGCATATTGAGCATTTAGGTGGTTTACCACACCTTCCACAAGAAAGCTTTTCGGTTTTAGATGACAAAATCTGTTTGTTTGCAAGGCACAATGGATGGCAGAACTGCTAAGAATAGCTTGGGCAGTGTTACATATTCAACAAAATGCACATTTTTGGTTGATACTGCAGGAAACACTTCGTCCAGTAACTGTGGAAAGATCTTATGATCCTTCTCCATTATTTTTTGAACGTGTGTGTTGAGAGGATTGGCTGGACTTCTTTTTTGATTTTTTGCCTGTAATAAGACAGGAAGGGATGTAGTCAGCAGTGCTGTTGCCCGTAATGAGAACACAAACTAACAGAGTGTCAGTTTATGCGGTGCTTTATTCAGGGCCCGGGGTCCCTGTGGACTCCTGTCCCAAGACAGGTACCCAAAGACCCACATTTTGAACGCATCTTTTATACTATTTTCCAAGCAAGGTTACATGATTGGTTTTACATTTCACAGGAGACATTGCAGTTAAACATAAACTTACATATCATTCAAATATTAATCCATTTACCTAACTGTAAACACCGTGTAATTAAATCCCACCACCAGATTACATCCTATCTCTAGTTGCAAATTTCTTTTGTTTGGTTCTGCCTGACTTATTGTTTCTTTTTGGTCAGCACAGCTTTAATGTCTAACCAGTCCCAACTTAGCTTCGGGCAAGCCCTGACTTGTCTCTGGCAGGGCCTTTTCAGGCTTATGCTCCAGGCAAACCTTGACCAAGCTGCAACAACTCCCCCCTTTTGAGCATTCTTCAATCTTCAATTGCAAGGATGCTCAAATCTTTCTGTTGTCGTTTATGATTCTTCGGGAGGAGAATCACTGTCCGGAAGAAGAACTTCTTTTCGAGTCAGCGCCATCATAACTCGCCGAGTGTGTTGTCCTTCTTTTGCGATTATCCTTAAGAGACACTTAAATACTATTAAAGCAACAAGAATTATTATGCTAAACATTAAAACATATTGAATGATGGAAGACAGCCATCCTGACACATGAAGACCGAGGGAGCTGAATAACTCGCCGATCCAATTATGTTCTGCTTCTTGTTGTAATTTATGCATGTTTCCTTCAATTTGTTCTAATTGAGAAATATCATTTTCAATTTCCTGTGTGACATTTGGGATGTGGACACAGCAGTGCTCATCCCGTGCGTGCAGGTAACCGCAAACCCCATGTTGTTTCAATAAAATTAAATCTAATGCCATTGCCAAAAACCTGGCATTTCTTTACATCGTTCCTTAGTTTTCACCTTTGTTAGTAGACAGGCAAGTGTTAGATCAGTCGAAGTAGTTGTTACAAATTTACAATTCCATGTAGTATTTTCAAACATTTTAGGGACTTCTGGTGCTGGTATTACTCCCCATGGAATTGGATCTCCGTCTGATTGAGGCATCGGGAGGCATGCAGTAATTTTAGAGACATTTTGAACTCTCCCAAAATCTCTAATTAATTCAACTACTAAATTTTCTTGTGTGATTTTTCTATGTGGGAACTGCGGGATTTGTGCTGCATGAGTTTGTCGAGTCACTCGCTTAGTTTTTACATAGATAGGGGTAGGACCCTTTCATCTGGCAGACTGCATGTGAGGGGGTGGTACTTGCACTGTTGTGTTTTCATTGTGTGTAAATTGAGTGTCTGTATTTTGACATATCTATAATCAAAACTCATTCGAATCCATACTATGCAGGAGTATACACCATTTGCATCAGAGGTTACCTTGGGTACCTGCAGGACGGTATAGCCTTTTTTGCTGTGTCACATTCCATACTGTAGTCACACCATTCATCATAATGTGGTCCTGATCCATCCTCCGCCATCTAGCACTCACTTCTTCTAATCCAGCTCCCTGGTCGTCAGAGAAGAAACAGGTCAGATTGACAGCTGTACCTTCGGGTACTAAGAAAGAGGAATTAGAAACACTGACTTTAACAAATGCATTAGTAGTATTTATCAATAACAACAATATTATCGCCCGTGTTACAGTCCTTATTTGACCGGCCGGAACACCATTTTGGTCGGTGCAGTGGGCTCTACAGACCACAGCTTGGGAACTTTCTTGACCCTCGTGTAGTGAATCCAGTTGTCGATGCCTTCGACTTTGACTGCTGTATAGGTTGTCATCAACACCTGGCGAGGCCCGTCCCATGATTCTCTCAGTGGTTCTGCTGACCAATTTTTCAGGTAGACCTGGTCTCCTGGAGAGATGTCATGCACTGGATTTTCCAGAGGCAGGGGCCGATTCCACTGTAAGGCTCCTCGGAGTGCTGTAAGGGTCTTATTTAGAGACAAAATATAGTTAAATACAACTTGGTCTCCCAGTACATGAGGATCACCCTGATATGTTGTTGCATAGTATGGTTTTCCATATAGGATCTCATATGGGCTCACTCCGATTCTTTCTCTGGGTTTAATTCTAATTCTTAACAGAGCAAGCGGCAATGCTTGGGGCCACTGGATTTTTGCTTCTTGACAAATTTTCTTTAATTGATTTTTCAAAGTCTGATTCATTTTTCTCTACCTGTCCACTAGATTGTGGTCTCCATGGAGTGTGGAGATTCCATGTTATTCCTAACATTGTGGCTAAACCCTGTACGACTCCTGCAATGAAATGTGGCCCTCTATCTGAGGACAATCCTAACGGTACTCCAAACCTCGGGATGATTTCTTTTAGGAGGGTTTTCACTACTTCTTTTGCTTGATTAGTTCTACATGGGAAAGCTTCTGGCCATCCTGAGAAAGTACACACGTACACTAGTAAGTACTTGTATGTTTGAGCTTTTGGTAATTCTGAGAAATCTACTTGCCAATAATCTCCTGGAAGTTGTCCAATTTGAAGTTTCCCCATTTGTACCTGTTTCCTAACTATAGGGTTATTCTTAATACAGGTCGGGCAGGTTGCATTCACCCTCTTTGCTAGTGTTAACATCTGATTTGAGAAAACCTTATGTTTTAGAAACTTTACCAAAGCCTTTGCACCCCAATGGCACTTACCATGTTCAATTTCAAGTATTGTTTTCATTATTCTGATTGGCAGTATTACCTGTCCAGTAGGGGTAATATACCATCCTTTCACATTTTTCTTTGCTTCCAACATCTGAGCCAATTTCTCATCCTCTGGTGTATAATGGGGTTTTTTCTTCCATGTGCACTGCTGCTGGATTATCACGAGTTGGTAACAAAGCCATTTGAGTCCAAGTTCCTGTAGCTACCCGCCGAGCTGCCTGATCTGCCAGTCTGTTCCCTTGAGACTCGGGTCCTGAATCGAGCCGGTGTCCTTTCACATGCATTATTGCTACTGCTGCTGGTTGATGTATGACTTCCAGGAGTTGTAGTATTTCGTCTCGGTGCTTTATGGCTGAGCCTTGGGAAGTAAGTAGCCCTCTTTCCTTCCACAGAGCCCCATGTACATGGACTACTCCAAAAGCATATTTAGAGTCAGTCCATATGTTCACCCTTTTTCCTTGACTTAGATTCAGGGCTCTCACTAGTGCCCAAATTTCAGCTTTCTGTGCGGATGTTCCTGGGGACAGTGGTTTTGCTTCTACAATCCCCTGTAAAGTAACCACCGCATACCCAGCATACCTGGTTCCGTTTTCCACAAAACTTGATCCGTCTGTGAACAGTTCCCAATCTGGATTTTCCAGCGGTTCATCTTTCAAGTCCTTCCGGCTTGCATAGACATGCTCGATGGTCTCTATGCAGTCATGTTCCAGGACTCCCTCTTCCTGTGTGGACCTGAGAAACTCAGCTGGATTGAGATGGTTAGTGACCTGTAATTCAATGTCATCCTGTTCTCTGAGCAGGGCCTGGTATTGCAACATCCTGCTAGAGGAGAGCCAATGCCCTCCTTTCTGTTCCAGAACAGCAATAACCATATGTGGTACATACACTGTGATGTGCCTTCCCAGTGTTAGTTTACGTGCTTCCTGAATTAGTGTCACTGTGGCTGCCACCGCCCTCAGGCAACCAGGCCATCCCCCACTTACAGCATCCAATCGTTTTGAGAAGTACCCGACGGGTCTCTTCCACGGTCCCAATCGTTGGGTAAGTACTCCCAGAGCCAATCGTTGTCTTTCACAGACATACAGCTGGAAATCTTTAGTTAAATCGGGCAGTCCCAGGGCAGGTGCTTCTCGCAAGGCTTTCTTCAGAGTTTGGAACGCCTTTTCCTGCGCTGGTTTCCAGATTAACTGTGGCTCCTTTACGGCTTCGTACAGTGGTCTAGCAAGGAGTCCGAAGTCAGGAATCCATAGGCGACACCAGCCAATCATCCCTAGAAAAGATCTCAATTCTTGATTATTCCGTGGGACTGGGATAGCACAGATGGCTTGTATTCTGTTTGTTCCCAGTCTCCGGACACCTTGAGAGATTTCACAGCCTAAGTAGATGACTTTCTGTTTAACTAGTTGGGCTTTTTCTTTGGAGACCCGATAACCCGCCTGACCTAACATGTTCAACAGGTCAACAGTCAGTTTGCAACATAATTCTCGTTGTTCAGTGCCCAGAAGAATGTCATCAACATATTGCAGTATTATGTAAGAGAAAGGAGAGTCCTTTACCTGAGTTGTCTTCCAATATTCGAGCTCCTTTGCCAATTGATTACCAAATATTGTAGGTGAGGATTTGAACCCTTGGGGTAGCCGCGTCCAGGTGAGTTGTCTTTTCCTTCCTGTGTCAGGGTCTTGCCACTCAAAGGCGAAGAGGTGCCAGCTTTCCGGTGCCAATCGGATGCAGAAGAAGGCATCTTTCAGATCTATTACTGAAAACCACTGGAATTTCTCAGAAACAGATGTTAACAGGGTATAGGGATTTGCTACGAGAGGGTAAATGTCTTTAGTTAACAAATTGACTGCCCGTAGATCTTGTACCAATCTGTATTTTCCGTTAGGTTTTCTGACTGGAAAAATAGGTGTATTAAATTCTGATTCACATTCTTGTAATATTCCAAGAACTAGAAACTGTTTGATTAAAGGTGCTACCCCTCTTCTTGCTTCTAAACTGATTGGGTACTGTTTTACCTGTACTGGCTGTGCTCCTTCTTTGAGCTCTATGACTACTGGGGTTGCTGCTTTGGACAATCCTGGGGCCCCAGTTTCCCATACCCATGGGACCACCGCTTGTTCTATTTCATGAGGAATTGCTTCTGTTTCTATTTCATTTACCACAAATATCTGTGCCACATTTTTCTGGAATCTCTAATTTAACCCTACCCTTTTTAAACACAATTGTAGCCTGTAGAGTTGATAACAAATCCTTCCCTAATAAACATTCCGGCCTATTAGGCATGTAAAGAAATTGGTGATCTAATTGCTTCTTTCTAAATTTAATATCCAGTGGACGCAAGAATGCCTTCTCCTCTGGACGGTCGGTTACACCCACGACACGGACAGTTGAATTACTCAAGGGACCCATTAATGTATTCATTGCGGAAAAGCTAGCTCCGGTATACACGCGGAATTTCCATAGGTTCTCCTTCTACCTCCAGGACAACCTTAAGATCCCGATCTAGTCAGTTTTGACTCTGATAATCCTACAACATAAATGCTTGGGCGACACCTTGCGGTGTCCCAGTATTTGCACCCTGCAGGTTTCCAACAAATGGGTTTACCTCTGATCCCGCACCCATAGGACATTCACTCTTCCAATGTCCCTGTCTTTTGCACAGCGCACACTGGTTCAACCCTAATTTTCCACGTCCTCCTTGAAACCCAAACCCTGTTTGGTTACCAAGACCGCGACCAACCCCCCCTTCTCCTAATCCCCCATCCCGTCACTCGGCGCTCGGAGCCATCGCTAGTCCTGCCGCGTTCCCCCCCCCCCCCCCCCCCGCCCCAACTGCTTCGCGCAAAGGAGCCATTAATCTCGGAGGGGAGGGTGACACAGCCCTCCTTTGTTCCCGGTGTTTCCCCCGCTCCCCTTCCCCCCCCCCGAGTTCTTCTCGCTAACAGTGTTTTATTAAGGCGCTCTTTTCTTCTTCATCCGTAGATGATTCTAATGGAGGCATGGGTGGGGAAAGTGCACGTGTCGGGGGTACGGGTAGGGAGGCTGCACGCACAGGGGTATGGGTGGAGGTGGTGCAAGCACAGGCGGTGGGGGTGGAGAAGCTGCAAGCACCAGGGGTGGGGGTGGGGGTCTGTACGCATTGGCGGCGCAGTATTTCACACATTCATTTTGTGATACCTTTAATGCCAGCATCCCAGATTCCTCCAGCCACTCAGGCTTATGTTTTAAATAGTAAAACAAGTCTAAATATGGTATTTCCTCTAACTTATTATTGTCTCTCAGATATTGCATTAAAGAAGCCATTATTTTTGATGTTATCGAGCCGTTTCTCGGCCATCGCACCCCCACAGTATCATATTGCGGCCACACAATATTACAATAATTGATTAACCGTTTCTTACTCAGTTCTTGCCCAAAAGTTCCTTCTTTCCAGTGCTTTATTATACAACCGAGCGGAGAATTGTCAGAAATCTCAGAACACGATAACGTTTTAGAAGCTTTACACAGCATCATACCCACAGCAACACGAGACACGTACGTGAACTACAAATACCACAAGTAGTTACGAGACCGGATTTTACAACCTGCCGGCCGGAAAACGCCGACTTACCACAGCCTTTTGCGGCGTTTTTACGGCTAACTTGCCGAGCTCTGCTGTTTTACAGCGAATGTCGGCTCCGCGCAGTTTCTGCTGCGCTTACGGCCAGCGCTATACGCGACCACAACCAATTTTCGCCGAACCCCGCTGCTCACGGCAAAATGCTGGCTCGGCGCCGCTTTTCGCCACGTCCAACGAACTAACTACCACAACCAATTCCTGCTGAATTCCAGCCGGCGCCGCTTTTCACCACGTCCAACGAACTAACTACCACAACCAATTCCTGCCGAATTCCAGCCGGCGCCGCTTTTCGCCACGTCCAGCGAACTAACTACCACAACCAATTCCTGCCGATTTCCCTCTTTCGACAAGTGCTAGCTCAGTGCAGCTTTGCTGGGTCTACGGCTAGCAACATTTCCACAACCAATCTTGCCGATTTCCCTCTTTCGACAAGTGCTAGCTCAGTGCAGCTTCCGCTTGCGACTTTTGGCTAGCGCCTAGGCTTCCCAAATTCCTCTTTTTCGCCTAGCCCAGCGGGTATACACAGCCCCGTCTAACAGGTAGGCTTTTACCACCGATATTAGAATAAAGCACCTCCGGGCTTACCGCGTATGGTTGTCCGAGGGGCGCGGGGTCGGTCACGGGTAGATATTCTCCCCAGAAATCACCTGGCTGCCGGCGCGGAGTAGATCGGCTCATGAATCGCCCCAGCGACCCTCGGAGTCCCTTCGTGGTCGCCAGAAAACTGTTGCCCGTAATGAGAACACAAACTAGCAGAGTGTCAGTTTATGCGGTGCTTTATTCAGGGCCCGGGTCCCTGTGGACTCCTGTCCCAAGACAGGTACCCAAAGACCCACATTTTGAACGCATCTTTTATACTATTTTCCAAGCAAGGTTACATGATTGGTTTTACATTTCACAGGAGACATTGCAGTTAAACATAAACTTACATATCATTCAAATATTAATCCATTTACCTAACTGTAAACACCGTGTAATTAAATCCCACCACCAGATTACATCCTATCTCTAGTTGCAAATTTCTTTTGTTTGGTTCTGCCTGACTTATTGTTTCTTTTTGGTCAGCACAACTTTAATGTCTAACCAGTCCCAACTTAGCTTCGGGCAAGCCCTGACTTGTCTCTGGCAGGGCCTTTTCAGGCTTATGCTCCAGGCAAACCTTGACCAAACTGCAACAGTGCCTTGGATGTTTTCATTAAATAAACTCCATTGGTGCTGATTTAAGTCACACGTTTTGTCATAGAGGCCAGTAAAGCTAAGACATGCAGTACAGCAAAGTGACTTTTCATTATAGGTTTCTTTAAGTCACTCCAGCTAGTAAGTACATTATGTACCTATTTTGCACTGAAATCAGACTCAAAAGCTAAATGCTGAACTAATTTCTAGTTTAGGGATCAGCACACCTAGAGACAAGTCAGTAACTTCAGAAATGCTTCTGAATGTGTCTTTGTATTTGTGCCTGAAAAAAAATATCAAGAACAGTAAAACTTAGACAAAAAAATAGTCTTAAACTCCCCATACTGTTACTGGAGTTGGCTGTGTTAACAGGTAATACAGTGGCAATGTATTGGATGGAGAAACAGTTTGATGTAGTCAGGATGGAGACTTCAACTTCTACAGTCTCTACAGCAGGAGAGATGTACTTTGTAGTTGATTTAGTATAGTCCCCTGAGCTGAATATTCCTTCCTAAGCACTGGAGCTGTTCAGAAGAGTGCTTATTTCTTCACATTCTTTTGTTGCTGTTGGAGTGAATTCATGCAGGACTGGAACAGCTCTCTGATTTCCACAGGAAACAGTGCAGGTTGCCTGCAGCAAAATCTCCCTGGTAGCTGAACCAGATTGGAATGTGTGAATGACTGCAGGATTTGCTTTAGTAATATACTATTGGTCCTGGTGAAACCACTAATGGGGGCGTAACCATCGTCATCCTCAGCAGTAAACTGTGTTATCAAACTGCACTCAGTAGTTAGGATACAAACTGTGTGGAATACTGTTTTATTGTACTATTTACACGTAGTAACAATGTGGCAACCGTTGATGAAGAGATCTTATAGGTGGGAAAGGTGATTATAGCCAAAATAAAACCCTAAACAAAGTAGATTTCACTTGCTCACTGTCTCCCCTGAGCACCAGAATGTGTGTGGTGTCCAAGAAGTCTGTCCAGCGGTCTGGCACCATGATATTTCTGTCCAGATGTTAGGCTCTGGATCAGTTATGATGACATGAAGGACACGTTTCGAGTCCTGATGTCTCCTGGGTTTTTCTTAGCTTGGCAGCCCTGTGCTGGTTGCCTCTGGGGAGCAAAGGTTGTCAGTGTTTCCATTATTTTCCCCTTTGTGAGAGGTCAGGCTTTGATCACTGCTCTTTGTCTCCGGATGTCTTTTTGAAGCTTGGGTGAGCTGGGTCTTGATGACCTGCTAAACTGTGTGCCATTAACGCAGGACATTCTGAGAGCCTTGTGTTCCTCTCTGCTCTCCTACCACACCCAAATTCCCACCCATTCTCAGTTTATTCAGACCAGTGAAGCACTCAGCAATACTCCTGCCAAAAATCAGACACTAAGAAATTACCTTCTGTGGCTTAGTTTTTGCTCTCCCAGTGGCATTTTTTCCACAGAAGTTTTGTTGAAGAGTAAACCTCATGACAGCTCGCCGCTGTGGTGTTAAATTTGGGCTAGGCTGTGGCTGGAAACGAGGGGAGTTTTCATCAGGACGTGCAAGCCAGTAACAATCCTGTAAGCTACGGGTGTGTAAGGCATGTGGAGGAACAGAGAGACACGGAGGAGCTGCAGAGCCACTCTGAATCCTGTGCCTTTTTCTCAGCAAGATAAAGGTGCTGATCAACAGAGTACACAGACCTCCGGTGTGCAGAATATACCAGTAAGTCAAACAGGCCTGCTCAGGAACCTGTCAGGACTGAGAAGATCCAGGCAATAAAGAAGGAAGCATCCTGGAACGCGTGAGTAAAAGTTAAACAGCACAACAATACAGTTGTGATGAGCCAGTAATACTTGCAAAGCCTCTTGCTTGACAACAATCAAATCATCTTTGTTGACAACAAGACTTAACTACATTTACCTCCAGCTAACTGGAGCTCCTGCAGAGATCAGTGTGGGGATGTTAGACCATAGGCAAAAGGTGCTGAACTGGAAATTTGATAAAAAAAACACATGCTGCTATCATCCCCATGTCTAAGAAGCATGGAATGATTATACAAAGAAAGACTTCTGCCGTGGGAGCAGGATGTAGCAGAATTAGATTAGTGAAACTCTGGAGCAGTGTCTGTTCCCTGAGAGCAGCTTGATATGATTACACTTGGAGTACACATCAGCAGGAGCTAGACACATCACGTATATCTGGGCCACTGTTTGGGCCAAGTAACCTTGATCTGAGAAACTGGTAACTTAAAATTTTGCTCTAGTATCAGTGAAGTAAAAGCTAGCAAACCAGAGCTCCTGAGTTTTCCTTGCTCAAGTGCAGGATGTGCAAAGCAGTTTTCAGTTTCTTCCCAACTCCCCTTCCTTGTATATTTGTCCTTAAGAGTAGGGTCTACCAAATCAGCTGTGGGTACCTTTATAAACTGGTTTCTGGATGAGACTGACTGGTGCTTTGAGAACAGCTGACAGATGCAGCTTCAAGGTATGTGAGGCAGAGGGAGATTGTGGAAAGCTTGGAGTAAGACAGACATTCCTTTGTTTATGTGTTTTGGCTGTCGCTTTGTTCTTTAGCTCTTCGTTCCTTGCTGATGCTGTGTTGTCTGCTGGAAAGTGTTTTTCATCGAGGCTGAGATGATTTCTTGGCTGGCCTGGAGACATCATCCTGTCCTGACAGGTGAAGCTTTCAGCTGTTCTCACCTGGGTGACCTCCTGGCTGGGCAGTGCGATCCACCTGCGTGCCAAGTATGGAGCAAACTGTGTGAAACGGGGGCTCAGTGTGGGTCCTCAGCAAAGAGAATCTCTTTTGGGAACATAACAAACCTTTCCTGTTCAGGTTAGCTTTCCACACAGCCTACGGGTCAAGGCTCTCAGGATCTCTGGCACACAAACACACAGAATCCTGACGGGCCAGGTAAGGTTTCACCGTGGTGAAGCCTGTGGTGACCTGCAGCACTGGGGAGAGCTGAGAACGCTGGAGGGAGGGTTAAGCTGAATGCCGGTGAGGTTGGTCTGCTTTTGCCAGTGAATTTCAGGAAATAGGAAACAGAATGCACTATCCCACCTTGCTGCCAGCAGCAAGGGGAGTGTTGTTGCCCATGCTTGCTTAGCATAAGTGTTTAATACTGCATGTATTAGTAGATTTAGATATATAGATATTGATATAGATGTAGGTGTTGATATATAACACCCCCAAACCCTATCAAACAAGAAACACCTTTGCTTCTGCTTTTTACCTGGAAGAAGGATCAAGAAAGAAACACTGTGCAACAGATGTCAGCCATGTGGCCTAATCTAGCACGACATATAAAACTGTGCAGAATACAAATTTGCTTCCAGTTTCATTGCTGTTAGTAGATTAACTCAACTGGAATCTGGTCAGAATAGTCCCGAATTGTACAAGAGAACAGAGTCAGTCCTGCTCACACATGTGGTTTATTTAGATGGTAAGGCTTGAGGAAGACTTTCCAAAGCTTTGTGTTTATGTTACTTAAACCAGTGCTGTTCAGTCATGAGCTTTTGTTTATATACTGTGTATTTTCGGGAATGATTTTCTCAAACATGTGAAGACTGATAAAAGATTATGAGGTCAGGAATGCAATGTCAGTCTGGTTTTATTTTATGATTTATATTTGTTTTAATTTATGATTTAAATTTATTTTTTGGCATTGCTTTAAAGCTTAATGAAAATGAGTTTTTGTATTCTGCAGTCAACAAAAACATTTTTTTAATGTTGTAAAACTAGGGGAAAAAGCATGTTTTACCAGTACAAGTCTTTGCACTCTATCTTAGTTGCTATTCCAGCATTAGTCAATTGACAGTTATGTGTATTTTATTAGTTTTTCTTATCAATTACATATTTTCATTAGGATAGCATGATCTTTTGAGTGCTTAATTAATATTCACGTGGGAAGTGCTGCAAAAGCTGGTCAAAGCTCTTAGGACACGTTGATACAAATCTTATTCCTTGTGTAACAGAGCATAAACCTGCCCTAAATAACCTCGTGGGTTACTCAGTAGTGTGACAAGAACCCCTCTAGAAAGTGACTTCAGTGGTAAACTGTTGGGTGTAGTGTTTAGTTAGGTTAAATAGCTTTATAAAGCTAAATCATAAAGGTGTGTCCTAAGTATAATAAGTATATACAAGTCCTGCCTTGTACTTTCGTTTTTACACAGGCATTATGTGTGCAGTAAAGTAGTCATAGGTGTAAATATTGAATACATTGCACATTTGGTGTGAAACTGCACTGTGCAAGATTGGGTAGTGCATTCTAGACACCTCGAAATTATTCCTTTAATGAAAAGTGGTTGTGTCTTCAGTGTAAACCTGAGAAGGGAGGTGGCATCTTTTCGTAGAAATGTGCATAGAAACGTGCCGAGAAATTTCCCAGTGACTGATAGTGGTGACAGCAGTTTGCTTAAAACAAAAGACAAGATTTCCCTTTCCTGAGGTATTTTTCACTTGTTTGACACTAGGGGCAGAGTCTGGATGCTATTTTTAAATAGAATTCAACAAATTTGTCTTTAACATTGTCTGGCATTTCCTAGTTTAGGAACTTTTTAGTATATGCATAATAAGACTGAAATGCACTAAGTTTGTTATATTTGCATTCTAAATTGATTATTAATGCAGAACTTAAGAAGTGTAAAGCAGGAATTAATATTTTTCTGCAACTCAAAGCAAATACTTCTTTTACTTTTGTTTTTCTCTTTAGTCTTTTACTGTCTTAAATATGATAGTTTGTGAAGGCAAAGAAGGGAGCTTGGTATTATTTTGTGCCAGTTGTATTTGTTTATCAGTTTTTAATTGTGGGCTGTTGTAATAATTTGACCTAAAATGGACATGTTTGAACTCCTATATAAAATGATATTTTAAACAGTGTAGCTTACTGCTCAACAACAATGCTGAATCTGCCAAACCAAAAATACCTTTCCAGCAGTAACGCCCTTGGAAGCAGAAGGTAACACAGCTGACAATTCTGTGACTTGATCCAGATGAAGTTACCAAACTTCCATCATTATGTTTTCTCTCTACTTACCCTTGATGTCACACATAAATCATGTTACCAAGGTAGCAGACCATTACTCTGAGCAACCCAAAAGATTAGGAGAGCCTCGCTTCTCATCTTTTCCCTCTGTGATTTACTGCTACTTAGAATGAATTTTTAACATAGATTTGAAGTTAAATGGACATGGCACACGCAGAAAATGGCATAAAAACCTTAGGGCTACTCTACTGTAAAGGGAACTCCTGGCACTGCTGGATGAACTTCTGTGTAGTGCACTGCCTCTTCTCTGTCTATTCACATTTATTCATTATTACTCCTACAGGTTTTCTTAGAATTACCATAACTTCTCAGTCTCGTGAAAAAGTCACCATTCTCCATAGTTTTCATTCTCACATATCGAGTGATACATATCTGGTAGTTTTTGAAAGTATTTCTACCCGAGTGCTTGGCATGAGCACTGTTCTGCTGCACACCATTTGGAGCCAGATATGTTCACTGTTTTTCAGAAAGTGCTCAGCTCTCCTCAGGTCTCTGCCTTGTAGCCAGCTAGGAAATTTTTTTAAAACATACCTGGCCTAAAAAACTTTCATTTGATGTATAATTTTCCTGCTCTTTTGAAACACCTCCATAAATGTTATTGATACTAATTGATCAGTGCTTAGAACCCAGGAGTACAGAAGCCAGAGAAATACCTGAATAGAGACACATGGGTGGAATGGCTAAAAATGTACACATAATTTTTTGATTATTTTGATGTAACATATTATGTCTGAAAATGCAAGGCATTCTTAAGATGTTGACCTTGGCAGTTAAAAAGTGAAAGAGATTAATCTGCAATCATTCCCAATGAGTTTATAAATTTAACTTTCCTTTGGATAAAAAAATCAACTAAAATCAAACCTTGAATTAAACTGGTATCAGTTGATGGATGGATGTGCTAGAAAGCTTGCCCTCTACCTTATATCTCTAACATAGCCAGATATAGTCAAGCACAAATCATCCAAATCTGAATGTAATGTTGTTGTGCTGTAATCTTGTTGTGGAGTTAATGGTACAATATCAGATTTTTAAAAGTCTGTTATTACATTAATTTTTTTTTAGTGTGCCAGCTTGTTCCTTTTCATTCTGATAAGATTTTGCTTTTACTATTCCATATTGATACAAGAATAAATACTTAATGTTTATAAATTCTTAGCACACTGATAATTTTTTTTTTGTTCTTGACCTGACTGAAATGGGAGACATTTTATAAATCATAACTAGCCACTTTCTCACATCACTGTAGCATTCTATTTTCCACATGTGCATGGTACTTTTCCCTGTGTTTTTTTGAATAGTCAATTTTGTGCCTTTTGGTGTTGATTGAAAATGAATTTAAGATTTGAAATATGCAATGTGTGTATCTTTTTGCATGTACTGTCAGTATAGTTACCACTACTGTTCCATGTACAGTGAAAAAGATTACATTTTATGTGTAGTGTGTTTTTTAATTGGAGCTAAAGCAGTTGATCAGTGTCTTCCCCCAAAGGTCTTGGTGGCTTCTGCTAGATGGACTTTTGGAATACGTTAAAACTTCAAAAGAAAGACATTTTTCATTGTTGTTTGTCTTGATACAATTAATAAAGTGTTTTTCTACATATGACCATTGGGGTCCAAATTATCTGCTTGTGTTAATAGGTATTACTGATGACCCAGCTGAGTAAATCAGGTGGCTAAATTCAAATCTGACGTGTTTGCCTACGGAGATTCTCCTTTCCAAATGAGTCGAGAAACGTGTGGATGGGAGAATTAAGTTGTGGTCTTTGTATTTGGCATCAAGTGTAGGACCAAGATTTCTCATCTTGCGTGCAAGTTCCTGTCATGAGACTGAATTAGCAAACTTGGTTGTTTCAGCTGCTTCCCTGAACTCCAGGCTTCACACCTGACTTGGGTGAGTTCCTGAAGGTGTTTGCTCTGGGGTATCTGTGGTGCTGCCATCTGTAAATGACCTTGAGAACTCCGAGACAGTCTGAATCCTTCTGCCAGAACAATACTTGGCTGTCTGTGGGCTCCCAAATGAGACTGGAAAGAAAGGGGAAGCATCCAGGCTTTTGCTGTGGGAGTGTCTGCCTTCTCAGGGTTCAGGTCAGAGTCCATACAGGTTTGAAATAAGTTCCATGGAATGTCTTCCATGGGTGACTGTCAGTGCACATATTCTACACTGTAGTGTAATTGAACATGTGCATCAGAGCTGATCTAACTTTTTGTAGACAAAAGAATCTGTGCATTCTACACCCCTAGCATTTTTCTGTGCCCTGCACTGAATGCATGGAGAGCAATGGACCTCTTCCCTTCTTCAGTGTCTCTCAGTTCTGGCTGTTGCTTGAGTAAGGCATTCTGTAGCTTCTAGTCTATAGTTTTTTCTCTTCTAAGATCGTGAAAGTAAATTTAAAAATGTACAAGTTTTTAAACAAATGCAAATTACGAATACCTAGATTTCATTTTGTGTGGTATTTTAAAATAAACTGAGTTTGCAAAACCTGTAAATAATAATAGTACACAAATGCATTTGTGTTGCTTAAAAACTGACTGATTGTGCTCCTGCAAACATTTTTTTTCATTTATGATTCCCTTTCACTCTTTCCACAGTAATTAGACAAACAGAAAGCTGAGTTATAATGCAGAATTTTAAAACCTAACTGCCTTTTCCAAAGTGTATAATTCATAAGAAGAAATAGCCAGTGTTCATGTGGAAAGAACTGTGCTAGTATAGTGTGCTGCAAGAGTTCTGTTGTTCCACTACAGAGAAACAAGGAGTCTCAAGATAATTTGCTTTCCTAGGTCATGAATTACCTGTTGCTGTTTATGGCTAAGGGAAACTAATGTAGGAGGTATGGATCTGACACTGACAGGCTCATTAGAATTTCTCAGTGGATCGTGGAGTGCCACATACTGTCTTTTACAAATATGCTGTTCTGTTTCTTTTTCTGGTCAAATAGTCAATGTTCACAGCTTAGTTAAAGATATCTGCTCTTTTATTCTGTGTAGAATAGTCAGAAAGGCAGAGTGAAGCAGCTCTGGAAAAGGCCAGCACCAGATACTTTCTTAGTACAGAATATTTAAATTGAAATTCATTGGAAAAGGAGCCTGCAAACAAAGACAGTTTGCAGTTTCCTTTTCGTGGTGCTGATTGCAGAGAGCAGTGTGCAGCCCTGGGAGCCTCTGTTTCAGTTTGGGATATGGGTAGTCTTGTATTGCAGGCCAGTTGTCTGTCACTGCAAGCCAATTGTTGGGCTTTCTAAATCTTCTAATTGTAAGCTTGCCCAAAGCTTTATGTGCTGAGCTGCACATTGTACAGATGTGGATTTTAGAACAAAATTCTGGTCTGAGATGCATGTGTGTCTCTCTCCTGTTGAAATTACAAGGGTCATGTGCACACATGAAGAACTGAACTTGTCTTTAAGCATCTTCCTAAAAGGATATAAAGTATGAACCTAACTTGATTTTATTTCTCTGTGTGAGGATCCCCAAAAGGGCTCAGAACAGTCAGTGCAGAGAAATACTGTGATTCTTTCCAGTGTTCACCTTCTATGTTGCATTTCTTGCTGCTTCTCTTTTTCAGCTATCTTTGATGTTACCTTTTTCAGATTTGTATGCCGAATATGCTTTTGTGTGTCAAGGGATCCTAAGCTGATGAACTGTTTTGTGTCTGATCAGAATCAGTAAAATGAAACTTCTGAATGAAATTTCATTGAAAACTGGTTTTCAATGAAAATGTTGAAACTCTGATGTAGCCAGTCCCTTTACCTGTAAGGAGGAACAGTCCGTTAACAGCTTTGCTTGTGTTTTCTGCATTTATGGCACATTTGTACTGCTGTTTCTGCTTTGGTAAGATCACCATCTCAAATTTCATTTTAACTATATCAAGTTATCAAATAAAGCTACAGTGCTGCAGTGGCCAGGAAAATGAGAGCCTGGACAGTAACATGTTTATGATCTAAAATCTTCCAGTTTTTCAATTCTAAGTCCAATGTCTGTGTTCAAGGCTTGCCAGCAGTTGTCTACATTAACTGAAGAACTATTTCTTTACATATTTATAGTCTTTATTTTATGTTTTTGAAAGCAAATCCTTCTGAACAAATATAGAAAGCAGAAATATTTGGGAGTTGTTAAGCCAAGTGGCTCTTGGCATTGAGCAGTGGTCTGCATTATTTGGGTGCTAGCTTCATTCAGCTTTTTTGCACATCACTGCTTGATCTCTACATAGGAAGAAAGATATACATCTTTGGAAAGTTTCAGCTTAAAAATAATATAGTATGGAATTCCTAGAAGAAAAGTGTATTCTGCATATTCTGGATAAACCAGCAGTACAGACTGTGGCTTTCCTTTACTGGGCTGTGTTGTGCCTAAACCCAGACTTTTCATACGTACAATTTAGTGATGTGGGCCTCACATAGAGATGTTTGTGGGGGAGAAATGTTGTGTTGCTGGTTCCTTACCCAACTCTGTGTCTGCTCCTGTGTCTATATACTTAAATAATATGTTTAGTTTTGGATCCTGATTTCCTGAGTGGATTTTCAATGGCACATGAGTCGACTGGAGTGGAAACTTGTCCTCTTTTTGTGGTTCAAGGCTTGATAACTAAATCTGAGATTAGAGCATAGGAAAGCTCTTCTAACAGCTCTGTGTTTGCAGTTGTGTACACAAACACAAGCACCTCTGGAGTTAATCAATGTCTTGGATCAGTGTCTGCTTGTTAATGTGGCAGAATTAAACTGCAGTGATAATATTACCAAGAGGTTGAAGGAAGCAGCCGGTAGTTAAGGATCTTACTGAGGGTGAAGAGCTTTTTTGTGGTCATGTGTATTACTTCTGCCTTACATCTGGTACTTGTAATATAGCCGAAGAAGAATTACAGGAGATCTGTAGGATGCTTTGAGACCTACCTTTTCTGGAAAAAAGGATAGGGCCACATAATTTATTAGTAAATTCAGATACTCAGATATTTTAACCCTCTTGTCATGAATCTGGGGTTTAAAAAGAAAAAGGCTTTAACCCTTCTTGCAGATGCTTGTCATGGGTTTGCTCTGGGCCAATTTCCTCTCACCCCCTACACAATTGCTGTAAGTTGAGAGAAGGTTTATGCAGACAAAGGAGATCTGATTGGGGAGAATAATATTAAGATTTATTACTAGCAAGATAAAAGCTAAAGAACTATGTATACTACAATTCTAATTAGGCAAAAGTACTGTGTATTTACAGAAATACCCCTCCCCCCTTGTGTTAGTCCAGGAGGAGAAGCAATCTCTGTTCCATTTTTGGAGTTACAGGTCTTTCAAATAACTCTGCAGTACTCTAAAGTTCTTCTTCTGTTATCTCTAGGACGACAACTTCAATTTATTGCAGCTGGAACTTTTTCTCTTTCTTTCTCTCTTCTCTGTCAGCCTCAGGGCTGGGCCTACCCCTGTCCTGGGTTAAGACTGGAAGCCCTGTAGGTCTTCTCTTCCATGGACTGCAAGGGGACACTTGCCTACCATGGATCTTCGCCTGAGTCACAAGGGATAATGGCTTTTGAGTCCACCCCTGTTTCCTGTGGGGTCCCTTCCCACGGCAGAACAGTCCTTAAAAGACTTCTTCTACATGAGTTCATCTCTCGGGCAACAGGTCTTCTATTCTTTGCTGTCTCTCAGGATCACAAATTCTCAGCACCAGCATGGATCCCTCATTCGGATCCCACATCCCACCAGGGCCATCTGGCTCCAGCATCGTTCTCTCTTCCCCTCTCTCCATGGGTCACAGGGCTCCAGCAGGACTGTGTTTCATTTTAGCCATCCATGGAGTCACATCTGCATCATGCTCTCTGCTTCGGCCTGGGCTCCTCCACGAGCTGCAGAGGGTCATCTCCACTGCCCAGCAGTTTTACACAGCTGGCAGGGATTTTATTCTCAGTCTTTTCCCTGCTGAAGGGAGGGCGAGAGACAGGGAGGGGAGAAGGCATTCCCCCGGCTTTTCTCTCTTCTCTCCGGCTGCCAGCTTTGACCTTGGAGGTTTGTTATCTCTGCCTGGCTTTTCTTGTGCTGTATGTCTTGTCCAGGCAGTCTTTATTTAAAGTTTTTTTTTTTCTTTCTCTGCTCTGTTACAGGAGAAAAGGGGGGCCTGGCCCCCCTCGCCCAGTCCCACCAGGGCCGGCTGCTGTGCTGGCTCTTCCATTTCCTTCTTTTCCATATTCTTAAATATGCAATTGGCAGAGGCGTTACTAAAGCTTTTGACTGGCTTTTTCTCTGGAAATCCACGTGGAAATCAGCCCCAGGGGGTAATGGTCAGCAAACCCATGACAATGCTAAACTTTGTGGCAGATTCATAATGTGAAATATAGTTGGAAAGTCCTGTGCTGCCCTTTGCCACAGTTGTTGCACGCTGGCAAATGTTGTTGTTGTTGTTGTCATGTTAGTACTTTTTACTGCTTTAAAAAAAAAGGCAGAAAAGTGCTGGTGGTGCACCAAAATACCACAGTATTCCCCTCACTCTGATGCTCAGGGAAACTGCCTAGTATTTACTTATTAGGCTTGAAAGCACTTTGAGAATAGAAAGACAACCCTGCTGACACCATAATTCTAGCAAAATGTCCATGAGCTGGTTCATTTCTGTTAATTTGGTAGTTTCAAATGACCTTGATTCATCTTGCTATCTTTAGCTTTATTATCTTAAACCTCAGGAAAAGGTGTCACTGTTAGTGTGGCTACTCTAGAGCAGAGTCCTATGCCTGTGATTACAGTGGAAATTATAGCAGTGGTCTGCTCCTTTATATGTAATTCTTTGGATGTTTTTCAACCTTTCTATTTTAATCTTTTATTTACTATCAGCTTAGAAATCACTCTATCACGTAAGTTTTAGACTTTTGACATCTGAATGGGATGCATACATACAATTCTTAATGGTGGGTGATTTTAATCTTCAGAGTGATAATAAATATGGCAAATCCCTCAGGAAATGATGGATTTCTTGATATTTTCTTCCCTTTCTGCTTATTGCAAAGGTTGCTTGATTTGAAATTGTAGGGCTGATGCCTGTTGTTATTACTAATGCTCAAATGTCAAAGCAAGTATTTTAACAAACTTTATGTTCAGCTAATCATTATAATCTGCTTATTCGAGGCTTAACCAGTGTGAGTTAGGTCTCTTTGGCAGTAGATTATTTCTCTTTCCTGAGGTGTAACTGTTCTAATTTTTGTTGTTTTCTGCCTTGACATGTGAGTACAAGCAGAAAAGACTGTTTTAACGGAACTGGTTTGATGTGCTGTTCTGTCATGAATATCCACGTGCTTGTTTTGGGAGTGTTTCAGTGGAATACCTAAGAGCATTCATTAAACAACAATGAGAAATGTGTTGGAAGGAGAGAGGATATGTTTGGGGAAATCTGGGCAGTAGTGATATTAATGCTTTGGTTTGTTCCCTGTACTGAGACTTTTGCAGTGAATGCACTGGTGAAGCCAATAAAATGAGAGATGGTTAATGTGATTCCCTTGTAAATAAACATCTGAAAAAAAATTATTTACTAGCTTTTGTACTTTCTCTGCCACTGCCAAATCTTTAAGCTTCTTATGTCATATACAGAGCAGATTTCTATGATGTGTTGGTCGTTCCAAATTATTCTGCATTCTTGTATTTGTTCATTGATGTGTGAGGGAAGGAATGAAAAGCAGACTGCTGTATCCTGAGAACAATAATGTAGCCCTTGTGTCTCATTGTATTTAAAGTAAAAATGATAATTCTTCTCTTCAGAACTGGATTAACACGTATAGTTAATTTTTTTTTTTTTTTTAAGGATTCCTTTTAGGAAAGAGTGTTATTGGAAAGGCTGTATTGGGTCTGGCTGAGCTGGAGTTCATTCCCCCACAGCAGCCCTCACGTGCTGTGCTTTGCAGTGGCAGCTGGAAGGGTGTTTTGGCTCCTGCTGAGCACAGCATCAGCACTGTGACACTCCTTCCTCAGCTGAGGGAGAGATGCTGGGAGGGGACCCAGGTAGGCCAGTGGCCCAAACTGACCACAGTAACTATTAATCTTGAACTCCTAATATATATTAAACTACATGGGTCGCACTTTCTAAACAGTTTCATCTGAAGTAGCTTTCCATCCCTTCCAGCCTGCAACATCATCAAATTTTAGTAAAAGAGTACGAATTAAAACCCTTATACTTTCCAAAGTGGGTCTATACTGCCATTAAAACTCTAAAACTTTAATTAGGTTAAGAAGACATTTTGCTGCCGTACTTCACATTTCAGTGAATTTCTGACAGAGATTTCTTCTGATTGTGCTGACTAAAGGAGGGGGTTTTGGGAAAAGGTGAACTGTGGAACTACAGAATTACTAGTGCTGTCAAAATATTGTAGTTTATCCTATGAAGTTAGCATCTGTTGGCTTTTGGAGTAGCAGGAATCTTGGGATATAGACTGAGGGTTAAACTGTTGAAATTGGTGGAAGAACACATGCATGAGTGGTTTGTCCTTGGGAAGATCAGAAAGACAAGTGTGCTGCTGAGCATCCTTCCAAGGGTGAGAAAAGGGTGCTGGGTGGTGTTTCCCTTTTCTGTGAGGGAATTGGGTCTATGGGGAATTTGGGATAAATGAATGGAGATATATGGGTTTGTGTATATGAAAAATTTGCCTGGAGATTTTGGTTTCTGAATAAAATAGCAGCTCTGTTTTCTGGGATGGTTTTTGGATTTCCTTTGTCCGTGGCAACATGAAGAAAATAGATGATGTAATTTCTTTCAGTTTAAAGGCCAGTCCAATTTTTAGTCGGGTGGCAGGCATCTGGTTTGTGATGACTGCTTGCTCTTTCCACAGTACTGCATAAATTATGTCTCTGCTTAACAAAGAAACTTACTATGTGTGTTGTTATTTCAAGTTTGTAATAATTCTGACTTAGAAGCCCAGTTATAAATGTTAAAATTGACCAGTGAAGTCATATTTATTTAATAATCTGTCATTTTATAATATGATGCTGTATTTGTTAAAGTTTCAGTTCCCTTTATTATACAATAATTTTAGATTTTCAAGGATCTTTACTTGCAAAATTGTGCTCTTCTGCTTAAACTGTTTAAAGGTAAAAGTTAAGGTAGTGTTTTGAACTATAAGGAGCCAGTACAGTGAATTTAATTTGTTGTATGCAGAGTTATTTTGCCAAGTGAATGTAAAGGAGTTTGCTGCCAGGAATACATTTTTTTTTTTTTGTATGATCACCAGCTCGGTAATGATAGATACTGAGTTAAGGCTATGAGATAATTCTGAATAGCTTTGTTAGTCTTCTTGACAATAACTTTGTAGATCACCAAAAGAAAGGTGCATGTGGCTTGGTCACTGAGCAGATTTTTCAGGGGCCTAAATTAGACCTCAGCATGATGAAATGCACAAAGGAATTTGTTGTCAGTGACAGAAATGGCTTTGCTGCCCTTTTACATATTCAACATACATATATTACAATGTTTGAAAGGTTTCTGTCTTTGCAGCTAAAATTTCTTCCACTTCTCAGCATTAGCCATTGTATTTTATTCACAGTACAGTGCTGCAGGTAAAAATGCAGCATGTTAGAGACAAAATAGTTTGGAAAGGACGCAAAGGTATTTCTGAAGAACTGTAGAACACAATTTTGAGTTCTTTGGGAAGATTATTTCTCTTCCCCACTGGATTCAGTAGCATAATAAGGGAAAAAGTCTTCAAGGTCAGTGCTGCTTCTCTGACCTTAATTTTGTGTGATGTTATTGGTAATGCTAAACATTACATAGTAATAGTACACAGCATGTACATAAAAGTGGTATGTGCAGGTTATGCCCCGGAACAAACAGAGGTGAATTCCTCCTTCTGAATCTCATTACTTAAATTTGAGTTATCATGTTTCCTTTGATAGGCTAGGTGTGCAAAAAGAGTGCAGAGAGAACTGCTTTTATTCACTTACTTCTCCAGAGCAATTGGAATATTCAGTGGCACTAAGATGCCTGACTTAAAAAAAAACCCCAACAGTCTGCCTTTATTGCAAGGAAGGAGTTAAGGATAAAATGAAACTGTGCTATAGGTCTACAGTATTTGTAAAATCTTAACTTCGCATGATTTTCTGAAAAGTGATCTATTGGCAGAGAAAATAAAATTCAATGAATTCTCTTTATGAACTGAACAACTTTTTATTAAAAATCACAGTGGACACATCCTTTTATTGTTGGTATAAACCAAGTCTCTGTTTAATAGCTATTTACTTCTTTTTCTTTATAATATTTGAGAAACAGACCTCTGATTCTGAACAGGTCCTGGTGTTACTCTGCTGTCTGATGGTGCAGGTTAGATATGTTGTTTTTCTCTTGAAGCTGAAGTTTTTGCTTGGGCAGTTGATCTGAGTTACTACAACAGTGCACACGTGGAAATACAAATTCTTTGAGTTCCCAGGAAATGCAGTGCAGTCTCGGAGGTATTTGTTCTCTTCCTGAGAAGAAACAGCTACACCCTGTGTGTGCATGTCTGTGTAACTGTGACACTTTGCAGTGGGTGCTCAGTTAGCTAAATTTAACCTCCTGGAGTTGTAGCTATGGAGCTGAGGCTGTCGACAGGAGTGAGGTATGTGTTGCTGTCACTGAAGAGCTTTTATCTCCAGAATTTGGAATTGAGCCCAGCAGAAACACCCTGAGAGGAAGAGGCAGGCCATGCAGAGAGGAACAGCTTCTTGTTTCTACTGCTGACTTTGCTGCCAGGTGGTGAGGACAGCATGAGAGACCTAGGATTGAAACCAGGATATAACCTCAGTATGAAATTAATCTTTTTAGGTGTTTTCTAATCTGCAATTGACAAGTATACTAAAATTTGAGTGCAGCCAAGCACGTATGTACACTATGCCAGAGACATACTCTTAGCTGAAGCAAATCTCAAGGAGTGCTGTCCCACTTGACATTAAATTGTGCTTAAACTGAAAAGGTAGAGAAATTACACTGTGGAGATTGACTGGATTTACAGCAGTGTGACTGGATTGGGCTGTCAAATTGCTACCTGTTTGGAAACTTCAGTCTGTACCTTCTGAAAAATGATCTTCAGGTTCATAGCTCTAAACTGATGTGAATGCCAAACACCATTTGAGGTTTAAAACAAATTGATCAGTGCTGGAAGACAGAATATGTAGAAACAAATTTTAACCATTTGTCAAGACATAGACCCAACTGAGTCTTCAGGGAAGTATCCAACCAATAACAGTTATTAACTGCATTTTAATTGGAAATTCTTTTTGGTAGGGGTAGAAATTTTGGAATATGGTCATGTCCTGTGAGAGGCCAATATCCACATGCAAATATGAATGCATGGTCTCACAAAAAGAGAGTGTGTTTAGTGTATTAGCAGAACTCTTGTCAGGAGAGTATGTGGGAAGCAATCAAAAATTCTCTGCTTATTTTAAAATTTAATTTCCTCAGTTATTAAAAAACAACAACAACAACAAAGCAACTAAACAAGAAGACATCAAAATTAGCATCTTTTGACCCATGGTAGTTTAGTTGCTGTGGTCTTGCAGGGTGGGAAACCACCTTACTGTATTCTTTTGGACTTGGAAAAATACTTGCTAATAGAATCTGTCTCAGCATTAGCATTTTGCCAAATACAGAATTTGGCATCATCAATTTAACAGCTTCAGAACTGCCATTCTATATTCAAGCAGATTGGATGAATTCACAAAGCACAGGTTGGAAATCTGCAGAAGAAATGTTGGATGCAATAGGATGTTCATAGAATATAAAAGTGTTTGCTTATTTTTGGTATCTTCAAAGAGAACAGGTAAATGCATTCAGTGTCAGCATCCTGGACAAGTGGAAAAATATTTGTTTAGTCCTTATGGTGGTCTGAAACAAATTTGGAGGTGTATGAAAAGATGAGTTGATAGAAGATGAAAGAGTGAAAGTTTGTTAGTGTGTGATAATTTAAATTATATCAGTTTAACACAGTTCTCAGTTATGCCAGCTATTTCCAGTTAAACCATCCCTTGATATGTGCTTCAGTAATAATAGCTTGATGTCTTTGTATGATGAATGAAGTAATTCACATGCACACTAGCTACTTCAAGTTAAACTTTGCCTTTGCTACAGGATTTGACAATAATAGCTGGATGTCCTGTATAATGGTAAAGTATTGCTGAGGCACACTGAAGCTCTTCTTTCACTGGATATGATGTGCTTTAATCAATGGGACTGTGTGTGAAAGAGAATCTGTGATTGTGTATAAGATTTCACTTGGAAATAATCTTCCAAAAAGGAGGAAAATGAATGCATAGCAAGGAGTTTGATGTTTCCAAAAGACTTTGTTTACAGTTTTGTAAGGAGAGTAGATGGTTCTAGTTTAAATAATCACAGTGCTCTTGTGTTCTAATGTTGTATTATCTGTGGGCTGCCATAAAGTCGTTACAAATTGCAGGGCTGATATAACATGAAGTGAAGCACCTCTTCTGAATGTTCCTTTTGTTCTGTATTTAACAAATTAGTATGTTGACATTTGTCACTGGTGGATTTCATTATTTGCTGGAAGTGTTTTAGAGGGCTTGACAACACGAACGGTTTGTCCTACAGACTTCTGAGAATTGATAAAGGCATCTTTGTTCTTTGTGCAAGAGCACAACAGATCTCTCATTGATGGATGCACACAAAGGAGAAGGCTTCTATGGCTGCTGCACAGAGTAAACTAAGAAAATAATTGCGAAGCCTTTACGTATTCCTCTGTGCCTTCCCCTCTTTCTTTTTGCTGACAACGTGTATCTCCTTAATTAGTGTAGCAAAAGACACTGGATGCTCATTTGGTAAAATGAAAGCATGCAATTGATATCAGTTTATGTACTGTTTATAGATGACAAAATAAGAAAAAACGGTAATGGATGACAGTAGAAATAATTTGTTAAGCTTCTACTGCCTGAAACATTTTTAAGATGGGCGTGCATTTGTACAAACAGAAGATAAAGGGATGGTAGAAATAATGCATTCTAGCAGGGAGGTTGAAAACCAGAATAGATTCGGCAGTGTTGGATTTGCACCATTCTGCACCATTCTTTTCAGTAAAATGCAAGGCTTCAGAGAACGGATTTGTAAGTACCAGTTCTTAAAAATGAGAATTGTGGGTGATAGTGCACGAGGGCAATAATTATCATCATCATCATCATGGCTGGGCTTCGAGAGCGAAGATTTGGGAAGGGCTCTCCCCACGCTTGCTCCAAGCGCACTGATGGCTAAAAAGGCCAATGTAAGATAAGTCCAGTTGCAGAAGGCACAGCAGAAAGACTCCCGTGGTGATATCAACAAGAAGTGATTGTTTCTGTGTTGTCTTTTCTCCTCCAGAGTGATCCTGTGTGTGTTCTCAAAAGAATCAGTAGTGTTGTAGATGGTGTGTCTCCAGGCCTCCTGACTGCAGAATTGGATAATCATCTTGTTTGCTCCCACATGGCACAAGGAGCAGGAGTATAATAGATACAAACTGAAAATTTAAGTAATTGGATCTCTGCCTCTTTTATGATCTAAGAAGTTCTGATATTTTTTTTTAAAAGCTGAGCTTTACCTTTTTATTTATTTTTTCTTAGAAATATCAAGGATTTATATCACTCTCTCCTCCAGTAATGTCTGGGATTTCCTGCATAATTCAGGGATGAATCTGGAGTTTTCTCATTCTTCAGATGAAGTATTTGTGATAGGAAACCTTAAAAAACAAGAGTGTTCTTTAGGCTTGGTTTGGTTTGTGCTGCTGCTCTTACTTCATAGAGATTTAGTAAGAATCACTTTTGCCTTCAAGCAGATTTCATTTCTGTGTTGCTTTTAGAACAGTGATACCACAGGACTTTACACTGAGAAAAGAATCCTGAAAAACTCAGAAGCAAACTCTTTCCTTTTTTGTTGATTTTACTTTTTTGTTGTGGGTAAAAGCTTTCTTCTCATTTTGTTTTGCCTCATCCATGCCACTTTTTGTGACCAGTAATGAGGAGGCCCTTGGCCTGGGTGAGTTTTCACTGAGCATGGTGAAGCACACGTGTGTTGCTCCTTCTGTCTGACTGTTGTAGTTGGTTTTTTGCACCTTGGCTCTCAGCTGTGCTAATATCTGCCAGAAACCTCATGATGTGCTGACAGGAAATCCAGGTCCATTAATAGCAATGATGGAAAGCTACAAATAATGAAATGCATCCACAACCAAGTGATGTCATCCATCAGTGACAAAACGACTGGAACTGAGGAATGTTGTTAATTACTGCTCATCACAGTGACAATTTTTAGCAAGAATACAAAGAACAGTTTGGAAAGTCAGTGCAACAAATGATATGTTAATTTCTAATCTAAAACAAAAATATTCTTTTTAAACCTTCCCTTTGGCATACTAGAAGGAAACAAACAAGCAAAAATACTATCACACAAAAGTATTTCATATTTCTGAAATGAGAGGTGTGAGTATGTATGTATCTCTATATGTATCTGTTTCCATTATTCACTTTTTGGAAAAATTATATGATCAGTTAAAATAATTGCAGTGATCAGTGTCCATCCATTGCTATTTTCTGTTCACTTCTTTTATTTCAGCAAGTGCATAAGGTTAATTTTGTGATCCTAATATAAATCAGTTTTAAATGAGGGAAAATTAATATAAATGCACGGTTCTAATAGAGACTTTCCACGGTATTATTTATTATTAAGCATTTTCACATGGCTAATAGATTAGCTGTTGTGATTTTTTAATGTTTTCTTCAGTTGACAGTCTCTAGTATTTGGAAGGACTCGGGGAAATGTGGTAGAAGTTTCATATAAAATCTGGAATATAGCAAATTCAGAATGTAAACTAAATATTGCATTTATACATATATTTAAAATTCTTACTAGAATTAGTGGGAACATGGTATTTCCTCTGGCTCCTTAGACAAGAACAAATTTTTTCCTTCAGCCTCAGACCCTCTTTTGTGATCCTATGTATATAAGCAAGAGTAGGAGTGTTTTATTTTTTTTGTGATCTATCAGCTGTCTTACATAAAGTAAAAAAAGATACTAATATGAAAAAATCCTGAGATACTTTGCTGAACAATCTGAACCAGAAATATTTTTATTTTCTTCATCTTTATTTCTTGCTCTTTAACTGAAGTACTCTAGATTGACTTCCAATCTATGTGGTTTTAAAGAAAAATAAAAACAACCTAATAGAGTTGTAGCTTGTAGGATTTATTTGGAAATGGCTTGTATGAACAGTACAATTTGGTACCTTGAATATTTAGTAAGGGCTCTGGGAATCAGTGTAACAAATTATTTTCAGTTTTAGCAGTGTCAGTGCTTTTTGAGGAGCAATTGCAAGTGCAGTGTGAAGGTTAAAAATTGAGATGCGTGAAATACAGAGTTGGCTTGGTTGTTTGATTTTTTTTTTTTTAGGAGTTAAACAGGTGCTTATATTTATTGATGTAATTGTATTTGTGCTTGCCCTTACTCAGTTAAATGTGAAATACTCATTCTGTGATATACAACATGAAAGGCTGTAGTCCCTCCAGGTGTTTCTCTTGGAAAGCTGGCTGTAAGGTTTTTGGCAGGACTGGAGCCATTTGTTACTGGGAAGTATTTTGCAATTGATTTTTATAATAGAACACATTACTTTGCGTTTTTTGGGAGGCAGGAGGTTTCAAACTAATCTGTATATTAAATCTTGATGGGAGCTGGAGGTTCTGAATCTTTAAATCTTTCTTTTCCCCACCCCATAATTTTCTGTGTTTGCTTCTTTCTCTTTAGAGTAGCAGGCAATTTGCTGCCTGTCACAAGTCTTGGGATTACGGGAGTTTCTAAATGAATAGACGTTGTTGTGCTTATTTAAGGCATTAGGAAACAATATCTGCAAGTTCTTCATACTGGTGCAGAATGTGTGAGATGAAAAGAAATGAGCTAGAGCTGCTGCTGGGTATCCTGGGAGCATCAGAGGTCAGCTGCAAATAACTGCTCACCTCCACAGTTCCTTCTTGACCGCTGGTTGTTCCTGTCTCCTCTAGTTCCCCATGACCTTATTGCACATTTGCTTACCTAACTGGCAATACTTGAATCTCAGACATGAGGCCGAAGCCTGCATGCAAAAGCCAACATTCTTTGTTTCCCTCTTGACTTGCTTCCCACGTCAGAATATTTTAAACGGGTAGAATTTATTAGGTATGAGCACAGCAGGAGGTCAGCCACACAGAAGTTGTATTGTAATTTTTTATAAAAACCCAGTCAAAGGTGCCTGGCTTATCGCTGTCAAGGTGTGTGCTCTGGGAAAAATGTCTCCTGTCTGCTAGGTGAGCGTTTTGTTGTGCAAATAACTAAACATCTCGTTTGAGGAGGTATAGCTCTGCATTTTATACTTTGTGTCCTCTGATACAGACGTATAAAATATAAATCTCAGTTTTAGGACTCACTGTTCTACAGTATTCAAAGAAGTTAATAGATGGTATCACATCTATGTGGCTAGTACTCACTGACCTAATTTTAAAAGAAAAATTAAATTCTTCAGTAGTTCATTTTTTCTTGATTTTTTTCTTTATACTGATTTTTACCATAAAAAAAAAATAATATAAACTCATCTTTTTTCAGAGACCTGTCTCAGAACAAGCTGTGATTGCAACCTTTAGGAAATTTATGCAAACTCATACATGGTATTGCATGAAAGGATATCATAAATCTTTTCACTTGTGAACATAAATTTAAGAGAATTTAATTGTGGACAATGAGTTGGGTTCTTCCTTTAGGATGATCTCACATTGGCTGTGAGTGCATCAAATTGTTTGTTTATTTTTTGAAGCACATCAAGCCTGTAACAGTGCTCAGAGTATTTTTAAGTACCAGGTTCTCGTCTCTTGAGTTTATGGTGTACTATAAATGTAGGAGATTAAAAAGGTTGTTTGTGGTTCTCTCAGTACTGGCCTGGCACACACACTAGACTGCTGGAGATTAGAGGGGTAAGAAAGTGGATGTTACATGTTCCTGTGTCTACATTCCAATGGCACAAGTGTCCTCAAAGGTAAAGCAAACTGACATTCAGAGTTTGGTGTAGATACTGCAGATATTATGGTAATAGTGTTCTTTGTACCACAGGAACAATGTAGGTTAAAGGCAAGTGGTGAGAGTTTGCACAAAGTATTTGTAAAGAGCTGTCATTTAATTTTCTAACTTTCTCAAATTCCAATAATCTTGAGATGTATACCCTAATTTTAATGTGTTCCTATGAAAATATTTTAGAGATATTTCCCCTTCTCTATGTCTAAAAGAGATTTTCTAGAAGTACAATAACTGTTTTACCTATTTACTATCTGACTACTTTTTTCCTAGATAGGGAAAGATAAGCAATTTGTGGAGTACTGTCAAAATTTGTTTGTTTGTTTTTAATATGTAACTGCTATCTGTAATAGTGAATTTTGGTGCTACTTTTGACTCCAGAAGCATAATTTCCTAACTGACAATCATCTTGGCTCTGTTATTTCAATAAGTACATAACAAAATTGTATACAAATCTGTGTGCATTAAGAGGGAAAGACTTCTACTTCAAAAGGAAGTCTGTTAGAAATGAGTTTCACGTTCCCAGCTTAAGTGTGTACTTTAGTTCTTGCACATGCATTTTGGCCGTGTGTCTCATCTGATTGTGTGTGAGCAGCCAAAGACAGCCCTCTGTTTGTACAAAGCAGCACCTGCCTCTAATTCAGGGGTCTAGAGAAAAAGTTTTGAAAAACTGCTGTCAGAGATTTGTCCTCTGGACAGGTCAGGTTGCTATTCAGAGCTTTAGGACTCACTGGAAACCTTTTATTTGCTGAAGAGACCATCTGTTAAGAATATCTTATATATCTTAAGAATATCTGCATGGGTGAATTTGAATGACTGGAACATCAGGACTCTTTGGCCTTTCACACCCACAATTTCTTTCCTTCAGGGCTCAGTTTTTCCTTTATATGCATTTGTGCCATAGTTATGGTGTCAGGATTTCCCTTAACTGCACTTCAGCTGGGAGAGGGAACTTGCTCCTTCTTCCAGTGCAGTGATGCAAATATCTGAGTTATGTGCGTGTGATTCTCATCAGAATAACACTCTCTGGCTGTGGAAGTGTAACCAAGTGTATACTTGTTGAAAACAAGTCATTAACTTCTTTTTCTGTGAGAGCCATTGGGAACTTGTCCAGCTTCCTGGGAAGGACTGGTGGGGTGGTTGTTTTTTTGGTTAACTAGGAGAGGTTTTGCATCTTTCTCACCACATCCAGCTAGCCTGTTCTGGCCTGCTTTAGAAACTTGGACCAGACTTGCTAGAGGCATTTATAAGCCACACAGACCTCGTCAGGTCTTGATGTAATTTCAGAGCTGAACCTTTGTCCATTCCTAATGGATGAATGGATTTCTTTCCTTTTCAATTAAAATCAGAGAAATGGATATCAAGCCTTATAATTTGTTCCTAGTAAATCAAACAGGTGGTAGGAAGGCCAAATTCATCTCCTGGTTAAAAAGAAAAAAGTTGGGGGGGAAAAAAAGTCTTGCAATTTAATTACTATTCCAATTAACTTATTTTTCACTTAGACATCTTCTTGAATTATTGTTTTAGGAACAACATTGCTATGTTGAGCAATTAACAACATTCACAACATTTCCCCAACTCAGAAAGGACACTGACCTGTTGAGTCCAGAGGAGGGCCACCAAGATTTAGAGGGATAAAGCACTTCCTCTATGAGGAAAGGCTGAGAGAATTGGGATTGTTCAGCCTGGAAAAGAGAAGCTTTTGGCATGACCTGATGGGTGCCTTCCAGTACCTGAAAAGAGCTATAGGAAAGATCTAGAGCAGTGTTTCTGAACTTCAAACATTCACTGAGAGAATCTGTGATTAAAGAAACACATGGAGTGAAACTTTTCCCCAAACTAACAGGTCCTGGACATGTTCCAGAGAGAGTTCAGTCTGATAAAACTGCTCTTAAGATATATGGGAACTTTGCACTGCTCTGAATTGGAGATAGAACTGGTTTTTTAAGAGCAAACAAAATGAAAGGAATCATTTAAGTTGTTCTCTGGAAAGGAAGTTGCTGGCTGTACTCAGACTTTAAAATTAAACTCTACTGCAGCACATAAACTAATTTTTGGCCTTGTAGGAAGCTGTACTCACATTCTATGGCCAAAATTTAACTCCTATATATTTTTCTCACTGAAATGATTTGTAATCCTTCTATAAAGGAGAATATTGTCCAAAATTGTAGCATTTGTGGTTTTTAAGTGATTGGAAAAAGCAGAAAATACAATCTTTACTTTTATTATATGTTTACCTACTGCAGACTTAAAATGTACACTGTTCTGTGAGCCTCTTTATAAGGCATGGAGTTACTTTTGTCTTCCTTAACCACATGACCGAAATGTTGCCAGCAGTATGCCTGTAATGTTATGTACTTGATCTGTTTCTGCAGTTGTTCTTTGTAGGGTGTACACATGCCACAGTTAGGGGTCATTTACTTAGAACTGATTGATGTAATGCCCTCGAAGTTGTGGCTCTTCTTCTCATCAGGGACTTTATAATAAAAAATTAATAGTATTCTGCAGCTTCTGTGTTTACACTTTCCCCTCATCTCCCTCTCCTTCCCTTCCTTCTCTGAATCAGAATTGGTTTTGGTCAAGATTTGGAGAGACACTGTTTTTTCTTACTTTGTTCTGTGTTACTTGGTTCCTCAATGTAGTTCTTTAATTTCTTACACTGTTTCTCACAGTGCCACCTGATTGAAACGGATTAACTTGCTTGGCTGGGTAACTACTATTTTTTTATGAGGAGATGGTTATTGAGTATGAGTGCTTATCATCTTTTATGGTCTCAGTCCCAGACGTTCAACTGGCTGCAGGAAAAATGTGGGTGTTACAGCATTTCCAACGGAAGGGTAGGGCGGGTGGGGAAGCTTTCTGGAATGCTGATGAATAATATTTGACTCTTGGAAGTGCCTTAAGGCCATGCACTCCCCTCCCAAGCTTTAAAACTAAGTTTTAAAGACCTGTGGTCTTGGAGGTATTGCCACTGTGCTTTATTTCCTTTCTAACTGACTGGGAGAGAGAAGAGAGTTGGAATGCAGATTATGGACACTGTGGGTTAGTGCAGGAGTACTCTGCAGGTGCCTGTCTGGGTTTGTGCCCTTGCCACTCCATCTGTGACATGGTGCTCTAATAACCTCTTGCACATTAGTTAGAGGGCTTCATTCTGCTGCTTTTATTTCCTAGGTGTAGTTAGTTTCAGGAATGTTTTAGCTTTTGAGAAGTTAAGGTCTGTAATGTCTGTAAGCATAGCAGAAACTGCCTTACAGTAGAACATGGAACTGCAGCAACTTGCAATTCAGTGTGTTTTCCATAGCAGACTGATAATTCATAACAGTTTTCATCCAATTTCTTTTTATAGTGTTTGAGTCCAAAGCAGAGTAGATACAGATTGGATTGTTCCCCCCTTGTTGTGAAAAGCAGGTATTCACTTCTTCTCACTTTTGTGGTTGTGGTAAAATAAGTTCTTCTTCCTCTGCATTTGCAGAAATGATCAACTGTTATCAAGAGATGGCATCTTCTTGGTTGTTGTAAGTTGTAACAAGCACGTGTGTTTCACTCTACATTGCTCTTGTTACTTTTAGTAACATACTGATAGTGATTTGTTTTCTTTAGTAAATGTTTCTGCTTTACCTATTTCCATCTTTGATCGCTGAGCTGATAAATACTTGTTGCCTACATTCACACCTGCTCATCTCTCTGTGATGAATGTTTCTACTGAAATAAATCAGTCCTGTAGTTTGAAAGTAACTCTGGTTTAAGTTGCTTCTTACAGGTTTGGTGGTTGAATACAATGCAATTGCTTGGTGGAATTTCAGTTTGGTTCTCTGCCAACCAGCAATAAAGTACGACTTAGTTCCTAAAAACGCTTGAGTTATAAACTATTAGTCATGACCTAGCATGCATATACTCATAAGAAGCTTACAGGCTAATAAACCTACCTGAAGGGAGCCTACAAGGAAGCTGGAGAGGGACTTGTTACAGGAGCATGCAGTGACAGGACAAGGGGGAACGCTTTCAAACTGCAAGAGGATAGATTTAGATTAGATATTAAGAAAAAATGCTTCCCTGTGAGGATAGTGAGGCACTGGAACAGTTTTCTAGAGAAGTTGTGGATGCCCCATCACTTGGCCTGTTCAAGACCTGGCTGGATGGGGCTCTGACACAGTGAAAGGTGTCCCTGTCCATAGCAGGGGGTTTTAACAAAATGATCTTTAAGGTCCCTTCCAATCCAGGCCATTCTTTGGTTCCCTTATTTTGATGGCCATGCAGTGCATGTTGTAACAGGTCAATAATGTATTCTGTCTCTCATTTTGTGCAGCCCACACATCATCTTCCTGTCACAGAGTGTCCTGTCAGGAGGGAGCCATCTGTGTGGAACGCGTCTGTGCCATGAGATTGCTCATGCTTGGTTTGGGCTGGCCATTGGTGCTCGTGATTGGACTGAAGAGTGGATAAGTGAAGGGTTTGCCACTTTTTTAGAAGATATATTTTGGGCCAGGGCACAACAGGTAAGGTGATGATACACGGCTCCAAAATTGAATTAATGTGGAAATCAAAATTACACACATGGCATGGAACACAAATCTTTACAGTGGTAGAGGTCAGTGCTAATGAGAGTGGAAACGTCTGTCAATTATTACCTTTCCATCAATGTACCACTCAGCTATTAAAATTCAGCTATCAAACAATGGCTCTGCATTCTTTCCACTTATATTGTGTACCTGAAACTGGAACAATCAGCAGAGTCTTACTGCACGTTGTAATATTCCAGGTACTTAATGAAAGTTTTCTGTTTCAAATGGATGGCCAGGAAGTGTACCTCAAAGCAAAATGGAAGATGATTTTAAATAGGGAACTTGCTTTTTTTTTTTTTTTTTTTTCCTTTTTTTTTTTGTTTTTTTTTTTTTTTTTTGTTTTTTTTTTTTTTTTTTTTTTGTGGTTTTGTTTTTTTTTTTTTTTTTGTTTTTTTGTTTTTTTTTGTTTTTTTTTTTTTTTTTTTTTTTTGTTTTTGTTTTTGTTTTTGTTTTTTGGTTTTTTTGTTTTTGCTTATGTGCCCAGCAAGGGTTACTCTCATGTCAGAGTCTTAGAAATCACTGACTGCCTTAAGGTGAAAAGCTCATAAGTTGTCTCTCAGCTTGTAAAGTGTTTTTCTGATGCAATTCTTACTTTTGTGTGTCATTTCTGCCTGAGCCTGTGCCAGGTTCTACCCCTGAAGTCTGCAGACCTCATCTGAGGAAGAGCAGGCTGAATTGGGAACTGACACAATGCACTCTTCCAAACCTCTATTTTATTGAGTATCAGCCTTACTTACAGCACCAAACAAAACAGAATTCCTTGACACTTACCATATTTCTGGAACAAAAAAGGGAGGTTGTCCAAACACGTGGCCTTTCCATTTTGGTTCCAAAACTCATTTATGCCCTTACACTGAGCGTCACTACACTGCTGTGAGCTGTTCATATCAATTCTTTCCTTCTGTGAGTCACTTGAAAGAATTTGGATTGCGGTAAACCCCTTCCTTGCAGCTGAATGGAAAGGAGTAAGCAACAAAACAGCATGATTAGTTCCCTTTTTAGTGTATAAGGGATACCTTTTAAACATTATTGAGTAATTTTGAAGCTATTCAATCATACAATTTTAGGGTTATGAATACATTCTGTAGTGCATGGCAGTCATTTCAGTTGTGACTGAACGTAATTCAGGGTAATATGAGCTGCTTTTGCTTTCCTCCATCTCACATCTATTCTTATAATAGAGAAACATAAATAAGTATTTATTTGTCAGCTGACAACCTTTCATAAGTATGAATCTGTGTTAATATTACATAAATGGGGGAAATACCACAGGGAGCTTTCACAAATGTAGCAGGAATAGTAGGAAAGAGGAATGAAGTCAGGACCCAGTGCAGCTCTTAGCTTTCAAGCTTGGTAAAGATGCAATAAAATCTGCTATGCCAGGTACCTGTACTGTTTATAGTCAGTTCATTTATTGCCAGTCACTAAAGGGAAAACAACATGCTCATCTCTCTCCTCAGTCAGAACTATTTAACAGTCTATTGATTTGATGTGCACAGTGAGGCTTTTGTTTTCCTTCGTGCTGCTGTTAACTCTCATAGCAGCAACTGTTATTCTTTGGCTCTTTTTTTTTTTTTCCCTTTTTTTATCATCAATATTGGTACGTTTCATACACCTTCTAAATATTAAAGAGAAACAAAACGAGTTTCTTTGTTCTGAAAGTTATTATTGTCTATTGGGCAACAGCATTCAGTGATCTGTGTTTATTTGTTTACCAAGCAGCTCCCACATGATGAAGTAAAAGGGCAGCAGGAGCTGAAAGCTTTACTTCGCTGGTGCCGCCTCAGGGACGAGGTACAAAACTCTGAAGAAGAGCTGCAAGTTTTAAGGTAACAATATGACAGCATAGTCTTGCATGTGCTCTCTCTCCTGTTTTCCACATTTTCTCCCTCCAAAAGATATACATCCAAATCATCTGATTAGATCCACTGCATTTCCTTATTTCCTTCTAATGAAAAAATAAAATGCAAATTAAATTGACTAGGTTATTCGTCTTGTCTGTAATGCAATTGCTTCTCCCTTTGTTTTAGAAAGCTTTCAGAAACCATGGGATTTAGTTTGATATGAAATCTCTCTAAGCAGTTTACAAGAGCCACTATTTAGGGGGAAAAAAAGCCATTTCCTGAACGAAGTCCTCTGCTGGAAGCTGTAACAGATTCATTTTCTGTGGCTGAACACAAGCACACACAGCAGCATGGTATCTAACTGCCAAGCTGAATGAGGCTTTAAAAAAACAAGGAAAAAGCACAATGAACTATATAAATCTACTTTCTCTTTAGAAATTACAAATAATGATATTGAAAATAGATTCTGGTCTTTAGGTACCAGATGCTAAGCTCAAGGCTACTTTTTAGGTAGCTGAAGGCATTCTTGCTTTCTTAGTGATTAATAATCTGGGCTGTTCTGCTTCGTGTCTTGGAAGGTTGCCATCGTCTTTGATCTCGAGTGCCTGCCTAACTCAAGATCCACTGAGCCTGCCCTGCTTGTCTCCCCACAGTCTTTGACCAAGAAAAACAACATGACTAGTCCTAGTTCAAGTTAGGCCAACACTGACCAAACCAGGAGCAAATTTCAGGGGATTACAGAGACCATTTTCCTGCTCTGAAATACAGGCCATACACACAGACCATCCTAAGTGGGCTTTTACTGACGTGTTCTTAGAAAGCTCCAACAAAAAAGTTTTCATAGGAGTAGCCAAGCTGCCTTAGTGTCTCAATAATGTTAACAGCTAAAAATTGCTTTCCAACGCACAGCTGAAATATTGTTCCTTTCAAACTGTGTAGATTTCTTCTTTTCTTTCACCAAGTGGAAGAACAAACTGATACCCATCTTCTACATAACCAGCTTTTAAATGTTTTTAAAAGACTGTTTCCATTTCATTCATTTAAGGTCTTCCCTTTTTTTTTTTGTGCTTGCCCAGTAGGACCTGAAAGCCTTTTGGGCACTAGAGACTGTTCACCAACATAGAAATTCCTCTCCATGTAATCTGAAAGCGTATCACCAACTTTGTAACTGTAGCCTTTCACTGATCTGGTTTACTTTATGTTTATTGATGATTTGTGTATCCTATGTGTAAGCACAGTCAATGAATTTACACATTTGTAAGTATGCAATTTGATGATAAGTGTAAATACAAAAGCAAGGTTTATCACTAGCTGTCACAACTACTGCTTGACAGATGCTGAGGTTTTGATTTGTTTTATATAATTTTTTTAAAATATTCATTCTTGTGATATGAGGCTTATCTGGATGTATGTTTTCCATTTTCAACAGTATGGAATCACATTTGTTATCTTTTGTGTTAATTATGTAGCTGTTATTTTTAATAAAATGTTATGTTGTGTAAAGCTTTAAAATAATTTTTCTAAGAGTCAAAATCCTTTGTAGTTTGAAACTCAGGAACAATTGGTTTCTTTTGAAATTGGAACTTAAGCTTTCTACTGAATTCCACAGTTAGTAGACATAAATCTCTGAGGAAAAATCCTGCTTTCCTTATGCATAGTGGTATTCTCAATGCTAATGCAAAAGAGTGGGAAATTTGAAAAAAAATGCCTCTAATAAACACTTGAGGAGAGGCACATGATGCCAGCTTGTGATTCTGGCCATCTCTTCTTCTTTAATTTCTCTAATTTCTTGTATTTAGGGACTTTATACTGGTTTCAGTCACATATAAATACTATCTACTATTTTTGTAGTGTGGACTTGACTAGGTTCTCTCTTTGCATGTTTACTTGTTTTTTTTTTTTTCTTTTCTTTATCCTTCTGAAAGTATATCTTATGCTTTTCAAAGCCGGTATATAAGAGAGAAAATTTCAGTCCTTGCCCTGGAGGGACAGGACTGGAGCCGAGCTGGGTTTTGAGCCTGTGCTGGGGCTTGGGCTGGTTCAAACTTGTGTTCTTGTACGGATATTAACAGTAAATGATAACTGTTTGTTAATTCTTACCAGTCATGTCGGGAAAAAAAAAGTCAGCCAACCCACTCTTCCCAAGCATAAGCTTATTCTTAATGACTTTTTTGTTCCCTGTTGGACAATCATATGATTTTCTGTGCTTTCTCCTGACAGCTGGAAAATTCTGCCCAAGACTTGTCAGCTGATCTTATTAGCTTTTGATCCAGCAAAGCAATACTTGTTTAGACTAGGTGAAAGCCACTCAGCAAACTGATTGCCAGTCTGATGTTTCTTCCTATTATGGATTTTGGTATTGTGTTGTAGTAGCATGTCATAAACTACCTGTGAAAAAAGAGGTCAGAAAGGAATAGGTGAGTGTCTTTTCGGCAGGCAGCAACTCTGAAAGGCAGCACCAGCAAATCTTAGTAGGGAAGAAGTAGTTTATGGCACCATAGTGCTCATATGGGATAAAACTTTCCAGCAGAATCATGTATCTTCTCACACATTTTGAAGCAGATCTGGAGGGATAAAAACACGGTGAAATACATCCTGGCACTTGTTCTGCTGGCAAGCATGAACACCAGCACTCTCGTTCAGCCTCTCATGTTAGGAAAGCAAGGAAGACTAGAGAAGTCCCATTCTATTCTGTGGAATAAAGCTGGTGCTGACATTTATTTCACGTCCTGGCCCTTATGACTGAACTTCAACTTGTGATTATTCATTAAGGCTAGCCAATGTTGATATCTGACTCTAAACTGGGTTCTCTGTTCTGCTTGTGTCAAGTCCATTTCTATCCTGAAGCAATGCTGTCTTACTGCTCTGTATGTGTTTTAAGAGTCTTATTCTGTCTGGTAGGAAATGTGCCTCTCATAGTCTCTGCATATGTTTTCATGACAACCTGGTCCAACAGAGCATTGAATTACCAACGATGTTTTACTTTATATGATATATTCCTCTGCCCAGCAAACAAAGCAGCATCTTCCACATCCTTCAGAAGATTGCCAGTGTCTAAGATGTGCCAGATAAAAGCTTGGATGCTTTGAAACAGCTTGCCTGTAGCACTATGCCTAGCTTTGTCTATTAGGTTAAATGCCAGCTTTTGTAGGTCAGTGTAACAAACTTTCAGTGTCTGTCCCTTCAGTGTCCTGTGACATTGCTTTGAAGTACTGTGCTGAAGAACTGACAGCAGAGAACAGGGTAACTTTCTGAATGGTTACACTCTTTTACTGACATTATCAAGAGTATATATACAGCCTTTGCAGAAGGATGAATATGTGTTTTCTGTATGGGATTCTTCAGTACCATCATCCACATGCAATACTCATTTCTAGTCAAATCCTAGAATCTATACAGGCACAAAGTAAGACAAAGGAAAAAGTATAGCCTAATTTAGAATAAGTGTGATTATGGAAGATATTTCATTTTAGTGTAGACCTGTGCTCAGACTCCATTTTTAAAAGTCAGTAGATTGGGCTATTTATTGTGAGTGAAATAAAGCAGTTTTGGCTTTTTATGTGTGCAGAACACATTGAAAAGTCACATATGCATTGCCAGCAGCCCTTTCTTCCAGGAGACTGATCCAGAAGGGAAGAAGCTGGATTTCTGCTCTCCTGCAGTGGGTCTGCAATGTTTACATAGTCTAAAAGAACTGGAAACTGATAGAATAAGAACTCAGTTATTGGTCTTCTTCTTTCAATGTTGAGAGAAGATCTTCCTGGAAAGGTGTTTATGAACTTTATCATGGAAAAGGACTGTTAAGAAGACAGTGTAAAACTGCATGTGCCTCTTTTTTTGCTATTTGATTTTGAACAGTTATATTTTTGCAAAATTTTACTCTGTGTGGTGGATTTCATGTACACAGGCCCTAATTATAGCACCTAAAGTGTGTTGCCTTAAGAGAGCTCTGAGAAAAAGACTTCAGGCCAATTTGGTGCATAAGATAAGAGAGCAGGTCCTTTAATCAGCCTACAGGCCAGGAGAATACTGAGACAGGGGTTCTGTGATTTATAATAAGGTCCATCCAATCCTAGATCTGTCCACCTCTGGTTCTGCCCTGTTCTGCCCCCAACAGACCCTTTTGAATTGCGTTTGGGGTCTTTGGGACTCCTTCTTCCTGATCTTCATAGTCTCACAGCACACACAGTCCTTGGAGCTCCTCTAAATTTCTGGGCTGGAAGGTCACTGTGTCTGTGTGATATCTTCTGGTCCAGCCTTCAGGGGTTTTTCTACAATTCTACCTTGAAAAGAAGACTAAACACAGTAATGGAATGTAGAGGGATTGATATGTGTCTCATTTTAAAGGAGACACAGTTGTTTTGCTGAGGATGAGCTATGAGAAAGACCCAAACTCCTCCCTTTAAGCAATTGTAAACCTGAAATTAAGAGGCTCTGATTGAGGGGGAAAAAAAATTGTGGAAAAAGGAAAAATAACAGCCCTTTATTAAAAGATATATGTGTATTGGCAGAAACAACAAAAGAAAACAAGTAAAACAACCAAACACTACTCCTGTACCCACAAATAATCCCCTTCAAAACAAACCAATAAACAAGCAAAGAAAAAAGTAAACAGTTCAGTTTGCGCCCTTTGCTGCAGTTCCAACCACAGTCAACAGGGGGCACTGTTGGATCACTGGACACGCAGTTCTTTATGCTGGTCAGCAGGGGGTGCTGTGGGGTCACTGGTCATTGCCATGAAGGGGGAAACACCTTCTGGGGTGTGTTGAAGAAACTAAAAATGAGTTTCCCTCCCCACACACACACTGGGAAAGGGGAAAGAGAAGAGGGAGAGAAACAACAACAAAAAAGTTCCTCCCCAATGGGAAAAAACCCTCACTCTGTTCTGCTGGCCGAACAGTGTGGTGTAGTTTTCCTTCTCCCTTTGATGTGCACAAGAACCACTGCTAAGGAAGAAACAAACGGGGAAGGAGAAAAAAGCCTCCCAAAACAGCTCCTCTCTGATGAAAATCCAGTCAGGATCCACAGCTGGCAACCAGGCTGAGAACAGAAACCACTCCAAGCTCTCCTCCGACCTTGTTCCAGCTTCAGCAGCCAGCCAGAACTCCTCCCCCTCCTCCCCATTTCCCAGGAGAGATTCTGAGGGCCATCAACTAAAAGGCAGCTTCTCTTGTGCTGCTTAACTGCCCACTTAACAATCCTCCACCAGGGGGAAGGGAAAAAATTCCTGCTTAGTTTTTAAGAACCAGCAAAACCGACAATATGGAATGGGGTAATAGGGCTGGGTATGTGTAAACATTATGCCACAGGGTAAGGGATATAATACAGCTACATTAGGATCTACAAAAGTTAAAAAATCCAAAAAGCTCTGATGCATCAAGGGTGAAAACAAAAACCCAAACAACTTAGCACTCTGGACAAAACTTGAATAAGGAACTGTTACAGAGATATAAAAAAGGAATAACGTTTTCCTCCAAGGAGACATAGATATGAAAGAATTTGATCACAAGGATTAGCTCCTGTAAAGTGCACGACTGATAAGGTTTGGAGAATCCTGCACTGCTGTGGCTGTATTTCCCCTGTTCTGTATAAATAAAGGGAAAAAGTGTCCAAGACTGGCCACTTCAAAATCCACATTTAGAACTGGTGAGGTTGTTTCAGTGACAGGGTTAAACTCCTAAAACAGACAGCTGTTCTTAGGCTACTGTTACCTGGGGTATTTTCTGAATGGAAGAAAAAAGCTAGAGAGCTCTTCAGTGCTATGCCAGCAAAGGCACTTCTTACAAATTAAGAAAAAATGTTAATATGGCTTTTCTTTAGTTTCACTCTGTGCTCTTAAGAGCCTGGAGTCCTCCACACTTTACTGCTGCAGATTTGTGGCATACCAGGTGCTGCATTACATTTTAAAATCAGGCTGTAAAGAATCAGGTTTGTTCTAGACATTATTGTCTGTAAACCCCACACCTGCGTGAGAGGCTTCCTCTTTTAAAACTTCAACTCCTTTTCTTCCAACCCCAAATGGCAAAATGAAAAACAGAACACTTTCTTCATCAGTGTATTGCACGCAGATGAAAGAGGTTATTCTTGCAAGTATAGTCGTGTAAGGCATTGGGCCACTGATCAGGTACATAAAGAGAAATGTCTAGTTGAACATAACAACTTCACTATTGTCCCCTTCCTCTTCTCTTCCCCTTAAAATGGTTTGTTTGCTTGTTTGTTTCTCTTTGTTCATAACTTGTCTGCACTGGAGAATGACGTGGAACCTGATGTCATGCTGGCTGTGAGAGAGTCCAGCACTCTAGTGATGGATTTCGTTTAGTAGGAAATTCATTTGTTTGGCTAAGTCAGATTTTATATTCAGGGTAAAGAGGAAGATTGAACTGGTCACAGGTGTCTAAAGTTACTATGCCATTTATGATGCTTTCAGCTATTACAGTGTGTAATGTGCCAGTTCATTCTTTACTTACTTATCCAAAACTTAATTAGTGTGTTTCTATTTTAGGCCCAACAAGGAGAGCACAGGAGAGCTAAGTGAGTCTGGAGCATCTGTTGTCAAATACGGTCTTAAAGCAGAAAAAATCTTCATGCAGGTTCACTATCTGAAGGTGAGTGTTGTCAGTTGATTTTTACTGAATTTGCTTTACAAATGTGATAAAGATTTCTGTCTCGTGGACATCAGCAAACTCACGGTTTCCTATTTGTTTCTGCCTTCCTGTGTTTCAGGGTTACTTTCTGTTGAGGTCCCTGGCAAGGACGGTAGGAGAGGCCTCGTACCTGGCGTCCTTGCGAAAATTCGTCCGTAAGTTCCACGGGCAGCTCGTCCTTTCTCAGGTACTGTGCTTGGCATTGTGCTTCACCTTCTGAAAAAAAAAAAAAAAAAAAAAAAGATGCCTTGATACTATCTTGTTAGTATAGATAATATAAACAATGGGTGATTATTTTTAACTTGCTGCATTGAAAGGTCAGCATTCATAGATGCTCACGTTAAAGATAGGGTCATTTTATCATACTGGAATTGTCTCCCATAATCTTTTAGCTAATGGGTTTTCCTTGTGATCAGTCAGTCTTTTCCCTGATTAGTCTCTGTTTCTCCAAGAGAAGAAATCATATTTCTGACTTGATTTTCTTCCTCTCTGCACACTGCTTCATTCAGTGCTTGTAATTTTGGTGCACTTCTTATGGGGACAAATCCGAATGGGTAGAAATTTACCTGCCCCTAGGTCTTTCTGGAAAAGTCCTGTAACTGTTGGCTCTAGTTTTGTTTTGATTTAGGAAACTGAACCCAAAGGAAACATTTAGGAAATATGAACCCAAAGTTCTAGGAATCCTGTCATTGGTGATGAATCCAGCTGGTGCCTTAGCAAGTAATGCTGTGACAGCGACCATTCCTGGGGGTGTCTGTGAACTCATCATGGTTAAAAACAATCCTGGAACAAAACCTATGACACAACAAATATTTAGCATTGCTAGAAGAGCAGTGTGATAAGAGGCAAAGGGAGAGAAAGGGGAAGGGATATGAGTGAATTTCTGAAACCAGTTTCTCTGCTGATCTGTCTTTTATGGAGTTTTGGTTTAATTCTTTGAGGATATTGTGGATGATGATAAATGTCTTCTTGCAACAGAGAGTAAAGGCCTCTGATTTTGCAGGACTGGAGTCTAACACGTGCTGTTTCTTCCAGCCACAGAGATTCCTTGCCTGTGTGCTTGCTGTTTTGAATGTCACTATGGGAGAGGTGTATGCCCATGTACCTTACAAATAGCTCACAGACCTGTGGATTCTTTCGTATATGTCACCCAAAAGTTGGGCACAGCAGCTCCAGCACAGCAGCTGTGCCCTGTGGAGGATATTTGGGGTGCTAGGGGAGTGAACACTAACGCAGCTGCTTCCTGTGCTGTGTTATTGGCACCCTGAGCAGACAAGTTTGGCACAGTGTGGAAAATGCCAGTGACTGTGTGAGTCTTGTCTACATTGTGGTGTCCAAAACCATAAGAATGATGCTTCACTATTACACAGATGGAAAAATTTTGAAAATTACAGAAATCTTGAAACTGCTAACAATGAAAGCAGCTGAGGATTTTGATCTGGAGATAATGAAGGGGCTCATATTTTGATGAGAAAATGTGCTGTATTTTCATCCTGTCCGAAATAATGGTAAAAGTTTCCAGCTTTAGGAATTCTGGGCATAAGGAAAAGTAAAAACATTGAAAAATTGCCCATGTTATGAATACTAGTCTTGTTTTCAGTTATGTTTGTAGTAATTTTCCTAGATGGGAGCTACAGGTGCAAGGAAATTACTTCAGATGCGAAACGTTAATCAGTTTGCCTTTTTCCTTCTTTAGTTTGCATGCTCAATAAGATTTTAATAGTAGTTTATTTTAATTGAGTTAGCAGTAGGTGAGTAAAGCCACTCTTGAATCCTTGAGAAGGATTTAAAAAAAAAATCTTCCAGTTCTCTTTCTATGAGAGAATCCCCTTACTGACTGCTTTGAATGAAGTTTTGAAATAATGAGTGGAGTGTTATTTGTTGTAACTAAAAAGGAAGAAGTGCAAGTTGCTGATACTCCTAACACACTTAAAGCAGTTGTTCTGTTCCATATTGAAATAGGAATATCTTGGGAATTGAATTGTTTACAGACTTTCATTTTCGTGTAGTTCTGTCTGTTATAATAGGCAACAAATCCAACTTTTGACTGAAGCTAATCAGTGGCTCCATCCCTGGGGCTTAAACTTCTCAGCTGTCTGGCCAATGATTGCTGCCTGATAATTGAACACATAGGTGAGGAGTCAAGCTTGCTCTTGGTAGGAAATTATCATCTTTGGAGGTGCATTCTGGGCTTGTCCCCAAAAACCCAACAGAAGGATTTAAAAAGGTTGCTGATTTTGCTAAATAAAAGCCAGGAAGATGAATGGGGAGGGAATTCCAAATAAACAGGGACCTACAAATGCTGCTCATTATTTATTTTTCCACCCAGAGGGGATAAATCAACATTTACCATTTATTTATGTAATTTACAAACTGCATATTTGACAGGGGCAGTTTAACTTTGAGTGGATAATTTCTGCAAGAAAGTGGATGCAAGTGCAATCTGAGTTTATTTATTGCCACTTGAATGCCCATTTAGATGTATCACTTTTAGTCATGAAATCTCCATTGCTTTTATGCACCTCATTTATATTTCAGTCAGAGAATTTAAACTAAAGTATCTGTTGGTTGTAGAGTATTTGAAATATCCAGATTTGAGGTTTTCATATGAAGATATAATTTGTCTTTTAATATTGAGTGTTCTTTATTTGATACCAACACGTGTACAGCCATTAGCAGTGCAAAGAGAAGTTCTCCTTGATCTCAAATTCACAGTCTTATCCAGATTTGATCTACCCAGCAGCAGAGCAGCCCAAAGTTGTAGCTGTGATTAAAATTGTTGGCATCAGTCAGGACTATAGTGAGAGCAGACAAGAGTCATTAGGGAATTTAATTATGAGGGGCTAGCAAGTCCTTAGTGAACGTGTGTGAACTCATTTTTCAAAGGCTTTTTCAGTTTGGCCAGATGTCAATAAAATTCCAGAAACTGCAGAATAACCTTTTCCTTATATAGGGAAAAGTTGTTTTCTAGCCCCTGGGTCTCTCCAGGGAAGAACAACAGGAGGACTGAGATTATTTAATCATGTCAATATAAGCCAGCACTGTGGTGGCACATGACTTCTAGTTTATATTTTCTTTCTGCCTTCACTGAATTACTTGCAACAAAGACAAAGAACAAACTGTAATTTGTTTTATGGTCTGATCCAGAATTTATTTGTGATTGCTCTGGTCATCCACAAGTCTTTGTTTCAAAGTGTAAGGTCACCAGGACATGGCATCAAAGCTCACAACCCCTGCATTTCCCTCTGGGTTTTCTCTTGGGCACTCCTAAATTGTTTCATCTGAGGAGGAAGAAAAAATACCTTGAGGATAAAATTTCAATCCAGATGGTTAAAGTTTGGCAAAATTGTAAGCAACTGCAAAGTTAGACCTATAATGACATATGTCATGCAGACTTGATAACAGGCAAATGTTAAAAGCCATGATAACATGAGGTAAGTGGTAATTTGTTTTCCTGCTCTGTTTTGGAGCATCAAAATAGGAGCAGTTAAAATAAGATAGAACAAATTAATCCTAATTTTAAGAAAGTGTGTTGAATGATGGTTACTACATTATTCTTATTAGATATTTGGAAAAATGAAGACAATATTAATCATGAAGATGTTTAAGTTCATAGTGTAATATACAGAATATGAACTCATTTCTAATACCAGAGGTGTCTTTAAGTAGACTATGTGATTGATTATAAAAAGTTGATGCAATCCAATCAGAGAATCTAGCTGCATTAAATGTACAGACACAGCTAACACTGTGAAGGATGTCCGCTTCAGGCTTACTTTTCACACACTTTTCAAACAATTCTAATCACGAGCTTTTCATTGTCTTTATTTGCATGTAAGCTTACTCAGTACCTCCAGCAAAACTCCCACAAATGGGGGGGTACAGTAGTTCTGTTTACATGCAGAGTAATGGCTCAGAACTTCAAGTAGCAGCATGAAATAAGGGAATTTCACACCTGATCACTGTGTCAGCAATGCCCTGTAGCTGGGACAGAATGACTCCTGTCACAGTGATGCCATTCTTGCTGCAGCATCACTGAGCCCACCACTGTGTAATTTACTTTTTGTCATAAGCTGATTTTGCAGCCACTGCTGTGTAGCCTGAATCTCACTGGAAATCTAAAGGAGGAAGGCTTGACTGTGCCAAGAGTAGTTTCAATTGTGCAGTCACTCTTACTTTGATTCCCTAACAATACCATACTCAGAGAAAGAGCATCTTTTGTTGGTTGCTGTAGCAAGGTCTCTAAATAAAAGATTGGCTTTTAGGAAACATTCTTCAAGGCCTTAAAGAGCAACAGCTTTCAATCAGAAATCAGCCTGCACTCATACACTGCAGTGAGGAACATTAATAGCCCATGAAACTTGTCTCCATGAAGATTAGTATTAATAAAGTGGATGTATTGATTTATGAAACAGCATATAAATGAATTTACTCATTAGTTGGCATGGTTATCAGCAGTGTTGTGGATTTTGTCTGGAATGAGGAGTAGGTGCGATCTCCTAGTCAGGCATGGCATTAAGGAAGAAAAAGCCTTATTCAGTTATATAATCAGTCTGATGACATAAGCACATTGAAGAACATGTAAACACCCCTAATTTTGGTGTTTCTTAACCTTTGAGGATGTGAACCTGCAGCCTTTAACAGTTTTAAATATAGTGTGTGTGTGTGCTGTAGATAAAGGTGGGAATGTGGGATTGTGTTAAAATAGTCAGCAGGCTTTTTAAGTCTTATTTTCTGTCAATATTGACATGTTTTTCTTGAGTGGGTTGGAAAACTGGCAAACATAATGTATGTTGTATAAATAACTGAGCAAGATATCACCACAGCGGATATATAAATTTATTTCTTATCATTCTTTTATTTGTAGTCTTTAAAAAAAGTATTGCTCACTAGCAATGCAGACACAGGGTTACATCTTCATAAACATACTAACTGTGGTGCTTTGTTTGTTTTCCAGGATTTCCTTTGCATGCTGTTGGAAGACATCCCTAAACAAAAAAAGTAAGAACTGGGCTAGAAAAGCAAAAAAAAAAGAAAGGGAGGGGGGGGAAGTAAAAATCAGATTTAAATATCAGCTGTGCTAGCCAGAAATAGTGGCATTTCATTTAGTATTATCCTGCTTGGTTTTTTTCGAGTGTGTGTTTCTGAGAATCCCCCTGTGTATGCACACAAAAACTTGGGAGCCTTGCTGTGTTATTTCTTCCATGCTCTCCCTGAGCAGTGCCTGTGACTTGCATGTTAGGTCAAAAGTGATGTCCTGTGTTCCCTGTGCAATCTGAAGTTCCAGGCATAGCTGCCTGCCCAAATTAACCTCTGATCTGCCTGCCAGCTGCTTTTGGCAAGTGGCACCCAGGAACAAGGATGCCAGAACCTTGCTGAGAATCTGGCAAGCCAGGGAAAATGAATTTTCCTCAAGAAGTAGTCTGGTACCGTCTCCTCCTTGTCACACAGTGTACCAAATGAGGGAAGATGGAAAACACAAATGGAAATTCAGCATTAATTGCCTGGCATGTCCTTCAGAATCCTCCTGTGTGTGACTGTGACTGGTTGAAGATGACTCAGGTAGTCTTCAGCAGCACTTTGAGCCTGTCCCTGCTTATCTGTTGGTTTGTCCTGTGCTGCAAACACAGATTCTTCTGTAATGGAGTTTTACATATGATGGTTTTTAAAAATAACGTGCTTACTTGAAAAATGTAACTCTGGGTGAGTGGTTTGGAGGAAAAAAGGAGGGAAGAAATTCATAGAAGTCAAATGTATTGAGTGTTTTAGTGAAACAGTTCTGTCCCTAATAATTGAGGGACAGAGAAAGTCATTATCATTGAGAAGATGTGTTTTGTAACACTGAATTTAGTTAAAGTGGTGCTACATTTTCCAGTGATGTACTGCAGGATGATGCTTTGTTTATATAACTGAATATAGTTTCCTGCTGAAATATAAGCAGGAATATTATATGGAGTATATAAAAAAATGAATTTTTTTAATGGTATGATTATACATTAATTTGTTAAAAAACCCTCTTGTTTTCCTTCCTTTTTTAACTTGTATTTCTCTGGACTCCAAACCCAGTGCAAAATGTTATTTGGATAAGCATCCAATTTTGTGCCTATACACATGCCAGTATATGTAAACTTGCAGTGAGACTAGTGCAAAAGAAGAATGGCTCCATTTGTGATGTAGGAACAAAATTTGAAATCCATGGTAATTCATTTTATAGTCATATATGTAGCATATCTGAACCTATCAGTTGCCAAAATTGCCTTGGGTGAATAGAATAGAGTGTCTGCATATACAGAAAACCTGTATTTCTTATCTGCTGCAAGGATGCTTTTCCATTCTTAAGTGCATTCTGTTCCTAATACAGAAATACTCACCTGAGGTAAAGGAAAAGGGAGGAAAGAAAAAATGAGGTATTCTTAGAGATCATTTATTGATCAGTTCTTTTTTACACAAAGTTTGTTCTAGGAATGAAGTGCATTTCAATACTAGAGCTACAAAATTCTTTGAAGCACACAAAACCTTCCAGACTTATGCACTTCTACCAAGTACATTTTAAAAGTTCAAACTAAATGCTTCAAATTTGACAAATATTAAGCACTCTAATACACCGAAGTTTGTGATGGAGCCTGGTCATAATCATTAAAAAAAAAAAAAAAAAAAAAAAAGAAAAGAAAAAAGAGATGTATAGTACATAATCAATCCAAATCCTCCCCTCAGCTGTGGCAACAGAGAGAAACTAGTGTAGTTAGCAGTAGAGTTTGGCTTATGGGAGATATTTGTAATGTTATTTAAAGGAGATTTTAGAGTACACTCCCAGTGATGAGTAGTTCCAAGATACAGATGTAATTTTTTAGGGAGCAGTCAATGATTTTTGCTGCCTTCTGTGTTCAGGGGAGGAGATTTTTATGCCTAGTTAATAGGGCTACTTCACTTCCTGCTCTGATTCAATTATAATGGCATGCTAGCTGCAGAAATCCATCCTGTGAGGCAGGATCCTTCTGTTTCTGGACTGCAGCTGAATACTGACACCAGACAGGCTGAGCAGTGCCTTCTGCTCCTTTATAATTCCTTAATTTGCCTTTAAAGCAGATTATTTGTGTGTGTGAAGGTCTAATGGTGAGGGCAAACAAAGATTCATCATTATCCTTCTCTGTTTAGAAAGACTTTTAAAATATTACAAGCACTGGCTGGAGTCTCACCTTATCTTGGCCTTTCTGCAGAAAGGCTGCAGTACTTCCCACCTGTAACTGAGGCATTTTACTTACTCAGGCACAGTTTGAAGCTTCACTACACTGAAAAAAACCAAACAAGCTAAAACAAACTCCATCAATCCCCCTCATATGTGCCTGTATGCCACAGTGCACTAGGTTTTATAAAACCCCTGGTGGCTCTGTTCTCCCCAGGGCTCACACCCACAGTCTTTGCTGCGAGTTCACCCCTCCACATCTGCCCAGCACGTGAGCTGGGTGAACACTCAGTGTTTACCCCTGTAACTGAGGGTGAGTTTCACTGCTCAGATAAATCTTTCAGTCTCTGAAGAGCTGCTGCTTGTGCAGCTACTTTATGACTGCAGATTTTTTTTTTTGAGGAGGTCTGTTTGGGTTTTTGGAGTTTTCTGCTCGTAGTTTTTGTTTCACTTCATTCAATAAAATAAACAAGCCTACTAATAAGCTATGGTTTTAATAATATGTGACAGACAAAGGAAGGCTTGTGTTACAGCTCTGCTATTTGTACTGTTCATAACCCAGGCTCACTAACCACATTCCTTGGATGTATTCATAAATTGTCGATTAACTACTAAAATAATGCTTCAATTTCAAACTACTCAGCTATATATTTCACTTGGGTATGGCAGACTTTCCTATCCTCCTTTACATATAAAAAAAGTTTCACACTTGCACATTTTCTTCTCCTTGATTTAGGAGTTCAATGGGTTTATCCTGAAGTCTGTAAAATGCCCTGGGGCCTTGTGCAATGAAAACTTGATATATAAGCATCTTCTTTAATGCTCATTTTCAAGTTATCATTAATGATAGTGTTTTACAGACCTTGCTCTGAAGCATTAAACCTGGGCATGAACTGTCAGGACATAATTCCTAGGCTTGTCATCTGAACAAATAGACAAGAGAGGAGATAATAGATGTAAAGGCACTCTCATTTCACAGTAGGGAACTGTAGTACAAAGCAGTTGAAGAACCTAAACTATGAGCCCGGCTCCCACAGTCCAGTACAGAACCTGAAACAAAAGGCCATCCAGAAATTCCCACAAACACCATATTTAAGCCCTTACAGAGGCTTAACTGCAATGTAAGTGGGTGGTAAGTGCCCTTCCTGAGCTGCAGCCTCTACAAATATCAGGCCTTCCTTTCCTATGATATTGTTTTGAAACAGCAATAGTTTATGGTAAATTTTTGGGGGTTGTTTTGAAGCCAAACAAGGTAGTGGAAGCCTTTCCAACATCTTCACAGTTCTTCAGTACTGACTCTTAAAGAGATCCAGAGCAGGTCTTTGCAATAGTCTGCTTATTACTAATATATTAAAAAAAAAACAGTGAATGCCTCTAAACTGCTGAACCAAGTTGTTTCTTTTGATAAGTGCCAACAAGAATGTCCTAAGTTGGAATAAAAAGAGGTGTGTCCAGGTAGAAACAAAGAAGATTGCATGTGGTCACATGAGAGGTGTTCAGCTCAAACTGGGGGTGCTGCAGGAAGAGAAATAGCAGCATTATTGTCCTTGTCCTTGAGAAAAAGGACAGAGTTTCAGGAAAGACTGAGTAGCTTTCTGTTTTACTGCCTGGATTAGTATGGTGTCAGAGCAGTGTGATTGCCCTCAGTGTCATAAAAGCCAGTTTCTGACATTAGGGGTTATTAAGTAAATGCTTACATAGAAAGTGTAAGGTAGATTATTTTGCAGAGAATTTTTTATCATGAGGAAATCTCAATATAAGTTTAGCTTCTGGGAAGGGAGGAAAAAGAACTAACTGTCATTGTGAGGCTGTGTTTCTCATCCCTTGGTAAGACAAACTAAATGCACAGATAAGGGAGTTTTCCACAGCTCCCAGTTCTGCGTCAGCATTAGAACATTCAGCTGTATCTGTTTTGATTCATGTGATAACAAATTTAAAAAAATTGTTAGTCTGCTTATACTACTTGAGATGGAATAGGTGGCACAATCCACATGATCTGCCTTTAACTGTGTAAAATTTCGGTGCCCAGTTTTAAGCTAGTCCTGCCTGCAGTTTTTTTAGTAACCAGACAGAAAAAAGAGCTCACAAATGTCATCTTATTCTGAGGAAGGTAAATTGATTGTTTGGAAATACTTCTCCTTTTCTCTATTCCCTGTGGAAGGGACTCAGCTAACTAAGTTAAGACTAGACACCAATTTTTAGAGCATGGTGGTAAGGTGAAGGCATTTATACTTTGAAGGATATAGCAGTCAAGTGCTCTAAATTTAGTAAGTTTGAATAAATATCAAGGAACAAGCCTGGATGTTTAATAACTTCTTCGAATGTAGAACACTACACAAGCATCACACATATGTTCTCTGTAAGAAATTTATTTATATATTTAAACATGCACAGTAGTATTTTCCTGAAAATTCAGAATCCCAACTATGCAGAAACGTTTCTGCTTGACTGCTGCAATTATTTGAATCACATGATTCAGAGAAAAATTTGTGTTGGTTTGCTTGCCTTCCTGATTCAGAGCTTTGAAATGGTTGCTCTTTCCATGAATGCTTTGTTTGTTATGAGTTTACATGACACATGTGAAGGTCCCTGCAGGTATTAGGATGAGTCTTGCCCAGGCATTACCATGCACAGGACCACACACATCTGTTCTCCTTCTCAGAATATTTACATTTATTGAGGACTTCTTCAGCTCCCTTCCTTCAGTCCTGGCAGACAGCATACTGCATGGACACTGCCATTTTTTAAAATTTTTTTTAATTTCTTTTTTTTTTTTTTTTGACTTCCTTGCAAGTTGGGAAGTCTTCAACCAGAGCTGAAGTAAAGGCAACGGAAGTTGCCTACAAAAGTAGAAGGGGAAATATAATGTCTGAATTTGCAAATACTTACACACATGGTTATTTCAGTCCCACAGAGCTTTATCATGAGAGACTGTTTCCTTTTGTTGGAGCTACAGACTATTCTGTGATTTCACTGAGAATGTTATCAGGATATAAAGAAAGTGCAGAAAAGACAAAACTACAATTTATTAGGTACTTGGTAACTTTGAGAGTTAATATCCATCAGTGCCTTTTAAAACCCCAAAGTTTGAGGAAGTTTGTATTTAATTCAATGTAGTATTTTATCTTTATTTTTAGGCTGCTTCTTTAATAAAATACTGGTTTTGAATGTTTCAGTATAAAGGTACCTGCTTGAGACTCTTCTTTCCTGCCAAGAAAGCAAAAAGCCACTCAGCGAAAAGCAGAGGACCTGTTCACACCTTACATGTTTCATAAACATAGTTTACCAGCTGACACTTCCCCTGTCAGTCCTCACAAGCACTGAATTTATCATTTGAGTTCTGAGCACAGAAATCTTGATCTGCCTGATTTGCTCATATGACCACTGGTGGCAATAGTCATTAAAAAGCCGAGAATGTAGTACACTGCAGTGCTGCAAATACTTGGAATTAGGGAGTTTGCTTAGCTTCTAAAGGGTTATTTTTCACATAAAAATGGTATTTTTGTGCATGTCTTCTAATTCTTTTTTTTTTTTACCCCCAAGATCCGGGTTAACTGTTGAAAGTATCTTCCAGAACTGGCTTGACACTTCTGGAATACCAAAGGTAAATATAAAATACCAGTTCACAGTTCCTTCTGGAGTCTTGCTCTTCTCTTTACATTATGTTATTTAAATCATTACCTGAACTTGTAAGAGGTATGATTTTAAATAAACAGTTTTGATGACGACTGCTTTCCAAACCTTTATATGGGTTTAGCTTTTATCAGTTGCAGGTTTTTGCTTCTACCGTTGTCTCAACAAACCTGCCAGTGGGCAAATCTTACAAAACTTATCCTGTTAGTTAATATTGTGGTCACATGGGAGTATGCTTTACAGAATAGGGATGGAATCTATTAAAGGTGAGGAACACTGTTCACAGAATAGGAATTCCTTGAAAGCATTACAGACTGTAGTAACTGAACGTTAAATTATTTGTACTTGATGTTTTGTGAATATTGTGACTTGCTTAGGAATCTGCTGCAAGGCTAACATCTATTATTGGTGTTTCAGCACTGAGACTTAGCACTGTTTTCTGCTTTTAATACCAAAAGCTCTTAATGTTCATATTTTAAATTCTGTGAACTGAAAATGCCTAGTTGTGTCTGTGCTGTGTGAAGGCTCTGATTATTCATTTTGGATCAAAATTGGGATGACAAAAGATATCCCTGTGTAAATTTTCCTAAAAACAAAGTAAGTTTTCAGCATGTGCTCAGGACTCAGTTTCTGATTTCCCCCAAGTGGGCATCCCCTGGGTTGCTTGTGACTTATCTCTCCTAGTGCTTGACTTTGTTTCCTCTTTGTATCAGCTTTTTTTAAGAAAAACCCAACTCTCAAGAGTAAGAACGTTAAGTCCTGTTTTGTAAGAGCCAGTTCAGAGGCAGCCTAGCTGAGTAAGCACCTTTGCAAGTAGAATTGCAAAAATTACAATAAGCAGTGGTCACCATAGCTGAGCTGCACCCAGGCACTGCGGGTGGGCTCTTCCCTGGGCAGCTTTAGGGATGTCATATCCATGGTTCTCTGGGTGCTGTAGAAGGCATACAGAGAAGATTCATCCTGAGATCAAAATGTAATGTTTGAAGATGCTGTTAAATCGAGGTGGGGTTTGGTTTTTTGCTGTAAAATTACTGAAAACGAAATTAACTTTAATTAGAAGGGAGGAAAGGAAGGGACAGTAAGGATCACCATGTGTCTTGATGCTCAGTCATTTCTTAGAAAAGGACCTTGATTTTCGTGCTGTATTTTGGTCAAGGTTTTGTCCTGGTAATAAAACTGCATAGGTTGCCCAACAGCTGCTTCAAGCATGTGGGGGAAAGTGATGTTGCACAGCTGCAGTTGTAAGAGTCTGAACTGGCTGCTGCAATGTCAGAGTTTTCTGGCATTTTATTTACACATATCTTTTTGAAGATGTGCTTTATTAGTGTCTGCCAATCAACTCTAAAATCACAAACAAGGAAGATAGGAGCAGACTGAAGAATTGAAAATGGTTTTGGTTAATGTGAAAACTGAACTCTGTTTTCCTGGGTACCATAAGTTGCTCAGAGTGAATAGTGAGTAGTTTCATTATACCCTAAAGTATCTATTACTTGTGTAAAGAAAGCATGCATCAGAAATATTTCCACACTCAGTAGATCTGTAAGTTGTTGTAAATTTTCCTTAAAGACTACAGAGATTTCCTTGGTAGTTTGGCTGTTCTGTAAAAAAAGTACAAACAGGAATTGTGCTGATTTAGTATTCTACTTCTGAGCATCAGCATGCTGACCTCTTCTCTTCCTCTCTCTCTTCCCTCAGTACTCTTTTTGATCACAGAATCATAGAATGATTTGGGTTGAAAGGGACCTTAAAGATCATGTAGTTCCAGCCCCCCTTCCATGGGCAGGGACATCTCCCACTATTCCAGGTTGCTCCGAGCCCCATCCAGCCTGGTCTTGGACACTCCCAGGGATGGAGCAGCCACAGCTTCTCTGGGCAGCCTGTGCCAGGGCCTGCCCACCCTCACAGCAAAGACCCTCCTGACACCTAATCCAAAGCTACTCTCTTTCAATTTGAAACCATTCCTTGTCTTGTCATTACTTGCTCTTGTAAACAATCTCTCTCCATCTTTTTTGTAGACTCCCTTCAGGTTGCAGTTGGGTCCCCCCAAAGCCTTCCCTTTTATAGGCTGAAAACCCCCTGTTCTCTCAGCCTGTCCTCATAGGAGAGGTGTTCCATCTGTCTGGTCACCTTTGTGGCCTCCTCTGGGCTCACCTCAGCAGCTCTGTGTCCTTCCCGTGCTGGGGACCCCAGACTGGGTGCAGCCCTGCAGGGGGGTCTCACCACATACACTAAATTTGTAGGCATTGGCAGTGGGAATGACCTCTTAAGTATTTAAATCTCATTCAAGCATGTGATTTGGGGAAAAAATTGGGAAGGGTCTATGAAGAGATATAATTTTCTTTCGTATTTAATAAAGTTTAATAGTGAATCTCTTAGATTAATTCCAAAATTATTGTTAAGTATTAGTCCCAAGAACAGCAAGCTGCTGATTAAATACTTAGTTGATACTTACCCTTGATTTTTTTTTAATCTGAACCTGGAGATTTTTGTGTTTTTAATACCAGTGCAGAGAATACAACTGATTCAACTGATGGTTGAATTCTATTTGAGCATTAATCTGAAGAAAGCATAACTACTATCTTAACATATATACTTATCTTTATACATGGAAAGCATACTTTGAAAAATAGGCACTTCCCCTCAAGAAAATTGGTATTTTTTTTCTATTAGCTACTTTGCAGATTGGAAGATTAAAAGATCTTTCTTAAGTCCTTAAAAGTGTAAATGAGCATAGGTGAACAATATCAATTGTTTTATCTTCTGTAATGATAGCAAGCACAAGAAGAAGGAAGTTTTTTAGTATGAATTATTAGTGCAGTGTTTTTTCTGAAACTATCACTTGTACCAACAACATTGCATCCCATTTTCTTAGAATAAAGAATTTGGGAAAATATAAAAGTGTAATCAATGTGTATAGTACTGTAGATGCATAAATGTTAGTTGAATCATGAAGATAAACAAGACAGACAAACTTGTTCTGAGTTGGTCAGTCTTGATTTACCCTGAAAAATGTTTTAGATAAAGACTACCCACCTGAAAGTTTTCTAGATAGACCATAGGATACAGAGAATTTTGTTTGTAACAAACTGTCAAAAAAGTTGTACGGTCTGTTATTATTTAAATAGATCTGCCTTGATCTAAAGAAGGTTATTTGCATAAAATGGCCTTGTAATTTATTTAGCCATTCCTGTAAACTGCAGTTAAGATACTGCTAAATGAGGTACAACAGTGGTGTATTTTTGTTTGTAGAATAATTCAAAAGTTCATGAAAATTGCTTATATAAAAAGATACATCATTAAATGTTAGTAAGAACACAAACTTGTTACAGAGCCCTTGAACTTCAGGCATGGTTTATTGTTATAATTTTGGGGGGTTTGATGTAAGTTTCTTCTGCATTGCATGTGATTGCTGATTTAGGAGAAAACCACACACGTTTGAAATCCGAATAGTGTTGTTACAAAGCATTGTGTGATGGCATTCTGTAATTGGGTAACATGTTGCCTCAGGTTAGATGCTGGGGGTGTAACTTGGTGTCTAGGTTGGATGTAACTTTTAAAAGTTAGATGTGAAAGTATTGGCCGTGACATTTTAGTGCCTTTGTTGTTCTGAATTCTAAAAGTGAATTTTAGAACTGAGTTTTAGGAGTCTTAATTTATGAGTCTCAATTCCTTAAATGAATAATTAAGAAAAAAAAATGCTTTTGAGATTCTCAGCTGGGACCACAAGTCTAGAGGAAGGATGAGGAGGATACTTCAATGGATTTAGTTTTATGACCTGATAAAACATTGGATTGCCTCTTCAGTTAAAAGCCAGATATTCACAAAAGTGATTCTGTTTTTCTTCAGACTGCCTTTCAGTGTTGTGTGTGTTCAGCTCAGAGGTAAAGCACTTGTAGCAGTAGAGTAAATCTGCACAAGTAATAACTTGTTTGAGAAGTTGAAGTGTGTTTGAAACAAACGTTGGAGTTCTGAAATAAGTGTGGTCTGGATTCCGTGTGCTGTTCATTAGGGTCTCTTTAAGTTTAATAAGTCTCAAGCAGTCATTTTCATTCCCTTTTCCTATTAATTGCATTGCTGAACACAAAAGCTGTATTATGTGCAGAATGGCTGAGCTTCTCTGTACTAGGAAGGAGTTATGTTTGGTATCTAAGAACAATAACAGTTTCCTGCCTGGCTGATCAATGCTGGATCAAGTTTGCATTCCCAAGCTCCCACTCTCCCACCTACATATGCAGGGGGTGAAAACATAGCAAAGGGAGGGAGGACAGGCTCTCTTTTTCACAGAAATGTTGAACTTAGACTTGCTTAATAAGGACACAGCTGGGATTGCATAGCAATAAACACTGATTTTAATTCACTGCTTGTAAAAACATCCGAAGAAAAACACAGAAGTTAGCAACTGATTAATTTTTAGCCTGCTCATTGTTTTCTTTACTCAGTGGAAAAAAACTATTAAGGTTTAAAATATTTGTCATGCTACCTTTCAAGAAAATATCTCTTCTATATTGATTGGGAAAGAGTAGCCTTTGATATGTCTGAAATCTCTCCAGTTTGGGGTTCCTTATAAGTAGTTTTATTTCACTGGAACCTGGTTAAGAAATCATGAAAAGTCAAATGCTACTCTAGGAAAAAATATTTGACATCTTTTTAGTGCAGGAGGATAAAGAGTTAGGCCTGAAGCTGAGGTAGAAATTTTGTGACAGGAAAAGTTGACACCTACCATTCCTACCGGTCTAGGGTTTTTAAAAGATCACTCTAAATTTTATTTCTAAATTTAAATTTCATTTTCTGTGCACAGACTTGTGCTGAAAAACACTGCTTTTTGCATCAATGGTTCACGACACTCCAGTGTGCTTGTTCAAACATATTTGTCTTTGTTTTTTTATGTAATTAAAAAAAAAAAAATTCCAAAAAACCCAAAACAATCCAAAACCAACCAATCAGAAAACAAACCAATCAATCAATCAATCAATCAAAAAAAAAACCCAAACAAAAGAGTTGTTCTGGTTGTCCTGGTTACACAGAAATTCTGATATCTACCTTTTCCTTTTTTTTTTCTCCAAATATGCCTTTTTGGCTTTTTGTCCTGTGGCCATGTGTCTTTTTGCTGGTGTGGGAGGCCAACCACCATCTCGGTGGTCAGTGGTCAGAAGTTTCTCCTCATCAGTTAGTTTAACCAGTTTTATCAGTATTGTTGTTAACATTCTTCTTGGTTAAGAATTATTTTTCACTTACATCTGGGTGTATTTGGTCTTTCTCTCTGTTTTGGAGAAACCAGGGATGTTGAGTCTGAGGGAGAAGACTTCTATCTGAGCTCTCCACCCCTCCAAGTTGTCTCAGAGACAACAATAACAACAAAACCCCCACACCACCACAATGGCAAAGGGCTTTTGAAGTCCTACGTAGTTTGGCCAGCTAGAAGCTGTCCAGTGCCTACCAAGATCTTGGGGTTGGATGGATCCAAAGTGAACTTTATGTAGGATTGTCTTATGTCAAAGAACCTTGAAGCCTACTCTTTGTCCTCTGGGTTCAAAATGTCTGGACTCAAATTACTTCTAAATTCATGGAGTGCAGGGCCAACCTGAGATCTGAGGTTTTATTTCCATATGTGATTGTGTTAGAGAGTGTTATACCTTGCTGCTTTTAGAGAAGGATGTTGTAACTTGTACTCTGGGCTGTGCTGGAAGTTCAGAGCACTTGGCAGCAGCTCTCAAGCAGAAAGGTCTAAAGATAAACCAGCAAACTTTCTTTTCCAGTGCTCCAGAGGCCACTGCATAGTAGTGAGAGGACCCAGTGAAATCAGGAGAGGAAGAAGCCAAAGAGAACATTTTAGCATGCTCTAAAAATATTATCACAATATAGATAACACTTTATCATAATATAGATAATATAATCCAATTTGATACATAAATCATATATCATGATATGCTAGATACGATTATTTAGTAATAAGCATATTATTTAGAGATCCTGTGGTCATGTTGTTAGAGAGGCTTTCTGTATAAGATTATGAATCTGATCTTGCAACTAAATAGGTGGTTTCAGGGATTCAGTGATTCATCTTTAGGTAGGAACTTTCTTCAAAAGCAGGGTTGCTAATGTGGATATGAAGGATATATTTGGATTGCCAATTTGAAAAAATCTTCTGCAATAGTCTGTGAAAGTCATGTTGCAGAGTACTGAATGCACATCCTCGACGTTAATGTTTCACTAGGGTTTTGTCTTTTGCAGGTAGACATATTTTAAGGAAGAAGAAGTTTTACTTGAATAGAATTTTCTGTAGGGATGTTACTTTGCAAAATGTCAGATCAGCATCCTGATCTGAAAAGAATGTGTTTACTCCACCACAGCAACTCTTGGAGGAATTAGAACATTTAGAACATGACCATCTTTCTTAGAAAATGGATAATGTCGGAAAAACTTGATTTTCCATTTCAATAAATAAAGCTGTACACACGAAAACTGCACAGAATTGGCTGGAGAACTCGCTGTTCTTACAGGAGTACATCCTGGGCTGGATTTATTTTTCAGTAATTTTTATTTGCTGCAGATTTACTGTTTCTTGCAGTGGGGATGCACCAGCCATCAGCACCATTTTCAGATGTAGCCCACTGCCTCCTTAGTTCCTCTGTGAAATTCTGGTAACAGTAGTGTTTTAAAATCCTTACAATTGTTTCCCAGTCAAATTATTCAAGCCACACTTGATCATCTAGTGAGCTACTGGATAAAGTACTTTTCCGCATTTTCATTTTGTGAACTTTTCTTACAAAAGACTGTGAGCCGCATTTTTCCTGCTGAAACAATTTTCAGGTCATACAGACTGTTCTGTGTGCACACTGTATTCTCAGTCTCCAAGTAAGCCAATTTTCTAACTTAAAATAGTGTTCTTTTGTTTCCCCAATGAATCTTCTGTGTGGTAGGAAAACAGCCGTATATCCTACATTTTATCCTTTAAGTTCCTTTAAATCATCCATTTCTGATATTGCAGAGGTGATGGCATCAACCTTAGAAAGTAAGCTGTATCATTCTAGTACGGTAGAATGAAACTAGGGGGGAGTCCATTTTCTGTTCTCTGCTAAATGGGAAGATGTAGAAAGGTACAAAATTGCAGTCTGTAGACTGGTGAAGTTAGCTACATCATCTAGAGGAAAATGAGTTTTCTGTGTGCTTGCTGCTGTCCATGTAGATCTGAATATATAAATGTCAGGGTGTATATGTGATGTAAATTTCAGTAATTGAGGGGAAAATAATATCTCTAGAAATGAGAGGTTGGAAAATGACTGCTTTAGTTATCAATTTCCTCTGCTTTGTAGGAGCTCTTCTGAAATCCATTTACTCTAAATATTTTTATTCCCACATTTTCATTTTGTTCTTTTTGCCTTCTGGTATCTGAGGACTGTTGGAAAGCCTAAAATGGTATTGATTCAGTGTTCACCTCAGGTAAAACTCCTTTTTGCTTTATCCATACTGCCTATTATTGCATAAGAGCAGCACAGAGGAACTGAAGTTACAGATAACATATGCAAAGTGCATGGTTATAATTTTTCACTTAGTTATGAAATATCTCCATTAGCCATCACAGCCAGAACAATTTAAAACCAGTTTCTGTCTCAATGTAAAATGAAACAGTTGTCTATTGCACAAATATCCTATTGTTTTCTAGGCCATGTACAAGCTCCTTGTATGCTTGGGATCTGGTCTGACTTGAAGAACTGCTGGTGTAAATCATTGCCTAAGCTATTTACCAGGATATTAGGCCTACCTTCACCCCATTGGTAGAAAGTGCTTCTTTCTCCCCTCGTTTTTCAAAATTCAGTTATATTTAATCCTGATGTTGCAAGACTGAACAACCCTAGCACGCTTTGACATGCATAGATGCTTGTTCCCAATTTTAACTGTTGTGTAGGACAGCTCCATCAGTAGTATCAAAGTCTTCACAAGTAAAGAAGGACAGAGGATGGGCTAATCTCTTAATTTCCAGTGTGAAGGGATTTAAGTATGATGGTCAGTGTCACGTGGACAGCAAGCAGGACTGTTGATAGAGGGTAATTCAGTCATTCTCACTTTAAATTGCGTGTGCCATCACTCTTTTATCTGGTGTAAGTAAGCTTTTGAGGTACAGAGGAATACAGTAGGAGACAAAATGTTCTTAAAAAATATTTCCCCACCCACCTCCCTTTCCCTCCTTCCCTCCTTTTTCCCAGCTCCCTTCCTCTTTTCCTCTTCCCCTGCTCTCCCTTCCACGCTCTCTCTTCTAATCCCAGCAAAATTTCCTGGTCTGGTTATGAGCTAAATCTTATTGAAGCATCAATAAGTAGAGTGAACAGCTGGCTGCACAGCCAGGGTGGTGTGACAGCCACTTGTTAGGCCCACCCTGTTTCTGTCATTGCATTCTTTCCTCTGCAGGCTGTCCGTATGGGCATGCTGGCTCTTGTGCTGCAGCGCAAGGTGAGGTTTAAGGTAGGGTGTCCACCAGGGAACCCCAGGTGCTGGCTCCACGGGGTACATTTCAGTCAGTAACCATTTCCCTTGAGTTTCCTTCACTGCTCTGCAGCTATTAACGAGAAAACAGGAGCTGCCTCCAGGTTTTAACATGCAGTATGTTGGTGTGTTCATGGATTTTCATCCCAAATCAGCCTCAGGGTCTGCAGGTCTGAAAATCAGTGTCTCTGGTAACTTTTTTTCCCTAGTTTTCTCCAAGCATTTGACAGGACAGGAAGTGTAATTCTTTAAAGGATTTAAAGTATAAATATGTTTCATTGTTTCTGTGGTCCAGTGTTTCCCATAACTACTTCTGTGGGAGGGAATACATAATGCAATCTGTTAACTGATCCAAGGAAATAATGTTTAGGTAGTTCCATTCCTTTGGGTTTGCAGTTAACATAATTTTGTTCATTCTCTTTGAACTATGCTCTGTTCTTCTTTCTTCATTCAAATGCACTCAGTTCAAGAGTCAAGGTTTAGGAGCTTTCAGAATTACCACAGTAAAAAAATCTGTTGTGGCTTTACAAAATAAAAATACGTTACTCAGTTTCAAGTAGACCTTGTGAGTCTGAAATAAAAAAACTATAGTAAGATTTGTGATATTGCTGTTAAAAAGTTCTTCTTTGTTTAATGCTTCACAGTGAAGTTGCTTCTATTTAAAGCATTGAGTTTGATCTTGGCTTTGATCTAAAGCTTTTGATCTTGAAAGAAGGATGTTGTGGCAGTAAAACAAAAAGCGTAGGAGAGATTTTTCTTTTTTTTTTTTTTTTCAAGTGGTAAAGGATACTTTCAAGACTTAGTATGCACTTATTGAACTTACCTTTACTTAAATCTGTTTGCAAAGTCTATCTAATTCTGTATATTTGAGGGGTTGCTCAAATGCATGCTTTAATGAACCCTATTCTTCTCCAAGGGCATGGATTTTTCTTTTGAAGCTTTCAGGGAATTCCATATATAGTATAAGAGTATTAAAAAAAAAATACTGAAAATACCTTACTAGCATAATTTTAACTGTACCAAATATGATACAGTCTATCCTTTATTGCCTCTTGTTTTTTAAATATAAATACATAAAATCCGAACTTAAGGATTTATAGCATTCCGATTTTGCATGGCTAACATGGATTGAGTGTCTCCCATCACGATGGAGTTAGAATATCCTCTTCAGAGGCTGCAGATACACCTGTTGAAGTCCCATGCCTAAATTTAATCCCATCCTCACAGCATCTTGTCAAGTAAATTAAGCGTTTAGCCGAGGCCTAGGTAATAGGCTTTTTGCGTGCTACAAAATGACTAAAAAGCTGCTTTTGCATCTTGCTTTTGAGATGCTTTTCAGAGCCTCCAAGGTAGCTCAGTAGCTGGATTCGGGAGGGGCAGGCAGGTACCAAGGCCTGCCTTGGGTCAGTTCATGGTGATGATATTTGTCCGTTGTCTCCTGAACGGGTCCCTTAGGCCATCCCTTTCTCGGTACAGACCCGTGACAGCGGGTGTTTACAGCTTAGCAGGAGAGCGGCTTTCATAGCCAGGGTCTTGAAGGGAGGGAGGATATCTCTAATAATGAGGCTGTAAACCCGTGAGGAGCGTGCCTGCTCAGGCTGGGAAGGGCTGTCCAGGTTGGGAAGGGCTGTCCAGGCTGGGAAGGGCTGTCCAGGTTGGGAAGGGCTGTCCAGGCTGGGAAGGGCTGTCCAGGCTGGGAAGGGCTGTCTGTCGGACGCAGCACCGCCGGGGCCGGGCCGGGCCGGGCTCCGAACATGAGGGGCGATCCCAGCCAGGCCGGGCCGGGCTCTGAACCCTCGGGGCGATCCGATCCGATCCGAGCCGGGCCGGGCCGGGCCGGGCCGGGCTCTGAACCCTCGGGGCGATCCCAGCCGGGCCGGGCCGGGCTCTGAACCCTCGGGGCGATCCGATCCGATCCGAGCCGGGCCGGGCCGGGCCGGGCCGGGCTCTGAACCCTCGGGGCGATCCCAGCCGGGCCGGGCCGGGCTCTGAACCCTCGGGGCGATCCGATCCGATCCGAGCCGGGCCGGGCCGGGCCGGGCCGGGCTCTGAACCCTCGGGGCGATCCCAGCCGGGCCAGGCCGGGCTCCGGACCCGCGGGGCACACGGGCTGGTCGCCGCCGAGCGGAGCCGCGGCCCGGCCGCCCCGGAGCCCCGGCCCTGACGCGTTGGAGGCTCCTCCTCCCCGCGGGGCTCCGGGACCCCGCCGAGGTGTTTCATTTCCGACCAGGGCTGCGCTGCCGGGGCAGGAGCGGGGATGGCCCGGCCCGGCACGGCATGGCTCGGCACGGCCCGGCTCGGCATGGCCCGGCCCGGCTCGGCACGGCATGGCCCGGCTCGGCTCGGCTCGGCTCGGCTCGGCACGGCATGGCTCGGCTCGGCTCGGCTCGGCTCGGCACGGCACGGCTCGGCATGGCCCGGCTCGGCTCGGCTCGGCACGGCACGGCATGGCCCGGCTCGGCACGGCATGGCCCGGCTCGGCACGGCATGGCCCGGCCCGGCTCGGCACGGCATGGCCCGGCCCGGCTCGGCACGGCACGGCACGGCATGGCCCGGCACGGCACGGCATGGCCCGGCCCGGCTCGGCACGGCATGGCCCGGCCCGGCTCGGCACGGCATGGCCCGGCTCGGCTCGCCCCGGGGCGGGCGCGGCTCCGGCAGTCACCGGGCCGGGCCGGGGGCTGCTCCGTGGCCGGGGAGCGGAGCGGGGACCCGAGCTCGCCTCATGCTGCGCTTTCTCCCCCGTGCAGCCCCTGCTGGACGAGGTCGGGACGTGGAAGGAGGGCCAGCTCGTCCGGCAAGTGAGCGGCGAGGTGAGAGCGGCCCCTTCGCGGCCGGTGCTCTGCGCATCGCTTCGTGCCCTTAGAGCTGCTCCGGGAGATCTCCACTGGCGCGCCACCCCCGCCCCTGCCGCGCTTCTGCTCTAAAAAAAATAACCGCTTTCCTATGAAGCATAAAAATATTTGTAGGGTCGGAAAAAAAAAAACAACACCCCAAGTGTCATTACTTTATGAAATAATAACAACCCCACCAGCCAGATTTGACGTTGGTAGTCCGGGACAACGTTCGAGTGAATGGCTGGAAATAAATCTCTTATTTGAACTAGAAGGTGTAGAGGATAAAGCCCGGAGATTTTTGCCCAGGATTTTTTGCACGCTGCGGCGATAATTTTCCATTTGGCATTGTGGTCTGGCATCAAACACGCTCTTTATGCAAAAAACCTTAAGCCGAAAGCTCTGAGATGAAGAACACCACCTCGCACTTTGTCCGTGCACGAGTAACTAAACAGATAACCCAAGACCACGTCACTCTGTATGGGAAAAGTGCTCTCCCCGATCCAGAGAAGCAATTAAAAAAAAATGTCTTCAGTCTCTTATAGCTTTTTACCAGTGCTGAGTAGCTGCACACAGGTTGTGTCTCCTCCCTAAAAAAGCACCATGGTTTTGAACTCCAGGTCACAAAGTGGATTCAGACAAACCAGAGGATCAGAAAAAGCTGCAAAAAGAAAAGAAAGCAGGATGAAGTAATTTTCCAGAAGGTAAGCGATCTCGATGTCTGTTTGGGTAATGGGACAAAGGGCAGCAGATCTGAAATGCTTTCTGATTACGCCTTCATAAGCTCCATAGCGATGTTATTTAGTGTCTTCAACGAAATGATAGTTAAAAAAAGGGTGTTACAGATAAAGTTTCACAGTCACTATTTAGTTACAATGGCAAAAAGTTAACAATCTTTTCAGTTCCTATATTTATATTTAACTAATATTCTGAGGAAGAAAGAGAAGGGTGCTTTCAGCAGGGAAATATAGCACTTGAGATCTTTTGACAGGACTTGCACCACTGTTTCTGGATACTGGTAGCTGAGAAACAGTTTTCATGGTGGATATTGGGACAATGGTAGATCTGATGTGTGTGTTGAAACAAATATTTAGACTTATGCTGTTGAATCTTCATTCAGAGGGTGAGTTTGAAAGTCATCTATTTGCAATGTAGATTTCAGTTAATGACAATGTGTCTAGAAAGTTATTTTAAAAATTACTACAGAAGATTTTTAAACCTGAATACAACTAAACCTAAACTGTTTTCAAATCAGTGATTTTGATTAAGCTATTATGAGAGACTTGTTCTTAAATTGCAACGTAGAGAGGTAAGTAATTAGCTGATATTTTAACGAAATAGCTGTTTTCTGTCCTCTAAGGGAAAAAATGTGAATAAAAATGCGCTTCCAAATGCATTGTTAGAACTATGGCGTTATTGTTCATTTTGATTTTGCAAACAAATTTATGATTATTTTTAAAAACTCTAGTTACCTCTAAAGGATTAAAATAGCAGTGTGTTGCTTTGCTGTTTCGACAGTGCTTCTAGAATGCATGATGAATCATTGCTGTTTCTGTAGCCAAATTCTTGCTGATAGCATGGTTGCCAACTCCTGGGATGTGTTGCCTTAGTACGGACATTGCAACTATATGGCAAATGTCCTCAAAGTGCCTGGTATAGGGGTGATTTATCAGCTCCATGGTTAGCTAAAAACCACCAAAACGCATCCTTTTATTCACTACTTGCATTTTGTAGCTGGAAAACATAATTTAGGGAAGATGTTCTGTGTTGTTGCACTTTATTTAAACAGAGATAGCATAAACAGTTTCATTCACATTTTGAGGTAATTTTTAAGCGGTACATAGATCCTGTGTTATGCCTGAACAGTAGGTTTAGAAGTGCCTTATTGCTGTTACACCAATCCTAATCTCTTTTTATAGGAGAGAGCTTCCTTAGTACTTCCTTAGTACTGATAAAATTCTATTTCTGTTTGGAGAGTTGTTCTCCTGCTGCTTGGTTTGTGAGAGAGAACTTCAGCACAAAGGCTTGCCTTGTCAGAAACGCAAAACCCGATGTGTAAACCTGAGATATACTCATCTCCTTTCGACAATAATTCTGGAGCAGGGTCTGTGAGTTTAAACTGAAGGTAAACATAACTGCTGTCTCGTGATTCCTGTAAGTATCAATGCCGTGGAGGTCCAGGGCAGGCTCCCAGCACTGTGTGGAGCGGGTGCTGAGCCGCGTGGCAAGGAAGAGGCGTGACAATACCCTGGCATCTGGGAGTAAACCCCTGAGTGGTCTCTGAGACTGGAATTCCTTATGTTGCACACAAGTTTGGCCATGGCAATGGTGACCTTTCCAATACAGTTGCAGATGAGAGAAGAGAAGAAGGGTGAGGGACCTCCCTGGAAGCACTTCACTGTGTTATTTGGTTTCAAAGCTGGTTGCAGCTAGGTTTTCAATGAGGGCTTAACCAGTCAATGCCATTCCCAGTCAGTGTGGATGGTGCCAACCTCTGTTCCATTAGAATTCTTGGTTTTTAGCTGTGTCCATATCAATTTTCAGCAGAAATGGCATTATACAGCAGTTAAAGTATCTTTCAAGATAAAAAGGAGAACAAGAAAGAGAACAGCATGTAATGGAAGAGTGAGGCACCCCTCCAGAAAGTAGAGGTAGGAATAAAGGCATGGAGTGAGAAGAGGGAGCTGAGAAGGCCAGCAATAGTAAAGAGAAGTCAGAGAGTTGATATCATCTCATATCACAACTGTGCTTAATATAAGGATAGTGATTTGCTACATCTAGAAAACTTAGCTTGGCTTTAATCTTGATTATCTTTACCAAGCAAGCACAAACTTATTAAATGTAGCTTCTAAACTTCCACGTGCCTGCGGTGCTCGATTTTCCTCCGTCATTTCTTTTCTTTGTGATAGGAAGTCCTATTTCTAATACAAGATGCATGACTTTACTACACTGAGACACCACCAAATCAAAGCAACTGCTGCATCCAAGTACAAAATCTAGGATAGAGAGAGAACTCTGCATGTGAAAAGTGAAACAGAATTGTGAAGGAAAGGTTGCTGACAACTGCCAGGGAATTGCTTCTTGAAAAAGTTGCCTTCTAAACAGTTAAGTTTGAAGGAGCTGCCTGTACATGCACTTATATGTATTAAAAGGTATTTGAAGATACCCTGTGGTGGATAAGAACTGTGTGACCAGTAGTGTGAACTCTGCTCAAGGGGCATATGAACCAGTGGGGAAGCTCGTGTAGGAAGTTGTGCTGCTTTCTAGTGTGGACCCACACATGGTGGATTACAGCAGTGCAACAGAATCAGTGGGTGAGAAAGGCTTTTATTCAAATAGCTGTGAGTTCTCATACTTTTGCTTTCCTTCTATATCTGGGAGAGGGTTGTTTTTTTTTTGGGTGGCGATTTCTTTTGTTTTAGTTTTTTTTCATTACTAATATTTTTTGTTGCTCTGTCTCTGCAGTTTCTTGTATTTTCTTACCAACTTTTGTCCCAGTCTTTTTTTCCTGCTTATTTTTCACCCCTCTTTACCTTCTCTGTTTTCCTTGGACTCCTTTGGTTACCTTTGGTACTGTTCATTCCTTTCTATTTACTTTCAGTAACTTTTATTTGTTTGAAAAAAAGGAGAAACAAGTAGAAAAATTGAAAAAAACCCCTGTCTTCTGCTCACCGTGTTTTCTGTTTATAGTTCTCTATAGATACTCTTCTTACAGCGTGTGTATACATAAATTTAAACACATTCACCCCTAGCGTTCTTCTTTTGTCATTCTGCTGGTTCTCTTACATTTTTTACTCCTCATTTATTCCTGTGCTGTCTCTTTGTCTTGTCATTTAGCTGGCCAGCACAGTTTGCAATCAGAATGTGTACCAATAGAGGATGTTGTTCATGTGTGAAATTTAGAGAAGGTATAACAGAGCTTGGTAAGAATTGTTTGGTTAAAATTGTGTTGTTTTATTATGAAGAGTGTGAAATAAGTGTCAGTATTATTTTTTTTTAATACTTGAATGTGTCTGCTTGAGCCAGTTAGGCAGAATAAAATAACCTTTCAGTCAGGCTAGTGGAATTGTAGCATGCAATCTGTGTCTGTTGTGGAATTTGAGAGGAAACATTTTTCATTAGAAGACCGATTTGCTTTTACCTGACATTCAGAGTTAAAATATAAAAGCTGCTTTAAAAATGTTCCAGTGGTATAAAAAGTGTAATAGGATGAGGTATGCAGGTACCCAGTACTTAGGAAAAGCACTGAAATATGTGTGTATATATACACACAATAGGTAAGGAAGATATTTCTTGCAAATTATCAAAACTGCATTTGTCTGTTTCAGTTTTAGTTCAGTCGTGTACTGGAAACTTTGAGGAGTAATTCAGTGTTTCCAGAATAATTTCTGCTGCTTTTTCAGAAATATGTTTTAATGTGTTTAAGGTTTGTCTGCTGGTTTACCAGCGATGTGACTGTCATTTGATGGTTTTCCTACTGGTTGTTGCATTTGTCTCACTCCAGAGATTTACAACTGTCAGTACTTAAGGTCTGTGAATAACCTGAGCAAAAATGACTGTTGAAATGGCTGTTAAGTTTCTAATAAAAAATAAAAACCCCAAAAGAGGTGTGATATATATGACTAACCCCAAATGCTGCAACTCTTCTGTTCTTTAACAACAAATTCACAGTGTAACTAAAATGCAAGAAACAAACCTTGTAATCCACTACAATGAGCCTTCGTGTCATATTTTAAGTAGAAAATGTTAAGTAGAAGTCTCAGAAAAAAAGGTTGATTAAAAAAATTGTGTGGTGTAAGAAAGCTCTTAGTTAAGGAAGTTTATTCACGATGATGTGTTTCTTCTAAATCAGGTAAAGACCATTAATATACAGTGCATTAAAATTACTTTAAATCTTCAATTGCCATGTATTTTTTTTGTTTCTCAAATGAACGTTTTTTACCTGACTCCAACAAACTAAGAATCAAAACAAGGGGTCAAATCTGAAATAATCTCTAGAGCTTGTGCACTGCATAGTGCTTAACAGCTAGAAGAAACACGGTGAAAAGTTGTAAAGTGTTACTCAGAGAGTTTCTGTGGCATTATTTGCTGTACCAAATTCTGGTAATCTCACTGAACTTTCTAGGAACCCTGTTAACAGTCCTTCACTAATTACAGAAAACATTTAATTCCTTTTGAGATCAGGAATTTGGATGGAAGACTTTATACTCCACTCATGCAGAAGATCTGAATTGCAGTAAATGTTCTTAAGCTATCTGGGAAATAGAGTACTTTAAAAAACTTTTTCTCTGAATACATGTGAATATCATTTCAAGCCATTGGAACTAAATGTTTTTAGTATTTAGTTTTGGTTCCCTGTAATCATGCCCATATTTATGAATTGTTTGGAAACTGTAATTGTGCAGCTCTAGACAGCTCTAGATTTTTAGGATAGTGCTGCTTCAGAATTCAGTTAAGAAACATATAATAAAACAAGAAAATACTATGTCTGTGCATAAAAAATGTAAAAATTCAAAAGTTGGTTGGAATTTTTGGTTCAGCAATAATTTTTTTTTTAATAGTCCAGTTCTGGCTGCAGTGTCAGCTGTATTTTATTTGGACTAGCGGTCTGTTGGGATCTTAGTTCCTTTTTTAACAGCACCTGCCTCCCTTAGCAAGGAGTTGCTGTTGCACAGTATATTTCACACTGAGTCTGCTGGAGGGATGTTGTCATTGTGTTGTCAAAGGTTGAATGTTCCTGTTAGGCCACATTTATAGATCAGTGAAGCAACTTTCCACCACACTTGGCTGATGCATCTCCTGCCTTTCTGACTCTGAGATGGCCATTTGTAAACCAGGAGATCTCAGCCCAGCATGGCTACGTGTTGGAATAGTTAAAGTTGCAGGTGATTGCAGCATTGTTGTGCTGTCCAAGCAAGCACCCTTTGTTGTAAAACACAAGGTTTCTGTGGGAAGGAAAGGGCAGTGAAGAGGTTTATTCTTTCTGATTTGTAGGAAGAATTAGTTATATGCTATTTGGATATCAGTTCCCTTGAGGTGGTGTTCATATGTGTTATTATAGGATGCTGTCTGAATGAATTACATTACTAGAAGTGACTACTGCCAGTAACTTTTTTTGCTGTTGTTTCTCATTGTAAGGCCCTATTTTTGGTGGTTGATCCTTCATACCTTAGCTTAGAAAAAACTTTTGTCTTTAATAGAGGAAATGGAAAATGTGAGTTTTGTTCTTTCCAAAATAACAGAAAAAACCCAAAAAACTATTCAATTGTTTTCAACACTTCTCAAATGTATGCCCCCACCAGTGTTTGGTACGCTGCTTTCAAACACTCCATACGTTTTTTCCTACAGATTTTTCTGATGGATTTTTTACTGGTTGAGAATATACACTTGTGCATGGCAGCTGAATAGTCCACTTGATTTAAACATCCCCAGGTTCTTCTTGATGTGATTGACTATAATGACAAAGAAGGTTAATGGTCTGCTTGCTCAAATGTGTGCTTTATTTCAGTCTTACGTTTATTGCACATTCTCAGAAATAGGCTTAACTATTTTTTGATGACTAGTCAACTATTGTCCTCATTCTGTGTCTGTTTTCAGTTTGGGATTATGTTCACACACTGTATAGTAAAAGCACATTTATAGGAGTCTGAAAGGGTAGATTTTTGTTTAAAGAAATGTGTGAGCACGAAATGTAAAGGCTAGATCTTTTACAGAACACATTAGAAAGGTTTTGGTAGTTCTTAACCGTCTTTTTGATGGCCACAGTTCTAAAAGTAGTCACGTGTAGAACTTAAAATACTCTTATAATCCTGTTCTCCCCTTAGAGACCCCTGAGAAGCTCTTTTAGAGCAGGAAGGTAGCTCACTGTTAAAAGCAAATACATTCTTTGTTGCTGTGATTAAACGACAGGATTGAATCCTTAAAGATGTGTAAATTGTACTTACTCATTTCATCTGTGCTGCATATATTTTCTTGTGTTATTTCTCATGTGGTAACAAAGTGACCATTCAAAAGTGTCTAGCTCCCCTCATAGATGCTTCACTTGCAGGTTTTCTGAAACCTGTACCAACATTTGGAACTAGACTACTGCCCAACATTAGCATGGATATTTATGCTATATAAATATATATATATATATATATACGGACAGTATTTTTCATTTTATAAGGCACAAACTGCCTAGTATCTGTCAATTTCTTGAGAGTGCAGTCTCACATGTGCGAGTGATGAGAAAATACTTTTTCCCTTTGTGCTGTGAATCTGAGTTTTTGACCTACACTGAGCTCTGCCTGGGCAGTCATCTTATCTGAACGGCATTCTTGAAGCACAGGGCATTAATACTTAAATTTCCCATAGTTTTGATTAAAAAATGATTGCCAGTGACAATTTGCTTAATTAAGTAGAATAAATTTTTTGTCCTCTTCTGCTGAAGTTCCAAAATCATTTTTCAAGAAAAACTTTTTATTTATATCTGGAAAGAGTTGCTAATGAAAAGGAAGCCTGGGCAATAATGTTGCTTTGTATGTCTTTTTCCCTTTTCTGCTTTTAACTTAGGCATCCATTGGGCATTTTCAATTAAAGTTGTTAGGTCCCTGCCATGTTCCCATAAGAGATACCGTGGGTAAAGCCCACATAAAGGCAAGGCAGACGTGTGAGCCCCATCATTTCTGGCAGTCCTGACAGATGCTCGAGGGGGAAGATGGGATGACTGTCCCAACCACGGGAAACATTTTTATTGCCACTTCAAGCCTGCAAGGTGGTTTGGTCATGAGACACGAGTTCCTTGTTGAAATTGGATTTCATCGCTGTTGTTTCTTAAAGAATTTATTGTTTTGGTTTTGTGAACTGTATTCTACATACTCTTCAGGTTGTGTACTCCAAATGTGGTGAACGCCCACGTAGTGAATTTCCCTTCTTCACTCCTAACAGAAATACTTGAGGAAAAAAAGGGTCTTAGGACTTAGCATGGAGACTGTTAAGGGTCTTGCTTATGTTCTCTCATCCATATTTCAAGAGGAAATGGAAAACATCAAGAGAGTACTAAATGCTTCCATGCTCAAGATCCTGTTTATTTCAGAGAAATGATGACATGCCCCGTGCCAGTTATGCAGTAACTATGGTTGTTGTGTTTCTGTTTTAACTCCAGAGATTTCTCTGTGTTTTGGCTGCACTTCTGATAAATGTGGTGAAGCTACTAATATATTTAAATACTTTGCTGAACCAGGCCTTAGTCATTCATCCTTAAGATCTTCTTTCCAAGTGACCACTTCCTCGTTGAAGAGGAGATTTGATTTCTCCCAATTGCCCAGGGATTTTTTTACTGGGAGATATGGTGTCAATTTATCTATCTGTCTATCTGTCTATGTATCTATCTTACAGCATAGATGATACCAGGGGAGGCAGAGGGGAGGGGAGATAGTGTATGAGTAGTAAGGGAGTAGCATTTGATAGTATTCAAGGGAGGCTATTTGTAGAATAATTTGTCTAAAGCTCAGTTTCCTCTTCCATCCTAAAATTTCCCCTCTCCTCTTTTGCTGTTAAAGAGAGATTGTTTATTAATGCAAAAGTAAGGTGACCTTCTGAGTGTATGCCAGTTCATACTTGAGAAACCCGTAAGATGGGATTCTAAATTAATCACCCAAATTTACCTTCAGTGTGCCTTGGTATATATGGCCTGGTTTTTGACAGCAAGTGTTACCTTGAGTAAACCTCTTAGGCTTCCAGAAGGGAGTAAAAGAATTTTAATTCTATCTGTTGTGGAGCACAAGCAACACAGGCACTCATGTTTAAGAGAACTGATTGCTTGGAGAGACCGGGAAGCCAAGGGAAGCGATCTCAGCTCACCTCGTTTTATGGAGGGGAATAAATGAACACGAGGTTCATTTCGAAACTTTTCCTAGTCTAAATAATTAATATACCATACTTTTGTTTAATACACAGTCTTATTTTGTAACACCTGTAATATTTTCCAAGAAAGTAAACATTTACTCTTTCTTGAAAAATTACTATTCTTGTTTATCAGCACAGGAGAGGAGACATGCATACTGTACTGTATGCATAGCTACTAACTGCAACTCACAGTTGCAGCACCGAGTTGTATAAAAGTAGTTGAGAGACTCAAGACATCTCAGAACATACAGCCTAGTGGTGTGAAGATACAGTTTTAATGCAAATGAGGGTTTACTTGAAATTAGAATGTTTGTCTTGATTTTACAGATCATAAACCAAGGCGTGGAGTTAACAGGTAGCTCGTCCAGAGATACCTAAGGAAGTTGGTGAGGGCAGGGAAATGGATTGAAGTCAAATTTCATGGCCAAATGCAAACCTTCACCTGAGGCCTGTCTATTTTATGAGTACCACAGAGTCAAGCCACACAGTTTTCTGTGAAGCACTTAGTTCTCTCTGCACAGAATGTGCATGGCTGGTGATATTTTAACCTGTAGCAGAGATCAGAACACAAATAGTGCTGTGACTTCATTTCCCCAGCACACACAGGAGTGTAATTGAAAAGATGAGTGTAGGAGGATTCATTTTATCAATATTTACATTGCAATAGAATGTGCTTTCTAGTAATGATAACAGCTATAGTTAGTGATTTCAGATTACAAGTATTACATATAAGTGTTGGGTTTGAGTCTATTTTAAAGAATAATAACTTAATGGTCAACTGTTTTGGACTGTCTAAATGTATGTTGGCAGCCTGTAACTTTTAACACAAAGGGAGGGTAGAATAATTAATAAAACTTGCTAAATCACGAGTTTTTTCAGTGCAAATAATTTTGATTGTAAAACTTTCAGGCATGGCGTGGTAGGGTGTTGGAAGTGCAGTAACAACCAGAAATCAGAAATGGGCTGTTGTGTCTTCACAGCACAGAAAGGTGCATGTTGGCAAGTCTGCTGCTGTTTGATGAATACAGAGCTGGAACATATGATAAAGAAAGTTGCACACATAATCACTTGCTACAGAGAGGTACTCACCCTGATGATGTGTGGTGCTTTGCAGCTGCGTAAGACAGAAGTACAGAGTTAAGTGTGAGTGTTTTATTTAATGATACAGCCTTCTGGTATAAAGTGGCATGTAAGTAAATGCTTAACAAGTTATACTGAATTGAAGTGTCTGGTGAGACCGACAGATTCTCTTATGCTTCATCAGGAGCACAGGGACCTTTTCTGAGCACAAACCATTTTGTGCTTCCAGGGGTGGGTATTTCACATCTTGCACTTGTTTTTAATCAGTTAAAGCCTGTGAATATCCCATATAGGAATTTGTTTGAAGTGTTTTTATAGAGGAAGGTTGTGTAATAGCAACGACCTAGATGGCGTTTAGACAGTAAGCCTTTTCATTTGTTTTCTCTTGTCCAGAGCATTGAGACAGGAAGCATTCTTAGAGTTATTTTTAGGTTTTTAAAAGTCCACCTTGATTTCCTCATGTAACAGTAATCCCCTGGCCAGCCCTGAAAGCAATAGTGTTTACTCTTCAATAGTGCCATATGCTCAAATTTTTTTGTTTTGTATGCCTGTGGTTTTTTTAAAATGAAGTACTCAGAAGCTTCAATTTATACTGGATTTTCATATATTAACGAGAAGGAAGCGCTACTCAATGTTTTCGTGATTCTTCTCAGTGTGTCTGAATCACAGCAAGTGGTTTGATTTACTGCAGTCTAGTCTGCATGTGTAAAAGATCGGGTGTACAAGATTGCCCTCTTGATCTATAGTTGTCTTGTTTTTATGACATCACATTTGCTGTGACAGAAAGATGGCCAACCAATTAGGGGTCAGTAATTCTGATTTCCTTCTTAGCTTGTATCCTGTTCATTTTTCATTTGAGCATTCAGCTGAGGAGTCAGCTATTGCTCCCAATGCATCTTTTTACCTACTCGTGTCATGGTGCTGATGCTGTCTTAGTTGGTGTGTCCCTCTTTCTAAAATAAAGAGAAATTGAGTGCATGAGTGTGTTTCTGTAACACCTACCATTGCTGCTCATTCCATTTACAGCATTAAAATATGAGAAACTTCTACAGAGGTGTTGCCTTAACCATGCACAGTTTGCTGAATTACTGAATGTTACCGTCCCATCTTCTACAAGTGAGCTGTGCTGTATGGAGAGGGTAAGCAGTTTCAAGTTCTGCATCTTTATAAGGTAAAATATGCTTAGCTAAGTGCTTTGTTACTTGTGACAGTCAATATTTGTAAAACATACTGGGATGAATAAATGTGAGTTTGTGGAGTTTCTGTTTGTTGGTACTGGTGTTAGATGGTTCCAAGTAAGGGAACTGTGTTCTTTGTGTTAGGCATAAGCTTTTCACCATCTTACCCGTATATGTCACGCAATACAACTTGATGTTTCCACATAATATGCTAGCCAGTGTTTGACTGTATTCCTTTCATCAATGAAAAGCCAAGGCTTTTCAGCTTATCTCTTCCTGAGTTATCTTGATCTGGATGTTCTGTTACTGTCAGAACAAGCAAAATGCATAAACTGTTATAAAAATAGCAGAATGAAAATCTTGTGACTCAACAAATCTGCTATGGAAAAGTTACTTGTGTAGACTCTTATGTGAGTTTTACTTGGCCAGAACATTGCGAGTATCTGCTAAAGTTTATGAAAACCTGACTGTGGATGCTGAAACATGAGCTCTGGATTAGTCATATACAGACATAAAAAACCCCAAACAGCAGAACAGCTCAGTATTAATTACACAGAGGAGCAACCGGAAAATGAGAGAAGTTGGATCGATTTATCTCGCCTTCATTATTGTGGTTCTAACTATACTTACAATTTTAATAAATTCAAAAGTCACAAAACGGGAATTGACCAAGTGTTGTCAACACACATAATATCCTTGAGATTTTTACAATGCTCATTGCTGCTCACATGTTGTCTGAGGAGAGCTAGATAGGCCAAGGAAAGGAAGAAAGGAAAGGATAGGTTGGTCAGGAGGGCCGAGTGTGTCCTGGAGTGCATCAGTCCTGGCTGGCCCAGGGAGGGGATTGTCCTGCTCTGCTCTGCCCTGGGGCAGCCTCCCCTGCACTGTTGGGGCAGTTTGGGGGGACACAATGGAAGGAGAGATTGAGCCATTGGAGAGTGTCCAAAGGAGGGACCCAGAGATGGGGAAGGGCCTGGATTTGGAGCCATGTGAGGACACTGAGGGCACTTGGTGTGTTCAGCTGGAGCAGAGGAGACTGAGGGGAGACCTCCCTGCAGTCCCAGCTCCCTGGGCAGGGGCAGAGGAGGGGCAGGACTGAGCTCTGCTCTGGGGGGAGCAGGGACAGCCCCCAGGGAATGGCTGGAGCTGTGTCAGGGCAGGCTCAGGGTGGATCTCAGGGAAAGGTTCTTCCCCCAGAGGGTGGTTGGCACTGAACAGGCTCCCCAGGGCAGTGGGCACAGCCCCAAGGCTGCCAGAGCTCCAGGAGGGTTTGGACAACATTCTCAGGTTTCTGTGGTGTGATTCTTGGGGCTGTTCTCTGCAGGGCCAGGAGCTGGACTTCGGTGATCCTTGTAGGTCCCTTCCAACTCAGTATATTCTGTGATTCTGCAGAAGGAAAGTTAAAGCTCAGGATTTTCTGTTTGTGTTCCATCTCCCTGGCCAGTGCTGTGTTGTCTGCTGGGAAGGCTTCTGTTCTGCAGGAGGGTTACAAACAGCTCCACTGTTGGCCTGTAAAGCACTCCAAAACAGGACACAGAAGTAAAGTTGCTTTCAACTACAAGCAAGGATAATTTGTCTACTTGTGTTGCATTTGCTTTAAAGGTTAGGACATGGAGGATGGGAAATAAAAGATACATGGAGGGAATCTGAAGTTAAAGATGTTCTTCATATTCTGGAAGCTAACTTATAGAGCAAGTGCCTTATTTTTTTTTCCAAGCTTATTGAATTTATTGCCATCTTGGCTTAGTTAAGAGCAGACTGGATGGGTGTTTTGCAATGTGGACTCTTTCCAAAGCACTGGCAAAGATTTACAGTAAATCCAGCTGAGTTTCCCTGAGGGTTTGTGCTGAAATTCTGACTTTTATATTAAATTGGTCATGGTTACGAGACAAGAATTATTTGAAGTTTTTATGAAACGTGGGACTGGCAGAACAGGCAGCAGGGATGCAAATTGTTTTCATGTATGTTCTCTTACTTCGTCAAAAATGTGTCCAGGATACAAAATATTCTTACTTATGTGACTTGAAGGGACATAGATAAAAAGATAGCCTTTATATCTTTAAAAAACAAACAAACAAACAAACAAAAAGCCTCCCTCAAAATTCTTTGTGCAAGTTTCCCTTTTCTGAGGATTTCCTCCCCAAAAAGGGCTTCCCCCTTTTTTCTAAACACCCAGAGCTTCATAGAATTATTCCATGTGAACCATACAAGGTCGGTTGTTTCTGAGTGTTTTGGGGGTGATAAAAGATTAATGTCTGTGTAATTTTTAATTGAATCAACTGAAAGCAAGTACATCTTTTTGTGTGGAGCAACTGCACACTACTAGTCCTTGTCCTTTCTTTTTCTTGTACCATTATGCATCTGTTCTTTTGGAAGATAATGTAGTTGCATGATACAAACTGCAGAGAACTGATTCTTCATGAATATGCCTGTTTAAATTTTATGAAGGATTTCAGGTGGTTTTAGATGCACAGGAAATGCTGAAACATAAAAACTGAAATTGTGTTAAGAATGGGATGGATTCAATATGAATAAAACCTCCTGTAGGTATCTTCACTTATCAAATATGATCCTGTAATAAAAACAGGATCATAATTTGGAAGTAGGGGTTACAGGTGGCCAAGAAGTCATTGCATTCTGTAGCCTCACCCATGAGCTCTGGCAGTCATTTTGGACGCTAAAGGAAGGTGCACTCATCTCCTGAGGACTGGTGCTTTTGAATTGGGCTTTTCTCTTACCATGTGGGCTGCTCCAGAAGAGGTTTTTTTGTGGGGTTTCGTTTGTTTGTTTGTTTTTTGTCCGAAGGACAATAGAACCACTCTTAAATGTTTACTCTGATTAAAATGCTTTTACAGTGTGCTGACAGTTTTGGTAATGAGTTTTTGGGCTGAGTTTCTGGGGTGTCTCAACAGAGGCTTTTGTTTCTCAAGTATGGAGAAGATTTGCAATAGCTAAAAATTAACTCTATTTAAGTTTGCTGAGTGTTTTATCTGGGGTAAGCCATTCCTTATTGATTCTCCTGAAACAGCTACTAAGAGAATTGTATCACTTAAAATGTTTTTTTTTTATTGTTTCAGTAAAAGTCAGGCATTGGATAGACTTGAAGATATATGTCAGCATCTGGGGCTCTGATTTAAGGCTTCAATTTGAGTTCTCTTAAGCTTGTATCTTTTGCAGACTTTAAAGGTCTCAAAGAAAAAAGACCAGGATTTCCACCCTTTACTCTGGGGTTGTTGTTGTTGGAGGGGAGGGTGGATTTTTGTTTGGTTGGGTTCTTTTTCTGTTTTGTTTGTTTCTTTAATGTGTAGTATTCACTCTGAAAATTTGCAGTCACCACAGGGAGAGAGGATATGTTTGAACTGAGCAAGATAGAAAGACTGAGTATGTTGTGTATAAACCAGTCAATGTGAATGCTCAGTCAAAAAGTTCCCTTAAAATGAAAACCACTGATAAGTCAGTTGACATGATGCTTGGTAAACTGGGGGAGGGCAAGAGGCAGCTGACTGCCTTTCAGTGAGAGCTGCTGAGCTTGGGGGGTGTGTAAGAGAGAGCATCCACTGAGATAGTGAATGAATATTTAGTCACGCTGTGAGTGATGGGGCGTGGGCTGTGAGAGATGCCTGTTTGATACCTCAGAGAGGAGGAAGAAATGGTTTAAGGGAAGTCATGGGATGTGAATCTTGAGTTCAGGCGGGATCCACACTGTAAGTTTTCAGGGAAGGAAAATGTTAAGAAAGGCTTTGTCCCAGATGGAATGCCAAACTGTGTTGGCATTTGTTGCCATCAATGTTGAAGATGCACAGCAGTTCCCATCTTCTACAGCCTCCTGCCTTGGTCACTATTAGAAAACTTCTGCCTAAAATGTTTTGAGTTTTGTATTCTTTCTAATGCCTTGGCTCCCATACAGAAGCCAAATGTTATAATCATCTTTGACTACACTGATTTAAGATTAGGTAACAGGGGGAACCTTTTGAAGTCTTTCAAAACCCTCTGTCTTTGCTTCTGAAAAACCTGCAAACCTCCTAAAGTGCAGGAGCAGGGAGTGTGAGGGGAAAAGACAGCTTAAAGCAGACAGTAAGAATAGAATCTGTATAAACACAGATCTCTCATAAAGTGTTTTTTGTTAACTAACTGCAGGATAAATTATAAGAAAAAGCGAACTGGTTAAACTGGGAGTTCCCGTTATTAACATCATAGAAGTATTAAAAATAGAATTCACAGCAAACAGGATGTCTGGTCATAACAGTGCAGCTTCAATTGCCTGGTATTCATGCAGCTGACCTTCTGTGCTGACATCAGAGAGCAATGAGGAACCTCATGACTGTGAATAAGAGTCCCATTTAGTCTGCTCACACCAATCTGGTGGGTCCTGGAAGGAGTAAACTAGCACTTAAGGAGTAATCCAGAGAGATTAATTAGTGCCTCCAGGGAACAGCACATGCACTGCTCCCAATCTGAGTGATTTATCCTTTCTGTAAAGCTGGAGTTTTTTACCTGGAGTTTTTTACCTGGAGTTGTGGCCAGTGGAGCTTTGTAATTTCTTTTTAATAGTAGTGATAATTTTTTTTTCTCTGATATTAAATTTGGAAGTAGACTGTCGGGAGTATGGAGACTTTATTCCAAGTTCCTGAACTACTTGTACCAAAGGAATTAACAAACCCATAGTTTTGGGAGATGGGCTGTGCTACCTCGACAAAAGGAAGCCATGAACACTCAAATGCATCGTGGGGTGCATTCCTCATTGACCATTTTCAGCAGAACTGTTGAGAAAGTACCTTCTTCAACACCAAATATGTTATTTGTATTCATGGTGTTGTGAAATGTGGTCAGCTCTGCCAACTGCACTTACTTGAAATTAACCTTCTCTATTGCATCCTTTTCTATTGCTCTCAAAATCTGCATCTGTTTCAACTGAAAAGCAGACTGCCTAAAGTTTTAATGAACAAATGCATGAATGTAGCAAAATACAAGGTAAAAAGTATATGAGTTGAGATAAATGTTTAAATTGGTATCATGTTTGCATAAAAAGGAGGCTTAAGACTCAATATTAAAAGCCCTAAAAAAAAAGCTATTCTGCAGTCTCTGAAAGAAACATGCTGTTCCAAGCTCAGCTTATCTCAGTGCACATACTTTTTCCTAATGTTTGGGTGACTTTTTCTGATTAATCCCTTTGTCATTACTTTAAGTACTCCTAAATCTGTATGCAGTATCTGTGAATGTGCATGCAGTTTCTATGAATATTACAGAAAATTGGTTACTAGATAAGTGCACCTTAATAAGTGATAGGGGCTCAGAAATTGCCCCAGTCCTGTGCTGTGGAACAGCTGAATGTTGGTAGTAGACAAGAGAAGCCTTGGAGAATGGACATGGTTGCCACAAATGGGCCTGCTTGAGAGAGAAAGGAAAAGGGGGAGGCGTGGGAAGAAGGCATTTCTGTGACTTCGTATTGATCTGGGTCTCAATTTTGTGAAGATTCACTGAGGTTAATAAATCTGTATATACAGATCTTCATTCTGGCTCACTGCCAAGTTCTTAGGTTTTTTTGATTGTGCCCTATTTTCTGATTTTTCCTTGTCTTCTTTTTTAAAGGGGGACATTTGCTTACATCATCACAAATTCTACTGTGTAACAGCATATGTATTAATGACATACTTGAAATAGAAGTTATTTGAAATAGGTATTCCTGGCTTATATCTCGATGTCTTTTTGCCAAGCCATTTGTTTCCTGAACCTTTGGAAAGAGAGATGTAATTCTCAGTTAACTGAAGGAATGTACAACCCTCAAATACCACACCCAGCCTGTTTAGGAGGACACCATTTTTTTTGTGCCTACATGCCCTTGAATAGTTAAGGGGAAGAATTTGAGATGGTGCCAGTTTATATTGGAAAACTACAAGTCTGAAGCTATTGCTTGAGAAGACAAAATGTGTAGGCGAAAGCAAAATGCTGGAAGAATATATGGCACAAGAAGTATAGCTTTCTTAAAGAAATGTAAATATATTTTGAAATGGAATTGATAGAAAGCTCTTGTCAAGTTTTGATATCCTCTCAGACTGGGAAGCTTTCTCTGAGATTTTACTTCTGTTCTTAAAGAAGGCACTGTGTGTATATATATGTGTATAATTTGGCTTTCTCCCCTTTGCTTCCCCCTAAACTAAAAAGAAGTGGTGTGTTTTAGGAAATAGGATTGTACATTTTAAATTGGTTTCATTTTAACTTTTTTTTTTTTTTTTTTTTTTCCAGTCTGAAAGTGGTTTTAAATAGATATTTGACAGTGCTGCTTTTTTGACTTTGTTGGGAAAGTGTGATAAATTTCTGTAAAGTTCTTGCCTGGTCCTCTTCAGGAATCATGTCTTTTTCTGTGACATCCAGGTCAGCAAAGTTAACTAGGCTTGAGTAAGACCACACACACATTTGGGTCTCTGACAGTAGAGTAAACGGAGTAAAAGCAGATTTTCTAGCCCAGACCTTATTTTGCCTTTTGTTGGGCAGTTAGACTTTTTAATATTGGGTTAGTTGGGGTGTTCTATTTGTACCCTCTTCTGTAGTGGTGTGCTGTATTCTGTCCTCGAACAAGCTCTTCACAGGCATGTGAGCCCGTGTCTAGGATTAATGTTTGCAGATCTGGTCCTTTAAATTATTTTTTGTCGTTTTAAGTTCAGTTTTGAGTTCGGAGTTTGAACTGCAGGCCCTGAGTAAAGCATGATGTCCATCAGCCGTGATGGAGAGGTACTGTCTGTGTTGAATGAACCATTTTTGTTTAGTCCCACGTCACATTTAACTTCAGTGATTCCGTGTTTTATAAGCTATGTAGTCAAGCTAGAATACAGTACTCCATCTGACAAAAAGCCTCATGTGCTCTTGGAATAAATCCACACTAGTTTATAGCAAATGTCACTGTGTATATTTTCTCTTACAAACCAGTGAACTGGAATTGCACTGTACTGATGTAAAACAACATCAGAATTGGTGCTCTGCATGAGCTTACAGAGAAGCTCAATAGTTCTGTGATTGTTTTAGTTCACCTACGTCAATGTTCATACAGCAGTGGCCTGACAAATAATCATCTGTTTTAAAAGGTCATGGAAGAGTAATTTAAATGTCCAAATACATTAACTATTGTTTTAATTTTTAGAGCAATTCAGCTGCATAAACAGGAAAATGAGTGATCTTCTCCAGTCATTCAGTGCACGTTCAGTGTTTGTGCCTTTCAAAGTACAGTGGGTGGGTGCAAGCAGCCTAAGTCGTTATGAGAGCCTGTACAGCATGTATGGATAGAATGGGGCTGAGTCTTCTTCCTCAGCACAGAAATACCATTTCATTTAGCAATACCAGAAAGTCCACTTTGGGGAGATTAGGGAAGGGCAGCAGAGGATGGTTTGTCCAGCCACATTACAGTGGTGTGGCTGGAGGAATAGCTATGTTTTTGATTTGCATTGCGTGTCATAGTTCTTTCTCTGCACATGTAGTCTGTAGACCATACAGACCATACAGACCATACATAGCAAAGGTGCTTTTTAACCAGTTTTCTCCTGTTGGCTGTTGCTGAGACAATGACTCAGAGTTCTTCTGCCATCATGTTTGTTTTGTCGTGGCTGTTGTAATTTACAGTGAAAGAACTTTCCTGGGTGTCCTGGAGGTTCTCCTGGCCTTTGCCTTTTCCAGATGAAACAGTGCAGCTCTGTGTAAGCTCAGGAGGGGAAACTATGGGGCTTCTACATCCATAGCTGGTCCTCAGTGAAGGAAGAAGCTCTGTGTAAGAGTCTTGTGAGGCTTCCCATGCCCTGAGTGGGGAATTGTGTGAATGGCTTCACTGATCCTCTCTGCAAATATCTCTGTTCACTGATGGTTTCCCACTGGCTGTTAGCCAGGGTATTTTCCCCAACACACAGAAAATGAAAACAGATTTCTAAAAGGACCTACTTCCTTTAAAACTGTAATACATACTGACATTAGTATTTCTTTTTTTTAACCAAACTATTACAACCTCATTTGTATATTACCAGTGGGGTAGGTTTCAGAGATTTCATTAACAGGTTTTTTTGTTTGTTTGTTTGGGGTTTTTTACTTATTATTAGAAAAATTTGCATTAGTTTTGTAGTATTCTTGTTATTCAGGGTGGCTTATTCCAAGTATCTTCTTTTGAGCTGCTGAATACTAACTGCCAGTTTATTTTCCACATTCTGTATTCCTTTCTTTTTCAGGGAGGATGACATTGCATGCACAATACAGAACATCAAGGCATGCTCCTACTGCCCCTAGAGTTTCTGTCTGTGCTCAGGCTAGACTGAACTCTTCAGCCTTAAGATCCTTCAAGGCATAGAAATATAAATAGCTGGTAGCTTAAGTCTCAGTTGACTTAGAAGTTGCCCTAGTGCCATGCAAGTTTTTCTCTTCTTTCTGCTCAAGTCCAGGCACTGGCCCACCTCACAGTTCTCTAGCCCTGCTACTAGAGAAGAGGTTAGAGCTTAAAATCGAGTCCTCCACCACTACATGGCTTTTAATACCAACCACAAGCTCACTTATACCAAATGTTTTATCTAAATTACATGTCACTCTTTCTTACCCTTTGCCCTTTTCCTTAATTAAAATGTCCTACAATGGTATATTTGCTTCAAGGACATTCCCATCTGATTCCAGAGGAGAGGAAGAAAGCTGATCAGCTCCCAGGAAATTCCTTTGGTGACTGCAGGGGCTGGGCTTGTGTTATTGTGGTATTAATAGCTGCTCTTCAGAGATATTATGGATGCTGTCTTTCATCTCCTAAAAGGATCAAGATTATTTTAGTCTTTTCTCCTATCACATATGCTCACGTGAAGTTAATTTGTGTATGTGTTTACCCCTCTAATGACCTGGCTTATTTTATTCACATGTGACAGAAAGATGTCAAAGACAACTAATGCAGTAAATGCTAGCCAGACAGAGGAAGGAGAGTGTGTAAATCACGTTGAAATAGAGGGAATCTCTCTGTAAAAAGATCCTAGAAATATCTGAATAAACCTCAGGTGAGTTTACAATCAAGCACAGGACACACATCAAGGGGAAGCATGGCCTTCTTGGATTCTTATGCTTCTGGAACAACACATGGTTCTCCACTGTGATGAAGTGAAGTTCCTCCTTGTGAGACCTTATCATTCCCACACAGTGCTGCAAAGGCACAGGGGGGATGTGGAGAGCAACCTGTCAGCAGGATATGCAAGTCTGTTTTTCCCTTTGATGCTGATGAACTGAATGCCTGTGAGCAAACTAATTCCCCTTAGGTTTTCTGCAAATGACTCAGTGTAATAATTGTGTTCAGTGCAGATGTCTGCAATACTTACCTGAATAGGTATGACAAAGAACACAGTGTGCTCATTTCCACTGCATGTTCTGGAGGCCTCTGCCCCTAAATGGGCTGATTGACCATACATTAACTGGCTTTATCTTCCAGCTTCAAAGACCTATCCATTCCTTCCTGTACTTTGTAGTGCTTTTTCAGGAATGATTCACATGAGCATAAAAATAAAGAACTTTTTTCAAAGAGGAGTACTGGAGATCATTCAAAATTCTTGGTGGTGTTCCCGTGGTTTGTACTGCACCAGTGCCTTACATAATATGCTGTTACTGCTTGCAGAGCCTTATAAGGGAACATGCAGTTTTATTTGTTGTGATGTTATCAACTTGGTGCTCGTTTCACTCCAGATTGTTTATTAACAAGACTTCCTCATGTATTTTGTTTTTTTCACTCCTTCAAATAGGGTAACATAATGTGATCAGGCAGAGCTGTGTGTGATAGGACAAATGCAAAAGCCTTAAAAACATTCCGTTGAGGTTTTTAGATTAATTTACAACATAGGGCTAAATGTTGAAATATCTTTGTCGTGGTTTTGCCCACCAGCCCATCCCTGGGGCTGAGGATGGTTTTGTCCAGGTAATTTCTGGACAAAAAGGCCAGTCAAAAGTCCAGTGACGCCTTTGCTAATTACATCTTTAAGAAAACGGAAGAGAAGACTTGTGGTGCAGTGGAAATTAAGAGCAGCAGCCATGTAGGAGAGAAATGGCAGGCCCAAAGAGGGCCAAGGCCCTCTCCTCCCCCGGCTTGGGCCGGGGGGGGGCAGGTGTAGCACTGAAGCCTTCCCTTTCTCTCTAGTAAGAGAGTGAAGAAAAAAAGTTTAAAAGACAAACTGTTTGGACAGAAACCGCTGTGGAAGAATTCCAGCCGAGAGATAACAGAGCTTCCAAGGTCGAAGCTGGCAGCCGGAGCAGAGAGAAGAAATTCGAAGGGGGGAGAGCTGTTTCTCCCCTTTTCGCTCTCTCTCCTCAGCAGGGAAAAGACTAAAAAGTAATCCCTGCTACCTGTAAAAATTTGTTGGAGTAAGGAGACCCCCCATGCGGCTGACAGAGGAGCCTGTGGATGTACCAAAGAGAACTGAAACTTCATGAGGACTGAGGTGAGGCAGAGTCCTATTGAAGACTTTGTGACCCTTGAAAGGGATGATGCTTATGCCGGAGCAAAGATGGCTCGGATAAGCTTGGGATCCGTGTGTGTGTGGATCCATACTGCTGTTGAAGATTTATAACTCTGAGAGAGAGAATCTCATGCTGGAGCGAGACGGCCCATGTGAGATGTTGGGATCCGTGTGTGTGTGGATCCGTGCTAGACCCATGCCGAGAAGTCTATCAAGGACTGTTTCTCCCATGGGGAGGGACCTCCATAGGGAAACAGGGGTGAACTCTTAAACCATTATCCCCTGTAACCCTGTGGTGAAGATCCATAGTAAGCAAGTGTCCCCTTGCAAGCCTATGGAAGGAAGACCCTTCAGGACCTGGGTAACCCCCAGCCTTTGGTCTTAGCCCAGGAGGGGGGTAAGCCCAGCCTTGGAGGCTGACACAGAGTGAGAGAGAGAGAGAGAGAAAAAAAGTTCCAACTGCAACAAGAATGCTACTGCTACTAAAGATTTGTTACTGGAGAGAGAGAGCTGGAACTCCGAAAATGGAGACTGAAACCACTTCTCCTCCTTGGACTGGTATAAAGGGGAGGGGGAGTATTTCTGTAAATATATAGCACTTTAACTTGAGTAGAAATTGTTGTAGATATAATTCTTTAATTTTTAATTTATTAATAGTTTTTGTTTTACTAGTAATAAATGTTTATACTATTTTCCCCAAATCCTGTCTCTCTTCTGTCTGCAAAAACCTTCTCTCAACTAGTAGTAATTGTGTGGGGGGTGGAAAGCAAATTAACCCAAGGCAAAACCACGACAATCTTGCAAGGTGATTGAAAGGAATACAGAATCTGCTAGTAATATATTTCCTAAGGAACGTCATATCAGGAGATGTGAGGGCTGTTCTTTCAGCTTTGTGAAGGAGACTGGTTTTGTCTTGTGTTTTCCTGGAAGTTGAATTACAGTGAACGTGGATTCATTTAGACAGAATCAGTGTTGAACTCCACTTGGGTTGTCCTGTTGTTGTAGAACTCACGTTTGCTGTCCCCAAAGCTGGGCAGTGACTCCTGAGCGAATTTTGAAGGGTGCCATGGAGTGCATGTGAATAATATTAACTAGACAGAAGTATATTTTCAGACTATCTTACATACTAATTTAAAACACACATGGAAGCTCATCCCAACTTGTTTAGGTATATTATTTCTCTCATAGTCTAGCAGTTGACAGTAATCAATTAAATTAAAACGCTGTGTGTGCATCATTAATTAAGATGAATTATACTTCGGTAATGAAAAAGAACCATTTTTTTTTAATTTGCCTAAAAGTAAACAAATAATTTTTAATTTCTTCTTGATTCATCTAGTTTGCTCCTAAAAATGCTGTGAGAAGTGTAGCTTATTTTACCTAATCTCCTCTTTGAAGGAAGCCTGATCAGACAGCAGTGTTGCTACCTTAATCTTATTCAGTTTTACCAGTCAGCTGTTTCTCTGCCATATACTTCAGCATTTGATGAAAAAGGAGAAGAGATTGAGCCAAGCTAATATTCTTAGTGACTTTGGGTAGAACAAATGGCAGCCCATCACAGCAGGAACCTGGAAGTCAGGCCTGTGTTGTCTGTGTGGGCAGAACAAGTTGTGAGGATCCCTCTCGTTTGACTTGAGATAACAGTGGCTTGTGAAGCAGATTCTGTTTGATGCTGTCCACAGCCTTAAAGGATAGACAAATCTTCATTCTCATGCTTGGTAATGGAATTTACTGTGTTTCAGGATTTTTCTTGTGTTGATTCACGTCTTTCTCTGGCATCAGATGGATGAGGAAGAAAATACCATTTCTCTCTAAGTATTTTGCTGTGAGATACATCTGTGCACATGGATGGTTTGTGCCTCGTGCATCATAACTGTGAAAGTTTCTGCTCTGTTTTCCAGAGGCTGTCATGGCTGTTGCAGCTGTCAGCAGGAGTAGATCAGTGACTGTTTAACTTTCGGAATTGTTAGAGCTCCATGAGTACAAATCTTCCTTACAGATTTCCTTACGGAACTTGGAGAAAAAAGTTGTTTGATTACTTTCCCTCAGCCCTCTCTGTGGTTTTCCATGGTATGAACCTTAAGCTCATTTGCTAATAGCAGAGAATGGAAAAGAAAAGGAATGGAAGGAACAGGAGAAGGAAAGTGTTTTGCCTTTTCTTATCCAATCATAGAATCATAGAATTAACTGGGTTGGAAGAGACCTCCGAGATTATCAAGTCCAATCCTTTCCTTCTTTGAGGATTTGGTAGACACAGGGACCTTAACAGAGATTTGGGGTTTGCAATCACAATCTGTCTCTCTGTTTGTTTCTGGTGGCCTTTTTCTTTTGTTCTCTTTCTTAATTTTTTGTCTCTCTGCCTCTCTGTCCTGATATTCTTTGTAATGTTCACATAAGATGTGAAGAATGGCTGGCTTAAATCAATCCTTGCTTTCATCACTGAAGCACCCTGCAGTGATGTCAGCTGGCAGATTCTGAGTGTATTTGGTTGCTTTGCAGGCCAAGAGGTTATGCAATGATGGTGATTTTTCTTGTTTCATTTTACATGCAGTGTACACCATTAACTGTCTTCCAGCTGATGGAGGCCAGTCCTTCAGAGAACAGGCTCAGCTTTCTGCAGTCAGTGGTGGGGGGGAAGGGAAAGAAGCTATAGATGACTCCCTTTTTTGCCAGTGAGGGAATCCAGTGCAGTAGCACAGGAAGAACCTTCCAAAGCCTGCTGCTGCTGTTCAGAGTGCCTGCATCTGTTGTAGAGAGCTGTTGCTCGTGGTGGTTCGAGGCACCACACACTGGGAGATTTCCAGCTTTGGCCATGTAGTTTGTCAGTATTTTCTGTATCACAAAGAATGATGTGGAATAGTCTTTAGAAGTAAAGTACATAGAAGAAAATCTGGCTTTTACCTAAATTTTAAAACAAGCAGATACATTTACTCAGTTCCTGCTGAATCTGTTGAAGGAATTGCCCAAAGAATAGTTTGATCTCTGGTATGGATTGTGAGACAAGCCTGAACCATGGAGAGAACCACTGGGGAAATGCAAAGTATAACAAACAAGTTTTTATTTGGTTTGTGTAAAATGCTATGGTTGCATATTAGTTGGTGATTTTAAAGTGAGAGAGTGCCAGTGTATTTGCTGTTGAGAAGTATATGCCCTTCCTCACTCTGCTTTGCACAGGAGTGCCTAAAATTTGTATTGATCAGATCTGAAGAATTTACACATCTGATAGGAAAGAATCCATGTTATATGAATTGCCTTTAAATGCCACAGTGAAATTGTTTCACTGAAAATATAAGCTTTAGGGTAGGAGATGTTGATATAAACCTTTCTTAATTTCTGAAAAGTTTCAGCACAAAAAAATGAAATTTTACAATGCCCATTAGGGCTTTTCACAATGCACCCTTGTGCAGAGCACCCAGTTCACCCAGTCTTTCACACACTGAGAGTCTGTTCTTAATTCTTACACTGGTAGGAGCTGAAGGCAGTGTAGAGCTGAGCCTGTAAAATAGCTCAATACAGCATAGAATTTTCTATTGTGAAACAGTGGCTTCCTAAGAAGTAAGAAAAGGCAGAAGATGGAGGTGTCCATTTGTTTATCTGTAGACATGGCTTTAAAAAGTGTCTGCTGTGTCCATTTTCCCAGTAACACTCACTGATTTCAGCACTGGAAGGGATTTGGGGTTTAGGTGGAAATAAAGTACAGCCCTGAACTTTATAACTCAAAAAAAGAATAGTTTCCAGAAGACAGGCAAGTATTCAGATATATGTTCACACCATCCCTGAAGATCAGGAGCGCAGTATCTTGGGAGAAAACGTTGTGCTTAGAAGTTGCCTGGTCTTGTCATTATTCCTTTTTCTCTCCTGCAGAGAACAGTCATTCTTAATTTTAGGTCCTTTCATGATTCTTTGGATTCCCTGGCAAACTTTTTGGCTAACTTTTTATTTACTTTGAATAAATGTTCTGAATATATCTAAAGAGTCTGTTTGTGCTGTGGTCTGAACGTTACCTGGTGCGTTTAGACACCGATAGCTCTTTATTTTACCCTGGGGCACAGCTTCAGTTGTCTGCCAAACTTCATAGCTGAGTTGTAAGATCTCAGGGACCTTGATGTTCAGCAGAAAAAACTTAACTTCAGACCTCTCTTCTACTGCAGTTGACAGCCAGCCATCTCTGGTAGAATTTGGCACGTGCAAACTTCACTGTGGCACATGTGAAATGTGTGTCGACTCATGCCCACCCTTTAAGTTGGGACATAAATAACACTGCACCTAATTCATCCTGTAGGGGGGATTTAGAGACCCAGTATGGTGCTACTCTGCTCAAATATGGTCAGGACGTGTTTTGAATAGTAAAGTTCAGATCAGAATCCTGCGGGGGAAGTGCCGAAACTTTTGCTAAATATTTTGGTTTAGGACTTGTGATTTTGGACAGAACTTATTGGGCTGGGTGGGTGGGGGAATGACAGTGGGTGGAAAAACTAATGAAAAAATTATGGTTCAGTTGTGGTGGCCTCAGACAGGATGAGGTGACACTTTGTGGTGCTCTCAGTGACCGCCTGAACTGAAGTGCAGTCGTGGTGTGCACTGTGTGGGATGTTCTCCTGAGGGGTGCACTGTGTGGGATGTTCTCCTGAGGGGTGCACCGTGCAGCCTCAGCATCTCCCAGGCAGAACATCTGGCACAATCTGTTTCCCCCGTGCTTAGGTGAGGGTTAACGGCAGCATCCTAATAATCACCACTGTCCATACATGGTTTCTTAGTTGGTTTCACTAAAGCAAGGGAAACCAGAAGGGAACGTTACTGTTGTTTGGAACTTGAATTTTGGAAGAAGGGCTTTGTGCTCTTAACTAAAAATGTAGCAAGACAACAGTATTTTCTCGTTTCCATCTCTTTCTTTTTTTTTTTTCCTTTCTTTAAACCCAAGTGTTAAACTACTTGTAGTAGTGCACCTTCACATTAATGCCAGAGCACTTCAGTCACTGCAGCAAGTGGGAACTGTGCTGAAGCAGTGAGTCCAATCCTGATTAAAGAATGTTCAACTGGGTATTTTAATTTACTCATTTTAGGTGTACTTTCTGCCGTGACAAAACCTACCACATCCTCTGTGACACATGGAGTCAGTGAGTAGTGATGCCATCCAGAGAAGGACCTGAGTCATAGATGAACCACTTGGGAGCTTTTTTCATGAGATAATGTTGTATGAAGTGAAAGGGAAAAAAAAATTGTAGTTTTATTACCGATCACTTTGCAAGTTCAGCCCTATAATTTTTAAAACATGCCTAAGGTTTTTTATGTTTTGGTTGTTCATGTGAGAGTAGATATTGCATTTTCATGGCTTGTGTTCCTTTGCCCCCCAGGCTGAACAGCACGATAGTACCAGCTCTAATCTATGGCTTTTTCATTCCCCATGTCTGATATGTTATGGTTTGGCTAGTGTGTATTATTTCAAACCTCTTTTTGCATAGGGAATGTCTGTAGAAGAGCATGTGAAAAATGTGCTTGCAATACAGCTGTATGCAGAATTTAAGCACTGGAAAACACTCCTGTCCAGAGCTTGACTGTTGAGCAGTGTTTCATAGTTCCAGCTCTGTCTTGGTGTTCAAGCCTGAAGACTGACTCCTGAATTATTTCTTTGTTCCTCTCTGTTACTTACACAAGATACAGCTTTATGTTGATGTCCCTGTTATCAGCAATGACTTCATGAAACAACTTCCATTTCACTTCATGGCTCAGAGTTCTTGCTTCAAATGTGGGAGCCCTCTCATTTTGATCTCTTTTCCCTCTGTCACCAAAAAAACCCAAACTAAAAAAACTCTTATGTATCTTCTGATGTTTTTTGAGCTGACAGAAACCACACCAGGGTTTTCTTAATCTCTTGTACTCTTTTTTTTTTACAATGCAGGGTTTTTTTTTGTGGTGAAGCCGATAATGCTAGAACCTGAGGACAGAAACCTAAATCGTTCTTGGCCATCTTCAGTTGACATTGTGAAGTATTTGACTGTGACTGTCCCAGTGGCAGTTAAATGAAATTTCTGTAGCATTATTTTCTGCTTGAAAACACGAGTTTGGTTTTGATTCTGAAGGTGCCAGGTTTTTGCACCTGGAATTCTACCTGATGAAAAGAGAGGTGGCCCAAGAGAACTGGCAGTGGAGCCTCGTGCATCTGCTCAGTAGATTCCAGGCTGGCACCAGCAGTGACCCTCTCTTTGTTCTTGAGTGTGCTTTGTTAAATGAGCTCTATGGCTGCATTATGGATCAAAACTTGCTGATTTTTAAATGAAATACAGTTCTCAGGTTATGCACTGTTGCTGACTAGAACAGACTTGGTTTTGCTGCTGTGCCCTGTTTCAAGTGTAATGAGAGTACAGTTTGCTTTGTGCATGAATCTTCTTATTCTAGTTTCAAAATCTGAAATTGGTATAAACTTAGAACTTGCTGATTTTGGTGCTGTAAGTGTGCTACCTTATCTGAATCAGCATGTATAAGCAGTGTTGTGCAGTCAGGTTGTCAAGAGGGGCCTTCAGCTTTCCTAGGTAGTTGAGTATGATAACCTTGAACACCACCATTGTGTTTTGTTTAGTTCTAGAAAAAAAAAGAGCAAAGGACTGTGCTTATCAGCTTTCAAAAATACTAGTTTACTAATTTATGAAGACGTGAATACTTCTAAATAATTTAAAGTTCATCTGTGTTTTTCCTTAACTCCTAATCCTTTATATGCATAGTAAATCATGCATCAAATCTGAGTTCCTGCTGTGTTTTAGTTGCATTGGCAGAAACTCATTTTCACATGGAATCAGATGTTACAGGGGACACAAACTCCACCATGTACTGTGACCATTTTGGGAAGGGAAGGGAAGGAAACAGCATTTATGGCAGATGCTGCTGTGGAGTTGGTCCTTGTGCCACCCAGAACTTCAGGAGCTTCATTATCCACTGGCTGTCACCCAGAAATGGCAATGTAGTTGGAAGGTGTAGCTGTGCATTTGTGTTGGCCTCGTGACGTGGAAAATTACCCCATGAGGAGATGTCTGCAGCTTCAAGTGAATATTATTGTTCTTTTAGGTATATTTAGACTGATCAGTATGAAAATATAACTAACCTCTTCATTATTTTGTGTCAAAGTGCCAGTTGCAGTGGGCCAGACCTCTGCTTTTTTGCTGCTGATTCAAATAGTAGTTGCTATTAGCAGCTGAACAGCAAATCCAGATTTAGAAAGAATTATAAGGTTTCCATAGCTTCAAAGTTTTATTGGCAGCCTTACTAGCTCACAGTATTTCTTTTCCTCTCTGCCCACCACGTAATCATGAAGCTAAATCTATTTCTGGCTGCTTTCAAGAGGTATTAAAAATTATGGTTCTAGTTTGCAGCCAGAGTTTATTTAAGGAAAAGTAAAGGAGGGGCAAATTTGCCTTCTGGGGACCTGTGTAAAATCTCTTTCTTTTTCCTCTCTTCTTTCAAGTTTCTCCTTAAGTCTTTTGAGTGCCTTCACAAGGTCAAAAGTCAACCTGGAAATAAAATAAGTAACGAAAAGGTATTCCTTACTATTTATTATTCCTTACTTTTGCTGCTGATTTGCTTACTTTTTAAAAATTATTATTTTTTAAGTCCTATGATGTTGCCATCAAATAAAAAAATAAAGTTTGCAGCCTCTTCAAACTCTAAGGTGTAGTCATTCCTGAAATAATGTTTCTCAATCGTTGTGAGACTTGAACTGAGGAGCAGATTTCTATTTCAGAGGTTGAAACAAATATAATTCATTTCAATAACATATGTATTTCATTAAAAGGAGGCAATACCACACAGAGTATTCCTATTGGGTTGCAAAGTAAGTGAATGCTATGGCTATTTTTCTTTTCAGATTTCAGGTTAAAACTGATAGGTAATACAGGATTGTTTTTTTTTTCCTCAGCCTGACAACCATGTAGAGAGTAGCATTTCTGTGCATTTGACTCCTGTTGATCATATTTGGGTGGATCAGTGCATTTCTGAACCTACAATTCCTTAAATAATCCTCTTGGCTAAATATGTTGTGTTTTGAGGGCATGCTTGGGTAACGTAGCATTAATGATTTGTATTTGACAGGAGGTGCAATTATGGGACAAAGAATAACGAGTGCAAACTGAACGAGGGCAAATTTCGGCTGGATGTTGGGAAGAAATGGTTCCCTGTGAGGGTGGTGAGCCCTGGCACAGGGTGCCCAGGGAGGGTGGGGATGCCCCAGCCCTGCAGTGTTCGCAGCCAGGCCTTGAGCAGCCTGGTCTGGTGGGAGCTGTCCCTGCTCGTGGCAGGGGGGTTGGGACCAGATGATCTGTAAGGCCCTCTCCAACCCCTTAACATTCTGTGATCCTTGGAGTTTGAAAGAATTTATAAATGTGGCTTTTGCTGGGTTATCTCTACACAGGGGTGATCCAGAGTTAAGCAGAACCACGTTCAACAGTGGCGTGGAAGGACCGTGGAAAGGAGTGGCCACTTCTGAAGAACTCATTCTGATTTTCTGTTCTGCATCATCAGAGCTCACTGCGCAGCTCGGAAGTGACAGGAAGGGCACCTGAGCCTGAGCTAACAGAAACAGGCATTTCACGTATTCTGGAATGATTTGGTTGCTAAATTAATACCTACTTATCTGGCTGCTGACTCATATGGGGATTACAGTTATAGGACTCATCCGAAAAGAGATGCTTTTGAGCGTAATTTCAGCAAGTTAATGTGGCCTTACCCTGCTGATTATGCTTTCTATTTCTGCTGAATAGGCTGCTGCAACAAAAGGGAGCTGGAATGGGGTAGTCAATGGGTTTATAGTACAGACCTTGGAGTTATAAATACAGTGCTAAGTAAGATTCATGGTTCTTTGGGAGATCATAGAGTCATTGGATGGTTTGGATTGGAAGAGGCCTTTAAAGGTCATCTAGTCCTATCCTTCTGCCATGGACAGGGACATCTTCAACTAGATAGAGTGTCCTTGCTACTTATGCTCCCACCTATGTATTTGCTGTCAACTTGTGTCCTAATAGGCTTAGTGAATGCTCATCAGTCATTTGTGTAAGTGACACAAATGCCAGGCCAAGCTAGAGGAGACAGGTCTTAATTTCCACTGGGGAAAAGTGGCACTTAGCTTTAGTTTTAAACTTATAATTAGGACTGAGGCTTTGTCCAGAATGTCAGTGCTGTGCACTGGCTTTCTGAGGTTTCTTGTTGTCCTAAAAATAAAAAGAGTTTTACTCTGAGGTGAAGCAGTATGACAGTACTTTCCTTTGAGCAAATGTTGGGGTTATCGTGGCTCGTTTTCCTGAGAAGGAAACTTCTGTTTATTTCAGGCGTTGTGAAGCCTGATAGAACTTTGATGTGCAGAAAAATCCATGCCATGGAAGCAGCAGTCTGTAGACACAGCATGTAAAGTTGCCCTGGTGGGGCCACTTTTACACAGTTCCTTTGATCCTGTCTGTGTTTTGTAGTGGCCACAAATAGTGCATTTACAGTCATGGCCACATGAGTGATCTCGGTGGAGTGATTGTCATGGGATTAAATTACAGACTAAGACCAGTGATGAAGGAACTCTGGATCTGTTGCTTGCAAATGAAGTTATTTCTCTGCAAATACACTTGAAAGCATAGAGGGTGTGATGTTTTTACCTCAGTTGCACAAATTTGACTACCTGTCCTAACTGGAGGTCTGGAACTGTTTGGGACGTGCTGGAAACTGCTGTTACATGCCTCTGTAAAAACACAGTGTCCAGGTCTGTCTTGTTGAGTAAGTTTTTGTGTTGGTAATATTAGCTACAACAAGACCAATGCTCACTTTTCCTCGATAAGAGGAAGAACGTACTATTTCCAGGAAGGCACAGTTAAAAAGATATCTGGATATCTTGTTTTCTGTATAATAAACAGAGGAAATAATTTTAGTTCATGTCACTTGAGAAGTATTTTCCACGAATGAATATATTTTCTGAATTTTCAGACATTAGGTAATCTTTTCCTGTTTGTTTTGGGGGGGTTAAGAGTAATTTACAGGGAGATGTCAGTTTTTACTGAAACTAATTTTTTATTTCTGGGAGTGCAGACAGCTTCTTACAGTGGTGTCTTACAGTATTTCCTGAGCTGTGCTGGATTTTTGTTTCAAGGAGAAGGCTGTGCAGAACATGGGAGCCGGGAGTGGGGGCCATGTGTGTGTTATGTGGTGGCACTGCTGGCCAGCCCTGGAGAGCTGAAATGAAGCAGCAGCAGGCAGAGCCTCGTTGTGTCAGTTCAGCTCAACATGTTGGTTGTGGTGATGGTGCCTGGGCTTCCCCGTGGCTGTTTGTCTCAAAGGGATGGAAACACTTTTGTAAAAGAAGGAGTGCCACCAATGCCTAGCCATGAATTCTGCATAAGAGCAAAGCACCTCTGTGTCACCCCAGCAGGCTGCTTGTGGGTTATCTCCTGATCCCTGCCCTCATGGTTATTCATCTAATTGGACATCCCTCGATCACTGATTTTGACTTCAGTGATCTTAATTCATTGTTTTAATTTGGTTGTCAGTATTTACCTTTCATTTTGAAAGGAACACTGGAAGTGTTGGAGTTAGGAAATTTAACACAGAGTTAGGTGTCTTGATTTTTCCAGTTGAGTTGATGGACTCCTCCATATAATTATGGAAGACCTGAAGGGAAGGAGTGCCTTTATTCAAAACCTGTTTTGAAAGTGTCTGAAAAACAATACAGGACTTCAGTTTGCTTCATAGACTGTTAGCTATTTTGGCATTTTTTATCACAGTTTCTATTCTGCCTGCCTTTACTCACCGAAATGATGCCTTCTATGCACAGGATAAATTACCAACTACAACTTTTAAAATTAAAAGTAGTCCTGGACTGAAAGTTTACTGAATGATAATAACCATAACCAGGTAATCTTTATTAGCATATTCATTGCTGCAGTTATTAAGTATGGAACTTGAAAGCAGACAGTGGTGGGAAAACACGTCAGACTCCTCAGCGCTGGGGTGCATTACTGACAGAGTCTCATCAGTGTGGGGAATGGCCAGAGATTTTCTCACAGATGGTAATTTAGCACGCATGACGTGCATGATGATCGGAATTCTTCTGCTTTTCAGTCTCTGGGCAGTCTGCTCCAGTCTAAAATCTGAATGTAATGGGATAACAGTGTAATGGTACAAATCCCTTGTGTAATGGTAGCTAAAGCAAACAAAATTTCAGTGTAACCTGACTGTGTAGCAAATGTGGCTGTTGAACTAGGAACTGTAGTTGTGAACTACTGGATGCTTTGTCTTTCTGTAACAGTGTTCAGGAACTGCTAAATTAATTTAAGCTTCCTGAATGGAAACAAAATCATGCTTAAATCAGATTAGTAGGAGCCTGAAATTAGTTTCTATCGCAAATGTCTATTGCAAATAGATATTTATCTTCAATTGCTCCTTCAAAGAGAGTTTTTTTAAAAAAATGGTGTTCATCTCCCTCGAATAGTGTCATATGGAGTCTGAAGGATTGCATCCATCATGGACAGCAGGGGTACACTGATCCATAGGGAGCACCTTCAGGGAGAAAGGGTTTCCACACCCATTCCATCCCCATCTCCATCAAGGCTGCCAGTTGTGAGGGCAGTTTTTGCCGTGTGGATGGGCTTTTTGGGGGAGGCTGAACCAAGGCAACTAAGCTAATTTCATCTGGGTATGATTTTGGTTAGTTGGTTTGGTTTGGTTTTGGTGCTGCATTTCCTCAGAAAGGAACTATAAATATTGAAGCCTCTCTCTTCCTCTTGGTCAGTCTCTTCTGTGTACGAGCCCACATGCCAAAAGCACACTTATCCTTCTACAAAGGTGGAAGTGCACAGAATAGACAGTGTGAATGCATTTCCTGTGACTCAGAAGCCAAGACTCACACAGCTTACAGGGCACTCGTGAGTGTCTGAGTCTGAAGTTGCTCCTCATGCCGATAAGGAATGGTACCAGAACTGGAGATCCTGCTCTGCCACTGCTGCACCAGCAAAAATCATCAGAAGTTTGGCTTTGTAAAGGTGTCAGGATTGGCTGCATAGTGTGTGTATTTAAATAAAAGCTCTCATTTTCCTCATGCAATGACTTATTGTAACCATATGTTATATTTAGGTTTTATAGCTGAGAGTAAATTGTAAACATTCCATCTCGAGCCTTTCAAAGTTCCTGTTTTCTCTCTTTTCTCATGCAAATCTGGATGTTTCCACTTGCTGAAGTCAAGGCTTAGTATCTGCTAATTTACCTTCATGGCCATGAATCATTTCTCTAGAGCATTTAGACACATCTAAAATCAATTTACTAGAGTAAGTTTTTGGGTAGATCTCCAGTGACCAAAACATATGTCAGAAAATGCCTTGATAATACATGCTTCTTATGCACTGGTTATGTGCTTTCTTGGTTTAGACTCCATAACAGCTTCCTGCTGGTTTCTAAAAACTTTCCTTGTTAAAAGTTGGTAAATATAACTGTACTGAATTTTATCAGTGTATTGTCATATAGATTCACATAATTTTATGCTGCTCTGCACACATCTATTATTTTGAAACCTTTTTATTCCAGTATAAGAGGTTAATTTGACCCATACTGGTATATTTGATATTCCCAAATGAGAACAGACACCGTGTGCAGATGTCCTGAATAATAAAATCCACGAGCAAGGTCTTGGGAGAGTGTAACTCGTTGACTAGGGTTGAGCAAGTCTGTTGCCCACAGCACTTTGTTTTATGTTATGCTCTTTAATGTTTTCGTGTTCCAGCACTGCGATGAAAGTTTAAAGTAAGCCAGGGAATATAACATGTCAAAATAAATTTAAAGGATCACAGTGTGTGTATTTTAAAATGACTGCTCAGAAGGTGCAGTGTGCCCCACCCTACAATCCTTATGCAGATGAGTCTCACTGAAATCTGTGGGAATTTTGTCTCAACAAGTACTGATGTAAAATCAAGGCTGTTATGCCTGAAATGTTTAACGTGTAAATCTCAGCACAAAGCAAGGCAGTGGCAGCTCGGATTCCTACCTTTATAAAAACTGTGAACAAGTCTGGTTTGGAGCAGTAGATAGTCCGAGAAGCATAAAGAAAAATAAAGTGACTATTATTAAGGTTCACTACATGAACTTGTTTGGCTTTAATATTGTCCAAAATAACTTGTCACCTGCCTTCAGTTATTTCTGTTTAACATTATTGTTACAAGGTGGTTCTCTGATGTCCTCTTCAGAAGTTCTTAGCCTGAAATCAGTTCAGTCAGATCTGTTCTGCCATTTATCAACTGCCACAGGTATCTGTTCAGTGTATTATGTTTTAAATGCTGTCTTGCTTGTTCTTAAAGAGTTTGTATGAATCTATAATTTTCTCAATAATGGCAAAGTATTACATGCACATCTGTCAGAAAAGTAGTGTAAAACTATTATCTGCATTTTACATTTAGACCAGCTAATTTGCTCTGCAAAACAGTTTGTTTTCAAGTTGTGATGAAGCTGCAAATATGCAAAAATTGTCTGTATGAGACAACTGAACAGTAACTTCTCTTGTTACTCCATTCAGCTTGCAATAAAATCTTTATTCAAAGATGTGCTGCATGTTAGTTTTCCTATGTATTTGTTGATTCGTATAAATGGAGAAAATTGATTTATTCACTATAGGACTTTTTTCAGAGTAGCAGTTTATCAATGACAGCACCAAATTTTAAATAAGTGGCCAAGTCTCTCTTTTGCTAAATTAAAGTGCCTGTGACATTTACCTAATGTGTTTTTTGAGGTGTCACATTATATAATTTAATTATGAAATCGTATTCCAGCTGTATTAGCATCAAAGTTGATGTGGAAAAGTGCAGAGACATGGTTTGAGCCTGCAGTCTCCATGTTTGACTTTTTCTAATAGTTTTTTTTTTCTTCTTACTTTTCATTGAATAGTAATTCCCCTTCAGTCAAGAGTACTTTTATCTGCCTTTCATAACCAGGTACTTTAAACACAGCTTTGAGCATTGTTCCAAATATAAGCTAACTGTGGAGCATGGAAGGTTTTTTGTATGAGAAATAGAAGTATGTAGATTTTTCACAGTAATTACCAAAATACAACAGTTTTCACTTTTGTTTATAGCCATTTATTTACTTCTGTATTTGCTTTTTATTAAAATTCATAAATTAAAATGTGGTAGAAAATGGGTAACAGCAAAACGCAATTTGACAAAATCATTCTGTGGGTGTTAGGTGGCATCGTGTTCTGCCTTGAATTGTGCATTGCTTTGAATTACAACTGAATGTAGCTGTTTCAGCCACAAGTAACAGAAATTTATCTGTCGCGTTTCCCAGTTTCCAGGGACGTTTGGCTGTGTCCCTTACATAAACACCACCACTGAAAGGCAGAGCTCAGGAGAGTTGTGCACAGGGAAGGTGGCTGAATTTTGTAGTACAAGCATGCTGCTTTGTTCCTGTCTATTCTGCTCCCTGCCAGAGCCCTCTTTTCCAATTGAGCAAAGTATGTTCATTTGCCTTTTTTTTTTTGTTTTGTTTTGTTGTGTTTTTTTTTTCTAAATGCTTAACTTGAAATTTTGTCAGCTTCAAAACGTTAGATAAAAATATATGAGGCTCCCCTCTGCCTTGTCATTCTGCCAGATTTTGTGGTTTTACAACCCTGTTTCCTGGAGAGGGCTTTCAAAAATTATTACTGTTCCTTTTTTTTTTTTCTTTTCCCTATTGCTGTGTGAGTAATTTAAAAACAAAACAAAACCAAGTAGAGGAACTGCCTGTCCAGAGGAAACAGTAAGATGTCAAACATTAAGTAAACAGTCCAAAAATAGAGGAAAATCCAATCACCAAAACCAGGAAAAAAGCCCAAAACCCAATGTCTATATAGTAAGTTGGGGAAAAAAAAATAGTGTAACGGAATTCACATTTTTCTCTTATGGATAATCTACAACCCATTTTTTAAAAAAACAAACAGTATTAGGTTTACTGCTTTAAACAGTAGCAGGTACAGGTTGAAAAAGGGAGAGGCATTCAGGAATTACCTGGCTAAAAGCCAGCTAAAGGTTTGTTTTGCCTGTTTTCAACAGCCTGACTCACCAGCCTCCATCCCGGCCTTGGCAATTCTACATATCCAAAACACAGACTAAACTGATCCCTCTCGCTGTCTGCCCCTGCAGTTTGGGGCCACGCTGTGAAACATTCGTGTGTCACCACATTATCACTGGTGCGCACAGGGAGCACTGACTGAGCACTTACTTTAAACCTGAGCTTTAAAAAACAAACACCTAAACGGCAGTATTGTATACACCAGTATTGTACACAGGGAGAGGCCCTTAATTTGGTTTCCTGAAGGGGTTGTCACTGGCAGGGTTGCCAGGCATAGTCAGTGACTGTCAGTAGTCAGGTCAATTGCCTTGGCAATACAAATGCAGCCCTGTAAATGCTGAACATCTCAGACAGAGTGGGGTCTGTCTGTGTCCTCCTGCACCACCACCCCTGCCTCTGCCCCTGCTTTGCTGCTCATGTTCTAGCTGTGTGGTCAGAGATCCCAGGGGCACTGAGGAAAGGGAAAACCAGTTTTCCAGAGGAAAACAGTCACAAGCACTGTATGGAACCTGGGCAGCTTTGTGAAGGAATTGCCTTGTGTTAAATCACATGTCTTTGTTGTCACTTTCCTGTTCCTCCCCTTGAGACACGTCTCAGAAGGGCTCAGATCCTTATTTTTCACTCCATGCAGATACACTCAGAACTAATCAGCACTGTAAACACTGTGTTTCTATTTGGGCTGAACTATCACAAAGGGTAGCACAGAAGGCAGTCTGTAATGGAAAGGCTGCTCACTTGTGCCAGTGCAGGCCAGCTGAAATACCACTGCTGTGTAATTTATATTTATATTTATATATATTTTAACTTTGTTCCTTCTGGCCAGGCTCCCCGTAAGGTGGGCTTGTTGTTGAGGGATCACACCGACCAGCACTTACCATTTACTGTAAGCCTGTAAATTGTACAACATTCGTAATTAACAGAGGCTACAGCTGCAGTAGGTTGTTGCTGTTTCCTTGGATTGCCTTTATATATATAAAAATTTTATTTACTATGAAATAAGGTACAGTTATTCCAAAGATTATGGAATATGTGGCATCCTTAGCAAACCTTGGCGTGCCGACTTGATTTTGCAGTTATGAAAGTGAAAGGGTGTGTTTATTGATTGTATTTCCTTGAAGTCAGTGGATGAGTGGCTGAAATTAATAGAGCCCTTCCGTAAATGGTTGCTCTCATCTTGTTACAGAAAGCAACAGGGTAACATTTCTTCTGTTTTTGCCCTCTAGAAATTCATGTAGGTTTGGGGGTAGATGAGAAAGGCTCTTATGTTGTTAACTGCCCCTGGAGTTGTAAGATTTGTCAAAACTAGTTTCATGTTTTCTAAGCGCCAGAATTAAAATTTCAAATTAATGTGATTGTTAGATGAGAGATAATGCTCCCAAAAGAGTACTGAATAAAAAAGGCTACAGCATGGAAAAGGAGGAGGGAAGGAAAGAGCTGGAATATGATCACCGAGAGAAATATGTAATTGCAAGGGCGGAGCATGTCCAGGACCAGTCTGTGATTGGATTTAGATTAAGAAGAAGAGCTTGTGTATTTAGTCTGAGGAGGAGACAGATATTAGAGGCACCACAGTCAAGCTGTAATCAGGTTAAAGGACTTTGTGCTTTCGCTCACTGAGTGGAACTGAAATAGCATTTGCAGTAAGTACAACCTTGTCTTTTGGCCTTTTCACAGTAACAGTCTGTGTCTTCTGTCACCTGGAGAAAGGGGTTGCAGTGCTCTGACTATCCGTGACATTCTCCTTGTCACCTCCTTGCCTCTATTGCCCATTTGCAGTTAGAAGTGGATAAGAACTTAGTTTTGTTCATAAGTCCAGGTGTGTTTATGAAAGAAAGTCGCTGTCTCTGGCAGAGTTCAGTCACTTATGGAGCTCAATCACTTTTAACTCGCATTGAAGCGGGGCATTTGCAGCACAGCTGGTATCTGTTCATGACTTCAGAGGTGTATGAAATGCAGGAAACTTCTTTAGGAACAGTTTACAGGGGGAAAATATATCTAATACAGATGTAATCAGCTTCCTCTGCCTGTTTGGGTTTTGGTTTTGAGGTTAAGGTTTTTTTAATGGTGAAATCTGAGGCAGTTTAACATGTTTCCCCTTCTTTAAAGTGGATCTTTTGACTTCTCTGTGACTTATGCAAAGATAACTGGCAAACTGAAGGCAGATGCATTGATTCATAGCTGAGGTGGTTGTGGGCAGCACTTGGCCCTTGTAACAATTGGTGGCAAAACAAGAGAAACAGACCTCGGTGTGTAGTGCCTGCTCTGCTTGGGCTCTGTGATGTTCACACTAGGGCTGTGTGGAGTCCTTCATTTTCAGAGGTGTTGAGCACAGTCAGTTCCCAGCTTTCTAGGACTTGCAGGTACATCTATCTCTGAAAGTCAGAGCTGCAGCAGCTCCCCAGGCTGGACTCGATGCACAGAAACTGCAATGTATTGTTGGTGCTAAGATGTCTGTGTTTGAAAACATCAGGGTAGTAAGAAGTGTTGAATTTCCAATCGTAAGTTTATTTTAGTGTATTTTCAGACTGGGCTGGCTAAAGTAGTATATAAACTATTGACTTCATCAGATTTTGCTGAGAATAAGCAGCTTTTAGTAGAAATTGGTCCAAGTTTGTTTAATATGATATAGAATCCTCATGTTTTGAGCTAGTTTGAAAAAACAGTAATTGTATTATTGCTGCAAAATTCTGAAGTGTTTTTGCAGTTCATTTATTAAACCCTGCAATGTCCTTGTGAGGGGGGCATTCAAGAGGCCAGAATGCTTAAGCTGGTGAGCAGGTGTAGGCTGCTGGTCCTTCCAGTGAGGTACTCATGCAGGTCAGGTTACTCATCCCTGAGTGTTTGTGGTGCTGAGCCCACAAACTGCGGCTGTGGTGGGGTGTTACTGGGGCAGGTGATGGTGTGGCTGGGATTTTAAGGCGTGCTCAGGGGATTACCTCTAAGCACGGGGAAAAAACCTGCACAGCAAGCTAAATCTCTAGTGCCTGATTTGAAAGGAAAGAGAGAAGTGCTATCATTTTATGTTTTTTTTTTAAGATGGAGCTATGAAGGGTTAATTTTGCCTGTGGAAAATATTTACTCTTTAATGTAGCCATAGCTATTCACTGTTTGTTATCATAACTTAAAAGACCTGCAAATGCCATTAGACTCATGCTGGAGTAACTGACTGTTAAGGTTTTGTTTTTAAGAAGTAGGAGGTTGGTGATAAGACATTCGTCTTAGATCAGTAAACCACCTTGGACATTTTATCTGCAAAAATAATAACGAACGTTATTATTTTTAAAAGCTGTTGTAGACTGAGAACCTCAGTGCCGAGTTTCTTGCTGGAGGGAAATTTTTATAGTTAAATTGTGAACATCTGAAAGCTGCAGTTTATAATGGAAACTTAAGATCCATTTTAGTCACATACATCCATTTAGCAGCGTACACATATCTGAAATGAAACTTGTAGAGACTGACTTTGCTGGATGAGAGGAGCTGGTGGAGTGGCTGCTTTGCTTCTCAAGAGGAAGATCCATACTGAGCAGATTATTTTGCTTGTACAGCAGAATGGGTTGCATTTCAGTATTCAAAAGCATTCATTACTTACCTTAAATTAGGTTTAAGTGATTGTTACCTGGACATTTCTTAACTTTGTTGTGGGATTGCAGTGTTTAAAATTTTCGTGTCATTATTTTGGTTCTGTCACTGTGCACAGCACTGCAGGTTCTTGCTAAAGCTTACTTTCAGTCAACTATTTCCATTAGTAGATAAGACTGTGAATTACTGCTGAAGTACTGCACTTAATGGTTATCCAGCCATTAGCATTATAAGTAATACTGTGCTGCTGCACAGTCAGCCCACTGTTCCTTGGCATTGTCTGCTTGATTGTGTTCATATTTCTATGTAAGTTCAGTGATTAAGTTCTTCTTACTCAAGAAAATAATCCCTTGAAGTTAGTGGGAGCTCTCCTTCCATAAGGAGTATGGAATGAGGCCATAGGTCAGCAAATTCTCCACATATCCTTCCTGGGATCAATATTTTTTTCCTCCCCTCCCTCTCCTGAAGAGGGAGAAGTTAAGTAGCATGCAGCCTTGGAAATAAATAAGTAAATGGTGTTTTGTGGAGGATGTACTCCCCTGCCATCAATAGCAGTGATTTTCTCAAGTGCCTGCTTATCCTGCAGTCCTGCTGTGGCCCATGTGGTTCCTCCAGGTCCATAGACAAGGGTCCAGCTTAAGCAGGGCATTAAATCTGGAGTGCAACCCGAAAACACGCAGGTCAGGATATGGAGTGCTCTCTGCTTTACTCATGTTAGTCCCTTTTACTAAGGGGGGAAAAAAAGGATGGAAATGAATGACAATAAATAATATATTTTCTCTGAATATTTATAGAATAAAAATAAACTTCAGAGTGTAGGTTTTGGCTAAGTGTTTATTTTTATTTTTCTGCAACAACTGGCTTTCCCATTGCTTCCTCAGTCATTTGTAAAGTGCGGGAAATGTTCTTTATAATGAAAGTGCAGTAAATTACTGATGGACATGGTAGAAAATCTCTGTTTGGAACTGGAGAACATAAAATGCTCTTCCATTTCATCATGAAAACTTGTCTTTATGCCTGCTTCTGGAAATCAATTTGCAGGCACCTGCATTTTTTATAAGTGTATTAAATGGTTCCAGGTACTCTGGGAAGTGATGCATAAACCTAGTGGAGGGAGGGTATGAAATAAAGGTATTTTAAGCACCTCATTGAACCTTCCTTACATAAAAACCAACCAACCCCCCCAAACCCAAATAAACAAACCACCCCCACCCCACACACTGTTTGGAGACAGGTAGAGAAAATTTCAGTGAGTTATTATGTCAGCATATCTTTGTATGCTCATATGCATATACCAGTACTGCAACTTAGCATAATAAATTGTATGCAATTAATATATTGTTGCCTTAGGAGAGTGTGGAGAAAAAGACTCCAGGCCAGTTCAGTGCATAGGATAAGGTAAAGATAAGGTCCTTTAATCTCAGTCCTGAGGCCCATGGAATATTCCTGACACCCCCAGACAGGGGTTCTATGATTTTATAATGATGTCCATCCAATCCAAAATCTGTCCCACTCTGGTTCTGCCCCCGACACTCCCCTTTGGGAAGTTTGGGATCTTCATCTTCTTTGCAGTACATGCAGTCCTTGGAGTTCCTCTAGATTTCTGGGCTGAAAGGTCGCTGTGTCTGTGTGATATCTTCTGGTCCAGCCTTAGGGGGTTTTTCTACAATTCTACCTTGAAAAGAAGACTAAACAGACTAATGGAATGTAGAGGGACTGATATGGAATGGGGTGATAGGGCTGGGTATGTGTAAACATGATGCTACAGAATAATGGATATAATACAGCTGCATTAAAATCTACATTTACTATACAACTACTTCTAAAATCTACAGAAGTTAAAAAAAAGAATCAAAAAACTCTGAAGCCTCATATTTAAAGTCTCTAGTTTTAGCCCAGATGTGAGAGTGAATCTATAAGGGAATTTATGCCTTAAATTTCTTATTTGTATTCCTACCCCTTAATGAACTTAGTAGTTATTTAGTGTGTCTAAAATATTTTTTTCTGATTCTGTCACTTTCACTGTCATAAAACCAGCACACATTTCTGTAAACACAGGAAAGTACTGATTTTGGGGCTTCTTTCAAAGAGAGCTCTTCAGAGGCAAGTGCTTTGATGTAATTCTGCTAAATTGAATAGAGTTTCCTTGTAGTTATGAGTCAAGAAACAAATCCATTATCTGGATCTAAATGTAAATGTCTATATGTGGAAGTACTGGTCCATATACTTGATAAAATAACTCCTGATCTCTTTTTAATAGTTCACACATCATCCCTGACATTACAGAAAATCTCATCTGAGAAACATGAGCAAAATCACATTTTAAACTCATGCTATCTGGTAATTACTTCTGGAAACATTAGTATTTTAACTGACTTGTAGGTTTTTGTTTGCTCTTTCTTTCATTTAGAAGCCCTGCTCCTGCACATGCTAATAGTGTGAAAATCCTGTCTCAAGTGCTTAATTTTTTTGCACTCCTTCAAGCTAAAAATCCACAAGTCAAATTGCAGTTTGGAAAAGCTAATGTCCAGGAAGCTTTGATTATTTTTATAGTTATTTCTAATGCTCTGGTACAGGAGAAATATAGATTTTGAAAAAGAAAATGTGGCAGCTTTATCCTTGCTAATAACTACAGCATATTTTTAAATAGCAGTGTACATAATAAGGGTGTCGTGCAACAATCATCCATTTTTTCTCAGATATTTTAAGGGCTTGATTTTTTTTTTCAGTGTTAATTTTCTTTTGCAACAGTTTTAATTAAAAGCTTATCCATATTTTTGCAATCAGCACTTTAAAGTAATGGGTTAAGCCTGTTCTGTTCCATATCACACTCATCACTATAGGATTTGAGTAGCTTTCACAAATGTATTGAGCAATGAACAAGCATGTCATGTGTTGTTCATTGCCTCATCTTCTGCCCCTGTGTGCAGTGAAATGTTTTGCTTCAGGAAGGATTTTTTGGGAGGGAGAAAGGATTGCACTTTTTTTTTTTTTTTTTTTTTTTTCCTTTTCCATTTTACCTGAGGGGAAATGGAATCTTCTGAAGTGCCAAAGGCTTCATTTGGGGATGCTGAGGTAACTGGGCTAAGTGGCTGTGGAACTGGGTGACTTTCAGCCAGAGTGAAAGAGTTCTCTCAGTCAGCTGGGTAGTTTTAGTCGTGGCCATCTTGAGATCTTAGCTAAAAAAAAGAATTCTAGAAGCTGATAGTGGTGGGTTGGCACCTCTGCATCTTTAGACTGCTGGAGCTATGTCTGTTGTAACGTTGTCTGTGCTTAGAGGTATTCAGAAGGTATTCAGAAACTCTAGTTTCTGAAACTGGAGCCATTAACCTGGTCAGTTGCATTCTTAACAAATAAAAAAACCCTAATCCAAACCAGCAAACAACAAAACTGCCCTTGAAAAAGGACCAAATGGATGTGCTGTGTTGGAAAAACGGTTGTGAGTATGCACAGGCTGTATTGGACACACAGTGCACCAGAGATGGATTTCAAATCAGAAGAAAATATTGCTAGTTGAGGTCCAGAAATGCAGTTGATATACAAATTTAAAAATACAAATGGAAAAGTTAAATATGAAAGCACTTACCAGCTGTTGTACTGGAATCAAAAAGAGTAGAAAAAAGAATTGATTCTTGTGGATTCCAGAAGTAAATGGTTAAGAGATGGAAGTGCAGATTCCTATCTATGTTTTAATCCTTTCCTCCAGGAAGGCTTGTGGCATTTTTGGTGCTTTATGATGAGCCCCAGACAGCCCTCCCTGCTGAAGCAGTGTTGTATCGTGCAGTCAGGAGCAAAATAAAATTGATAAATCTTTATTCAGCAGCAGCTAGGCTGGGGAAAGTTTTGAGGGGAAAGAGAAGTTCTTTTGTCTCTCCTTCTTCAGGTTCTTTCTCTGAATGATGCCACGTGCTTGGGCCAGATGTAGTACCTTTGTACCTGGCTTACCACAGAGGGACATGCTGTGGTGAACACAACAATGATTTCCCCAAGACCTAATCCCACATAAGAGAGGTGGGAAACCCACAGTGAGTTCCTGTGATCCTTGAAGATCACAGTCCTTGCTGAACTCTGGGCGTTGACTGTGTCCTCCATCGCATAGGCTGAGCACATTTCTGTTCCAGAAACTGTCGACTGTGTGCCAAATTCTCAAGGGAAAAGATGATACTTCTTCAAGCTAGTCCTTGCTCAGTTCTACTGCAAGGATATTTTGGACTGAAGAGGTAGCTTAACTGCCTGGGCTACTTTCCAGATATGTGAGTTTTCATTTTCAGTACTGGGGAGTAGATTACTTGGCCAGGAATTGGCAATTTATCAAAGCTTAGAAAAATGAGTTAAAATTTTTCAGGTTTTTGTCCATCTTTCTGCTTCTAGTACTTAACAGTCAGAAAAATAAAGGAAATCTGTCTGAGGCCTGAGGGTGCTGTCACTGATGGTGTAATTAATATTCAGTGATTATGGTTCTTCAGCTCTTCAGTTTTCACTGTCTGCTGTAGTCTCTGACTTTTCCTTGACGTGTCAGGGGGCACTTCATAGCCTTTTGGTTTTCAGAGAGTCTAGATGGTGATCATTCAAGGAGAGTGGTTTATACTGCCACTGACCAGTATCAGCACATGATTTGGAGCGGGTAAGACCTGTAAGTGTTTGGGTGGAGGCGAATACTTGCATGTCAGCTATGCTGTGGGTATGAAATCTTTCCACCTATTGCTAACTAAAACTTGTTAGCAAGTCTTCTGTATGAATCCTTTAATATGGAGTAGTCCAAGAGTCTGGAAAATAAATTCAGAGGTCTCCTTGGCTTTGTTTTTTGTAGTTAGATGGACAGTTTGCTGAAGCTGCAGTGCCTCTGTTGTGTGGATGAGAAAAAAGGCAGACTTAATGCCAGCTGGAGAGCACTGGGATAGGGCTGCTGCAGGGCTGATAGCACTGCACAGGGCTGACACTCTGGTCACCTCTCCACTGCTGGGGACTTCTGAGGCCAGATGAAGGGGTGGCTGAAGATCTTGTTGTTGCCAGCTTCATTCTGTGCCACAGCAGGGCTGTCTCAGTAATGGTCCTGGGAGGTAAAACTTCAGATGTGGAACCTTGCCTTGAAGTGGCCGTTCAGTCTGGAAGCAGAAGTGGTACATGCTGGAAGTGTGGTGGTAAGTGGCAGAGATTATAATCTGCTTAGAATGGAGAATGTGTAGCCTATTATGATTAAAAGGGAATTATTATGCTTGAGGGTAAAGTTATGGTGAAAAGTTCCTTTGAAAAAAACTAAGGCTGAGAGAAAACACTGTATAACCTGACTGAACCTGTAGTGAAGCCACCTGTTTTCCATTTTGCTGGCTCAGCAGTATGTTAGATCATAAAAGTTTAATAATTTTTGACATTTCAGTGCATTTATATTAGATTGCATATGTTGAATTTGTTCATAAGTGCATCTTCTCTCCTTTAAGTAAATGATGGGAAAATACTTTGTCCTGCAGTTTAAGGAAAAAAAAAATCAGGTTATGGACTGGTAGCAATATCTAGCCTTTTAAAAATGTTACTGGTATTGTGTAACCAAACTATCAACGGAGAACATAAAACAGGGATTTGTGTCCTTCATGCAGCAGTGTTTTTATATGTAAATCAATCCTTTCTATTTGAGTAGGTAATGGCCTTAAAATTATTTCTGACAGGTTATCAATTAGATAACCTTAATTTTGATGTTATAAACAGGAAAGTAACTGGAAACAAGATGCCAGTGCAATTGTTTATTAAATAAATTGATCTCAGTGTAATTTTTGTGTTCTACTGGTATGAAGCAAGTCATGCCAGGCGTAAATGCCCAGGAAAAAGCATTTTGAAGTGCAGCACAAATGACATGGTGCTTAACTTGTTGCAGTCATTACTTTCTGAAGTAAGGCTTTTTGAGGCCAAGTTCCTAAGAATTGTTTTTTTTTCTGTGATAATTGCCCAGCACAATTCCTGGTTTCTGTTTTTGAAATGGATGTTGAAAAATGAGTTGCTGAGCACAGACAGAGCCATCTGTGCAGCGACTGGCAAAAACTGCACACAGTGGGAAGAGAGATCATACCAGCGCAGTTCACAGTGGATGAGAACCAGTCACAGACTAAGATATTTGTTTTGCTTTTAAGTATGGTGAGGACTAGTTGTATTTCACAAGCATTTTAAGGGGAGCTGATTTTCCAGCAAGAGGAGAGTCATAAACAAACTGACTCGAATAAAGCTGAGCAGACTATGTGCCTCTGTCAGCCTCTGGCAAGGACGGGTTTTGTTTTGCAAACGGATTCAAAGCATTTTTATGTCAACTGCAGGTTGTTTTTCCGCCTGTTGATCTAACTGCAAGCTAGTTCTTTCAGAGAGAAACCCTTCGGTGGTGTATCACACCGTGCCAGTTAGCAGCTGTAAGTGTGGACATTTTTATTGAATTCATGTGTTATTTGAGATGAGTGCTCTTAGCCCTGGGGGCTGGGGCAGGCAGAGAGCGCCTTTCTATTTAAAAGACGTGACTGTGCTGATCAGCATCTCAGTAATACTTTTTGAGGTAAACAATGGCAAAGTCTGCTTAAAAATATGGAGTAAATAGTGTTTTCTTGAATTTCCGAGTTGACAATTTTCTGGACAGTTTGAGGCGCGGGGGAATTTGTTTTACAGAAGTTTTTTTTTGTTTAGCCTGCAGAAAAGAGCCTTCAAGGCAAATTGTCTGTGGGCAGAGTTTACAACATGAGACTCACTCAGGGATTTGTTTGACTGGCTTGGAGTATAGCTGCAGAGATAGCCTGGACCTATAAATCCTGTCCCCTGGACTAGTAGCATCGCTTTCTTATCTGCAGTTTGTGAGAAAATTGAATAGTCTGCACAGAAAGTGTTTGAGTCACCATCCCTGGAGGTATTTAGAAGACATACAGACTTGGTGCTTAGGGACATGGTGTAGTGGTGACCATGGCAGTGCAGGGTTAGCTGGGCTCGATGATGTGAGAGGTCTTTTCCAGCCTAAAGAGTTCTGTGATTCAGCTCTGTTTTAAGGAAACCCCCAAACTGTGGAGTGGGGGTTTCCCCTTTCTTTCCTCAGAGAGGAATGGGAAGGAATTCAGTTTGACTTCGAAAAATTTTTAAAAAATGTAAATGGAAATGCGTTTCGTGTCTTTGGGGGTGGGACTCAAGACTACCTTCCCCCAAAGAAATACAGGAGAAATATATTGTGCCTCACAAACTTTAAACGTTTCTGTGTAATTTTCAAAGGTTAAATTGCTTTAATTCAGAGTTGTTGGGCCTTGTTTTTCTTGTATTTCAGCCAGCATTTTCCCGTGCACAGTAGTGACTTTTTTTTTCCTTTCCCCCCTGTTTTTTTGCTCAGTGTAAACAATTCCTTGCTGTGGTTACAGACAAATATAGAAGAGAACCCTTTTCTCGGAGAAGAATCTCCCTGTGCATTTCTTAACCATTTTTGGGAAGAATCGATCCATCTGTGCATGCGAGAGAAGGAGGCAATGGCTGTAAATTGAAGTGACATCATATATATTACTCTCATTGATCCACTTTTAGATTAGAGCCAGGATAAAAGGAAATGGCATCAGGGAGGAAGTATGCTCATTTAGGCACAGATCCCAGTGTGATAATGGAGTAATAATAGAAATCACGCCACTGTCAATCGGTTGCTGCATTAGTCTGAGGCAGATTTCCCCTCCAAGGAGGCTCTCAATGACTTCATTCAAACGCAGGCAGGAGCAAATGGGATATTCAGCATACCAGCTGTACAACTTTAGTGATTTGTGTCCTGGCTGAGGGGTGCAGTGCAAGAGCTGGTGCTGTGGATACTCAGATAGATATATCTGTGTCACATTTCATGGCTGTGAAAGGTCAGTAGTCAAATGTTTCAGTGGCATTTTTTTTTCTGGTATAAAGGGTGAATCTGGCATTTATTGCATTTGCTCCTGTAGGAATTGATAAATTCGCTCCTTCAGGTGGGTGGTCGTTTGGGATGTGAGGCTGATGACCTCTGTGGCTGCTGTACCAGATCTTGGCAGAGGAAAGATTTGCTTTCTTTGTGCTTTTTGCAGGTTAGGGGTTGTACTCAGAAAGTTCACAGGGTTTGTTTTCAAAGATTATCCGCAGAAACCCTGTGAATCCTACTAATGAATTGAGATACTCTTGTGACACAGTATAATGGCTGAAGTGTCTTGTGTGCTGATATGAATAAAATACAGAGTATGCTTTTCTTACTTCCCAGATGCTTAGCATACTGTGAATCTCAGCCCCAGTGAGCTGCTTCTGTAACAGTCTGTTATATTTTCAATTTGGTTACCTCTTCTTTAATTCTTTCATCTTGCCTTTTTCAAACACACACCTAGTTTTGATATTCCCCAATAAAAATATATAATTTGCACTTTGTTTTAAGGGTAACAGCTGTGTTATTCAAACTTTAAAACAACCCATCAGGTAACAGGGGGAGCAGCACTAAAATGGCTGTTTGGTGGCACAGCAAAGTGAACTCTTCCAAGAGGCTGGAGAGTTGCAAGGAGAGGTTTTATGGTTTTAAGGGCAAGATGATGTGTACAGTGCTGGGATACAGCTTTGCATTGGGAAAAAGGTTTCATTACATGGGACATGACAGAAAAGCTCTGGTGTGCCTGATCACAACATACTAATTTATTTCCTCTTTGTAGTGTCAGTACCCACAACTGGGGGAGGGGAAAGCAGCCCCTGGAAAAGCAGTGTGATTTCCATGCAGCAGCCCTAGGCTGGGGCAGGAACTATCTGCTTTACAGTATAAATAGATCCTGTTGCAGCAGCCACTGACGTAATGAAAATATTTCTTGATCCTCACCACACTTCCTGATTGATCTGCTTTAATAATCATGTGTATTTGAACATTTCGACTGAGCACTCTCCAGTACAGTTCAGAGGATGGGGAATTTTTTTTGGCTTACTTTAGGAGGAACACTGGCATTTTGTGTTTGGGGTGTTATAGTTATTTTCTGAATGTTTTTAACGTGGACATGCACGTTGACAAAGTGAGGTTTATGCTGCTGTAACTCGCTGTAGTTGTGTTGTGTGCTTTTTTATGTGTGTTAGGTATTTCAATATGCATTCCCAGAATATGAGTTGTAAAGGAAGGTGGCCTCACGATACTTGAAAAGAAATTTTTGTTCTGTTCTCTACAGCATTTGTGTTTTGGTAGCTTGGACCTCTTTGTAGTAAAGTGTAAGGCAAACAAATGGAAATTTGACAGCCTGTACCTCAAACAATTCTCCTGATAGGAGGATGAGAAGTAACAGATGGGCAGGACAAATAAGATGGTAGTGGGGGAAACAACAAATAACAAGAGTGGGTTTTTTGGCAGAAAATTCAAGTGTGATTTTTGATGCTTATTTATAACCATTAAAGAGCTGCTTTGGAGATTGGATATTCGTATTGCTTTGTGTGAGGAAAAGATTTCTACACCCCTGGATGAATTTTGTAGCAGCCTCTGTCGCGAAACTTCGGCCAAGCTTTCTGTGTCTTTGCTTCAGATGAGTTTTTCTCTTTGAGGGAGTCCCTTTCAGTGAAAGGAAGGGGTAAGACATAGGAGAGCATGGTCCTGCTGTTATTTGTGTTAGAAACTCCCCGGAGAACAAACGAGCTGCTCCCACTGGTGCCAGTGCAGTGAGAGTCTGTCAGGCTCCTGCCTTGCACTGCAATTGATCCTTGAGTGCCAACTGCTTGGGAAAGGATAATCCTGAGCATCTGGAACGTGGGTAAATAGCAGAAGCCGTGTTCTCATATCTCAGAGCCATAGAAGATGCTCAGTTGGAAGGGACCCATCGGGATCACGGAGTTCAGGGCACCCCAAGAATCCCACTGTGTGCCTGAGAGCATTGTCCAAACACTTCCTGAACTCAGGCAGGATTGGTTTGGGTTTTTTTGTTTGGTTCGTTTTGTTTTGTTTTGTTTTGTTTTTTTAATTGTTGCTGGGGAGTTTTGCCTGTTTTGTTTGTTTGATTGGTTTTCTACTCTGCAGTCTCAAATCTGGACTGATAAGTGTTTATTCTATAATTCTGAAAAGTCTTCAGCCACGATGCAGGACTAGGCAGAGGTAAATTAAGGGCATGGCTGCTGCTCTGCTGCTGCTCTTGGCTTCAGTGAGATTCTGTAATGGTACCTTAAACAATATCTTTTTGTGGCTGAATCTGTGCAGCTATTACACTGGAGATATATTATAAAATAGTAACGCTTGGCTGTTCTGTGCCTGTGCATTCAAGCAGCTGTTGCATAGTTTCTACAAATTAAATACTGTTCTGCTGTCTTGGTTGTTAGCAGGCAAAGCTTTCTAAATCAAAAGTTACCTTTTTGTTCGTGGTGTTCTGCAACATTTCAGATTTTATTAGTGTTCAGAATCAATTCAGCTTCCAAGAAGAGCCACTTCCCAGAAGCTTTCCCTTTTCTATTTTTTAGTATGTCTCACCAACCCCCAGGCAGCTGCTGTTGGACTATGTAATAAACATTCGAGCTGTCATTTTAGTAGTTGTCCTGAAATTGAAATATTCAATATTTTTAAATGTCTGACCATTTTTAACAGTGCCATTTTGTTGGCAGGCTTCAGTATCACTTAGAAAAGGTTCCAGTAAGAGCCAGTAAGATGTGAGGGTTTTTTAGTCTTCAAGAATACAATTGACTTGAATAATAAAAATAATTAAAAAAAAATAAAAAAATGGAAGGAAATCAAAATGCAAGGCAGAGCACTAAAATCCTAGAGATCTCTTTTTCTCTTCATTCTGATTTAGGTACTAATGCTAAATTAGATCAGTCTCAAAGGGAAGAAAATGTCATGTTGGTGCATTAGTTGTTAATGGTGATATTTTACAGATCAAGACTTATCAGAAGATCCTTGATATCTTCATGGACTTGCTGTCAGAGATCAGGGATCCAGACCTGTTCAGTCCACACAAACAGCCCTGGCTGTGGGATGTGAGGCATTTCCTATGGCCAGATTAACCCCTGCTCAGCGTGGGGACACGGGCAGGCAGCAGGGAGGGAGCAGAAAATCGCCCAATGTGCTAAAAGCTGGAAGTGGTGTCGCAGGAACAGGATGTCTGTTTTCATTAGTCTGTCTTCAGAACATCAGAAGGGAACAGCGTTGGTTTCTTTTTGTGTGCAAAAGCTTAAACTGACATCCTTCCTTCCTTTCCCCTTCCTCTCTTGGTGCCCTGCAATGATGAATAATGGGGAAAATTATGAGGCATATAAGAAACTTCTGACTGATCACCTTGAATCCTGAATTTCCCGTAGATTTTTTTTTTCTTGGCAGCTGGGGTAATTTCTCGCTGAGCTCTGTTTGAATTATTTATTTGTTCATCCAGTAAGCCTACTAAACAAAGCACTTAAGCACTTGCTACAACAGACTTCTTGTGCTTTTTCTGGTTAGGTTACGTTAGGTTCAAGTTGAAAATGATAGGTTCTGGAGCCAGGCAACTAACTATTGGATATATATACATATATATCTCCACCTAGATAGATATTATTCTATGTGTGCCACAAACACAACATTCATGTGCCTTCACCATGTAATGATGAATGGCTTGTGACTCACTGCCCTAAAATGTGCCTCAGAATGGGTCACTATAACACTTCTTTTCTGGGTCACTTATTTGTGCTGTGTTTCTTTGTTCACTGTAAAGGTATCATGCAAATGCCACTCTAAAAATTATACATTCTTATACCTAGTTGGTTCCTGAAATTATGCATTGTAAATTATTCTCTTTTTATCTCTTCCAAGCCCAAACAAAATGGAATCACTTAGTTTATACAATCCATAATAATCTTACTTACTAAGCTATGATTATATTTCAATAAGATAAGCATGTTTTAAATCTGTCCTAACCATAGCAGTGAAAACCATGAAAAACAAGTCTTAATTGTGCCCCCAGAACACAGATACATAAACCCTTAGGTTTTTCAGAAACCAGCTGGAAGTCCATGTTGTATTCAAGCACACATTGGAAGTACATGCTATCACAGTCCTGTCTCTTTGGTTTGTTGCCATTTAATTGCTCTGTCAGCAGAGATCTTCATTCACACACGGCATTTATTTTTCTCTTAGCTTCTCCCTGACCAGCTGGTCTTACTGCTGGAGTCTCTCTTGGAGGAGAAGACGCTGTGTCCTAGAACACTGCAGTGCTTGGAGAGGACGTACCAGCTCCGGGAGCAGGATGCTGAGGTGAGGCTCTTCAAAAACCCTCTCCCTGACACTCCCCGTTGCCTAAGAGCCACAGTTCCACTGGGAACCAGGCTCACTCAGGTTCCCTTCTCACCTCTCTCAGTCTGAAATCGGATATCTTAGCTCTGGTACCGTTGCATCTTCACGTGCCTTGATTACTGGGTGTGTTTTGTGTGGGCCTGGGTGTGTTGGCACACCACGGTAGCAGAGGACAGGGCAGCCCAGATGTGCAAACCTCTGTACATGTCCCTCAGCCAGCACCTCTGCTCAAGTGTTGAATTTCTCTTGTAGCATGCTGACTGTATACTAGAGCCCTGATTGTTTTAGTTGTCATATTGTCTCCAAATGTGTCTGCCATGTTCCAAAGTTATTATTCCCCATTTTCAGCTGATATTGTTTCTCTTTGTGTGCTCAGAAGCCTCACTCAGGATTCAGAAGAGCTATCTCTCCAGAGAGAGACTAGATGTGCTCTGGTTTGGGGCTTGGGTTTGAGGAGGAGTCAGTTCTTTACAGTTGTCTTTAGTATATGCCAATGATATTAACATTCCCTGAGGAAAACACTGCTTTATGTGATACTGTAAAGGCTAGCAGCCCTGCTCCAAAGTGCTCTGTATGTCTGTGGGGCAAACCAGTCAATGTTTATTGCCATTTTGTGAACTCCCATGGTTTCCTCAAGCTGTGAGAGTTCTGGCAGCTCAGGCAGCAAAGCTGCAAAGTTCCCTTGCCTTGCAATAAGCCTTTGCTTCAAGTCGATGGTGTGCAGGAGGGGAGGCAGGAAGGTAGAATCTGTCATGAAAATAAAGGATGTGTAGGTGCATATATATAAAAACAAGGGTTAGTTATGAAGTGGCATATAATCAAGCTAATGTGGGAACAATGTAGACTTAACATTTGATTGAAAACTACTGTGAAAGCAGCAGAAAGTCAGCGTGCATGACTTACCCTGTTATCACTGGGACTTTGTGGCAATAATCAGAGTTGAAGGAGAGAACATAATCTGTCTCATTACTCTTATGCTGAAGTTGCTGGGTGGATGCTTGTAAACACTTGGAAATCCAACATTAACATAAAGGTCTGTAGAACACAGGTCTGTCTTTTTCTCCGAGAAAAAAAAAGGGGGGGACAAAATTTCGATTGCTGCTGTTTACTGCACCTTTTTACTTTTTTGTTGATAGAGTTTTCCAAATGCCATATTTGGCTTTAATTAGTGCTTGAACCAACATTTCTATTTATAGGTATTAGAGTATATTTTAATCACATCTGAATACCAGTGAAATGTCAGTGGTTCTATTGTGGGAAGAGGAATTAACAGGGGCAGAGATCAAAGCAGTAGCTGTGGTGTTGCTGCTTCATGCCTGTGAATTGTAAGCACCAGGCCACAAGCTTCAGTTTCTCAGGTTTTCCTTTCCCTCCACCTTCATGCTTTCTTTCTTTCTTGCAGTGTCATGTAAAACTACACAAGCAATCTGACAGGATTTTTTTCTTTAAAGAACCAAACAAACCCACAAAATTACAGCCTCTATGAAATGAACATAATCTCTGTTTTATTTTACAAGGTGAAACCAAGGGCTTAGCGGACAATTTACTCAGAAATACAACTAAGATAACATTACCATTAGCATTTTACCAGTCATCAGACACCAGACACCTACAGCCCTTTAAAGGGAATGTTAGCTCCCATGGCCACATACCTGAGCAAGCGACTGTTCCTGCCTCCTTCTCCAGTAGGGGCACGGGGGATTTTTTGTAATCATGACCCAGGGACAAAGAACTGCAGTCCAAGCCTGTTCCTGTCTAAATTTAATTTAGACAATCAAATTTAATTTTGGTACCTTTAATTTGAAGACACAAATCACTCTCAGTGATCCTTCTGTGTTACTGGAGTTCAAATGTTCTCAATAACTAAACAACAGAAATGGATCATTAAAAATAAAACTGTAAAAAACTTGCAGGCAGGCCAGTGCAAATAGGAAAACTGTCAGTATCACAGAATTTATTCCATGATTTTTGTATGTGAGGTTTTCAACTGTGTTCCACCCATTTTTGCATTTTGAACAAAGTTTGGTGTTAAAATTTGAACATATAAAATTTTGTCTGCCTGCTTAGGAGTTGGCAGCTCGTTCCTGGGGGTCCTTCTGTCCTGCACAAGTACAGCATGGGAGATCCTGGCTCATGTTTCTTAGAGCTTTTCTGTCTATATTGCTGCTGAGGCATCTCTATTTTGACGTGAAGGTGGAGCATGCCCGCTGCTGCCAGGTGCTGCACACCCGGGGATGTCTGTCCTTGCCCACAGGGATGTGTGTCTGTCCTCAGGCAGGGGTTTGCCATGAGCACAGTTTGGTACTCCTGACCTCCTAACAACCTAAGGGCAGCTCCTGCTTCAGAAAGAAGAGGGTTTGCTGCAGGTTGTCTGACTTGTAGTGGAGAGAGGTGTGAGTAAGCCTGGAATGCAGAGGTTTATCTCTTCAAGGAGTGCTCAAGCTGGATCCTTCCCGGGGTCTCCTCAGCAATTCAGCGTAGTTCCTGTCCTCTCTCAGATATGTGGGCTGGAGGAGGTAGGCAGCCTGAGGAGGCAGGCAGCTTCTCCCTTCTAAGGCAGACACTGATTTAAATGCTTCAGCTAACAAAAAGAACCTCAAACCAAACCAAACCAAACAAGTTAGGTAAGGTATTCCTGATTCACAGTGCATAACTTCTGAGCTGCGAGGGCCAGGAGAGCTGATGGCTTAAATCTCATTGCAGGCTGGTCTGCCCCTGGGCTTGGGTGCCAAGAGAGGCTTGTAGAGTGTCTGCCAGATTGCAGAATTTGTGACTCCCTCCTGGTTTTTGCAGTCATTTTCTATAACAAATCATGATTTCATTTTCCATTTACACTTCAAACCTTGGAACATCTGAGAAGACAGAAAACTATGAGTTTGTTTTCCAGAGATTAAAGCCACTGATGTGAGTTATTTGAGTTGAGCATATCCAAGATATCTTTGAACAGTGCTTTGAAAGCAATGAATGGTTCAAAGTCTATAGCCATTTTTCCATCTTCTCTCTGTGCCTTGAATCCATTGTGGCTCAGACCTTGTCAGACAAGTGGGAGGCAATTATATGGAATTTGTCCTCAGTTTTCCCATCCTGTTCCCTCCTTGCTATGCTGCTTCCCACTACATAATAAAATAGCTCATAGACAGGATCTACAGACACTTCCATGATGTGCCCCATCCTGCATCCAAGAGAAGCATTATAGAAATGTGACAAAGTCCCACTGAAAGTTCAGCTCTGAGGAGAAATGGGAAATGTTATAAAGCCGCAGCTACAGTTGCCATCAGACAACACACAGAATTGTAGGTGGGTCTGGGGTTATTTTTGTTTTGTTTCTTTCCAAGGTGGCTGTTCTATGCAACGAATTCATTTATTCAGTATCCAGGGTCTGGCAGAATGTGGAGGGTTGGAAAGTTTCAGGTTGCTAGTATTTTTTAAATCTGCCTAACCTTGATGGCATCTCTTCTGATATGACTAAGCAAGCTTATCTCATTTGAGCACAGGCTGCTGGGGACTTTCATTTAAATAAAATGGAGTCAGCTGCAAAATACAACACTGCAATATCTGACTAACACTCTGACTAACTAACTGTTAAGGAGAAGAGCGCTGTCACTACTCCCATTGTTTCTGTTCTTCATCTGGTCAGAGACAGGCCTGTAATGTGTGCATGCAGTGTCACAGGATGGCTGAGTGGCCTGCAGAATAGTGAGAAAGTCCAGAGGGAGATCACATAGAGCATAGGAGAAGAACAGTGGGTGTGGCACCTTCAGTCCTATTTAAGAACTGACAATATTTCTGCAAGTGTGTGTTTTACTTGTCACTGAATTGTCTAAGAGCTGGTAAAAAAATACAGAATATGAATGAAGATTAAAGATTTATGGTATGTTTCCCCAGATTTTTCACTGTAGACCTAACTTTCCTTTGTTTTCTACTGTAGCTATCACTTTTTTAAATAAAATACCTTGCCTGCACAGCATATGGAAAGTTGCTTTGTTGGCTTTCCTTGCCCCAGCAAGTTGACTGAAATGCTCTTCACTTATATAATGCTTTCCCTGTATTCAGGATCCTAATGTGGTATATTCTGGTGAGAGAAGAGAGGCTGGAAGTGTTTCTGCAGTGAGTGTGAGTGAAATGAGTTAAGATCATAATATCTCCAGTCATGTGGGTGGCACAAAGCCATTCTCACACAAGTGCTCCGTTGTGCTCGAGGGCAGCCTGCGAGGCCAAGGCCCTGAAGTGGTGGCATCTTATTTCACTGACAGAAATCCAGCCATGCCAATACAAACCATATAAGGTGCTTGGCATCCTAGAAGTGGTGAGAATTGTTAGGACAAAATAACTTTGATTCATTGATCTTTCCTAGCCCGTGAAAAGCTGGCAGAAGTGGAAGTGCAGATGAATTCTCGCCGCTTCCCCTCTGATGGCGACTGCGTTGAGCTGAACACATTCTCAGGCTGCTTAATCCAGCTGTCCTGCTGTTTGGGGTGGGCATTGTTTGAGGGCACCCTTATGGAACAGAGCTCTGTAGACTACACTGTAAAACTGGGTGGGCAAAGGGAACTGCTCAGGAAAGTTCAGTTCAGACTTGCACAAGGTACTTGGTGAGCTTTCCTTTCAGCACAGCCCCTGGGGCAGCCCTGCCCTGGGGCGAGGACTCAGGAGCAGTGTCCAGCTTTGAGTAAAATCAGTAGTGTCTTGCAAATGCCTCCACAGGCTTGCCAGTCCTTGTCTGGGCTGTGGGGCAGCAGGCAGGCACGGTTCAGACAGTGGTGCTGCAACCAAAGAGGGAGCTCCACGATGCCACTGCTGGTATGAAACACCAATTCGGGAGATGAGAAAGATGACAGCTCGAGCTGATGACCATAGTACAGGACACTACTTCCTTGTGAATGCAGGAATTTGTTTTTGTTTCTGCAAAAGTAAAAATCATTTCTCATCCTTATTTCATATTTAAACCTACAGTTTATTATGGAATTTCAAGTCAAGCTGGGAGGAGACGCCTTATTTTGGATATGACAGTATGTTTTGCAGGACTTACAAAGCTGCTGTGAAAATTTACGAGGAATGCAAAATAAATGTCACCTACATTTTCCTTTCTGAATGTTTTATTCAGAGCATTACTGTGGTGCTAGAGATAGGTAAGGTTACAGTGAATGATTTTTTTATTTGTAAATGAATTGCGATTAGCGCTCCGGTATTTAGGAATTTGGAACCCAGAAAAGGCTCTCTAGGTGATTCACTCTGCATGCCAGGTTTGTTTCTGGAATATATCATATTTGAGGTTTGTATACCCAACCACTACTGAGGGGGTACCTTCGTTAAATGGAATAGAAAAAAGAGAGAACCAGTGCAAGTTTTCACAAAGGGAAGCATCAGTTTGATGCTTTTCACACACATCCTTGCAGATATATGCTTTTTTTTTTTCCCCAAGCCCTTCTCCTCATACTTCCCCTGGCAAATCCTAGCAAGGAATGTATCTCTGTCATAGAAAGTCTTTCCCATTGTCACTAGTAAAGGGGCTGATTTTGGGGTACTGTGGATTATCCCCATCCCTGATGAATGTATTGACTGAAGCAGCAGCCACTTGCAAAAGGTCCTCTGTAATCTTGGTAAATTTTGAGTCTTCAGCCTGTTTCATGTTCTTCATGTTGCATTTAAATGCACACTGCAGGCTCTTTGGCACAGATGGTGTTGGTTTTGATAGTGGTTAAGATAGTTTTTCACAAGTGTGCATTTGCAGGAGTTGGATCTTGTTCCAGTGAAAAGAGCTTTTTGAAAAGAGTAGCTTGTAGGACTTGCTTGCCAAGGATGAGGTCCAAAATTCAGTGTGAGGCTGAGAGAATTGGAATAAGATGAGGGAAAAACTCTTCCAGTAAGAGCAGTGGGAGTCGTCCCACGAGACTCGCTCTGACTCATGTGCCCATCGTGACTGAGTGGATGTGCTGGGACGAATTTGTGAGACTGAACCAGGGATAATCTCGAGTAGCTATAATTTGGGCTGGTTTGTTGCTACACGTGGAGCAGGGGGGCTTTTCCAGCCACTGGAGAAGAACAGAAAATCCCTCCCTCAGCATTAGCTGAAGGGCACGATCGGAGCACGAGGTTTATGGAGCACTGAAAATAGCTTTGCCCTAGTCAGCAGTCGTGGTCCCACAGCCCTCCAGAGCCAACACCAGCATGTTTGTTCCAATGATCCCACTTGGTGGGTGGCATTAACAGGAGTGTTCGTGCCCCTGACTGGTGCCATCACTGGTGCTTCACTTATCGCCCCTTATTTTTCTAACTGGTTTTGGACTTAATTTCCTTTTTATCTGGCAGCCCAGCAGCTTAGTGAGACTTGGAAAGCAGGGGAGCTGATGGTAACAAGGAACCAAGTATGTAATTGTGTTGATTTGGCTTCTTTTTACTGCTTGTCCAGAGAATCCATGGAGGAAGAGATTGGAGATAATTCTATGTCCTGCTGTCCAGCAAGGAGAATGAAGTGGTGGAGTCCTCTGGGCTTCCAAACTCAATCCCAAAGGTGTTCTGAATTGGATGCAACTGCTTTATATGAAATTTTATAGAGTATTCTGTGTAGGGCAGTACAAACCCAGCTCTATAATACAAACCCTCGGCCTTGTAATGAAATTTAAAGATTACTCTGTTTGCATATAAATGCTAGCACTGGTATAGTGGCCATGATGTAAAGGAGGGGGATGGGTTCTTTTTAAACACAAACAAAATCCCCTAACTATCAGCAGTAGGATCGGGTTGGTTTTTTTGGGAGGATGGGGAGGGGTGGGAGGAGGTTTGGTTGGTTTGGTTTTGTTTTTTAATTCTGGAAAAAAAAAATCTGAAAATATTTTTTATTTAAAATAAACCTATTTTGAGGCTTCATCCAAATAGCTCATCTAGTACTTCTTATCCCTGATTGAAGGGTGACTGCAGATGCAGGTCCTGCTTGAATAGGACCACAGTTCAGAAAAAAGCTGCTCTGCCATTTGAGGTCTGAAGAGTTCAAGAAACAGGACAATGCAAAACTGCTAACCCACTGTATGGGTCACTGCATTCCAGCAGCAGGGAACAGAAGAGGAGGAGAAGATAACTTAAAAATATGTAACATGGAGCAAAAGCTAGGTGTTCTCATTGCAGGAATGGCCATATTCCTTCTTAGTTTATAAAATCAATGTATTTCTCATTAATTTTTGCTGGGATTCGGGGAAGGAGGGCCGCAGTAGTGAAAGGTCTTTGTCTTTGAAATCAAAGTCTTGTGTTTAATTGTTTTGAAAATTGGAAGTCAGGTTTTAAATGAGAAGGTCGTGAGCATAGGCTGAACAGGCTGGCTGTGACCTAAGCTGAGGGAAAACCAGGCAGCCACATTGCTCATTGCTTGGAATTTGAGTCTATTTTTCATGTGGAGCTCCAGATTCCGTCTATGACAGTAATCCTGCTTGGAAATAACAAATGATTGACCACTGTGGGAGACCAAAGGTAAGAGGAAGACTCTTTTTGTTGCCTCTAGTTGCAAGAAGGAGGAGATAGAAGTAGAGGGATGGAGAGAGGGGCAAGGCAAAGGGGATAGCTTACTGTTGCCTTAATACTTACAGCAGCCTTTCCTTTTACTGAACAAGAGTTATAATTTAATCATAATTGGTAACAGATGGTTCATATGCTTGATCTCAGGCTCCTCAGAACTGGATTTCTCCATCTGATGTCTGTGTTTATGTGCTCTTCCCCACTATAACGTATGGTTTTATAAGCCCAGCACACTTTTATGTGCATGTGTAAGTAACTTGTGTTGAAATACATATGCAGACACTGTATGGGCAAAAATTGTGAGCAGACTCTGTCCAGAGACAGCTGGGAGAGCCAGTGGTCACAGGAAATATTTGAATCACTTGCTCTGTTGGTACAAAAAATTTTTTTTTGCTGATTGCAGAGATATTGTTAGGATAGAACAAGGGGTAATGGCTTCAAACTGAAAGAGGGTAGGTTTAGATTAGCTATTAGGAAGAAATTCTTTACTGTGAGGGAGGGCAGACCCTGGCACAGGTTGCCCAGGGAAGCTGTGGCTGCCCCATCCCTGGGAGTGTCCAAGGCCAGGTTGGATGGGGCTCTGAGCACCCTGGGCTGGTGGAAGGTGTCCCCAGCCATGCTGGGAGGGTTGGAACTGCGTATCTTCAAGGTCTGTTCTAACCCAAAGCATTCTGTGGTTCTGTCAGATTCCAGGCACTGTTTTTGGCAGCTGTTTCAGTAGGGTGTCAGAGGGGATGTGGATGGAGTTGTGTATGAGATGGGGCAGCAGTTGTGGTGGTGCATTTTGGCTGCAATATCAGCTGGGATGGATGCATGAACCAAAGCCAGGCTCACCTTCCTGAAGATGTGGGTTTGTCCCTGCTGTGATGCTGATTGTACCTAAGGCTGGGACCTGGTCTTCCTTGCCCTCCCTCCAAGGTTCAGTATCTCCTGGCTCCCCAGAACCCTGTCCTTAAACACCTCCAGCCTGTGACTTCACCTCAGCGCCCAGCTGGGAGAAGGGAGAGGTGAGGACAGAGAGCAGCAAGAGCAAAGGCCTCAAGGAGCAACAGATGTCTGCTTTTCCTTCTCACCTTTACAGACGTGATTATGGCATGTATTTCCTTCCATCCCTTCCAAACACATGCTCCTGTTGTAGTATTCACCCAGTTCTGCAGAATGCAACTGAACTTCCCTGTTGAGAAGGTCCCTGTAGTACCACCCCCTGGCTCAAGGGCAGCCTAATCAGCTCCCACAGACCCTAAACATGACTCCATTCCAGCTGCAAATAAAACATGTACCCTTCCCACAGCCAGTGCTGGAGGCTCTTTCCTACATAAGCATAGAGAAGCCTGGGAATCACAGAACATGTTGCTTCAGAAAGTCCAAGCAGAGCAGGGGGCATTCCTCTCCATGATCAGAAGCTCTCCATGATCAGAAGGGCGTAGCGACCTAAGGGCAGCATTTCAGGACAAGATTCATTCTTGGCAATGAGGCAGATGCTGAGGACTTGTTTGGAGAAGACAAATGTCCTTTTTTTCCCACCTCAGATTTGCAAACAGAGAGCTCCCAGTTATAGATCAGACACTCTTCTCCCTATGTGGGCCCCATCTGTGATCAATGACAGCTGTGTTGGTAGAAGAAAAATTTTCCAAAATAGGTCAGAAAAGGCAAGAGACTTAGAAACCATGTCTAATCCCTTTTCAAAGGTGGTACAGGCTGTGCCTCTCTTCTGATGTCAAAGCTCTCACTGAGAACAAGGAAGTGGCTTGGTTGGGATGCCAAACCCTGTAATCTCAGTGCTCTTCAGCTCTGCCCCTCCTTGCCCTGTCTAAACACAGACAGATAAACAACAGGATCTGGTCTCCTGCTCTTCTTCTTTTACAGCAGATCAACAAAGAGATGATGGGGCAGTGACCTGCAGAGCAGTGAGATGAGAGCAGGGCCACCAGCACCAAGGCAGCGTGGCAGCTTCACCAGGGCTGTGTGGCTGAGTGGAGGAGGGAGAGGTGAGCCCTGCAAGTCCTCCCCTGTCGTCAACACCCCTCAACTGCTTGACCTGTGCAAAAGTACAAATCAGAAGGAGTAAAATGAATTAAAGAAAATACAATATTGATACCCATATTACCAAAATTTTATCACCAGAACAGTGATCATTTAGTGACTAGTCTGTACTCCAGATTTTAAATTATTGTAGACCTCTACAGAGCTCTCCGCAGAGAGACAATTAGCTCCTGATGAAAATTTTGATTAGCCAGCCCTTCTTTACTGCCTTAGGGCTTCCTGAGTGACAGTGCTTCGTTTGGCTGGGTCCTCAGTGGGCTGAGATACCCATGCTGTGATGCACAGAGGGGAAGGAGCCTGTCCAGGGTCACAGGAACCAACACCAGGGGCTGCCTGTGCAGTCAGTGGTGTCCCATGCAGGGCACCCTGGGGCTCAGGGAGTTCAGTCTGCCTCGGGTCCAGCTGCTGAGCAAGGGTTCATCCCAGCACTCAAAGTAAAATGCAGCAGGAGTAAGGCTGCCAAGAGCTGATTGTTGAGCTCAGGGGGCTATCATAATTTGCACCGTGGCTCTGGCAGATGAAGTGTTTGAGGGAGAAAGAGAAGTGCAGTGTAGGAAGCAGCAGGAGCTGCAGCTCAGTGCTGTGGGATCTCCAGGAAAGCTGCTGTCAGCAATGCCCGACCCCCTGTCTGGCCCTCGGGCTCTTGGGCGCTGCAGTTCTGTCACAGCAAGTGCTGCAAGAACTGAGATATATCTTAGGCTAGGAAAAGTCCAGGAGTTTTCTTCCAAAATACAGCTAATTCAAGCTGAGAGTTGAATTCTCTGCTCAGTCTCTTGACAAACCCTTGGCATGCACAATAATCACAATTATAGAATCCTTGCCAAAGTTATGAATCCATTCTGCTTGCATCCCTCCAGCAGGTTTTTGGCTATTAAGTACACTTTTTCAGATTGCCAGACTGGTGTTCTGTCAACACAGTTGTGACGTGGCTGTTTCATTGCTCCTTGTGAGCTGCTCAGCATCCCCTGCTTGGGCTTGAAATCCACTTCACATTCCAAAGTGTGAGTGTACTGTGGCATAAAGGATAGGAGTGCCCATTTCAAAATCAGATTATGTAGAATGAAAAGCCTGTGGTGCAAACTGGATGGTGTATTAAAGAGTAATTATTTCAGCTAAGATAGAGTAAAAAGGTAAAAGAGTCATTAAGTGCACTGTAAAACTGGGAGTTCTTAAACTGTAATTCTCCCATGTCACACAATTGTAAAACCTGTTTTTTAGTCCAAGTATTGTCCTTTAGCATGTGGTGTTGTTCTTTAATTATCTAGGAAAATGATCTAATATTTGAATCCAATTTATGTGTAGATGGGAAGAGACTGGAGATAAACGCTTTCAGATGGAGCAGAACAGCATCCCGGTGCTCTGGAGATACCAACTTCCTTATTGCTATTTAAAACTAATCTGTAGTAGCATAGCTTGGTTATTTGGAAAAGTTCTGTGTATTTTTTCCTCTGTGGAAAAAAGACTGTAGTCTGACCTCTGAGGCTCTTTAATTAACATTTAAGAGCCAAGTTGTTCAAATAATTTTTTCAATGGAGTCTGAACATGTGTTTTATAAAAATCTCAAATGCCTCATACCTTTAATAAAGGTTCCATTTTGTTGCACAATAGCTTACTCTATTTATTTCAAAGTACCCCATTTTCTAAGATCTCTAAGTATGCTGCTTTTGTTCAGTGATTTAGATTTGTTGTCTCATGGCGCCTTTTAAATTGGATCCAGCTATTAGCAAAATGCACTCATTTTCCCTGAAGCCAGTCTCCCATTTGCAGACCAAAAGGCTTAGTAAAGTCTAGCTTCTCTTCTCCTTTTAACAAAGGCATGCTTTAAATTACTTGTTTTCTAAATCTTGCTGGTAGACCTCAGAAGTAAAATATTTATTTTTTTGTTTTGTGATTGAGAACATGAGCAAGCTAGCTCGTGGCAGTGCTACACATGGAGGGTGGTTTTTAGGCTTCTGAGGATGTTTTTTTGGCTGGTGTGATTGTCAAGGGGAGGGATTCTGCCCCTCTGCCCCTCAGGTGAGCCCCCCCATCCCTGGGGTCCCCAGCACGGGGAGGATGCAGAGCTGTTGGAAACACCCCAGAGCAGGAAAGGCTGAGAGAACTGGGATTGTTCAGTGTGGAAAGGAGAAAGGCTTCAAAGTGACCCACTTGCAGCCTTCCAGTGCCTGAAGGGAGCCTGCAGGAAATATGGAGAGAGACTTTCCAGAGGGGCCTGACGAGGGGGAATGGCTGCAGGCTGAAAGAGAGTAAGTTTAGATTAGATGTTTTTGGGAAAAAATTCTTTAATGTGGTGGTGGTGAGGCACTACAACAGGTTGGCCAGGGAAATTATAGGTGCCCCTGGATCCCTGGAAGTGTCCAAGGCCAGGTTGGATGGGGCTTGGAGCAGCCTGGGCTGGTGGAGGGTGTCCCTGCCATGGCAGGGGGGTGGAACACGATGAGCTTTATAACCCCTTTTCAACACAAACCATTCTATGATTGTGTGACAAAGGGAGAACAATATGGATTAGGTAAAGGGATTTATCACCTGGGTCAGAAAAAATGAGTATCTCTGTAATTTGAGGTGGCTTCAAAATAGCTCCAAAATGTTGTTTCTCAAGTGTGTGTGTCACTGGGAGCTTTTCTTTTGAAAGTGAAGCCATCTATGTGATACCTTAAATGAGTTTAGTCCATCAGCTTCAAGCACCATTTCCAAAAGTTCTTGGCCCAGGTTGCTAAAATAAAAGGACTGTCTTAGAGATGGATTATTAATATATTTTGTGTAAGTATTTATGTCCTTTAAATAGTCTCATGCAACAGCTTGCATTGTCTGAAAACAGGCAAAGCATAATTTTGGTTTCTCATTATCTTCCATTGCTCTGTCAAAATACAGGTAATGTTTGAGTTACAAATCTTATTGTGCAGTGCTGTGTATTTTTCTTACAATGAAATTAAAGATACTGTGAGGCCCCTGAAGCTATTTGTATAAGATGCTGCTCCTAAATTAAGAACTCTGCTCTCTGGCAGCATCCTTTCCAAGATGCTCTGTCCAGGTGCTAGACAATATTTACATCTCAGTGTGGTTGATATTTATGAAATCAAATGTTGTACCTGAGACAGTGATGGCCTCATTGTCTTCATGCCACTGGACTGTGCCTCAGAAATGCACTACTACTGTGGGGAGTGTCTGGCAGAAATCACAGTAACAACTTTTTTTAGCCTACAAAGCTGACAGTGGAAATGTCTGCACCATTTAACCAATAGTTAAAAACCTATTTCCAAGCAATGAGGATCCATCCAGAAGGAACCTGAGGTCTCAGCAGGCCTCCATCACTCCCGTGCCCCACTTTGTCCCCATCCTGGGGAGTGTCAGCCATCACCCATGGGCTTGGAAGGACAGCACTCACAGGCTAAGAAAATAAAGTGTGTTTCCAGCTTTGGCATGTGGGTCCCTGCAGCTGCCAAACCAGTGAGAGTGTGTGTGGGTGGTTGGACAGTTCGAGGTGTTGTTTCAGATCCAGGAAAGCCCTGTGTGCTTTCTGCCAGCAATAACAGGATGGGTTGCTGTAAATTACTTCTCAGGTTTAGTTTGTTGTTTGTGCTGTAACCAGCCAAAGTGACATATGCACCTCTGAACTGTGTAGATCAGCCCAGAGAAACGTGCAGGGAGGAAACTGGGAGAGGAATGACGGATTCTTATTTTTGCCACTGAGTATTTGCTCCTGGGAGGGAAAGAAGAGCCAAGAATGGTACACACAGGATGCAGCACGGTTAGCTCAGCCCTACCCCAAGCTACTCAGCTTTCAGAATTTCCTTTTGATGCTGTTCTGCTGGGAGTGCCTGTTCCCATGACTCATTCCTTAGGCTGTGGGGCCTGTTTTACTCTGGCTGCTCCAACCACTGGATGAGACACTGGGAATGGAGTTATTTTTTCCCACACTACTGTTATGTGACTAAAAGTCTCGTGGCCATGGGATCAGCCTAGGGCGTGGAGCATGGCAGAGGAATCGCTGCCTGCAGCGCCCTGGGGTACCTGGGATGGGCACGGCTCTGCTGTGCTGTGCTTTGGGCACCGGGGCTGTCACCCTGCAGGGCAGGGCTGGGAGCAGGACCAGGGTGTAATTCAGTCCTCATCATCATCCAGGGTGACCCCTGCCCCTCCTGGCCTTGGCCCAGCCTGGCTTCTGTGCCCTCCTTTCTGGGGTCCCACACTGTCCCAGGGGAGCCGCCAGGGCTGACTGACCCGGTGCTTTCACGGCCCCTCGGCAGCACTGATGGTCCTGCAGCTCTGCCAGGGGAACATCTGGGGCTCCTGGGGGACAGGAGACAAACCTGCAGGCTGAGAGGAACAGACATGCTGCTCCTGTCCCAGCTGGCACTTCGGACCTGGAAACGTGCCGGGATTTGTACTCACCCTGAGAGAGAGAGAGGAAAAAAGGGAGGAAGAGCGAAAGGAAAGTGTGTGCTGTCACACATCTCACTCAGCAAATAAATGATTTTAACTGTCTGAGAGGAGGGTGGTTGCCAAAGACAGAAGGAGGAGAGAACAGTTAAGGGAACAGATGCAGCTTAATTCCATGTTTTCCAAAGTAATTGGGATTCTGATGATCAGGCCGCTGCAAATGTAAGCCATTCATACATGACATTGTTTTGTGAGGGAGTAAGAACACATGAACGGCTTCACAGAGAGAGCTTCTGTTCTGCTGTCGATGCAGCTACAAGGATTGCACCACAAAATATGTTTTGGGGTCTAACCAGCTTGTGAACCAGGTCCTTGCTTCTTATAAGAGTAATCAGAAATACGGGCCCTGAAGTCTCGTCGCTCCATAAATGTTTTAATAACTTCAGGATCAAAAAAGGCTCCACCAGAAGGTATGAAGAGAGCCCCATCCCAGAATACACTGTAATCTGCTGCTGAAATATCCCCACTGAGGGCACAGTTTGAGGTCCTGAGCAGCTACAGAAGCTGGAGTTGATTGCTTACCCACTGGGTAAGTGCTGTAAGGGCTGGACCAGGAGATGCAGAAGAGCAGTGATGGCAGGAGGGGACCACAGTCCCTTTCTCCTCCTCACAGTTCTCCACATTGCTTTGAGAGTACGTAAGGAATTCTGTTTGGGGTTTTTTTGTTTGGTTGGGGTTTTGTAATATATGGCAAACTGTGAAAAGTAAAATATATCTACAGTCTTTTATATGTGTTTATATTCTGTTCGGTTAACTCACCCTACAGATGGGAGAGGTGTATGTTAAGTTTTGAGCCTGGGTAGTTCAGTGCAGGCGTGGAGCTCCCTGGTGCTGTGAGAAACCCTGTAGCAGAGCTGGATCGCCTGGGAAGAGCTTTGCTGGTGAAACATTTAGCGTCTCCAGGGAGAAGCAGCAGCTGGGCAGGGTTTGGAAAGTCTACATTATGCACATGGGCATCTACTGCAAAGTGAACTGAATCTTGGAAAGCTATTTCTTTTGTAAATTGAGCTCTGGTTCCACTTGCAGGACTTTAACAGCTGTTATTTTGTCAGGAAAAAGCTCTAAGAGACAGCAATTATTCCATGCCATGCACTGCACTGTAACTGTTTGGTACCCCTCATGCAGTGAGTGCAAAATCCACTCAGCCCCAAAACCCTGCGGCTTTGTATTTCATTTGTAAGTTGTGTTCAAACTGTTTTGTGTAAGGGGTTGCTGGAAAGAGGTATCAAGTACACAAAAAGGACTCTTCCACATCCTGTGAGCATTTATCATTTGTTGATTATGCTACTAGAATTAATGTCTAATTACATAAACCTGAGACATTTTTTCCTGAGATGTAAAGCTGGTAAGAACTAGGATGAAAAGGAAATTATTTTCAAATACCTTATTTCCAAAAGGAAGAGTATACCCCAGTGTGCCAGGGTCATGCTCAGTTACTTGATATAAGCACAATTTGGACTCAGTTTTTAAAAAATATTAGAACTGCTAATGTTTTATTCTTATCATGAAAGGTGATTATTATTAAGTGCCCTGACTTTTGAAAGCAAAGGGAGAGCAAAGGCTGTAACAGAAGGACTGGGAGTTACTCCACCTGCCTGAAAAAAACAGAAACATTTTTTCAGTTGTGCTTTGCCTGAAAGTTTCGTTTCAGAATGTCAGGAACTGTTTTTGTCAATGGTAGTACAGCACAATGGCTTCTCAAATAGAGGTGGATGTTACATGCTTTACAAGGAGCTTAAAACCTATTACTAGCAAAGATATGGTGGCAAAACTGTTTCATTTGACTGAAGGCTCCCTGTTCCATGGGTTTATATCTAACTCTCACCCTTTTGGCATGGATGTATTATTGGTACAGAATTGTATTTATCACTGGCACAGGGGAAATCAGCAGTTAAATGTTGTGGCTTTTCCAGATCTGTGCAGTTGTAATCTCTGCTCCCTCCCACCCTCCATTCCCCACCTTCTAACAGTGTAAAAGAAATAACCTCTAGCCTAACCTAAAGAAAAGAAAGTCAAACCTGGAAATAGTGGCAGTGCAGATGCTGCAGATCTGTGCCTGGATGTGGGTTAGTTCACTGGCATGGAACAGGAGTTTGTTTGGGCATTCTGGGTTTCCAGAGCCCAGGCTGAGGTGTGAGGAGCGCTGCTTGGGGCAAAACTTGACAGGTTGCTGGGGGAAAAAACACCAACCTGCCAAAGAACCCAAACCCAAAAAAGCCAAACTGGGAACAGATGTATTGTTTATCAACACTCACACAGATAGAATGCAGTTTCTTTTCTTTTCCCCTTTTTTTTTTCCCTTTTTTTTATTTTTTCTTCCCGCAGGTTCGTCATCGGTGGTGTGAACTTGTCATTAAACACAAGTATGTGCCTGGGTATGCAGATGTTGAGAGATTTCTCAGAGAGGATCAGGTAAGTTACATTTCAGTTAACATTTTGGAAACAATCAGCTTTTTGACACCCTTAATCTGAAACAAACAAAAAAATATTTCAGTATCTTTTCTTGCTGCAGTTTGTTAAAAACTTGTCTGTGTATTCAGTTCTTGCTTCTTCTGTCCCTTCCACGTTGTGGTTTAAGAAAGCCCCCTAGGGTAGGCATCTTCAACCCCACCTAATCTTCTGTCAGCTGGTACAATAGGATATAATCTGCCCTCCTCTTCCCCTTTAAGCAGCCCAGAGGTAGCAGTGATGCTGGGAAGATGCTTCTCAGCACTGGTCCCCTTTGCAGGACGGTGCAGCAGGGCTGGCTGTGAGTGTAGGTGTGAGGTTTGTGCAGAGCAGGCAGTGCTGGGGTGGCTTCTGCCTTCAAGGTGACAGCCAGGAGGAGAAGGGTGGCACAGCCACACGCAGTGAATGCTGCCAGAACATTCTGAAGGCCTCAAAGGGCCTACATGATGTCCTTGCAATAGCCTATTATTTAGGCCATTATGAACTTAAAACGCTAATTGCACCGCTGCCTTGTTCTTTCTATTTCAATGTTATTTATTTTTATTCACTATGAACTGTAAAAACAGAGACATTCACTGCCTGGGATGAATGTTATTTATTTATTTAAAATGCAAAAAAATACAAAATGGTGCAAGCTATGTCAAAGTCCAAGCAAGATATTAATGTCTTTACCTTTTATGCTGACAATGAACAAAGCCATTTGCAGCCAGTGAGGATTTTGTGCTTTCAGGCAATGCAGGACAGTTGAATTATTGCAGTCTGGCATGCTCTTTCTTCTAGCTTTAAAGTATACCTCCTATTTATATCTCAGCCAATAAAAGGCCCCAGAGTTCTTGGCAAGCTCTTTATTAACTGGAAAAAAAAAAGATATAAAGAAACATTTTTTCACAAGGAGTTATAAATATTGTGCATATTTTTATTCTGTGGCAGGATTGATAACCACCAGCAGAACCTGGAGGATGAGGGGCCAGGAAATCCTTGAGTTGATAAAACCATACAGAAGTACATTATGTTTGAAATAGATATTTTGCCAAATGACATTTTCTACAGTGTAGGGAAATAATTTTTGCAACTTTTTTTATGTAATCTTCATTTCATTTACTTCAGCAGTGCATAAATTTTATGGCACAGCTTCTAGGGTGATTACCACTCATATCAGAGCAGTTGCATGTCCTTACTGACCATGAGAGACAGCTTATTGAAATGTCTGGGCAAAAATGCAAATGTCAGTACTTAAACACTTTTCAGGTCTACAAAACACGAGTTTGTTCACAGCACATTAATATTTAGGCCTAGGGGAAAATTATTAGCATTGGGTAGAGAAGGTAATTCGCTGAGGGGATTGCCAAGGAGTCTGGCAGGTTTCTGACACTCTGAGACTTTTTCCTTTAATTTCAGTCTTTTTTAAGCTTTAAATTTCCCTTCTTGTTGAAGCTGGTTTTTTTTAAGGCTTAGCAGCCAGTGCTGGAAACTGTGTTAAATTGTGTTAAAAACTGTGTTTTCTCCATGCTATCCAAATTTTTCCTGTCCCTCAAGTCCAAACAATAAGCTTGACTGTAAAAGGCAGCATGCTGGGCTGCTAATGTTTTGTCAGGGTAATACTATTTTGGTAAGTGCAGCTTAACCCTCACTGAATTCCTGTAATTAGCTGGAAAACCATCCTTAGGCTAAAAAGATCCAGGGAAAACTACTTCTTTTGCTGGGAGGAGGAGTGTAATAGAGTTTATGGTGTTTTCTGTGGTTTGCATTGTCTGTTTTGTTTCATTTTCGGTTTAAAGGAGTGCTAGCAGGTCAGTGGAATGACTCATGGTTGTTACTGGTAGTAGGATGCCTGTGTGTTATGTTCCTCTTTCAGGCTATGGGGGTGTATCTCTATGGTGAATTAATGGTGAATGAAGATGCAAAACAGCAAGAACTTGCACGTAAATGCTTTGCTTCAGCACAAGAACACATGGATGCGTCCTCAGCCAAAGTGGTGGCAGAGATGTTGTTCTGAAGAGGTGATTTTTCACTTTAATCCAAACATCCTGATTCTGCTTCATAAAGAATGAGCATGCAGAGCTCACTGAACGTGGTAAACTCTGGCAGGCCGTGCAGCCTGTGGCTACCCAGGTCGAGAAGTAACTCTTGTTAAATATCTTGTTGGTTCTTTTTTTTTTTTTTCTTCTTTTTTTCTCTCTTTTTTTTAAGCCCAGCTGCAGGAGCAGTGAGTGACACACATATAGGCACTAGCTGGAGAGCATGGCCTTGTTGTAAACGTTGTAATGGACTATACAAGAGACAACTGTAAGTCCAGAGGGGCAAAGAAGGCCAGGCTCTGCCTACAGTTGTTTCCCATTCTGTATTCTTCGTGGTGCTTGTGGAAGTTGCAGTTGTGCAAGGAGCATTTCTGTTTAATTGAGCTGCATGTTTACTTGATAGGCAGCACAGTCTTTGAAAAGAGTTTAATCCCTCGGTGGAAATATGAAGCTTTGGATTTCAGAGCAAATCTGAATGATCTGAGAACAAGCTGATAATCCAAATGTGTTCCTGTTAAGGGTAGTGAGGCTTCTGAAGATTGATTGTGAGGTAAGAAGAGAAGCCCTAACATGAAGGAGCTAGCTTGTTTACAAAACTGATGGGGAGAAATCACCAGAGAGGAAGAAGAATTGCAAAAAGTATTCATGGGATAAAGATTGCTGTAGGCTATAAAGTGGTAATTTGCAAAGGTGCTTCCCAGTGCTCAGTCTGTTTGAGTAGCTGGAGGCAACCTTACAGTGTCTCACGTGCACGCTCAACATTTAAGCACTTGAGACTGGCATGAAGGTTTCTGCCAGTACAGCACACCTCAGGTCTCTGATTAATGGTAAAACTCAGCCAACAAACGGATTGCTTTGCTTGTTCATGTTACTTTATGGGTAATTTGTGGTATCAAAATTCAGGCATCTAATTTATCAAAATCATCATCTCATTGGTACCAAGCGGAAACCTCCTGTTTGACAGTGAGTTCCACCTGATGTCTTGGGGTTTACTATATTTATATGAAGTACAGCAAATGAAAGCTTCTATGAAAGCAAGTGGCAAGTTTGCTTATGAAAAGCCATGTCATCTGTATAGATGGGAGCTGTGCCTGCCAAGAAAACGTTTTTGGGGAAGGTGGATCAGACTGTAGAGTACCAGGATATCAGTTGTGGAGTAGGGGAGCCACCCTTTAGAACAGGTACAGCTAAGAGACTCTCGTGTACTCCCAGCTGTCAAGGACTCACAGGAATCTGAGTTATTTTCAACAATTCTTAATCTGTTAAGGCCACCTTCTGAAGGCCAGAAACATGGAGATGCAGTTTGTTCTGGTACTACTGTACTAGGAACTGACTTCTTATAGTTTCTTCAATAATAAAATCAAAATTTCTACAAGCTTCTGGTGGTAAGTACCTAGCATAGGAAAACTACATGGTGTGTGTGTGAGCAATAGTCCAGAGTCACCCCTTTGGCTTTCCAGACAGACTAGAAGTGTGTGAAGAGCTATGGCATAAAGTCTAAAGATACTGAGTACAATACTCTGTGTGACTGCTCAATTTCCTTTTAATGTTGTGGCTGTTTGGGTTCCTGGCATGATGATTTGTGATTTAAGATTAAAATCACATTGCCAGGGATTACCACACAGCCATGACCGCAGCTGCTAGCATGAAACTCACCATAACTGTCTGATCCGTGCACAGCCTGGAATCCTCTCCATCCACGAAACAAAACCAAACAAACAAACAAAAAAACACAAACCAAAAAAAGAGGAAAGCAGCAGAGCACCACAGAAGACCCTCCTCCGAAAATGATCTCTGCCGAGACGGAGGCCTCTCTGGCGAGGTGCAGAGCTTAGCTGATTGGTGAACAGTGATTGTTTCCCGCTTTGTTCACAGTGGCTAAGTTCTGCACCTGAGGAGAACGGAGAGGAGACTCTGTGCAGGGCAGATCCCTTGCTGCTGGATGGGTAGATCTGGGGTGAATGCATGTGTGTGAGGTCCAGTGTATGGAGGATGAGAGGCAGAGGCGGCTTAGGGAGGACCAAAGGCTTTTAGTTGAGAATAAACAGTGCTCCTGAAGCTCTCAGTCTGACTGCAAATGTAAGGTATTGCCTGCAGTAATTTGGTTTCCATGCTTTCCTAAGGGTCAGAGGAAGTACTGGCTGTGGCTTTAAGGTGAAATTGTCCATAAAGCTTTGTTTTATAGTCTTGTGTTTAACGGATGGTCTCTCTGCAGTGGTAGCTCAGCACTGTGTGCCATTTGCAGGACACGGTGGCAGCTCCAGTCGGAAACAACTCCTGCTGCTGCTGTTGTTCCAGGCTGTTGATGGACCCGTCCTCCAGTGCCTACTGAGCTGATATCAGTTCTGATTTTACACACTGGCTCAGTTCAGCAGGAACAGGAGTCGAGCCCCAGAGCAAAAAAAGATGTACCTTTCTAAGAGCTTTGAGAAATGCTGTCGCTGTTTCCTCTCAGAAAATGAATCAGTGTGCATTATGATGTCCTGATGTTAAACAATAACTGGCCTAAGGTGGAAAAGCTCCCTCAGCACTGTTTAGAGAACTGTATGTGGACATGTAGCACATCACACAGTCCTGCTCTGGGAACTGGCCTCCAGCATTACTTTCAGAGTAACCTGCTGATAACCAAGAGAACATTGCTTCCTCCATGGATCCTCCCCATCTTCTCCCGACCCCGTGGTAGCTCCAGGAAGCTACAGAGAACAGCGACCCTTAACTCTGCAGCCCCAGCCATGCTCTGCTGGTAACCTGGAAAATAACTCACTTTGGAAGGCTGGGGCAATCAAGAGTGCACAGATATTCCTTTACCAGGGCACAGTAATAACTTTAAATGCTGTTTCCGTTGCAGGAAAGATCATAGAGAAACTCTTTTAATAGATCTTCTACTAAACCCCGATGGTACTAGGATTTCATTGACCCGGGACATCAAAGGAAGGATTATGTGACTGCTGAAACAATCAGTTGAGAGAAATATTTACCTTTCTGTTATTTCCAGAGGATTACTGTAACTGAGACCACATGCACACAAAACAAACTACACACACACGTGTTACTCTGGCTTCAGGTGATTCTTTGATTCAGGACATTTGGGATTTGTCCTTGGTCTTGGGTAATACAACCATTCCAGTTTGCAGATACCAAGGACTCTTCATTTGAACAATTTATGCACTGCAGTAATTTGGACATTCTGAACTTTGATTACACTGTATTGTACACTTAAATTTTTGTTTGTAACTTCTTTGTCATAATGAAAAATGCCCCACATAAAATCAGCAGGAGCTGAGGTGGGACATTAACTAGAAGCATAAATAATCTGTGGAAAGTGACCTAACATCATCCTGGTGAAGGAAAAACAAAGATCAGCATTTTCTCTCTGTGATGTTTTGGTTAAATTTTACCAAAATGTCAGATTTGTAAAGTGTTTTTTATACCCCTGTGCTGCTCCTTTTGCACAATGATATGTCAGTTGTAGCTCTTCTTTCCTGATCAGTGGAGCACTACACTTCTGGAGACATTTTAATTGTTCCTTTCAGAGAGTAAGAATTTAAAGCACAAAAATCTTTGTACTCTATTGTTTTACATAAAATGATCTTGCAAAAATAAATACTTTTTTCAAGTATGTGTAGTTCTTTCCATTGCACAGTGGTTCAGCATTAATTCACAAACTTGGGAAAAAGAATGACCCCATTTCTGCTTTTGCAGCAGGAGAAAAGCAGCTGAAAGATGTTAGTTAATGGATATTAACAAGAAAAATTAATTGTGCTAATTTCTTTTAAATTGTTGTTCTCAGAATGTAAAGTAAGAGCCCGCCTCCACGGTGACTTCAGTACAAAGGGTACAGTTCCTTTTCACCTCACCACACTGCCTGACCTCTCCCTTTCCAGGCTTACAGTGTCAGAACCTGAACCTTGGGACACTCAGTGAGTTCTTTCAAAAGCAGCAGGACCGAGGAAATCGTCCAAGGATGCACTGAGACACCACAGTGGCTCTGAAGGAGTCACAGCCAGCGATGCAGTTATTACAGGATCCATTCACACAACAGTCATGCTTCATGGCACAGGTTTTTCTGCATAGGCCAGCTAAGGAAACCAACTTGCTTTTTGCCTTTTCCATGGTGCAAAGGAAAAAACCCAGAGCTGGGCAAGACTCTTGCATAAGACACACAGAAATTAAATACATCTTTTAAACCTCTTCACAGCCACTCCTGCTAAAACTACAGGGCATTCCACACCTCTGTAAATATCACACGTTTTCATTCTTTCAAAACAATCTGCTTGCATTTTTTCTTTAATACTGAGCACAGCACTAGTTTGTTCTGTTTGCTGCAGCTGTTCAGTCTGTCTCAGCAGTGTTAACATTTCCCTCACTGCAACTTTGTGATCCACCATGCTTGGTAGCAACTGAGAAAATGAACAGAAACTGAAACACTAACACCAAACAACCTAAGAAATGGCAAGGAGGTTGCAGTCCTGGCCCTTTATCAGGTCTTACAGGGCCTTTTGTTGCTAATCCAAGCATTGTGAAATACAGTGAGGCTCCAGATTAAGAAGAAAACTAAAGGTGGCATTGAATAGTTCTGTGACCATAACTCATCATAAGTAAGAGATAATAGGAGATTCATGTATGTATTATATAGTAGGGTCATTATCATAAGTCTTCCCTTAGTTAAAATCCTTCTGAATCATGAAAAAAGCACTGGAAGTGAGCCACAGAGTGTCATTTAATTATCTGAGTTTTTAATGGGCCCTATTGAAATCTTAGCAGAAAAAACCCAACAGTGTTACTCACTTTACTCAAGATTCTCTCGAGGTGGGTGTCTCTTATGTTAATTTCCTGAGTTGTAGACTCTAACTGTAGTAAAGGAGCGAACAACAAAAAACATCTGTTTCCAAACTTACTGTAACTAAAATCATTATTGGAAAATACTTTTTATCAGATGATACCTCGTGTGTGGCTGTGACAGGCAGACATCCGTGGGGGTGGGCTTTTGCCCTACTTAGGTTTCATTCTACCTCTGTTTCTTAGTCAGCCCTCTGTGAATAAAACACACCATTTTGTAAGGGTGGGTTTTTTAAGGCCCATCCCTAATTCAGTCCTTTCCAAACACAGTGGCAGTTTTACTCTGAATAGCATTAGAAAGCCCAGTGCAGAAGGCTGGCCTGTCTCCCACTCAGCTCCTCAGGCCAGCATCTGGTTAGGATGATTTTTTCTGGACGTAGCTTTTCACTGTAAAAACGAATCTCAGGTGAAATGAAAACTGCATCCATAGGCAAGGGTCACCATCTCTTTTCCTGTGCCACTTGCTGGGTCCCTTCTTCAGAATAAAGGCAGAGCACAAGGAGGGGGTGACCTGGAAGCCCCTGGGCCTGCAGTGGATACACATTCCTGGTCACACACGTTCTCTCCCAGCAGTGAGTGAAACATCCCACTCTGCTGACAGCTCTGTGCTCTGTCTGCAGCTTTGCTGGGAGGTGTTTGCAGCTGCTGCTGTCTCTGCTTCCTCCTTCAGGAGGAATTAGCTGTACCCTATTGTCCATTCCTCACGCACAGTAGGGAAGGAAAAGGTCTGGAAGCAAGTCTAACCAGGAATGCACACTGAGTGAGTGGAAACAAGTGGGCCTAAGGAGCCTGAAGAAACAGGCATGAGGAGCCTGGGGACTTGTGACACATCAATAGCACCGTGAAAAGTGATGTGACCAGAACAAACCAGGGACGTTGTACAGAGCAGTAAAATGTCTCACACAGAGTTCTGCAGTTCATCTCCACAGCTGATGGAGGTGTCAGGACTGGTGGTGGGGCAGTTACAGCAGTGCCAGCCGTTGGTTTGCAGGTGTGGGATCCTCAGCACGCCGAGATGTGCGGGAGGACCCTGAGGCACCTCTGTAAGAACGAACAAACCAAGTTACAGTGTGGCATCATGTGCCAAGGGCTTGGTGAGTTCGGGGCTGGTCCTTTCTATGCAGAACCTGGACTGTAAATCCTGGAAACCTCACCCCTCCCAGGCCCTGCAGTGGTGGGTCCTGCACGAGCAGCATGAACACAGGGAGTTGGGTTCCATACAGACCCTCCCGTTGCATGGCATGGCTGGCTGGGCTTTTCTGCCTGAACAGGAAAGAATTTCCATGCCTCACTTTCCATACACATGATTTAAGAGTCTGGAGCAGCTGCATATGAAATATCTAAGGCCATTCCAATTTTTACCTGTAACCTGCAGTATTTTACTTTGACAAAAGAACTCACATAGGAATGTACTTCCAAGACTAACATTTAACATAAACCCACATACTGAGCACAAAACCGTATTCTGAGTCACTGAAAAACCTATTCCACAACACTGATTCTTAAAATCTAAATCCAAATTAATATATCTCGTAGTCTTTATAATGAATCTTGTGGTCATTTAAAGCTGTAAAATATCTAGAATTCATCAGTCATGTTTGATGCCTTCCATACTAGGAAAAGATTTAAACACACACCTCTATTTCCGTTCTTGCCCCAATCTTTGATGCCCAGACTAGTGTTAAAAAAAAAAAAAAAACACAAAACCAACCAAAAACAATTGCAAGAAAGGACAGGGAAGCAACCAAATGGAGGGGCCTGGCTCATCCAGAAATTCAGGACAAGTATACTGACTTTAGGCACATGTACAAAATACTAAAGTGAACATAGACACTGAACTGGGTATGTTCCTTTGTTTCTGTGGGCACAATATGCTGGAAAAATTATTTTAAAATCTTACCCTGCTGCCAGGCTGACATTTTATGTCAGTGAAACATGCCAGTGCATAAAGAAATTGAGACATTTGCACACTGCTTGGGAGATTACCTTCACTGTGTGCTTGCTGTGGCAGAAACTGAGTGCACATTTTGTGCACAAAACAAGGCCCTGATTCCTGGTGTTTACAGCTGCCAGAACAGGCATTTGCTGTGTTACCTGGCAGCCTGCAGAAACTGCAGCTGTGCAGAGATTTGCTTCTGCATGGTCATTTACACATTAGGAAGCAGAATTTTGCACTGAGCATCGCAGTGCATCAGCACAGCACCCCAGCAGCACCACCGTGCAAACGCCTGGCATCTTACTCCAGCCTGCATCTGTCTCTTGGTGTGCCCAAAACTCGCCCATTTAACTGCCAAACGTGACCAATCAAAAGGTCATTCTGATTTACTCAGTTTTACCTCTGAAAAGTACTACTGTTTTTCTTATTCCCTACTTGCAGGGATCCCTCATTCTGCCTTTCACATGCCCCTTCAGCCATGGCACCCTCCTTCCTTTCTGTTCCCATGGCATGGCAATATTACTGATATTGGGATTTTGTCATTGCCACCACTCGTGCTGAAACTGCCCATCATGTCATGCCCCATACATATTATCATCTCTTGTTCCTTCTGACTGTACAAAGGCTTTTTAATAAGCTCCCAATTTTAGCTGGGGGAAAAAACTGCCCCTCTTTGCTTGAATGTAAAAAAAAAATGCAACCATGTGGCATAAATGCTGAACTTTTCCCTTCTTTACATGAAGAGTCAGATGAATAATCACAAGGTTGTCAGTTTTATGTACAAACAAGAACCCATCTACTGACACTTTATGGTTCCTACACACACCTACCCCTAGCATTTGCCTCTCCTTTCTTCAGTCAAATCACAGGAATAGCAAGTTTTCCACTTGACAGCTGGGAGGAAAGAATGGGAATGGGGAAGCAGTCATGCTAAGAAAATAGTAAGACCAGTCTTTTTTATTTCTGAAGCAAGCTGATTCTCTCTTTTACCATTATGAGGGAATGTCACCATCAGCTGAAGGAGAGATGTGACGCTGAGAAAAGCTCCACACAGCAGAATTAAGGTAAATGCTGAAAGCTGGTATATTTTCAGCATTATATTTTTTGCATCAAGGGCTTTCAGCATCAAAACCACAGGCTTATAACATGCAAAAACCAAAATCACCAAAAATTACCCCCCTCTCTGTCTTGAAATACAGCTGTTAGAGGCTGTGGTTTCTGGTCGTGTTTTAGAGGTGTGAGGACCCACTGCTCCCAGGGCAGTCAGGAAGGAGGAGCTTACTCTGTGAATGTCTGAAAAATCAGTGCTAAAATGTCTTTCAGATTCACAAAATTAAACTGAGTGGATAGGAAAATCATGGAAGGGGCAGCACAACAGGATGTCCCATGGCAATCCTTTTCACATTTTCTTTAAATAGATGTGGATTGCCATTTTGAAGAACTGCCCCAAAGTGGAGTTGCATTTTAAGTGGTGGACCATTACTGGCCTGTTCAAATGAATGATTTTTGAGGCAGAGGGGAGACAGCATTGATACCAAACTCTCTTCTTCTTTCATTTCTCTTTGATAACAATTAAGTTTTTCAAATCTGAAGAAATCAGAGCAGGGAACAGCTGACTTACAGACTGCTGCATGGTTGGATGTAAGTATACGAGGGAAGGATCTCGGTAGAAAAAACAAGATATTCAGCCCATGTGTGATTTTATAGGCAAGTTCTTCAACTTCATTCTATGATGTTTATGTAAGTTCAGGGTACTCCATTCTAAAAACAAAAACAACAAGGCAAGCATGTAAAGAACAATCACAAGTAAGGAAAACTTGCCAGAGAAGTGGATTTAAGCAGGCCCTCTTGTGAATACTGCAATGAATTGCCTGTGGGATGCCTCTACCACTACAGTATTGAGCTGCAGTGGTTTAACTACTGGTGTTGGCCAGCAAAACATGTAGATTGAACACCAAAGTCACTGCAGACTACTGAGAAAGTATAAAAACATGGATGGAAAGACATGCTTGGTGGTGTTGTGGAGGACTCCTCCCAAAACAATCCAGGTTTTGACTTTTTTTGACTTTTCAAATGTGGGTCTAGCAGAAAACTGCACTTCCTTGTCACAAATTATCACCTTTCTACACACTTCATATCTCACAAGAAAAACTGCATTTTAATTAGCACATTTTTAGCATGAATTACTTTTCCACTTACTACTTTTTCACACAGAACATGAGTAGTTTATTCTGTTGTTAGATAATACAGCGACAAAATGGAGCAGACCTGGTTTAATAGTGTTTTTTAAATAACTGCAAGTAATTTTTGCTAGATGTTTTATCCTGAACTTGTACAATGCTAATTTTGTATTGTACCCCTGCCAAGCCAAACACAAACCACACCAACGTGAATTTCAGCTTACCAAAACTAATATTACCTCGCTGGCATCTTCAGTCTGTTTATTAACACCTCTCTGCACTTACAATGCTGTGAGTACAGAAACTTAACCACAAACTCTAGAAGCAACAGATTAACATGTCACTGCTGGTCAGCCAAATTGCAGTATCTGATAAAATAACTGTTCCTATAAAACATATTCTGCTTTGTGCTGGCACTGTGCTGAGATCTTGGTTAAATGAAAGCCATAGAAGTGGTCTTTCTTTCCCCCCCTTGAAGAAAATCCACAGAAACCACCTAGCCCCGTCCTGGAAAGCTTGCAGAACTCAAAAAGCTGTAACTTAGCAGTCTGAGACTGGAAAGAAGCATAATCACCCAGGAAGTAAAATTTGCTGTCTCTACTATTATTCCAAACAGTGCCTGGAAGCAGAACGATTTTGAGAAGTTGTCTGTGTTCGGTGTGCAAGCAGAGCCAGGGTGTGTGCTGACATGGGGAGAGGACAGGCAACAGGCGACTTAGAGCCTGATTTCAGGGCTGGCCCAGCATAAAAGGGCAACCCTGAGGGCTCCCAAGAGCATTTACAGAGAGCAGCAGTCACACAGGAGAAGCTGCACACTGGGTGGGTAATGCAGGAGCCCTGACATGAGGATCCCCCATTACTCAGATCTGCCACATCACTGCTGCCTTCCACTGCCAAACTAAAAAATGTAGCTTCGACATCCCACAAAATCACAGCTTATATCAAAGTTAGATCATAATTCAAGCACTGTGAAAGAGCAAGGAAAAAGAAATACCAGAGATTTACAACGACCATGCTAAATAGAGCAAAAAGAATTCCAGTACAGATGTACCTTTTATAAGTTACAGACAGAATCACTTAAGCTTTCTTCCTTAAAGCCTCCTGAAATGAGCAAACTCTCCTTACAATGTTTAAATCGTGGTATTTCTTAAGAAGCCAAACACAGGAAAATGGGAGTGTACCAACTCACTACTAATTTTGGGTTTTTACTGCATTCACTGCACATTTCCTTCCTCTTGATTTGATTTATCCCTATTTATCAGCATATTGATTTTATATAAGAAGAATTCTCATGCTTTTTTTTTTTGTAAAAGTACAAGACATCACAGTGAAAAGACACAAAAATTCCTCCCCAAAAAGTGTAATACACATCTAAATGTAAAACCCATATCATCCACCTAACCAATCTGTGAGAATCATATATTGCAATTCTTTTCCAATCCTTCTAAGTAGTTAATATAACATATAGGCCTACCAAGGAGGAGAGAGAACCAGAGAGCCCCACATCCAACAACCAGATTAGAAATTAAACAAACAGAAGAAAAATCCTTTTTCCTTTGGATTAAAATTTTAGAATATTTATCATTCTAGGTTGAGACTCCACAAGTGTTTCCACTAGACAAATACCTCAGAGTTTGTGATATATTATAATAAATAAATTAATTAAATAAATCAAATAATTTTGTAGAATCCCATGCTTTTCAGGTGTGGTGTTCAAGGAACAGAAAACTAGGTTGCTTGATTTTGCTTTTTTAGATATGCATGGCTATCAGGAACAGAAAAACTGCAACATATCTCCTTCTGAATTTTCATTTTGAAGCAAAGGGGAAAAAAACCCCCTTCCTTCTCAGACACATGTTATGTATTTGCTGTTACCTCACTAGCAAACCGACTGAGAGGGCGTGTAGCTCCTGTGGAATGACTCACTGGGAACAAAATTGGAAGAAATCAGTCAGCAGCATTACATAAAATAAATATCTTTCCACTTGTTACAGCCAAGGGACACCAAGTGCATTGTTTTTCTTTTCCCTTGCTCAAAACCAAATGCTACACTCAAAAAGCTGCATTAATTCAAGATACATGACTGATTGTATATGCAAGAACAGTATTCCAGGTAGCATCTTTGACCATAGCACAGCTGTTGACATCGAAGCTCAGTAATATACAATAACAAATTACTGAGGAAAGTTATGATCCTCTATCATTAGTATTCTGCATGTTTACTTTTCTAGCTAAGCTAGGAACAGGCTCACAAAACTTCTTGGGAGAAATACTTCCCCAAAGGTAAAAATGTAAGCCTTTGCTCCCTGTCTATGCTCTCTGTATGAGACAAATTCCTAAACAGAGAAGGAAGCAAACTACCTCTGGACACAAAAATGAAGGCAATGACTTGCAACCATAGGCTCCTTTTGGGAAATTCTGCCCTCAAACTGGAAAATGTCCCTGTGTCTCTGTTGTGCTTGCCCAATTTTGCCTGTGTTAAAGGAACCAACAGCAACATCAGTCATGGCACGCTGTCAGGTGGGCTCTACTGCAAACAATGTTGTACCTGCAGTATCTGTTGAAAAACACCAGCTATTGGTATAGTCCTTTGCAGTGAATGCTCTCCTGTGAAAGCTGCAGTGCTGAAAAAAACACATTTAGTAAATCTGGGAGAAGTTTCATTCTGGAATCATTTTCAGAAAGAAGGAAAGAGTTCAGGACACATGGTTGATTTCCTGAGAATGCAGAGTACGTTCACCATGAATCATCTGAGATCAGAAAAGCAAAGTTATAGAACAAAACATTTTAGGAACAACTTACCAATCAAGCAATTGGATATGATTTGTTTAAGAAAAACCCCCATACCTGTGAGTGGGGAGAAAAACTGATCCTCAGCCAGATAAAGAACAAGGAGATGAGTGACCTGTTTTAATTGGTGGTGCTCTCATGTTACAGAGGGTGTTCAGAACAAAATTTTCAACCATCTTTAATATTTATTATTATGTTTCGAAGGTTAGCATTTCCAAACAACAGATTATTTTAAAATATAGATGAGGGAATAGGAAATTAGGAGATATGCTTATGTATGTGTCTGTCTACCCTTGCTAACCTGTGGTGCGAGATGCTAATGGAATTCTGACATTAAAAAATATTGATAAAGATCTGCTTGATAGACAGATGATATTAAAAATCTAAACTTTCAATATAAGTTTTGGAAGAAGTTCATTCAGCAGCTTCAGAGTCCTTTGGTTTTCTTCTCCATGATGTTGAAGTCTGTATGCAGTACGGATAAGAAGGCTGTAAACTTCTTTGCTTGTATCAGTTTTCTCAGTAATCTGAAGGAAAACAGAGAAGATGGGAAATAATGCAATTATGTTGCTAAATACTAAAAATTCTCCATTAATATTGACAACAAAACCACAGGTTTGTCCCTCACCACTGAACACATGAGAAGCAACTTCTGCCCAAGGTTTCTCTTCTGTTCACCTGAGTGGAACTGAGCAACTTTGAGAACTACTGTTCTCTCAAGTTTAAAAGTGAAACAAATCAAGAGGTCAGAAAATATTTAAAGGAAACACAAATGGATAGACAGTGTAAGCATTTCTCAGACATCATCTCCAGAGAAAACAACTAAAAGCACACGAAGGTTCTGCATGTGTTAGGGGAGGCAATTCAATTCTGTAAAGCTTTCAAAAGTAAAAATAAATCCCTCCCCCAGAAGATGACAGAATACCAGGAAAAGATCCTAAGCTGCAATTTTTGCAGATCAGGAGGGACTTTACTACTTGTTATTTGTTGTGTTAAACCCAAAGTTTACTGTGCTAACCAAAACCACAGCCATGCAGCCTAAATCAGTTCCACACCGTTCTCCTTTTCATATATTGTCTTCAGTCCTTTTCAAATCACATGGAGAGCCTTGTTACACATTAATTATTACACAGATACAGTCAAAAATCGATCAGACTGACAAACTCTGGCCTACAGCAGCTCACAACCACCCTGCACTGGGGAATACTCAGTTTTGAAAGGTAGTTATGTTGCTTTCTATGAAGAAGCAAGAGATTGCCTTTGGTTTTTCTGAAAAGGTTTAAAGTAAGAGGCTAGTACATTCATAGAATCGTAGAATTAACTGGGTTGGAAGAGACCTCAGAGACCAAGCCCAACCCTTGGTCCAACCCCACTGTGAGTATCAGATCATGGCACTCAGGGCCATTACAGCATCACAGCCCAGCAGCTGCACTACCCAAGAGAAACTAGAAATAGCAGACTGTAAATACACAGAAACCCCCTAATTTTATCACTACATCCTTATGCTAAAAAAGAACTTGTTCATTTTTTTAAACTTGCACCTAAAATGTGAGAATTATCTTAGCCCTTCCTAAACAGAGAAGTATTTAGTCTGTTTACTCAGACAGCTGCATCATAAGAATCATGCCTTACATGTGCCATATACCCTATAAAGAAGAACACTCTGCTGCTGAAAGGGAAAACCTTTGGAGGTGTTAAAACTACACACTGGCCTTAGACATGCTTACATAGGAGTTGAGAACTTCTTCAAAGAATATGGTTTTACAGTTAGGAAAGAATTTCTAATCTCACACTGATACAGCACTGTCTTCAGAGACACAAACACATCTTGAAGTTTGCACCAATATTCCTGAAGGCTGCCATCCACAACAAGAAGATACTGTGGCAAGCTTCCAACCTTGTACTCCTCTTCAGCTTTTTTCACACCCTAAGAGACACAGTCTTAGCTCTTCTTCCTTTCCTTCTCTCTCAGTTACCACACTGTTGTCCTCTGTGGCTTTCTAAAGCACCAGGCTTCTCTCACATCAATTCTAACACCTACTAAACAGCTGCTCTACCTAATGCAAAACAGTGAGAAGACAGTTCCATCATCTCTGCAGTAGCTGGATTATTTAGGCAGTGATTTATAACTTGGAGAATCAACATGTTTGCACATGCAGTCTTGCTATATGTAAATGATCTGTACCCCTCTCTCAACTGCAAGCTACTATTTCAACTCTTTCTTCATCTGCATAGTCAGAACAGCAACCTTTTCAGTGAGATCTTATCAAGAAGTGATGGAAACATATAGACCGTATCTGAGATAGATTTGTAGCAAGTTAGGTATAGCTGTTGTAGACACGGTCTTCCTTAATTCTCTGTTAAAAGGTAGAAACTTGAATCCAAAATAGTAAAATATATAACCTGGGAAAAAAAAAAAAAAAAAAGGAAGAAACACTTACATGGTAAATACATTCCTGAGCAACCATATGTCCACCAGATGAAAAGAGCAAAAAGGTGGTCAGAAGATGTGTCAGAAGATGCTGGACACAGCACTGCTCTGTGCCTGTTATCCTGTGCACAGCAGCCTCCAGATCTCTGAGGGAAAGGTCTGCACAGCTGAAGAGCATCATTAGATGAGTGCAGACTGCTTCAGCTTCTACCTGTAGGAAATGATTTCAAAGGACACAGGATCAGAGAAGAGTAAAGGTCAAATCTGTGGTATTTTTCTTTTGGATTTATTCACTAAAAGGAAACTGAATCCTTGGCAGAAACTACCCAAACATGAAAAGAGTTTGAGTTTAGCTGGGAAAACAGGGAAGGAAGGGCTGTACACATTTCTTTTACACTGATTCACACACACACACAGAGGTGGACAGAATGGATTCTTTTATTTTCTTTGGTATTACAGGCGTCAAGCCAGGATTTTACCTTTTTAATAATGTAAGGAAATGGAGAAAGTCCCTCAGCAGAACATGGTCAGATTTTTGCATTGTGGGAAAAAGAACAGAGGCTCCTCAAGGGCTCATTTCAGCACTGCTGCTATAAATCAATTAAATCCCCATGCAACCTGACCTCAGCTGATAAAATGTTCTGGTAAGAATGAAGTTTTTTCCTTCTTCCTGTGTTGTTTGCAACTTATGTTTTTATGTTGAGAGTTAGCCAATAAAACCTAATTTTTACTGAAAGTGGGAAACAGAAGATTTTGGCACCGACATAATGGAAAAAACCCTGTAAGCAACTACTGCAAAAAATCCTAACAATAATTCTGTTCACTGTATTAAAAATGAACCAAACAAACTTGTAGAAAATACTCAAATGAGTAATTCCTGGAGCAACAGAAGAATACACCACTGCAGATCCAAAGGAAAAGGACACCTGTTTCTCATCCATATCCATTGGGACAGTTTGTTTCAGACACCGACCTACGCCTTTAATAATTTCACATCAAGCAGTCTGAAAAAGCTGCTGTTCTTGAATTGAGGCCACAATTACATGTGAGGCACAAATAATACCAGAATCTACAGAAAGGTGACTGGAATTCAAGGTTCTTTACCCCTCTGTGCCCCCTGTGTGCCAGACTGCAGATGGACAGCAGCTGGCCCTGCCCCGAGAGCTCATGGACCCCAGGAGTCTCAGTGCCAACCTACAAGTGTTCCTTCAGTGTTTCAGAACCCAAAGTTATAAAAGGACTCCAACAAATTAACTGAGAAGCAGAGTATTTAGTCCTGCACATGTGAGTGAAGTTTAGTGAGCAGTAGAAGTATTTCCCATGCCATCTTAATCCTTAACTGGTGAACGGTGCAGGGGTTCAGGCGGACACCGCTTCATTTGAATGAGCTGAGAGCTAACTGCCAAAGGGCTAATTAAAGAAAAAGCAAACACCTAGCTATAGGCAGAGGCTTTGCATGAGCTCTGGGAATGGGAATGCCTCTGGAGTAGCCTGATCCATGTAAAAAAAAAAAAAAAAAAAAAAAGGAAAATTCTTAGTTCAGCCACCTAAGAAAAGAGTGATAATGAACTGAAATATCAGAACTCTGGGACAAGATGAGTAACTGCATGGGTTGTCAGCAGAAAAGCTCCTTTCTCACTGGAGTTTGTCATGTATTATGGAAAATAACAAACTGATAGAATAGGGGACACACATGGAAATGATTTCATATAGGGGACAAAGTGACTTCATTCTTTAGGGCTGGAGTTGGAACAATATTCCACACATTGATCTGCACCTGTAGTGCTTCAATTTCATCCACTCATGTTTATTGCTTACATATTGCCTTCTTTCCCAAAACTGCATTCTAAAGCCTGATTTCTTTACTTCACCACAGCCCTAACACAACTCTGCTCAGCCAACATCCCAGCCCCTTAGACTGTAAGAAATTAAAAAAAAAAATTTACAAGTGATTGATTAGGATGTGATCTTGTGTTTGTAGTGCCATCTGGGTGGTGAGAGGGGGAGGAAAGGAAATAAAATATTGCATAATACACTTTTGTACATGGGCCATTAAATGTAAAAGCAAGTGTCGTGTACTGAGCTGCATTTTTAAATCAAACAGAATCCATTTTCAAATTAAGGAAAATCAGAGAAGTTGCAGCCACATTCTGAATCTGGGCTTTGCAGATTAGAATGCTTAGGCTAGTTCAAACTTGCATAATAGGTTTCAGTTAAAGGATTTCATGTATTTTGCATGCACACACAGACACACAGCACTCGTCCTGCAGTGCAGTGCGTAAGGTTAGAACACTGTTCCTTCTGTTAGAAACACAGCATATGGGACTATTACCTATTTATTACATTATCTCACATGCCAAAAATCAGTAAACATATGTAAAAGAAATCAGAATAGACAGGCAAGGTTGGGATTCAAGGCTGTGTCTGATAAGCATTTTTTTTCTGCTTCAGCTGCTGTGATTTCCTGTGTTTCCTTCTCAGAAGATGCCACAACACAGGAATGCTGGATTCTGCCACACTGATTTAAAAAATGCCATCACCAGGGTAGTTTTACTTGTGATCAAAAGCACCCAATTAATCCAAAAGAAAGCCAGGAAGGTGCTAATCTATATAACATACTTTAAAAAGAGGAATAATGTTTTCTAAATGTGACAAAAAAAATTCAAAACAGTTATCTTTCTACTTCTCCACTGCCACAATTCGCTGGAGACCTTGTAAAGTCAATACCTTTAATTTTTCTGATGTGCACTGTTTGTTTTATAGCAATAAGATAGACTATGGACTCCTCTTTGCCACTTACTGTCCCTACATCACCCACCATTGCCTGAGTCCTTTGTTGGTTTCCATTCTGAGGACAGTAGTAAAATGCCAGCAGCCACAGCAAAGGATCTGGTTGTGCAGCAGCCTTCAGTAATTGTTCTGCTGCAATATCCAGCCATCCTCCAAAGCAAGCAACCAAAAACCAGATTTCAAAAAGGTCGGTGAGAGAACTGGAAAATAAGGAAGATAAAATTAAATATTTCTAATTGTTTGACATTTTTAATTAAGTTAACTGCAAAGGGTGCTGCCAGTTTTAAATGAATGTTTAAACTACTCTTCAACAGACAATGCCTTACCTGCTTTGTACTATTTACTCTATTATTGAAGTCGTGATCAAATGAGACAGACACACACACTGCTACTACACATTGGCAGCAGAACAGACTATCCACAACATCACTTTCTAATAAACTGTGAAAAAATACTATGTATGAAAATATATATATAATAAAATTAAACTGTTTATACTCTCCAGTTGAAGGATTTTCTAAACTCTAAGTCATATATCAAGTATTACACTCCAGCATACTGTTGCCTTCCACTTTGTTGCTTTCTAGGGTTATTTTCTGGGTTTGGGTGATTTATGAAGCACATCTTTTTTCATAATTCATGAGCCATTACCTTTAGATGGACTAAATGTAAGGTTTTAAAGTATATTCATCTCCTGACTCTTCAAATTCATGCCCTCTTTAATGAAGATTCTGCTGGTGCTTACAACAGGGTTATTGCTGTAAGAAAGGTGAGAATGGACTGCCTCTCGTCTCTACAGTTTCTCACATGCAGTTCTCTAAAGTTAGAGAAGATTAAAGGCAATGGTAGGTGTCTGTGAAACAAAAAGTTAAACTAGGTATGGAAGGGCAAACAGAAGGACAGCTAGGAGATTAAGAACCAGGAACAATTATTCCTAACAAACTTTGCAAAACTTGGAATAGAAGATTTTCCTGTGTTTAAATCCAGGGGACTCCAAAACTGCTGTGCCACCTTTCCCAGGAAACTGACTTTCCCAGGCACCATCCCTGGAGGTGTTTGAGGACAGACTGGATGTGACATCAGTGCCATGGTCTGGGAACCACGGCAGGGTTGGATCAAGGGTTGCACTTGATGATCTCAGAGGTCCTTTCCAACCCAGCTGATTTCTCTGATTCTCTGATTCACATTTGGTGTAAAATAAGACTACTGAAAACCAATCTATATAAAAGAGAGGACTGAATATAAGAAGCAAGAGGATATGCTGTATAATAGTATTTTTTCTCCTTTGCAAATCTTATTAAGTAGAAAGCATGTAGCATGAGGAATAAAGCAATAAAAGAAAACTGAATAGTTTCCTCATGGATGTTAGCATTTAAAAATGTGTTAGATCCATTTTCTTTGTAACTGAGAGGAGTTTGATAGCAAACATTGTTGTTGGAGTTCTAAAGGAAGGAAGAGTATATTCTGGCAAATCCAATACTATTCAAAGAAGTG